>OW240915.1:145462544-145482081 GCA_933207985.1 Pelobates cultripes | reverse complement strand
GGTCTGGAAACATGCCTGGTCAGTCCATCACCTTTACCTTCAGCTTCTTTAGCAAGGCAGTGGTTGCCTTAGAGGTATGTTTGGGGTTGTTATTATGTTGGAATACTGCCTACGGCCCAGTCTCCAAAGAGAGGGGATCATGCTCTGCTTCAGTATGTCACAGTACATGTTGGCATTCATGGTTCCCTCAATGAACTGAAGCTACCCAGTGCAGGCCCAGACCATGACACTCCCACCACCATGCTTGACTGTAGGCAAGACACACTTGTCTTTGTACTCCTCACCTGGTTGCCTCCACACACGCTTGACATCATCTGAACCAAATAAGTTTATCTTGGTCTCATCGGACCACAGGACATGGTTCCAGTAATCCATGTCCTTAGTCTGCTTGTCTTCAGAAAACTGTTTGCAGGCTTTCTTGTGCATCATCTTTAGAAGATGCTTCCTTCTGCGATAACTGACATGCAGACCAACTTGATGCAGTGTGCGGCGTATAGTCTGAGCACTGACGGGCTGACGGGTTGTCACATGAAAAGATATAATAAAATATTTACAAAAATGTGAGGGGTGTCTCACTTTTGTGAGATACTGTAAATATATATATATATATATATATATATATATATATACATATATATATGTATATATATATATATATATATATATATATACATGACCAGCACAAACAGCTTTCTGGTAACTTGTTCATTAATAGGACTGTGCAAAGTACAAGAGGTCACCCATTTGGATAGGAAGAAAAGACATATGGTACAATACAGAGTTCTTTAGAGTAAGAACATAAAAAAGGGGGAATTTTCTGCCTCCGATTTTTTTTTTAATCTAATTGTGAAGATCAGGTGTAGTCAACCTGGTCCCTACTGCCCACAAGTGGGCAGTTTTGGATTTCAGTTGGGCAGTGGTGGATTCTGCAGAAGACGCTCGATGGCCCTAGACCAAGTTAAGCAGATCCGTCATCTCCCATGCCAGCCCATGCAGAGCCAGCTTTGCTGTAAGCCCTCTTGGACTGGTGAGGAGATCAAAGATCTCCCTCACAGGCTGGTTGGCCCTTAGTTCCAGCAGAGGGAGGTAAGGGCATAGGAGCCTGCGAGCCTGCAAGCAGGCTGGCCGGAGCGCTGCTGTCCGTTACTATGGCAATGTTCCAATACAGTGCTGTGCCTGCAGGAGTACAGGAGAGTCAGCCTGCAGCCGGAGGAGGTGCAGGCTAAAATGAACATCCCACCACTGGACCACCAGGGCTTGCAGATTATGCCCCTCTCCCTGGTAAAAGGAATGAAGAAGGGAGGGGAAGACATTAAGATTTTCACATATCACCCACCTACACACAACATAGACCATATGAACCCTTCACACACACACACACACACATTGCCCCCTTCACACACACACACACATCACATGCTACACACACACACATCGCACCCTTAACACACATCACACCCTTCACACACACACTCACACACACACACTGCACCCTTCACACACACACTCACACACACACATTGCACCCTTCAAACATACACACACAGACATCGCACCCTTCACACAAACACATCGCACCCTGCATACACACACACATCACCACACACACACACAACCACACACATACACTAACATCACCACACACACATCACCATGCACACACATCACCACACACATCATACCCTTAACACACACACACACCCTTCACACACATCACCCTTCACACACACACACACATCACCACACACACACACCCACACACACACATCCACACGCATCCCAACAAACACACACACACCACACCACACACATCACCACTCACACACACACACATCACCACTTACACACACACACATCACCACTCTCACACACGCACACACACACACATCACCACTCACACACACTGCCCACTCACACACACACACTTTATACACAAACACACACACACTTCATACACAAACACACACACTTCTTACACAAACACATAGCACCCTTCATACACACTGTACCCTTCACACACACACACACACACACGCACTGCCCCTTCACACACACACTGCCCCTTCACACACACACTGCCCCCTCACACACACACTGCCCTCTCACACACACACAGCACCTCTCTCACACACAGCACTTATCACACACGCACTACACCCTTCCCACACACTACACCTTTCATGTACACATACTACACCCTTCACACACACACACACACACTACACCATTCATACACACACACATTACACCCTTAACACACAAACACAACACCCTTCACACACAAACAGACACACACAGCACCTCACAGACACACATAAAAAAAATTGAAAAAAGGAAAAAAAATATGTAAATGTAAGTACATATTTAAAAAAACATCCTTTCTAAAAAAATAAATAAATAAAATTGCACTTGGGCTATAAAATTAGTTACTGCAGCACTGGTGGGCGATAAGGAAATGTTACCATCAACAAAGGTACAAAAGTGAGCGGTAAGTATTAAAAGGTTGACTCAATCTCTTTGTGTAGATGTTTTGGATGCTGCCATGCAAAAACAGAATATTCAAGGATATAATAGCTAAAATAACTAGGGTGAAAAAAATGTGGTAATAGCTTTTTGATCAAAGGAGTAATCTGACTGTGTATCAACAACAGAAAGAGAGATGTATAAAAAACTGAACCTGAAGGTCTTGAGTCTTTTTTCAGTCTGCATTACTGTTCTAATCTCTTTTCCATGCTAGTAAGAAAACAAAAACGCTGTTAATGTGTCCTTTTTAATGTACCAACACAAACACAAGTGACACTGTATGGTGCTGATGAAGATCATGAGGATTGTCAAATAAGACCAGATTGTTGCTTTTTTTTTTTTTTTAATTCTTTATTTTTGTTGTGGATTTAAACAGCTTGCAATGCCACAGCAGCTTCAGTAAGCATATCAGCATATCAACATAGGGTAATCAAGTACATGGCATATGAAAATTCTGCACATTTAAAGTCATTGCTGCCGCCCAGGAGTAATGGGAGTTTGAGCGCAGGACTAGTTTCTTTGTATTTGTATTCACTTTTGTATCACACAGCTAGGTTGCAATGCTCCTGCCCATCCCATGTGTTCCCTATTAATGGTTAATAAGCGTGCAGGGATGTATATAAAAAATACCCCTTTCTGTCTCATTAGAGATATTTTTGCCAGAAGCTCAAGGAAGCAAGGCGAATGGTTAGCGTTAGGACCCACCTAAGAGGTCTGCCTTGACGTGGCAGGTGGGCATACCCTCTCATGGCCATTGGAGGTAACTAAAAACCTCTATTTGTTTAAAAATACATAGGAATGTGAAAAGAGCGCAGGTAACTTTTTTTTCTTTGGTTTTTACTATGTGTATTTTTGCTGATGTGTACTATAGTCATTGCTGATGCCCAGGAGCAATGGGAGTTTGAGCGCAGGACTAGTTTCTTTGTATTTGAAAAATAAGAGAAATCACACTCTATAAAGGGTTAGCATGTTGGGCTGTATTGTGCATTGAGAGTCTCCACATGGCAGTCAGCCTATCCCCTCAACTGGCATTGTAAAGTCCCATATAGCTCGAGTTTGCAGGCTGTGTACTGAAGATGGCAACGTTGGGGTTGGTGGCTGCAGGTCTCCTTCCCCACCTCTCTGCCTTGATGGGCTTGGAGGGATGCAGTTTCAGTGACCGCCGATGTATTGCTTTACTTCTGGTACACCAGTGTGACTTTCGTTGCCTCGAGTGCATTGGGCCCATGGTGGGGACTGCCTTATTTATCAGGATGCGGTTTGGGTACCGTGTGGAAGGAAACTCTTCTGCTTCATATAGGGTCATTTTACTTTCCAGCTTTTTCCAGAATGCTTCAAAGAGAGCATCTAGTCTTTGGAGAATAGTGCTCTTCTCTCTTCCTAGCGATGGTGTACTAGTGGCGTCAGCCATCTTGAGATTGCCTCCTATGGCCATGCTGGGGTGTGTGGCACAGCCACTGCTCTGCACAGAAACTTGGGAGTCATCAGGATGGGTACCGGGATCACCCCCGCCAGTACAAATGGAGGGGGGGGGGGGTAACGGGGTGACAGAACCATATAGCCTGCGCTGGTCCGGGAGAGGAACGCTGCTTGTCAGCGACTGGGGAGATTTGTAAGACTGCTGGATACGCTCCCAAGTTGGTCAGTGGGTAAGTAAATTGAAGACTAGATTATCCTCGGCGATTATGTGAGTGGAACAGCTTGATAATGGTCTTTTCGTAAGTTTTTCTCAAGGAGCTCTCAGGATTCACATCCAGTCGCAATGCTCGTCAGGCCCCGCCTCCAAAAAAGGCTTTTTTAAATTGTGATAACTGTAGAGGCTGATCAGTATTCTGATTGCAGGCTGGGGGTTGCTGGCTCTGCTTGCTCTGTGCTGTGCTGCTCCCACGCTGACTTGGGATTGTTGCCTTTTTTATAGTGACTATTAATTTATTGATATGAACAGTACTTAGCAGAGACAATTGTTAATCTTGTTTCTTGTGGGAATTGGTGGACACCTAACTCACACATACACATTGTTCATTTACAAACAAGCTCTGTGCATTCTTCTTAATCAAAGGGCTGTGTAGTATATGAACCAAAATCTCATCAAATTGCAGATGTAGGGCTGTGGGAAATTATCCCCATGTTAGCAATAGTTCTAGATGGCTATTCTAGACTAAAATGTGCAATTTTTCATTTCACTTCCCCTCACTGTTTGATACATAAGCTCCCAAACAACATTTTCTGTACGCCTACTGGATAGATCAATTAAAACACTGAGTAACAGATTATTTTTTAAATAATTAATGAGTTTTACTGTTTATTATGTTTTACGTAGTCTGTATTGTATATTACAGTCATGAAAGATAGAACATGTTTGTCATAATTTTAATGCTTGGAAATATGAAGTATGTATTAAAAGTACAAGTAAGCACAGAGCATTATATTAAAGTGTGCACTCAGGGTTTTGTTATCAAAGATCCACTTGTATTGATTACTCTGTTTAAAATAAAATAAAATTTTTAGAACTGAAACTAAATAATCTTTGTCTTCAATAAATCCAGCTAAATATTACCTAATTCACATTTAAAAAAAAAAAAAAAAGGAGCACAAAATACTAAATATTTTATCAGTAATGCTAATATATATACATACATATATATAATGTCAATGTTGATCTTATGTATCCATTCTTTGATTAACCATCATTTACGTAGAAGTGCACAACCAGCTTTGCAACTCTGGACCCATCAGTTAAAATGCACAAGTAAACAATGCCAAAATTAAATAAAACATCCTAATTCGGTTTGTATCAGTTCTATTCTTGCAGTCATTTTACTTAGATATAACTGGGGGTATTAAGGATCTAAGAGTTTCTATTTATTGTCCCTGATCATGCAATTAATTGTCAGATGTGCTGAAGGTGTCTCCTAGCTGCAGTTCCAGTTTACATGTGATCACAGATCAGGCAGTCAGGCATGGGTTAAACAAGGCACCAGCCCACTACAGGAACCAGCCCCACTGATTGGCTACAGGGCACAGTCAGTCAGCAACAGAAGCCGGCTGGCCAGGATTAGTAAAGGGATACTTGCTGCAGGCTGCTGCACTGAGACACATGGGGGTTACTGAGCAAAGGATCTTAATACCCAACACACAGCAATACACTTACTCTCAAGACAGTTTGCAGCTACTTGCCTGTCTAATTCCACTCTATGCCAGCAGCTATACCCTCCAGATCTCTGCACAGCAAGGAACAAACCACTACACCACAGATTGCAATTTAAAAGAAAATAAAGCATAATCACATGGTATAGAAATTATAATGGATGATTTCATAAATCAGGAGTAAACCACCGAAAACTAAAGCCTTGCTGTGCATGCATTGATCTTGTATTGGTTGATTGGCACTCGCTGACACAAGCAGAGCAGAGTGATGTCAGTAATGAAATACTGCCATTAAACATTTAAAGAAGAAGAAATCACTGTGATCTTATGATTGATCAGAGCTGCACTGTATGAAGACAGAGTAGAGATGGATCTAAGAGATGGCATATGTTGGTTGCTGCTTGCACTTGCCCTATATAAGGTAAGTTTACTTTCACATTTACCTGTCCTTGCATGATATCATGTGTTCTAATGCTGCAGATAAATGATTTTGTTTTATCAATATGTACATGATTTCCAGGCCCAATCTGTATATGCTACCTTCAGGAGAATGGATTCAGGAAGACAAGGCACCCTGTCACCATCACTGCACAATGACATACTGGAAATCACTGAAAACAATGGTGAGTAGTGAGTTCATATTTAAAGGGTGGGTCATTTTAATTTTTTTAATTTATTCTTTTCAATTTAACACTTAGATGGAGGTAACATACCCCATTCAATAGTGGGCCGTGTCTCTGCTTGCTCTGTGTTATGACTAAAATCCTTCAAATAAGGATGCTTGCTCTGTGTAGTTGGGTACCAGGTGCCTATTAATCATGTCAATAAAAGTACCGTATGGTGACTGCATGGACATAATGACTGGGATTATCATATAATACATTACAAATGTTATTGTTTTATGTATACGTCATTATTCTAATGTAACCCATTATCAACCGGTTTCTGTGCTAACCCCTCTGGCACTCAGGGTTAACTGGATACATTCTGGATAAATTAGGTTTCTAGAACGTGAACAGAATAAATGGCGATGCAATGCTGTATTGACCTTAATTGTTAATAATCCCTAACATTTGTACATTTCTTTCAAAAACTGTATTTTATATCAACACAACATATGTGGTTTTATCCACTCAAAAGAGGTGATTTAACTAAAATGAAACAGAAGCACTCGTACAAAGTTTTAGATCCAGAGCAATAGCCAATGTTCTTAGGTAATGTGTATTTGTGCCCAGGAGATAGTCTAGCATGCTCTCAAAATGCTCCAGAATATCCAAAATATGTACAGAATAACAGGTGCAGCATGCTAGTTACATCACCATTAATTGCAAATGTACTTTGTATTCACTGTGGTCTTCCATGTTTAAAGATAAGCAAACTGTATAGAAGTCACGTAAGCTCGTTTTGGCTACTTTAGCACCCCTGTTTGTGAACTACATAACCCATAATGCTTTGTCAGCCCTTGAGGCTTTAGACTAAGTACTGTGGGAAATTCATTTCAAAACACTCAGGGACGTTAGCCAAGATTAGCCCTCATCGATGTAGTTAGTGCATGATTCACAGAAATGGGTATTCAGCAATGAACGTGTTAATGTGGGCTGTACATAGGATTCTTAGCTTCTGTTTTAGGATAATCTCTGATAAAATAACTTCAAAAGCTATAATCACACATAATAACTATAGGTTCCATTTACCTTACATGACCGGAGAGTTGCAATATCTAACCGAACTACAGGATAGAACTGTGTTTTTGTATGATAAACAGAGTCAGTTCAAATGATGTCAAATTATTATTTTTATTTTTTTTAATGACCTTACTGAAAAACATATAGTATGAGTATTTAGCTTCCTGTACATATTTTGCCAGCTCTGTTGTTGCTTTATTGTGTACATTGAAGTTTCCTTGAGCCGTCAGTGATGGTTAAATATATTCAAAGCTCATACAGTGTACACGCTGCTTGTCTTTTGCACACACTTCACTTTATAATGCTAGTGAGTGAAAGCTACACTAGAGGGCGCTAGATGAATAAGTATGTGTTCAGTTGTACCACAAAATGCTTGTAAACTGTTGAAATATGTCTAGATGACGTACAAATATCAAAATAGATTAAAAAAAATCACAAAATGTTTATTCACTAAGGTGAAATGAGTGCATGGTTACATAGTGAATCAGGCTCACATTGTATCAGTCAGGACAGTTTAGGTACTGGTAAATTTCCAATAGTGCTCTATAGTGCTTAACTGTCTACAAAATAATTGTACCAAAGTCATGAAATAGAGTCATGTCAGCTATGTTTGGTTGTAGGGAAACACTGAAGTGATAATTAAAACAACAAAGAAAGCTGAACATCTGTCACGTCATTCCGCACTTTAATATGAGGGGAATCTGTTGCACTTTAATATCAGGAGTCACTGGTTACCTTTGGGCATCTTATGCTGGGAGAATGGGCACAAAGAGTGCTTATACAGCAATGCAGGTGTTAGAGATTTACTTCCTATTATTAAGGCAAAATAAAAAAAGTTTGAAAACCTACCTGTCCAACAAAACACACACACACACACACACATATATATATACATATATGTATATTGCTTTAGCGCACCCAACCACTACAAGTCATTGGTTGGTGAATAAACATTTAAATGTTGCTGGACATGTGCCAGCATATACTGAAATCTGACTTGGCCATTGCAGCCATAATTTAAAAAAAAAAATAGATTCCCAATGCTGATTATTACACAGATTGCAGCTTGTGTAGCACTTGCACAATATTGATATCAAATCACCTGTCTCTTATTGTCAAGCTTTAAGTTGTATTCATTCATTAATTCATTTGTTCGTTCATTTATTAATTAATTCATTAATTCATTCAGAACAACAGTTTCCACTTACCAGTGATTGAACATTAACATTTACTGATAAAAAAAAAGTAGCACAACATCTAAAGGATATATACAGTATGATGCTCCTTTCTGTCATGGAAAAATGTTGGTACATATAGGTACACAGATAAATTAAACTAATATAACCATCCAGAATGCATTGAATTAGAAATAATGTATTATGATTTAATCATATCCAATGTATACATGATGCATATGATAGAAAAAAAACGTAAAATTTAACATCTTCTAAATCAATTCAATGCAAATTAATGTTTTCACATTGATTAATTCCATAAATTCTAAGATATTTTCATAAAAACCAAGTATGATGTATCTGAAACATATTGTTATTAAAAAGCAGATACAAGACACATTTTACATATTGTTTGCTGTTCAGGGATTTCTATAAATTGAAAATGATGTGCATTTATAAATGAATCTCTCTAATCATTTGCAGATTGGGGGATAAAATGTTACAGATTGTGTCATGCTTTATAATATTGCTTATCTTGATATAACATTAGGTCAAAACAACCAAATTAGAAAAAGCTATACTTCCACTTCAAGCCTCTGGCCTACAATTTGCCATTTATAGTTTATTGGACAACCACAGAATCATACCCTGGCACTCCAGATGTTGTGGACTACATTGCCTTTGATGCTTTGCCAGCATTACAGCTATAAGAGCATTATGGGACATGTCCAAACGCCTGGAATGCCAAAGGCTGCCTATCCCTGCCTTAAACCAAGACAATTTAACAGTGTGTTCTGGGCTCAGATCATCAACTATATAATGCTTAACCATTATATAGTTGATGGGAAAGACACTACTACTGGAGAGAGGTAGTTCTCACCCCTAGTCATGGGAGAATAACAAAAATTGCCAACAATTGGAAGTTGGGGAAGTGTTTACACATGGATGTTTGCCTAAAGAATAAAATTTGCTTGAACCTGCCCTTTCCATGGCATTATGGTAAATTTGTGTCTGTCACTGAACCTAAATTGTCATTTGAAATCCCACTTCCTTATTCTTACAAATTACAATTGCATTGGTGTATTTTGTTATGTGTTAATGGTCTCCCCAATATGAAAGCCTGGGTTCCTCACTGGGTTGCATATCTGCTTTCTATGTAAACAAACTCTTAGAGAAATGGTAAACAGATCCTACAATTCTTTTAGAGTGTAAGCAAATATAAATGGTTTTAGAACATCAGAAATTGTAAGAGGAAGTGTCACAGAACACCTGTATCATAAATACTGTGGATGTAGTGTACTATCACAGAAATCACTATAGTTCCTTACATAGATTGATTTTACAATAACAATATATTTAAAACTCGAGGCATGTTGCGACTTTTGCATTATAAAGAACGTCTTAACCGCATTTTTTATGAAACAATATACTGGTGAAGCCATAGACTGGTAGATACTTGCCTCTCTCAATACATAACTTTCCTGATTCCAAAAACTGCCAATGACAAAACAAGTTAAAGATAATAGATGTGCATTTTGGTTTTAGGGCAAATATGATTTAACGTAATATAACTTTGAAGAGAGTTTGTTAACCAGAAGCGATGCTTGTGGCAGATGTATTGGCCTCAAGTAACCTGTGCAGTTGCCAAATCCAGTTTAATTATTATATTAAACAGAGTCTGTTTCAAGGTTTAAAAATAGGTTTGTTAATTTGCTAACATTTCTTTATAAAGGAAGAAGGACAAATCAGTTAATTGGACAATTAAGCAAAAATAGACCTTTAGGTTTATTTTTAGACTTCTGACAGCAACATACTTAAATAGTGTGTATCGTCCTATAGTTAAATATAACACAGTTGTCACTTATTTAATGGAAAAAGCCAATTCTAAGTGAAATTAAGTGTCACTTGTGTGGTAGACCTACATCAATGCTGTCCTATGTGGCATTGATATCTATAGTCGGTGTGTTGTTACAGAGGTGTACAACATTTGTTTGTCTCAACATGTTTTCACTTGGTAAATTCCACATATTAACTGCTTATATATAATAATACAGATTTGTTGCCAAACTTGCAATTTCACTTGCTAAAAACTAATGAAATTATTTCATGTAATGTTATGCATAGCACCACAGTCCTACTGGCACTTATACAAATAAAATATCAATTGAAACATACCTGTAATGCATACTCTTAAAATTACATGTTAAAGGAAAACTGGCATGGTTTTTATTATTATTTTAAACAAATAGGTTACTGTAGGCTGTGTATATTTTTATTGTAATATATACTCATAAGTAAATACCTATTTTAAGAGCATATCCTGGCTTATCTGTGCTCCGTGGGGATGACCATCTTAAAATCTTCTGTGGTCAACAGCACAGTTTATCTGACCAATCACCATGCACAATTAATGTCTGTAACCAGGTTAGAATGTGATTTTGAAATGCCCATTGTTTATGCATGATGTCATTGGTATTTGTGAAACCATACTAACTTTCAATTATCTTCATGGTATTTAATTGGTTAAGTGGTGTTTCTGAAAGAGTAGTTAAGGTGGACACCCCCAGAGATAAAGAGTATTGCAAACATACACAATGAAAAATGAATTTATTTATATGTATTCATTATAACATAATATATATTAGACATAGTACATGCCATCTAAAATATCAGAATTTTTAAAAAAGTTTTCACTTAAGGAAGTCAGTGTAAATGTCAATGATTAGTTGCACCAGCAATGAGTGATACATTAGAACAGAGGAGAGGTACTAAGATCAATATTGTATGACAGTGTTCATTTCGTTGACTAACAATTTTAGTCAGATTTTAGTTGACTAAACTTTTTGAGATTTAGTTGACTAAAGCTAAAATGGATTTTTAGTTAAAAGACTATGACTAAAACTAAATTTAAATTTGCTGCCAAAATTAACACATGGGAAAGGGAGGAGAGGAAATGAGATGCGTGGGGGTTTAAGGAATGAGACATATAGGGGGCTGGGGGATTGAGACACATGGGGGGCTATGGGAATGAGACATGGGGGCCGGCTGGGGGAATGACACATGGTGAAATGGTGAGAATGAGACACATGAAGGGGCTTAGGGGGGGAATATACACATGAAGAGGCATGGGGGAAGGAGGGAAGGAGACACGTTGGGAAGATACAATGCATGAAGGGGCTGGAGAACACACAAAGCAACAAAGCAGCATAAATTGGCTGGGGTTGAAATAGACAAGGTGCTGGGGGAAGAGAACCAAAATAATTGAGCCATGGGGGAGCCAGAGGGGCTGGGGACACACACAGAAACCGAGAGGGGCTGTGGAAGGGGCAAAAGAGACAGACTGGCTGGGCTTAGGAGAGACACCTAGAGGGGCTGGGGGACACACAAAGAGACACAGAGGGGATGGGAACGGGGGAAAAGAGACAGATAGAGGCTTTAACTAAACGCATTAGATTTTAGCCATGTCAACTAAAACAATTTAGATGACTAAAATTTTACTAAAACTAAAATGGCTTTTTAGTCAAAAGACTATGACTAAAACTAATTTGAAATGTGCCGCCAAAATTAACACTGCTGCAGACCCACCCATAGATAGAGACAATTCCTTGCAGCCATCCCTGGTAACTGATGGAGGATTGATACTTGATGGTGGTAGTTTCGCCAAGAAGTGTCAAGCATCAGAGAAATATTGAGACAAAGTACTTTGTCTCAGTATATCTTTTGACTGGTTTGGAATTTTGGTAATATTCCAACACTAAGTATTTCATAAAGATTTTATCTTTACTAAATACTAATTTTGCAGAGGGGAGGGGTGACAGAACTTTTTTTTGCAATGTTTTTTGCTTTTAATTATTTTCAAGCTTGGTTGTGTTGTGATAAGTGGACTTGAATTGACTAATATAATTGCCTATATGATTGTCTTAAAGGGACACTATAGTCACCCAGACCACTTCAGCTCAATGAAGTGGTCTGGGTGCCAGGTCCTCCAGGTTTTAACCCTTCAGATGTAAACATAGCAGTTTCAGGGAAACTGCTATGTTTACATTGCAGGGTTAATCCGAAAATCGCATCCAGCGTGCAGAACATCCATAGGAAAGCATTGAGAAATGCTTTCCTATGGACTGTTTGAATGTGCACATTCGGCTCCACTCGGACGTCGGCGGGGGAGGAGAGGTCACCAGTGCAGAGGGAGCCCCGTGCTGGATAAAGGTAAGTGGCTAAAGGGGTTTTAACCCCTTCAGCGCCAAGGGAGGGGGACCCTGAGGGTGGGGGGGGGGGGGTTCTAAGGATGATAAGTTTGTTTCCTGACACTACAGGGAGTGCAGAATTATTAGGCAAATGAGTATTTTGACCAAATCATCCTCTTTATGCATGTTGTCTTACTCCAAGCTGTATAGGCTCGAAAGCCTACTACCAATTAAGCATATTAGGTGATGTGCATCTCTGTTATGAGAAGGGGTGTGGTCTAATGACATCAACACCCTATATCAGGTGTGCATAATTATTAGGCAACTTCCTTTCCTTTGGCAAAATGGGTCAAAAGAAGGACTTGACAGGCTCAGAAAAGTCAAAAATAGTGAGATATCTTGCAGAAGGATGCAGCACTCTTAAAATTGCAAAGCTTCTGAAGCGTGATCATCGAACAATCAAGCGTTTCATTCAAAATAGTCAACAGGGTCACAAGAAGCGTGTGGAAAAACCAAGGCGCAAAATAACTGCCCATGAACTGAGAAAAGTCAAGCGTGCAGCTGCCACGATGCCACTTGCCACCAGTTTGGCCATATTTCAGAGCTGCAACATCACTGGAGTGCCCAAAAGCACAAGGTGTGCAATACTCAGAGACATGGCCAAGGTAAGAAAGGCTGAAAGACGACCACCACTGAACAAGACACACAAGCTGAAACGTCAAGACTGGGCCAAGAAATATCTCAAGACTGATTTTTCTAAGGTTTTATGGACTGATGAAATGAGAGTGAGTCTTGATGGGCCAGATGGATGGGCCCGTGGCTGGATTGGTAAAGGGCAGAGAGCTCCAGTCCGACTCAGACGCCAGCAAGGTGGAGGTGGAGTACTGGTTTGGGCTGGTATCATCAAAGATGAGCTTGTGGGGCCTTTTTGGGTTGAGGATGGAGTCAAGCTCAACTCCCAGTCCTACTGCCAGTTCCTGGAAGACACCTTCTTCAAGCAGTGGTATGCATCCTTCAAGAAAAACATGATTTTCATGCAGGACAATGCTCCATCACACGCGTCCAAGTACTCCACAGCGTGGCTGGCAAGAAAGGGTATAAAAGAAGAAAATCTAATGACATGGCCTCCTTGTTCACCTGATCTGAACCCCATTGAGAACCTGTGGTCCATCATCAAATGTGAGATTTACAAGGAGGGAAAACAGTACACCTCTCTGAACAGTGTCTGGGAGGCTGTGGTTGCTGCTGCACGCAATGTTGATGGTGAACAGATCAAAACACTGACAGAATCCATGGATGGCAGGCTTTTGAGTGTCCTTGCAAAGAAAGGTGGCTATATTGGTCACTGATTTGTTTTTGTTTTGTTTTTGAATGTCAGAAATGTATATTTGTGAATGTTGAGATGTTATATTGGTTTCACTGGTAATAATAAATAATTGAAATGGGTATATATTTGTTTTTGTTAAGTTGCCTAATAATTATGCACAGTAATAGTCACCTGCACACACAGATATCCCCCTAACATAGCTAAAACTAAAAACAAACTAAAAACTACTTCCAAAAATATTCAGCTTTGATATTAATGAGTTTTTTGGGTTCATTGAGAACATGGTTGTTGTTCAATAATAAAATTAATCCTCAAAAATACAACTTGCCTAATAATTCTGCACTCCCTGTATAGTGAACCTTTAAATTACACTTTTTTTCTAGAAGATTGTTTTAAATTGCACTATGCTGACTAAATTTTTTCTTTCTGTTCACATCTTTAGAGATGGTGAACTGAAATTATGGATTGGAAAATCAGCCAGGGATGCATTTGATTTCAAACTCAAAGTCCAATAACCATCATTCTAGGTTATCAGATTTATCTAGAGATGGAGACTGCTTGGACTTAATGTTCCAGACTTCATGTTTCAGCTAATTCTCTATAATACCCAGTTGCATTGTGTTTATTAAACCAACCTTTAGATTTCATCAGATCTGTTGGCACCCAGTGATGTCTATTTTACTTCCATGAATTCCATCATTTACAGCAGTTACAATGGGCCAATGTCAAGAACTGCATTGCAAGTTATTTTCCACAAGAGATACCTTTAAAATAACAATGTAGTGGAAGTTATTATAGGACAGTGTGTTCAGGGAAAGCCTACAATATATCTACATTGGAACTGTACACTATGTACAGCATAGGAAAATTTAAAAAATTGCATCAGAGGTATACAGAAGAACAATATTTTTGCACCGTTTGTTGATCAGATTTTTAATTTAATCAGAGATGCTTATACAAAGCATATATTATTTTGATGTAAACCTTCTTTACACTTTTTTTTTAGCAGCATCCTTGTTAAACTAGATGATTAATCACTCTCTTTATTGGGTAGATAGATGTTTTTATTACATCAAATAACTTGAGGTATTCAGTAGTTCAGCAGTGTGAAAGTTGAATTAAAGGATTGTGCACTGCAAAAATATATGTTGAGCCAAATATAGCATCATTTTAAAATTGTTACTCTACATTTGACCACTATGTTTAACCCCTTAAGGACACATGACATGTGTGACATGTCATAATTCTCTTTTATTCCAGAAGTTTGGTCCTTAAAGGGTTAAACTATTATAATGTGATACGCTTTCTATAAATCATTTATGGACTTCATTTGGCGAGCTGTATGGATGTTAAAGTGGAAAACAGGTTAGTTTGTGATGAGCTTATTATGAAGCCAAATTATCAGATATATTTATCACTGGCTGATAGGGATCAATGTAAAGCTTACTGTAATATCTTTATACTCACTGGAATATTATCTGTTCAGCATGATATAACCTGATCTTGCATTTTGCAGAGTATGATATTGTAGTGGCACACGAAGTTGACAGAGATGGAAATTATATCACACATGAAATTAGCCATAGCCACAGAAGAAAAAGATCACTACAAAATATTGAAACAGATCCTTTGCATCTCAATCTACAAGGACTTATCCAGGACTTTCATTTGGAATTAAAAGTATCTAATCACCTTCTTGCACCTGGATTTGTAATACAAACATTTGGAAATGGAAGGACTAAATCAATTGAACCATACTCATCTCGAGATTTCTGCTTTTACCATGGGTCCATACTCTCCCACGAAAACTCATCTGTAGCCCTCTCTACTTGCAATGGCCTGGTAAGTTAGAATGACCTTATTATTTTTGATAGATCCCATCTTTTATAATGCATCATACATGCCTTATATGTAACGTTTTAGATTTTCTTTGCAATTAACATAACAATTAAAATGTAGAAGATGTTTTAAAATTGTATGTATTATTCAGAAAAAGACCCATGTTTTATTCACATGTGGAAGTACCTGTCTGATTGGCACAGTATGGTGATAGAAAGCATGGAAATGGTAAAACTGAAACTGAGTCACAAACCCACAGAAATGGGTCAAGTGCATAACCTCACTATGATGTCAACATTTGCAAACTAGTACCATGCAATTAAGGATTCTTTCACAAAGCCATGAGCTGTAAAGTCTTGACCAATGATTTGCTAAGTTTGGGCTCAAAGAGCCTAGAACATTTTTAATGTGTTTTAGCTTACATTTTCCGATTCGCTTGTCAAATCACCACATATAAAATCAAAAGCCATTTATATTGGTAATACCATTTGTATACATTGTAGAAATGGAGGAGTTGGTGGTTGTGCCTATATGTTGCATCGGAATTTGGATCTACAAATTTACACAATGAGAGACTAGGGCAGTTCTGCTACATTTGCGTCCATTTTGGTGCTTGGATTGGCATTGATAGGTGAATAATGGAACAGCCTAGCACACAAGACAGTATAATTCTCTGTTATACTGTAGACAGCAGTTAAAAAGTAGACAGCAGTTAACTTAAGAAGAGCAATGTTATATGCATTTCATATGGACAAAGAGGGATACTTTAATGTTAGGAGTGTGAGAGGTTTGTGGCCAGGGTGTGGCTGTTCTGACAAAGTTTAGGTGACTAATTTATGCAACTAAAATGTAATTTAAAACAAGAAGAATGCGTCAGACTGATACCTGAACACATTTATTGTGATTTGAAGACACATTACTGTGAGTATTATTGCTGTTGGTCTCTGTTATACACACAGGCACACCAACAATATCAAGTTCCTAGAAATGAAGGACATTAGGAAAGAAAAGAGGGACAGAGGGATTTGGGCCCTAAATAGTAGTATGAATAAAATGGTAATTGTGTGCTCTGCTTAGCAGCCTACATGTGCAGTTACTCCACTTTACATACAGGAGGGTAACTCCAGGCTTCTTGTCTTTCTGTGGTGAAAAAAATGATAAATCCGTGGCATCCCTAGAACAAGGTGTAAATTCAAAACTGATGTTAAGGGAACCAAACATAATGTAAACTTGGCCGATAACAGACAGAGAGAAAGTCTGTCAATAGATGCCCATCCCTTAGAAAATGGAGAATGATCTCCACATGTCATAAGCTGGAGGTGGATGTCACTGAGTAATTGTCACACAAGAGGATCCTTTCCCACTGTGAGTCCCCAGACCGGGACATGGGCCATTTAACTGGCCGAACTTACCACATTAATGGATCGAGGTTCCGTTACAAATACCACCCAGACCAAGAATGCCCAGATGGAGAGGTAGCATTGTCGCATCCCTGGTGCTCTAGAGTCCCATAGGAGGTCCCTAGCAGCCTGCGATAGTCTGTTGATCTGCTAAGAACACCAGAAAGAGTCCAGGCCACCAGGGTCAGCCGACCCTTCAGGAGTAGAAGGTGTGGGTTTCCCTATGGGGTCCGGTTATGAACGCAGGACAAGGAGTTCCTCACCAGACAGTCCCAATGGGGAATGCATTGGATTGGCTAAAATCTGTAAGGGGACTGGGCCAAACACTGTTTTGGCCAATCAGCACCTTCTCATAGAGATGCATTGAATCAATGCATCTCTATGAGGAAAATTCAGCGTCCCCATGTAGAGCGTGGAGACGCTGAATGGCACTCCTGCAGCACTGAGCCTGGAAGCACCTCCAGTGGCCACTTGGAGGTGTCCCTAGGGGCAATGTAAACACTGCCTTTTCTCTGGAAAGGCAGTGTTTGCATGAAAATACCTGCATATAATGATTATATTCATCAGATCAACTACATTAATGTAGTTGTTCTGGTGACTACAGTGTTCCTTTAAGCAGTATGTCCTGTAAATCCTGTCCAGCAATTAACGGAGGCTGCAACAGCATGTCTCCATTCAGTAGCACAATGCAGTAAACAATATAGTAGGGGGGCTCAGCCCTTGAGTGCAGGGCACAGTCCTGACAGAGAGCACTAACCCATGCTCTAATAGTTAATCCAAGGTTATGGGTGAAATCCCTTTAAACAGCTTATATAAATGGCCTAATTCAACATAAACATGCAACCCCAGTAAGACCTAAAAGCCCCTCAAGCCCCAGAGTAGTGAAAGCTAGGAGGGGAGAGGGCAGAAACCAAGAATAAGGTAGAAACACAATAATAACATAGAAAGTACACAGATACACATAGTACAGAAGCACAGCAAAAACATACAGCAAAGTATATCAAAAAAATAATACAGAAACAATCTCAAAAGTGGTAATAGAAACATAAATTAATGGATAAGAGTAATACTCTTACATGTCTGCTTGATGGAGCAGCAAAGAAAGAGGAAGTGCTTAGGTCACTATACCTTATGTACATCATACTTTCATGTGATTGGTTCTTTTTTTCTATGGGTTCCTTAGCTGCTGTGGAGCTAGTAAAGAGCTATTATGCAAAATATGAAGACTCCTGTCATGTTGTAAAATGTTTTTTTTTTTTTTTAATTCTATTTCTCCACAAATCTCACTTGAATAACCCTGATAACCTTTACATCCAACAATATTGCGGTTCATTTAAGAAGTAAACATTATATACCTTACTCTGTACCGATTTTTAATAAACTCTTTAAATGATCAGTATTTAATCTGTAACTTTCCAGTCCACATGAATCAGTATTCATAATATTGTGTGGCGTTAATAAATAGTGAGTGTTTGTGATAGCATTCATTACTTATTTTCTCAGAATGAAATATTTTACAACTGATCTCTTTTCAGCAGTAAAGTGTGTTTTGACTTTTGATCTGCAATATTTTTGTCTTCCTAAAAAACAGGTTCCTGGATCTGTATATATTAGTATCAGCTAAATTTCAGATAGGAATGTCTGGCTGACCCTCACAGAGAATGAAATCATCTTTTGAAGCAGGTGTACATAACATGCTGTCCTACTATCCCCATGTTTCCATGGCATCTCTCTACACAATAGGGAAGAAGTCATGGGTCACATACACAAATATTTGTGGCAACTAGAGCAGGTCAGAGGAATCCTTCAGTTCTGCTATGTTATGTGAATGGGCAATCCTGAGGTAATAACAATACGCCAGTAGCCATTTACATTACAAAAACAGTGTTTGACTTAAAATGTGATAACATGAGGAAATAAAAATAATACACTTGCAAATCGCATTAAAAAGAGATTTATTTAAAAATGTGGTGCCCAATGTTTTCCTGTTAAGCTTTTTGGTGTAAAAAGAAAAAAAGAAACAATGTTTTTTTGTGTTTCTGTTTGTGCAGGTTTTTGTAGTTTTTGTTCCATGTTGAATTGAAGCATACTCTAAGTGTCATAGTCACTGTAGCTTACTCTGTAGTGAAGTGGCTATGGTGGTAGCAAACTTTGCATTCATATTTACTTTTTAAATCCCTCTCATTTTCTTGATCTTTTGATGAATTTCCATTACTGGCCTGCACCCCCTGCAAACTAACGTATTGTGTTATGA
>OW240915.1:145445608-145462444 GCA_933207985.1 Pelobates cultripes | reverse complement strand
GGGAGGGTAGGGGTTACTGCTGGGCAGGGTAGGGGTTACTGCTGGGCAGGGTAGGGGTGCTGCTGGGGGTGTAGGGGTTACTGCTGGGGAGGGTAGGGGGTACTGCTGGGGAGGGGTAGGGGTGCTGCTGGGGAGGGTAGGGGTGCTGGGGGGTAGGGCTACTTCTGGGGGGGTAAGGGTGCTGTGTGTCAGTACCCCCCCCTCTCCTTCTTACCTTTAATGAAGTGGGGGGGGGGACACAGCGATCCCTGGTGGTCCGGTGGTGGTAAGCACTGCAGGGGGAGGGCTCCAGGAAGCAGCTCCCCTGTCCTCCCGCGCAATGCTGTGTGGTAACGCGCGGCAACGCTCCACACAGCATCGCGCGGGAGGACAGGGGAGCGGCTTCCTGGAGCCCTCCCCCTGCCTCCCGACCCGGAAGTAGAGAAGGCGCCTGCCGTTTCGGCAGGCGCCTACTCTGCATTGATGGCGAATCTGTGGCCGCGTGCCCACAGAAAGGGCCCGGCGTGCCACCTGTGGCACGCGTGCCATAGGTTCGCCATCACTGCCTTAGAGAGAGTTCAGAGAAGGGCTGCTAAACTGGTTCATGGATTGCGGGATAAAACTTACCAGGAAAGGTTAAAGGATCGTAACATGTATAGCTTGGAGGAAAGACGAGACGGGGGGATATGATAGAAACATTTAAATACATAAAGGAAATCAACACAGTAAAGGAGGAGACTACATTTAAAAGAAAAACTACCACAACAAGAGGACATAGTCTTAAATTAGAGGGACAAAGGTTTAAAAATAATATCAGGAAGTATTACTTTACTGAGAGGGTAGTGGATGCATGGAATAGCCTTCCAGCTGAAGTGGTAGAGGTTAACACAGTAAAGGAGTTTAAGCATGCGTGGGATAGGCATAAGGCTATCCTAACTATAAGATAAGGCCAGGGACTAATGAAAGTATTTAGAAAATTGGGCAGACTAGATGGGCCGAATGGTTCTTATCTGCCGTCACATTCTATGTTTCTGCCCATTGGAGTGGTCTGGGTGCCAACTCCCATCACCCTTAACCCTGCAAGTGTAATTATTGCAGTTTTTATAAACTACAATAATTACCTTGCAGGGTTAAGTGTTCTCTAGTGGCTGTCTATATGACAGCCACTAGAGGGACTTCCGGGTTCTTAAAACCCAAAAAGTGTTTTAAACGACGCTGGACGTCCTCACGCTATGCACTGAATAATGCTTTCCTATAGGGAGGTATAATGCGTGCGGCCATTGCCGCACATTAGGTCTTCCCCACCGGCTGATGTCGTGGGGGAGGAGCAGGGGCGGAGCCAGACCCAGCGCCGAGGGACATGGGCGCTGGATTCAGGTAAATCACTGATGGGGTTTTAACCCCTCCAGCAACATGGGATGGGGGTGGGTGGGGGGCATTGCAGGAACCTGCAGTGCCAGGAAAACAGATATGGTTTCCTGGTACCGGAGAGTCCCTTTAAGGTGAAGGCATAGCTCAATGAAGTGGTCTGAGTGACTTTAGTAGTCCTTTAAAACTTAAAGCAATTACTAATTTACCCGTCACTAACACAATTTGTTTTAGCATAGATACAGCTGCAAGGTGCTACATTTACCAATAGCCATTATAAATATCAACATTTTTATAACCAATGACATGCATAGTGACAAGGTAGATTCCCAGATGTTGTAGAGCTAATACTCCAATGATGCCTTTAGAATACCATTAGAATGACAAAGTATCAAAGAAGCTGTAGTTTTAAAACACCTGGGGATCTACCTTTTGGGTACCCCTGGTCTACTGTATGAACAAAATCATGGGAATACTTGGTAAGGACCTACTGAAAAACAACTATGGAAGGGAAAATAAGTCAATTTCTTATGAAGGTTTGCTGTTTTATACAGAGTTTCCAGAACTACATAATGATTTATTATGATCAAATTGAAAAGAAAAATAAATAGCTACCTGGATTTGGAATACTAATATGTCTGTATAGTTTGCAATTTTGATGTAATCCTATTATTTCATTATAAATGGCTATTTATCTTTTACTTGAAGATGCTAATTCTTCTCATAAGTGGATATTACTAGCAGCTAGTTTTAGACTTGGGGGTCTCCTTGTGGCCTTTGCACAATAATGGAGGATGGCATAAGCATTACATCACTTTTTGATGCTATATACATAATGGATAAACTAAAAGTAATTAAAAAACATGTAAGCCTATGCATTATTCACATTTCCACAAAACAGTGCTTGTTTTAGAAAAATTTTAATAAAATACAACCAGTGAATTCCTTCAGTAGCATAGGGGGAGAAAAATGCTTGCATTGTCAACATAAAAATGCTTGCATGTGCTATGCAACTTTTCATGTCTCTCAACTGTGCCATATATACACCATTTCCTCTGTATTTCATCCTTCCTCATAATTTAAATAAATTGCCACTAAAAACCGAATCTGGGATTCTGCATTTCCTTTACCTGTACCACATACACACTGGATTCCAGGGGATCAGGTCATTCTGCAGTAAACATGCTTTACCTGTATACCATTGGTTAGACAGCAGTGAGGTCTGTTTGCTGTGTGAGTCACGTTTCCTGAACTGATGCAGCTGTGAGGCCCAGGATAACTGAATCCATTTTTTAGCAGGTTAGGAAGTTAGGGCATTTTAGGAACAAATTAAAGGTTTTTGATACTTCACTTCGTTCACTGCCACAAAAGGTTTATGACCACAGGTCATTTCCTGTGGGTTATATATTATAATTCTAGACCTATGTGATCATAATGTACCATATTTTTCAGTGTACAAGACGCCCCCATGATTAAGATGACCCCCTTTTTTTAGCCCAAAATTTTAAATAAAATATTTTAAACCTCAAATAGAACAAGTTTTCAGTGGTGACTTCTGAGGAGAGCAACACACTTCTTATTCCCATGCTTCCCCTGAGCTACGGTACTCTGTGAAGTTAATCGCACCACAGTGCATGCTGGGAGACTACAGCTCCCACAATTCAGCAGGTGGTGTGAGGGCATGCTGGGACATCACAGCAGTATCCCCTCTGTTCCCTGATCCCCATTTCCTCCCCCCATAAATATAAATCAGAAAGCAAGACCTACCTGAGGTGGAGCATACCTTAATATGGCTGCTCCTTTTATGGTGTGGCATTTCTCTGGAGCTCCATTGGTGGCAAGTGCTGACGTTTGCTGCAGCTCCCACACACACAGGGACCTCTTCCTCCTTGTCACAGCATTCAGAAGTGGATCATGTGATGTAAAGTCTACCCAGGCCCTGCTTCATGTTACTCTGGGCCAATAACCTGGATCCTGGATAAATGGGGTTCTAAATGGGAGCGAGCGCAACATGGTCTGTGGTTATAAGATGGCAGGATCTTCCGCCATCTTCAGTTTTTCTATAATACAGACTTGCTCTCACTATGGGGCTGCGGGGCCAGGTATATGTGTGGGCCGTGGTACACTAAAATGCAGCAGGCGCCATCTTCGCTTAGGTACTGAGCACAAGTGGGGTTTTTAACCCCTGCAATGACATTCCGTGTATAAAACGACCCCCAATTTAAGACTAACACAAAAAAACAAAACGTCTTCTACATGGAAAAATATGGTATATCACCCCTATGGAGGTTTCTACCCTTAAATACAGTCCCAAGGTCAAATTAACTATCCCAAAACTCTAGTTGTGTAGATATAATCATCACAGGCAAGAATAGAAAAATCTCACATATGGTGAGAAAGTTAGAGCGTTGCTTGGATAAATGGGGAAAAATTTTAAAAGAAAAGTAATTGTGGGCCAAAGTTCAAAATGAGGACTGATCACCATGAATGTTCTTGCTCATTAAGAACTTTTCCCACAATTGTATTACCTTTCTCTCAATTACTCCTTTTACACATTTACCCCACAATACTGTCTTTTTTCTTAATCTTTATCAATTAAAAATTACTTGGTTGTGGGGTACAAACGAACATGTTTGCACTTTTTATCATTACTCATAATGTGTATCATAAATCTTTCAGGTATTTCAGGTTAGGAATACAATTTATTTTTTTAAATTGTAAACTTGTTAATATGTATTATTTGCTTTAGGTAAGTTAGGGTATGGTCTATATGCACATCAAAGCACCAAAAGAAATTTAGCTTAATCCCTTAATGACCTCTCATGCTGCAGGTCTTAAAACTGATCAATGTTGTGCAGATGCAAAGCCCAGCACCGATCACCGAGTAGAGAGGCATGCAAGGAGACCTCACCAGGGTCTCCCTCATAGTAGGTTAAAGAGGACCCTGCTCATACGAGCTTACAGTTTATAGGAGGTAGGGTGTAAAACACAGTAGTGACAATAGCACTTTTATAGTTCAAAATGGAAATGCTTCCCCCCTTAAACAGTTGGGGAGATTCACTTCCTACTTCCGTTAGCTTCACTGATCTAATGGAAGTAGCAGGCACTCTAATAGAGTGCACCTGCCTTCCAATACTGGCATCAAGTACACCTGCCTTTCCATATTGGCCACAAGAACTGCCCAGGGAGCACAATCAGCTCTTAAAGCGTCTATCCCCACTCCCAGTGTCTCTGTCCCCCTTTCCCCCCATGTGTCTCACACCTCCTCCCCTCCTGTGTCTGCCAACCTTGTAGTAGGGGTGAGCTGCGGGTAGAGGATCTTCAGTTTTCTTTACACAGACTGACAGGAAGTGTTCTCACTGAGAACATTCTGTCAGTCTGGGTAGAGGTAACTGAAGATCCTCTACCCGCAGCTCACCCCTACTACAAGGTTGGCAGACACAGGAGGGGAGGAGGTGTGAGACACATGGGGGAAGGGGAGGGGGGCAGAGAACATCGTGGTAATGGTTGAAAGGAAAGTAAAACGCACCAAAAGGGAGGGCATCAAAATAGGTAGCAGGGAACTATAGTGTTAGGGATACAGTAATCTACTCTCCGTTTTCTTTTTCTTGTTATAAGAAAGTCCGTGATCCCATGCTTTTTCCTGTGGGAGTCTATGGGATTCTCAGTATGTGGAATATTATTTTTGGTATTCCAGAAGTTTATGTAGTTTTCATTGTTTTATTGTTGTATTGTCAGGTGTGTAGTATGTCTAACTGGTCATATGTGTTGCAGATGTGGTCAAGGAGCCCTAAAAAGAAATATAGATTGACTGATGGTTAGAATCCTAACTATTAATGCCCAAGGGCCTCAACTCTACTCTTAAATGAGGATATTTGTTTAATACTCTGGTGAATCAGAAAATCCAAATAGGGTTTATTCAGGAAACCCACTGGTTAGGGGAAGCTAGAAAATGATAGTTCTTTAAAAAAATACCCGGTGATTTATTCTGCTTCTTTAAAAAGGAAAAAAAAATGTGGTGTATCTATAATTTTTTCTAGAGAAGTTATCTTTGATTGCTGTTATAACTACTTAGATCCGGAAGGGAGATTTATTATTTTAGTGGGTCAAATGAATGGGTTGGATTATACTTTGGTCAATGTTTATTTACCTAATAAAGACCCAATTAAAACTTTGATGAAAATTTTAGGTTTGGTAGAACAGGTTAAAAAAGGTAGAGACATTCTTGCAGGCGATTTTAATTGCATTTTTGATACCTCTTGGGACAAACATTTGGCTAAAAATCAGAGGATAGATAAATCTCTTAAAAGGCAGGCGGCATCGCTAAGTAGAGTGATTAAGAAAGCAGATATGTTTGACTGTTGGAGACTGTTTCATCCCAATGAAAGAAATTTTACGCACAGATCTATCCCTCACAATTCAGCTGCTCGGATAGATATGATTTTGGGTAATTTAAAATTAGTTCAGACAATCTCTCTAATTTCTATCGTTGAAAATACTTGGTCAGACCATGACATGGTAATCACAGATCTGGTGGAAATTAATAAGAGACCTCCGCAGACCTGGAAATTGGCAGACTATCTGCTAAAAAATAAAGCAAATGTAGAACATATAGAGAAGTTAATTGATTTCTTTATTAAGGAGAACTCATCTGAGGAGGTATCTAAAGAATGCTTATGGTCCTTGTGTAAAGTAGTCATCAGGGGACATTGGATAAAACTTTCAAGTTTTCAAAAAAGGAATGTAGACAATATTTTGTCGGATCTTTACATTCAAGTTTATAATCTCTCGAAAGCTAACAAACAAGTTTACTCTGAAGATAGAGCTTTAGCTATTAAAGTCTACCAAGAAAAGATAAATAAACAGATTAAGAATAGGGTGGAACATAATCTAAACAAGTTAAATATTAAATATTATTATAAGAATAACCGGGTAGACTCAGTCTTAACAAATAAACTAAAGAAAAAGATGACTGACCATTAGATATCTAAATTAAGTGATGGAATTAATTACATCTATAAGCCTGAAGAAATTGCCAGTAAATTTAGAGCGTTTTATCAAAAACTTTATGACCTGAATAAATCTCCTGACCAAGGTTTGCTGGACAGTTACTTGAAAAATTCTAATCTATTTAAATTATCTAATGATCAGATGGTGAAACTTAATAGAAATATATCTTTTCATGAAGTGGAATTGGCAATTGATAAGCTTGTTAATAGTAAAGATCCTGGACCGGATGGGTATACGAATTTGTTTTTTAAGGTTTTTAAGAGACAATTAATTCCGTTGTTAACTGACACCTTTAATGAATTGGCAATCAAAGGGAATGCATCTCAAGATTTATTAAGGGCTCATATTACTCCAATTTTGAAACAGGGCAAAAGTCCAGATGATGTGAGTAATTATCGCCCTATTTCTCTGGTTAATGTGGATATGAAACTTAATGCCGCAATTTTAGCGGAACGTTTGAAAATAGTCTTGCCATCACTTATACACAGGGACCAGATAGGTTTTATGCAGGGAAGACACTCCTCAAATAACACTCGTAGGGTTCTGGACATTATAGAATGGGCTCAAACTGAGGGAACCCCCCTTCTGACCCTGTCGGTGGATGCAGAAAAGGCCTTCGACAGGGTCGGATGGGGATATCTGAAGAGAACTTTATTACAGTTCGGTTTTAATGGATGGTTTTTGAGTGCGGTGGGAGCCATATATTCGAATCCCTCTGCTCGTATAGTAGCCCGTGATCTATGCTCAGATTGGTTCTATATTAACAATGGGACGAGACAGGGGTGTCCTCTTTCACCTTTATTATAAGTCTTATCAATTGAACCACTAGCAAATAATATTAGACAAAATGTAGGGATTAAAGGATTAAGAACCCAACATGATGAATGGAAGATATGTCTATATGCTGACGATATCTTAATTTCTATTACGGATCCCCTGGTTTCTCTTCCTCATTTAATGCAAGAATTTAATAATTATAGTAGTGTTTCAAATTATAAATTGAACACGAATAAAACAATAGCTATGCCGATTAATATCCATAAAGATAATTTATTTTCCCTAAAGAAAGATTTCGACTTTAAATGGGCAAAAAAAAAGTTTATATATTTGGGGGTAATCATAACTGCAGATATAAGACGGACTATGGAAATCAATTTTTTGAAGCTGTTAAAAGAGACTAATATGTTATTAAAAGAATGGAGAGTGCATGAAATCTCCTGGTGGGGAAGGATAAATACTATTAAAGCCTATATAATTCCTAAATGGGCATACTTATTTAGTATGCTCCCTCTCTCGATTCCGAGCTATTGGCTGAATATGCTGCAAAATAGCATTACAGCGTATGTCTGGAGAGGGAAGAGACCAAGAATTAGTACATATACTCTATCAAGGAAGGCCCATCGGGGGGGGGGTTGGGTTACCCCCTAGTTAATCAAATCTACCAGGCTAATATACTTGTTCATGCCAGTAAATTACAATTAAGCGACTCTATAGATCAAGTTGGTATAAAATTGAAGCAGCCAGACTTGGTTTAGACAATCTTGAATTCCTTTTATGGAGAGAGGCAAGCCAGAATAAGCTTCTATGCGGGATTGGTTCTCATTTTCCTCTGTCTTTATCACAGACATTAAAAGAATGGACTAATATAAAGAAGAAGTTGAATATTAATAGAAAATTATATGAGAACCTGAGTCTAAGGTCGTTAGAATGTTTTATGCTAGAGATAAACTTGACGAATTGGTATTAAGACTCTAATCATAAGATAAAAGATCTCTATAATGACCACCAATTGAAAAGCTTTGAAGTTTTGAAAAATTGGTTAGATTTACCCTCCAGAGAATTATTTAACTTTCTTCGTATTAAGAGCTATTTGAAAGATAACATATTGGTTTTAGAAGGCAGTTTTGGAATACTGTTTAGGAAAATCTTTTCAGGGTGTAACGTTAAAAGGATCTTCTCTATTGCAGTTGAACTAATAAAAATGAAAGAGACCCCACTTATCCCCAAAGCCTTAACTAAATGGGAAACTGATCTAGCAATTTCTATTCAATTTAATAGTTGGTGTAAATCCTTTGTAAGGATTAAAAAAATTATTCACTGCCTGAATATTCTAGAGACTTTTACTAAAGTATTAAATAGATGGTACCTGGTACCGACCAGGCTTGCTAAAATTTCTATTACTAATCCATCTAACTTTTGGCGGTGTCTACATCCAGATGGCGCTATGGTTCATATATGGTGGTCTTGCCATCGAATTAAATCTCTTTGGACGATTACATATGAATTTATAAATAGAATTGGAGGTATTTATTTGGAATTCAAACCGGAAGTCGCCCTACTCCATCTTTTGGGCTTAGAAATAAAGGATAATCTTGATATTGTGATTATACACTGTCTAATGGCTACTAAAATATTAATTGCTAGATTTTGGAAAAGCACTGATATTCCTACGAGAGATCAAGTTAAAGCCCAACTTCTATTCCAAGTCGAGATGGAAAAGGGGTTAATGTCCATGATAGAATAGCCTAATTTTAATACTCTGACATTTTATTCTAGTCTTGTTGAAAAAACTAATGGGCTTTAATGAGTTTGAGGTGGTGGGGTATTGCATACGAGCACCTTATGGTTAATCTGATGATTTCATAACTGGTTCTATTGTTGGGCTCCTTGTCCTCATACTGTTTTACTTAAATGGGGTAGTGGATCTGCAATACATATGACCAGTTTTGTCTTTGTTTTTGTCTGTCTTATCTATAAGGTTTTTAAGGCCGATTATGGACCATCATATTCATTCGATGGGACCTTAATGCTATTATATTATTGTGTTCTAGACGGCCTATTGATGAATTTTGAAATAGAATAATATACCTTTGTATGTTTAATGGGGATAGGAGTCCTTAATTTTTCTTTGTAAGGTTCCTCCCCTGAGATGTTATGTCTACTATTATTATTCTCATGAAAAAATATAATAAAAAGAATACAAAAAATAAATAAAAAAAAACTTGTAAATTCATGTGGGTAAAATTAACTTCATTCTGACCATTTCATTGTGTGTCTGCAGTTAAATGGTTTTTCCAAGCAATATGACCGCTTCCGGGATTTGAAGGGGTCATGATGCTTGGAGTCTGCATGTGCAGCATTTCAGTAAGAAAAAAACAGATATAGCAGATTGCGGTCAAGAGATGCAACTATAATTGCAGCCTTGCAAATGCCAGTTATGTGCATAGTAACTATCATGTGCAGCATTTCAGTAAGAAAAAAACAGATATAGCAGATTGCGGTCAAGAGATGCAACTATAATTGCAGCCTTGCAAATGCCAGTTATGTGCATAGTAACTATCAATTGTGAGTAATTTAAACGTAAAAGCAAAATTTGTTTATTATTAAGTGTCTCATCGAAATAATCCAGAATGCATCTGACACGGAGTTGGGCTGAAAGTGAAACTGTCATGCTATTTTTTTACTTATACGCTTTTAACAAATTCCTTCTATACCATTGTGCTAGCAAATTTATAAATTTGGAGAAACACCTATTTATTTTAATTTTTCTTTTTAAATCTGACTGAATTCCTTGGCATATATTGCCGATGAATAGAGACAGTGAGAGCAAAAGACACTTCACACAGGAGATCCCTCTGTTCTACACCATGCGCTGTGGTTCCTATGGTAACACCCTAGCCCACACTGCGAGCAGTAGTTAGGTAGTATAGGAACAGAACAATGTCACGTGGAGGAGGATTTCCCTACTTACAGAAACAGGGCAAATTAGTGAAGAACTGAGGAGTGCGGAAAGACCAGAGGGGAGTGTAACAGAAGTATAGTAGCAGGGGATTGGAGGGAGAGGTAATCCTTAGGCTTAGTCTTTAGCAAGCATATCACCTTGGAAGTCCACTTCTTAAGTTTGCTACCTAATTCTGTGAACTCATTCTTTAAGATCCTCCATCTTCCTCTAACTTTGTCATTGGTAACGAACAGAAAAAAAAAAAGTGACAATACAAAATAGAGATACCAAAAAAGCAGCTTGGTTAAATTGTGTTTAGCATTGAATCTCTAGGTAATATTCTGAAAATAATAACAAATACACATAGTGCAGACCATCAGGTATAAACACATACAAGTAAAGTACAGGGAATGTCTGGGACATAAATATGTGAGTTTTGTCCCAAACATTCCCTGTACTTTACTTATATATGTGTTTATATCAGGTGGTCTGCACTATGTGTACTTATGTTATTTTCAGAATATTACTTGAAGATACAATGCTAAACACAGTTTAAGTGTGCTTCTTATTTGAGATCTCTATCTTCCAAATAATCCTTCCTCTGTCAGCATCAGGCCGGACTTGATAGACAGCAAACTGTCTGGTTGACACAATCAGAACGACAGATTAATGTGATCAGAGCGGCAGATGTATGTGATTGTTGGGGGTCATGGAATTATAGGTGTAATGTAGTTGGGGCTGAAGAAGATTAACAGACTATGGAGTGATGAGAGGAGGATGGGAATGTTGTGGTTATGGGGCGCACAGGCACAGCACACATCACACACAGCCAACATGCACATCACAATTATACATATCACAGACTGCCACGACTCACTTTATTATAGGGACTCTAATTTGATGGCTTGTCTAAGGCCATATTAGTCTCTATAGTCAGAGACAAAAATTCAAACTAGACATTTGGAGAGTAATGTAAAGTAATTTGTATTTCTGATGGAAATGTATCCACAAAATAGAAAAATATGGTGGACACTTTCCCTTAAACTCAACTGGGCTTTCATCAGTAGTTGGGTCAACAAATCAGAACAGCTTGTTCAATAACCCAAAGCAGTGAGAAGTGTAATGCCAGGAGTTGTCTTCCTGATTAGTTTCTGCCAAGTGGAGCAGGAACAGGACAAGGTCTCAGTTTGAGAAGGTTCTTGAGGGCAGAAATAGAAATTAAAAAGAAAAGAAAAATGTTTTAAAATGCTACTGATATCCTTGTGAGTAAAACCTTCAGCTGTCTTCTTAAATGTGTTGGGTTAAGTGAGTATTTATGTAGCTACTACATTTGAGTACAAGTGATTGCATTCCTCAAGGTAATTTAATAATGAATTAAACCTAAATAAGGGGCTTGTTGAACATCATTTATATTGTAACACAATTTATCTCCATTGTAGAGTACTTGTCAAATTAATTACCTGTCAAATTTGTAACAAAATGATTAAAGGAAAACTAGTTTCAAGCAGGTTTTAAAAATATATCAGGATCCTCACAATAAATGTCGCTGAATAACGTAAGTGAGGGAAAAAGGGAAGTACAAACTAAAAAGTAGGGATCGACCGATTATCCATCAGGCCGATATTCAGTATTTTCGGCAATATCGGTACTATAGAGATACCGATTTTGTCAATAATGCAGACCAGGACCGCCGGGCCCGTGACAAGCCTGCAGCAAGCTCTTACTTACCTACCCAGCAGCTCCCCTGTCTAAATCATGCGAGTCCCGTGGACATCAGAACGTTACCACGGGTTACCATGGCAACGCTCTGCACAGCACGCTGGCCACGAGATTTAGATAGGGGAGCTGCTGGGAAGGTAAGCGCTTGCTGCGGGCCCCCACTACACAGTCCATGCCACCGGGCCACCATGGAATGCCATATCCCCCCTCCCTGGCCAAGTAAGAAGTTTTTTTTATTAAAATGCCGCCGCCGCCCCATTTTACACCCATTACATACCTACACACACACACACACACACACACACACACACTACACAAACACTCTGCATTCATTATACACACTACACAAACACACACTGCATCCGCTACACAAACACACACTGCATTCACTAATCAAATATTCTGCATCCACTACACACACACATTCTTAAAAACATAAAAAATTCTGACTGGCATGTATATTTTGTGCATTTACCTTAATTAAAAAAAAAAAAAAAAGACTTGCAAAAAAATAAATAATAAACATGTTCGGTTAACAGTAGATTTATGTAGAAATCGTTTATTTTTTCAAAATGGTTAATGTACAGAATATCGGTAAGTTATCGACAATCAGCCTGAAAGTTCACAGATTATCGGTATTGGTTCCAAAAAAATCAATATGGGTCGATCCCTACTAAATAGCACACGTAACAGACTGCATTCAACATTTTTAAAGGCATTTGGCACATTCTCCACACCAAATGTTGATCCTGCAAAACCATCCATAACTTGGTTTGTGCCATATACACATCTTTATATATGGCGGTTAAGAGTGGGGAAAAGTTAAGTTTAAGTGGTAGGTGTATACCTAGGTATTTGATGGAGGTGTTGGTCCACATAAAGTGGTACTGTTGTTTCAGATTTGGGTCTATATCTGATGTGTTCAAGGGTAGTAACACATTTAGAGAGATTAGCTTGGAAATTGATGTAGATATCCATTTCTGCAAGGATATGCGGGAGAGTGTTTAGTGGATCTGCGACAGTGAAGAGTAGGTAACTGGCAAAAGCAGAGATCTTTTATTCTTCCTCAAAGATTTGAAAGCCTCAGATCTGCTGGCTGTCTCGGATTCCCTGTAAGAATGGTTCCAATACCAGTATAAATATGAGGGGAGACAGGGGACACCCCTGTCTCGTGCCATTAGATATCTTCCCTGGACTAGAAAGTTGTCTATTAATGTGTAGACGAGCAGTGGGAGATGAATCGATGGCTCTCAACCAATTGAGCCAACTGTTTGCCAAAGCGTTTTATGGTTTCCAACATCAGGGACCAGTCCACCATATCGAATGCCTTTTCGCCGTCAATGGCCAACAGAGCACTCTGTGTCTTACTTCACTTCGTCTAGTGCACTAGTTTTATGATTTTGGTGGTATTTTTTGCTTCCCTACCAGGCACAAAGCCCCTGAAGCAGTGGTTTTAATCTGGTGGCCCGAATTTTTGTGAAGATTTTGATGTCAATATTTATTAGCGTAACGGACCTGTAACTACCACAATTCACTGGGTCTTCCCCAGGTTTGGGAAGTAAGGCTATGGTTGCTTCCAACGCAGACGGAGGCAGGGAAGGGGCCTTGGTTATGGAGTTGAAGGAGTTTATGAATGGTTGTGCTAGAACTGATGTTAGGATTTTTATAGTATTTGCCCGGGAAGCCATCTGGGCCCAGGCTTTTGCCTAGTAGGATGTGTTTGATGAACTTAGTCTTCCAAAAAAGGGCTATCTAGGAACTCATTATGTGGTACAGTAGTTTTAATCCTTTTTGAAAGGAAGTCTTTTATATCTTGTGCCAAGGGTGTTTTTTCCCTCAAGTTGTATAGTTTCGTGTAGTTAGATTGAAAAGCCACAATGTCTGGCATACAGCATGTATGGGTGCCATTAGAGAGTTTAATGGTTGATATAAACGTAGTTTGTCTACCCTGTCGTAGGGATTGAACTAGAACGCGTCTGCTTTTGCCTCCCTGGGTATAATAAGTGTGTTTAACCCCTTAAGGACGGAGCCAAATGTACACAGTGTGAACGAAACAAAATGTAAACAAAACCTGGCATTTGCGCTACATGTCTGTCCAACCGTAATACACCTCTTTCATAGTAAATGCACCCACCCTTATTATATATCATTTTATTCAGGGGAAACAGGGCTTTCATTTAATATCAAATATTTAGCTATGAAACATAATTTAATATGAGAAAATAAGATTTTTTTTGATTTTTTTAGTTCTACATGACATTTTAACGGTCAATGTCATAATACTGTTTGCTTTTACTGCAATAAAATACACATATTTGTATTCAGCAAAGTCTCACGTGTAAAACAGTACCCCCTATGTACAGGTTTTATGGCGTTTTGGGAAGTTACAGGGTCAAATATAGCACGTTACATTTGAAATTGAAATTCGCCAGATTGGTTACGTTGCCTTTGAGACTGTATAGTAGCCCAGGAATGAATTTACACCCTATAATGGCATACCATTTGCAATAGTAGACAACCCAAGGTATTGCAAATGGGGTATGTCCAGTCTTTTTTAGTAGCCATTTGGTCACAAACACTGGCCAAAGTTAGCGTTAGTATCTGTTTGTGTGAAAAATGCAAAAAAACGCCAATTTTGGCCAGTGTTTGTGACTAAGTGGCTACTAAAAAAGACTGGACATACCCTGTTTGCAATACCTTGGGTTGTCTACTATTGCAAATGGTATGCCATCATAGGGGTAATTTTCATTCTTGGGCTACCATAGGGTCTCAAAGGCAACGTAACCAATCTGACGAATTTTAATGTGAAAAAAATGAAACACATGCCTTATATTTGACGCTGTAACTTTTGGAAACACCATAAAACCTGTACATGAGGGGTACTGTTGTACTCGGGAGACTTCGCTGAACACAAATATTTGTGTTTCAAAACAGTAAAAAGTATTACAGCAATAATATCATCCGTGTAAGTGCTGTTTGTGCGTGAAAAATGCAAAAAACTTCACTTTTACTGGCGATATCATTGTTGTAATACATTTTACTGTTTTGAAACACTAATATTTGTGTTTAGCGAAGTCTCCCGAGTAAAACAGTACCCCCAATTTACAGGTTTTATGGTGTCTTGGAAAGTTATAGGGTTAAATATAGTGCTAGCAAATTAAATTCCCTATACTTTCGGCATGGGTTGTCAGGCAGGTCCGCTAATTGTAATTAATTAGGATACCTAATTATGTAAAAATATTACATAAATATATGTGTAGAATTAATATATGTATATATATACATATGTGTATATATACATATATATATATATATAATTTTTTAAAATATTTTTATTTATATATAGGTGTATATATTTAGTGATATATATGTATATATTTATGTATATAGATATATATATTATTTCGTCCTACGTGTATTTTGATATAAATATATATATATTAATATCACAATACAGTTAGAACGAAATAACAAACATCTATATATTTTTTTATTATTTATTTTTAATTATTTTTTTAATTTTATTTTTTTTACGTATTTACATTTTTTATATTATATATAAATATATATATATAACAATAATTATATATATATATATATTTAATCAGTATTAGTCTACGTGTAATTTGATAGTAATATATATATAAATAATTATATATATTAATATTTAAATACACTCCGTGTATGTGTAAATGTGTGTGTGTGTGTGTATATATATATACTTAGATCATATATATAATATATATGATCTAAGTCTAAGTATATTTTATATTTAACTGTAATTTTTTTTTTTTAACTAATGTTTTATTTTTTTTACAGGAGAGGGGCAGAGACAGTGTCAGCCAGTGATTTTACATCACTGGCTGACACACAGGATCAGTGATCACAGTGACTGCCTGTCACTGTGATCACCTCCTGCAGATTGGGTAATTGGCCACAGGGGGGAGGGCCTGGGTGGTACAAGCACTCCCCCCTTCCAATCTGCAGGGGGATCTGTGTACCAGTTACATGTGTCAGCCAATAGGCTGACACATGTAACACTGATAGCAGTGACAGGCTGTCACTGCGATCAGAGCGCTCTGAGATCGCAGTGACAGCCTGTCATTGCGATCTCAGAGTTAGCAGATCGCGGTCACTGACCCCAGGGGGACTGCCTGGGGGGCCAGGTAAGTCCCCCGACCGCGATCTGCACGGGGAGAGCCGCTGGCCACGTGTGTCAGCCGATTTGAAATCGGCTGACACACGTTAAATACTGATCGCAGTGACAGCCTGTCACTGCGATCAGTGACTGCAGATCGCGGTCCCCGGCCACAGGGGGGGTTGCCTGGGGGGCCGGGCATCCCCCCCGACCGCGATCTGCAGCGGGCAAATAGCGCCGGCCACGTGGGCGGCCATTAAAGTGAGGGCGTACTATTACGCCCGCCGGCGTTTAGAGCCGGCTCCTGCAGGGCGTAATAGTACGCCCTGCGGATTTAAGGGGTTAATTAGTTTAGTTTTCGTTTGGTTTGCAAATTTAATATTGTCGATAACAGATTTTTTAGCCGTCAATGCCTTATAAGTTTCCAGTGTTAGGTCTGTGCTGTGTCTTTTAATGTCAGTAAGCAGTAGCTGGATTTGTTTTTCTCTTTTGCATTTCTGGGCTGAGGCTACTTTAATTAGCGCTCCTCTCATAACGTATTTATGGGCTTCCCATAGTATGGTAGGTGTGGTGTCAGGGTGTGCGTTATCCTCAAAGTACCATTTGATGGTCTCCTATAGCTGATTAATAATGTCTGTGTTCTTAAGCAGTAGATCATTTAATTTCCATTGGGGGGGGGCAGCGTGTGGTAGGGACGGAATAGAAGTTTCAAGAGACAGGGGTGCGTGATCGGACCACAAAAATCGCTCCATAGGAGGATGATTTAATGAGGTGCAGATATCGGTGTTGTAGAAATAGCATATCTATGCGTGTGTAACGACTTGAGGGTGGAGAAAATCTTTTCGTGGGGTGCAAAGTTCTCCAACCGTCAAATAGTTGGGCTCTTTAAAATATTGTGTAG
>OW240915.1:145350664-145445508 GCA_933207985.1 Pelobates cultripes | reverse complement strand
GGGCTGCAGGCAGTCTCCCCACAACCGGAGCAACGCTGATCGCCGCCGGGGGAACGACGGCGATCAGGTAAGTAACGGAAACCGTTAGGACGGTTCAGGACCGTCATCGGTCCTCAATGGGAAAATCCCGATGACGGTCCTGAACCGTCCTCGGTCGGGAAGGGGTTAAGTGGTCTTGCTATGCAAGAACACTTAATAATAATATATATGTGAGATAACATTAAGTGGTCTTGCTATGCAAGAACACTTAATAATATATATGTGAGATAACATTAAGTGGTCTTGCTATGCAAGAACACTTAATAATAATAATAATAATAATATATATGTGAGATAACAATAAGTGTTCTTGCAAGAACACTTAATTATAGAAAATTATAATTGTTTACATAATTTCCCCCACCCCTTGACAGACACCAGCCCACATAGAGCTGGCAGTGCGCATGCGTATTATCAGCGAAGGCTTGTCATGTGACGTCATTACTCTGCGCGTACTCGGTGTGGCGGGAGATTCCAGCCTGCGCAGGCGCAGTAACAGTGCGGCTGACAGCCCCGCCCCCCGCATGCGCAGTGTCAGGCCTGGGGGCCGGCCGGCTCGGTGACGCGCAGTCGCAGTGTTAGTGTGTCCTGCCGCCCCGCCCCCAGCATGCGCACTGTGAGTGTGGAATGGCTTCCTAAACAGGAAGGGACGAGCTGCGGAGTGAGTATCACGGGTTAATATTCACATGTTTCTGCCTGGCTTTATTCTATCCGGCCCGCGGGCCGCCCCCTGTGCGCTGTGTTATGGCGTTATGTGGCTGCTATGAGAGCAGACATGCAGTGCGCGCTCTCTGTGTGTTAGACGGGACCGCTCGCTACATGCCGGTATGTTACATGGACACCGGGCGGGGTGTGCGGGGGGGGTTACCCGGCTGGGCGAGGGCTGCACTGCCTACCGGCTCTGCATAATCTCTGCTGTGCTGTTTTTCTGGCTTTCATGCTGTTTCCCTGAATTGTGTGTGTGTGTGTCTGTGTGTTTGTCTGGGCTGTTGCAGAAAGAGAGTGTCTTGATGCATTGTTAGCCTCAGATTGGTTTAAGTAACTACACCACTTCATTGTCATCGCATGCAGCCCCTCTTTTCTCGGACAATGTAAGTTGTTCCTAAGAAAAGTCAATGTTTACATTCGGAATAGAATGTCTAGTGATGGTCAGTCTGCCACCAGAGTCACTTTATTCCTAAACGCATTCTATCCTTGCTTTCTGACAAATCTAAACAGTCATTTCTGAGAGGCAACACTGTTTACATTTGGAAGAGAACACGCCTCCAGGGGCTGTCAGACACCTTCCACTGCACCACATGGCCACTAAACACTAAGCGGAGATGTTACCTTTGGGGATTTTTTTATTTTATTTTTTGTTTTAAGACCCACAGTGGCTGCTATTTTCATGTAGAATTTTCATTTGAAAATGTTGCAGTAGCCTGGATTATTCTCTCAGCTTTATAAAAGCAAAATAGAGGACTGGGGAAGGAATGTGACATAAAATTCAGTCTACCTCCGCAAATATGTTACTGTGAGGTATTCAATAATGTTTCACTTTTAAACCTTTCCATTATTATATGTTGTAGTAATTATAGTCTAAAAACAATTCTAGTTTAATAACATCCAACAAGTAGTTTTCATGTAAAATAAAACATGAAATTGCTAACCACAATGCCAGATAGCGCTTCGTTTTTATTTGTCTCACTTGTTGTCCATCTGCATAGAAAACATTTGTACAGGTAATGCATTTTGCTCATATAAAATGAATGATAAGCCACCATCTAAATGCTTGGCATATGCTTTAATATAGTGTATAATAAAAACATTGGATTATTAGTGTTTAAAAAAAAAAATACAAGCCATAGTGAACTTTTTAAGTTAGCTTTTGAGTTGTGCAAAATTATGGTAACCTTTTAATTCTTTATATATGCATTTTATAAGTGTTATCTGAATGTTGTTCTTAACACTCTGTTATCTTTATAATCTTCAAAATACCATATTTAAAAAAGCCTTTGTTTCTGTTTTTCAGTGTAGTTGATTCCGGCTTTCACCTCTGCTTAGGAGGGTTTAGTGATCATCATCATCATCATCATGATGCCCGGGGAGACTCATTCCAAGCCAGCTGGCATTGCTTCTGAGGCAACAGGAACCTGTCAGAATTGTACTGCCATGCAACAGGTAGAGCAAACAGAACTTGTTCTATGAGTGGAATCTTACTCCATTCATGGGATACTTGTGTGAACCTATAGTATTTAAGACTTTTAATGATAATTATGGTAAATGAGACTTTTTTTTAGTAGAAATGTGCACTTTCATAAATTAACCATTTTGCACTCCCTTGGTTGTCAATCAGGCAACTGGCCCTGTTCCTTCCTGGTTGTTTAGTTCAGTGGGCCTAAACTTGAGAGGCAGGCAATTGCCCAGAGCACGTGCTTTCCAAAAAATTCTAACCCAGCTGCGTTTGGAAGTTAGGGCTGGGTTAGGAGACAACTTGCAAGGCTGCAAATGAGATCTGCAGCTTTGCAACACTTTTTTATTTTTTTTTATTTTTTTTTATACACACTAATCACAACCTCTTAAGTATTGATTCCCTGACATACAAGCAATGTGAACTAACTACACTTTATCTTATTTAGTCATTTAATTAGTGTAAATGATAAACATTACAAATTCACTTGTGCAAAACTCCTGAGAGGTCTGTTAACATTGCCTCTAAAAAAATAAATTAAAAAGACACCTGTTTCTTATGAGCATCATCAATGCACTTGACTGTCCTTAACCGTCAACCTTTGATGTAATCATTTACTCTACAAAAGTGTATTTTATTTATTTTTACGCTAACCTTGAGATATAAGCTCGGTACTGCAATGTTAACAGTGAGAACAGAGTTTAGGACAATAACATTTTCTGCTTTAGGCAGAAAAGGGGTTAGTGAAATTTGTTTTATCACTTACTATCGTTCGATAAAAGCACTTTTTTTATCAATTGGTTACCAATATGTTTGTTGGTTTTTGCGTTTGGTAATATATTGTATTTTTAAACAAATGAATAATATATGCTCCTCTTTTGAAATTTTCAGAATTTAAATGAATATGTAGCAGCTTTGATTGTTCTCAAGCAAAAGATAATTGATTCAGAGTAAGTTTTTATATAAATTTATAAATGTTTGTTTTAGCATGGTTTACTTTTTTGGATTCCACAACACTTCAATATATCCTTTTTTATTTTTTATGGTAATTTACAAAAGTTGTAGTGTGTGTGTGTGTGCGTATGTGTGTGCGTGTGTGTACATACTTGCATATGCTGCAGTCACTGGCTTTGATTGCAGGTTGCTGTTGTGATCAACAGTTCACTTGTTTTTAAACATTGAGGGTATTTAACAATGCAAAACAGGTGCTATTCTGAGGCAAAATTAGAAGTAAGGACCAACCACCTTGGAAACCAATAGAACCATTCTTAAAATTTCGCATTGTGAGTAAAATAAAGCACATATTTTTCCAAGATAAATCTCACTATTATGGTTTGAATTAATTTTCCAAGTTTGTCTGTACAAAGAATATACAATCACCTCAAAATAAAAGTTTGAGTAGCATGGGGAAAAAGGCTTGCAAAGTAGTTGTTACAAAAAATATCACCAACTCTGTTATTGGCATGAATTTTACTGTTTAGTTTTCAGTTTACCATAATTCACTTAGTGAATAAACCACTAGGTATGTGTTAGGAATCGACCAATATATACTTTTATGTGCCAATACCAATTAGTGGTGGCCATTGATGCGATATCTGGTACTGATATTCTCCCTCACCTCCCACCCTCCCTGCCATTTACCTGTGGCCAGGGAGGTGGACATTACACTCCCTGGTGGTAAGTGGCTTTGTGCCGGCTGCCGGGGGTTTCACATTGTAAAGGAGACGGCTGGATGCAGCAAACAATATCTATTTCCAGCAGGTCTTTCTTCAACTCTTGCGAGCCTGGTATGCCGCCTAGAGCGTTGCTAGTGATTCAACAGAGTTGGAGTGATTAGAGAGAGCTTGTGGTGGGCCTCGCCACCACCTGCATTATCTGCACTATCGGTATTATAGGCTGATCTATATGATAGCACTCCAGGGACATGGTTTTAGGATGCAAATAAAAATGTAAATATAGTTATAAAAAAAAGCTGAGTAAGTGTTTAACAATTACATTTACTAAAGTCGGTTGTGTGTGCCGAAACCAACGTTCGGGCCAGCCTGTAAATAAAGAGGGCCCGCCAAGATGTTATTGTGTAAAGGAAGTGGTGGGTGGGGTGACCAGACGACGACAGCAGAGTATGGAGGTAGGTTTGGGTTTTTATAGGCCGGATTAACCCCCCACAACTCCAAGCTCTGCCTTCCCACTTGTGGTCATGGAAAAGCTGAGTAAGTGTTAACCATTATATTTACTACAGTCGGTTGTGGTGTGCCGAAACTGATGTTCGGTCCGGGTGGTAAATAAAGAGGGCAAGAAGAGATTTAACAATGCAAACTTGAATACGTATGAAATCGTAATAACAATCATGCAGATATGACAGTTTAATTTAACTAGCTAACTCTTAAAAAGCTTGTCTTAGTTATTTTTCCGGTTGTGGTATGTACCGATTGTATGCAGACAATTTCCATCGTCCCAGTCTTTTGATTTGTGTACTGGTACGTTTTGATTTGAGGCAGCGCTGCCCCTATCCAAAATGAATGGCCTGTAAAGTAAATAGAGTTCTAACGTATACCATGAATTTTGATAATGTCAGTGGGTTACCGTGTAAGCTCAGTAGGGGAGCGGTTTTGTCCTTACTAGGGATCGACCGATTATCGGTCTGGCCGATATTTGGTATTTTTGGCAATATCGGTATCGGCCAATTCAGATACCGATATTGCCGATAATATATAACAGGACCGCCGGGCCCATTACAAGCCCGGCGGTCCTGTGGGGGCCAGCAGCAAGCGCTGACTTACCTTGCATGCAGCTCCTACAGCTCCCTGTGTAAATCTCGCGAGACCCGCGGCCGCAGAGCGTTGCCACGGGTTACCATGGCAACGCTCCGCGCGGCACTAAGAGCCGCGAGATTTACACAGGGAGCTGTAGGAGCTGCTTGCAAGGTAAGTCAGCGCTTGCTGCTGCTGCTGAGCCACCACTGTACTTAGCAAGCCACTGGACCACCAGGGAATACTATATCCCCCTCCCTGGTAAGAAGCAGGGAGGGGGGACTAAACAAAACAAAACCCAAACATTTAAATATTAAAAAAAATTACACAAATTACATCACTACACAAAACACACTGCACACATACTGCATTACATACACACTACACAGACACACACACTGCATTACATACACACTACACAGACACACACACTGCATTACACACACACTGCATTACATACACACTACACAGACACACACTGCATTACATACACACTACACAGACACACGCACTGCATTACATACACACTACACAGACACACACTGGGGGGGGACTAAACAAAAAAAACATTTAAATATTAAAAAAAATATTCAAATAAAAAATTACACAAATTACATCACTACACAAACACACACTGCACACATACTGCATTACATACACACATACTGCATTACATACACACTACACATACACACACTACACACATACTGCATTACAGACACACACACTGCATTACATACACACACTACACAAACACACTGCACACACACTGCATTACATACACACTACATTACATACACACTACATTACATACACACTACATTACATACACACACTACACAAACACACTGCACACACACTGCATTACATACACACTGCATTACATACACACTACATTACATACACACTACACAAACACACACTGCATTACATACATACAAACACACACTACACAAACACACATTGCATTACATACACACATATACACACTACACAAACACACACTCTGCATCCACTACACACACACACTACACAAACACACACAGTTCCCCTGTCTAAACACACTTCATCCACTACATGTGGCATATATATTTTGTGCGTTTACCTTTCGAATTAGTTTATTTATTCAAAATAGTAAATGTACAGAATATCGGCAAGATATCGGCTATCGGCCTGAAAGTTCGCAGATTATCGGTATCGGCTCTAAAAAATCAATATCGGTCAATCCCTAGTCCTTACCTATGATGGTCGGATGCAAGTGGTCGAGCAACTGAACTGGGCACCATTTGTTACCTGTGGGGAATAGTTGTCTGTCTACAGGCGGTCCCATATTTTTTTGATTGGTGTATTGTCAACACATAGTGGTCCTCTACTTTGTTCAGGTCTGCTATTTTGAGCATGTTGGTAGTATTGTTTGTATTTTCTACTGTAAATTCATTAGGCTGTAGAAGGCCAATAATTTAGGGGTTTTGATAGTATTGTTTGTTTCGAACGGTTGCGTGTTCAATACATCAGATAATGCTCTAAACTTTTTATCGTCTATTGGTTATCGTTTCATGGGTTTGTGACCTAATTGTAGGTTGTCTTTTAAATTGTTCTTTTTTGGGTTTGATGACATAAAAGTACTGTGACTGGAGTATTTTTTTTTTTTAAGATCTGGTATTGTATGCCTGTTATAGTTTTATCGTATTATGTGCAGTTTTAGATTTAGGTGGCAAAAAGAGGTAAATGCCACCATAGTATCTAATGTCAACGGGTTTTTGATTCGATATTCGGTGATGAATCTGTTGAATATGATGAGCACGGCTGTATGAATGTCTGGTATTAGCTGAAGTGCTGTTTGTGCCAGCATTCTCCAGTGTGCCATTAGTATTGCTAGTCCAGAATGAGTTCCTGGAATAGCAGTGGTCTGTTTGGGATTCTCTTGGCTGTGGGATGTTCTTGGAAGAAAACATGTAGGTTGGAACGAGAGAGGGCATCAGCTGCTGTTGATTACCTGGTGTATGTTCACAGATCAGGAGAAAGTGTTGGGTTGCTGCCAACCACGTGAGTCTCTTGACGAGACTTATGATTGTCAGGGAAGAGTATCTGCCTTTGTTAATTTGCATGCTGCCGTGTTGCCTGTGAAGCATTTTATGGTTGTTCCCTTCCACTGTTAAGTGGATTGTGTTAACACTTACATTATCGGGTAGATTTCGAACAGGGCAGAGGCACTGTTGAATGATGGCAGAGTTGCTGTCTCTATAAATAAATGGTATGTGTTTGTGGGGAAGTTTCAATAACGAACCGTCTAAACTACTCCAAATTGGAACATGGACACAGCGTAAAACTTCAAAGTTAGAAAAAAACTGGCTGCGTCTCAAATGCAATCCCTTCAACATCCACACATACCTGGCAAAGGTACATACGGGGTTATTGCTGTACTCAGCCGACATAGCTGAGCAACATATGAAGTATTATACAGTCATAGCACACATAAGGTTAGCAAAATATATTGCGCAAACTCACTTTGCATGTCAAAAAGGCCGAAAAAACGCTTATTACCACTACACTTAGTACAAGCTAGCGTAAAAATGATCCCACGCTAAGGTTCAAAATATGCCTTTTGAAATACCCTGGGATGTCTTCTTTAAGAAATGGTAGGCCTTTGTGGGGTAGTTTGAATTTAAACCCTGCTAAGATGCTTGGAAATTGCGCATAGGCCCAGCGTCAAAGTTCGGTAAAAACTGATGGCTTGGTCTCCTATATGGCACTGTAGCTTCACGAAATAGTGCCAAAGACATTCATTGGGGGTGTCTTTTTACTCAGAAGACTTAGCCAAGCATAATTTGGGGGGTTTGAACTTAGTGGCACATGTGAAATATACAAAATGCCCAGAAAAAATGCAATCCATGTGTAAAAGATGCACAAAATTATTTTTTATCACATACTTTGGCATATATTGGTGAAAAAATGGGGGCATGTTAAGGCACAATATGCACCTTATGAGATACCCTTGAGTGTCAACTTTTACAAGTAGTAGGCCTTTGAGGGCTTTTTTGAACAGTTACACTGGTATAATCCCCAAATGGAAGCATAGGCTCATTAAATCCATCTCAAAATTCTACTGTGAATATTGAAAAGAACAGGCCTCCTATATGGCACTGTAACTTCACAAAATAGTGCCAAAGACATACAATGGGGGTGTCATTTTACTCAGCAGATGTAACTGAACACAAAATAAAACTTTGTACAGGAATAGCACACACCAACTTTACAAAATACACATGAGCATTTCTTTGTTATAAGTTCGTGTGCCAAAAACCCCACACTTTTACTCCAATATTTAGCAGAGGTTGGCGGTGAAGTGGCTACATAGAAAGTGTCAAAACAACCCTAGGTAAATAGCCTGTGATGTATACTTTATATAAATATAAACTTTTGTGTGGCAATTTTTTCTTTTATGGCTATTAAGCTTACAAGACAAACATACCAAATTCTAAAATTGCTCCACATTAAAGGTTTATTTTACTCCTTGTGCTTTGTGACCTGTAACTACCAAAAAAAACCTTAAAATCTCAGACACATTATATATTCTGTAAATCAGAACTAAATGAATTTATTTTTAATTACTTTCCTTAACCTGCACTAATTATGCACACATTATTGCAAAAACTGTAAAAAAAAAAAAAATGAAAACCCACTAACTTTCATATTTTTTTTGCCTTTTTCTGTATTTTTTTAAGCATGTGTGTGTGTGTGTGTGTGTGTGTGTGTGTGTATATATATATATATATATATATATATATGTATATGTGTGTGTGTGTATATGTATATATATGTGTGTGTGTGACATCAAATTAAAGCCCTTTCTGTCCTTTAAAAAACGATATATAATATGTGTCGGTGCAATAAATTAGTAAAATGCAAATTGCAGTTGAACGCAAACAGGAAAAAAATGCTGTTGTCAGTAAGTGAAAGACAAGCTTCTGAAGCTCTGTCCTTAAGGGGTTAATTCATATGGAAGCAATAACAGTGTACTTTTGTTTTGTTTTTTGGCTTCATTTTTCTTAAATCATCACCGTGTCATGTGTTGTTGTTCATCTGAGGTTGTATTTATTTTAAGACCTGCTAAGAAATAAATGATTATTATTGTTATTCCTGATATGTAAAATAATAGAATTCAGTGTGTGTATCTATATATCATAACTTAAACGTTTTTCTTTCTCTTTTTTTTTTTTTTTTCCCCTTACAGTCACTTGCTGGCAGAATATCAACAGAAGTGTGATGATATCCTTTACAAAATATTTAAAATTCATTTTTAATTTTTACTGTGCACATGGTTGTTAATGGTTCAGACACACTCAAATTAGTGGCAAAAAATATATATTTATTAAAAGATGTGTATCTGTACACCACTCTGAATTATATAGCCTGCATATTTCTTTGTATTGACGAGTGTCATTTTTAAATTCTATGTATGCGTGTTTGTTTTTACAAAAATTCTTTCATGTTACTTTTTTCCTTTACTAAAAAAATACAGCTTCAGTTTACAGAAAGGTTAGTCTTTATTTCCTTTGTTTGGTGGGGATGGAGTTTGGATGTGATTTTGTTTTAATAAAAAAAAAAAAAAGTTTTTTACATTTTAGTTCTTGTATGTCTGGGTTCTAATCTTTGAATATTTCACTATAGTATGAATATTTTAACCCATTTCATCCTGTCATGTAATTTCCTATATATTTTAAGAAGATCTTTATATCTGAATTGAAAATTTAGTTAATAAAGAAAGCTCTTGTTTTGTTTATTCTGTTAGTTTATATTTCATGATTTGGATAATAAAAACAATGTTCTTTTAGAGAGAATGACACCCTAAGATGTCAACTGGAACAAATGTTGCAAAAAATTACACCTCAAGAAAAAAACCTGGAAGAGTTGAAATACCTAAAAGCAGAGTTAGAAGAGAAGACGGTAATTTTGTAAAAATGTTTTTGGTTTTTTTAATAGATGATACGGTGGTTTGGTTTCAGTATGCCAATGATGAAAAAACAAAGACAATGTTGTGTTTTTACACATACAAAAAAGTAAACATTTTAAAGGTGCTCCAGAACCAGTACCGCTTATTATACAGTTTTTAGTGCAGAGAGTCTGTGGATTCACCCTGTTTTGTTTCAAACCATTTTTGCACAGATTGAGATAAAGCTCTCCTAGCAACTAAAGCACAGTAATGCTCCATGGCTAATGTGAGTGTTAACTACCATATTGGCTGTCTCACTGCCGTCCAAAGCTTGACAGAGGGCTGGGGTAGGGAACTTCTAGAACTCTTAGCTTATCACTGCTAGTAACTCCCACAAGACATGGGCTGAGTAATTCTGTATGTTGGCATCATGGGGGTTGTATGTTGTATCAAGGCAATTGTTTAATTTACAATCGGGCCTGGTCACATGGGATATAATGGATGCAGGGTATTCTAAATGCCCATGGACACAACTTTATAGTGGCTCATGCATTGTGGGACGTGTGGGAAGGCGGTGAGTAATGCCTTAATATATCGTAAAGTATTAATTTTGATATATTCTTTGACTAGATGTTATTAGTTATAGTGAACACCTCAAAACAAACTTCTTTTCTGCACTGTGATATGGAAATATTATGGTTTTGAGAAGAAAACAAGAAAACGCTCTTTTGATCTTCTCATTAATCATAGTGGGTTGGCCACTAAGCAAATTTATGCAACTCACAGCTAACTTTCACATTATAATGCATTTTATTATTGTAATCGCATTTTCTTGGTCGGAATGTTTGATTTTAATGTTTGTTTTTTGGTTTGTTTTATTTGTCAGTCTTCTCTCAAGATTTACCAGCAAACACAACTGGAATATAACCGCATCAAAGAAGAATGTGTGAAAAATGACGTAGCGTAAGTGACAGTTTGAGTGAAAATGATTACAACTTGACATTGTTATTGTAGCCCCTTAAAGGACCACTCTAGGCACCCAGACCACTTCAGCTTAATGAAGTGGTCTGGGTGCCAGGTCATTCTAGGGTTTTTTTTTTTTATAAACCTAGCTCTTTCAGAGAAACTGCTATGTTTAGAATAGGGTTAATCCAGCCTATAAAGCCTCTAGTGGCTGTCTCATTGACAGCCGCTAGAGGCGTTTGCGTGCTTCTCACTGTGAAAATCACAGTGAGAAGACTCAAGCGTCCATAGGAAAGCATTATGAATGCTTTCCTATGAGACAGGTTGCATGCGCATTCAGCCAAAGAGGAGGAGAGCTCCCCGCCCGGCGCTGGAAAAAAGGTAAGATTTAACCCTTTACTCGACATCCAGCCTGGCGAGAGTGGGACCCTGAGGGTGGGGGCACCCTTAGGGCACTATAGTGCCAGGAAAACGAGTGTGTTTTCCTGGCACTATAGTGGTCCTTTAAAGGTGTCCTGTTAAATACCCTTGGTTTTTACAAATACAATTAAATCTTTAAAATTGTGAAGAAATATATATTGTGTAAGTTGAAACAATGGCAACAAATTCACCTATGGAAAAATCACACTATTTCCCCCCCTCCCTCCCCCTCACATTTCCTTGAGCCTATATGAACTGGCTCAAATTAAAACCGCTTTTGTCTGAGGATCCACCAGTGCTCTGGAAACAATGCTTCACCGGTCCTCCAAAGAAAGTAGAAATGCACAAAAATTATACAATGATATTTTTTTTGTTTTTCAAATACAATTTAATCAAATCTTGCATATAAGTAAGAAGACCTATTTTCCAAATAGCAAGCAGCATTGGTAAAAACTGCAATGGCACAATGCGTTTTTGACATTTTTTTCCTCAGGTCATTCTTCATGAACGCTGTCCCTTGTTCTATCTATCTATTTAGCAATATATCTATATCCCGGTCTGTCAGCCGAGTTTAGCGTAACTGTATACATCCCATTCTAAAGCATTTAAATTCATATCGGACCACAAAGAACCGTCATATTTCTGTAGTTTTTCTTATGTTCAAATTCCATCTCATTATATAAAAACCGTATTTAATATAATTGTTTGGATATACACATAACATAAGGCAGTGAAAAATCTATAAATCAGAAAAATTAATTCTCCATGATTAACCATATATAATCAAAAATTGCTAAAACATTATTCAATGTTCCGTTTAAACCAAGGACTATTGACAAAAAGTTTCATTGAAAAAAAATATATATATTAAAATTGCCTTTAATTATTTTTTAATGTAAATAAGGGCTTTTACAATTGTGGTTATTGGTTTGCCTGTAAATAATCAAAGCTAACTAAAATATAGTAATTTAAATCCACAGTAACAAACTTTTTTGGGAATCCTGAATAATGGGCAATAGCGATAATGTAATTTACCTTCTCACTTGCCCATGTAAGATGCAATATATAGGTAGGACTTCCAAAATTAGGATAAATGAACATACTAGAAATATGTTTAGAGTACAAAGAGTATTTTTAATTTCATTCTCAGCGATTGGTTAAGTTGGCATTTTCCTCTCTTCAGGTGTAGGTTTTGGGATATTGACTTAGTGTTGAGCGGTTTGTATTCTGGTCCATTTTGTCAAATGTTCTGTGATCATTTTTCAATTCCTCAGCCAACCATAATGGTCATATTTGTCCTCTCTGTCAGGAATCAAAACATTTTTCAAAGCAAGTTTACTCCGCTTAGGTGTACTATTGGGTATATTTGTCTTTCTGTGAAACTTGCAGGTAGTCTGGATACATCAGAGGGGAAAAAAAATCTTCGAGAAAGTTCTATATTTTGCATCAACTGAGATGAGTAATTTGGAATCTGGTGATTCAAGGAAAAAAATCATTGTGAGGGAGCTAACACTTTGGTTTTATCTGTGACTTTCGGAAAGCAAAATTTCACTACCTTGAGATATATTGAAGGGCACTGTAACTCCAGAAAAATTCTGTGCACTCTTTCTATTTAGAGTGAAAGTTTTTTTTTTTTCTGGTAGTCTGTTTGTGGCAACCATTTCTTCTTTCTGTTTATTACTGTAGTTAAGCAAGCAGTTTGTAGTAACACTGACACTAGAGACTGCGGAATATTTGAAAGTTGAACATCCAGTTAAGCCTATTTTCATCACTTACCTTGAGTACACATACACAATATTCCACCTTTTGGCAGATCAATCATTGCTGGCATCAAGTCCCACAATGAACATTTCTCCAGACTCTTGTCTTGTGGCTCCACTCTTATAATTTCAACACTAAGCATGTCTTTGCAGTAAAATGGTTGTATACTATGGGCATGGTGCACCTTTATCCATTTGTCATGTCCATTAAAAGATTTCAAGCTATAAGCTATTCCTTTTTTCAAACACTTTTTACTGTCAGATGGTAATATTTCTTATAAAATTGTGGATTTTTTTTTATAGTGAAATAGTGCGTCGAACAATTAGCACATACTTGGGTTTGCACTGTAGCTAGAAAGTCTTCTAATTTGGCTAGTATTCTGTCACCTAGTTACATTTCTGTGTCCTCTAATATTAGTCCCACTTGAAAAAGCTATACTGGCACTTATAAATGTGGCAGTACACAATGTAGAACTTGTGATGTTATTGTTTCTGAGAATTATGTCTTCACAACCAACAGTTTGCAAAGAAACATTCAGAGTATTGGGTGTCTTGGGAAATATCTTTCATGTTAGTATGACAATATAGCACATTGTTTAACGGAAGCCAAATGTTTGTTTGGACAGACACTTTTAAAAAATAATTTACCAAATAATTAAGTTAAAGACAAGGAAACAATGTTGTAAATAAAAATATACATATTGTCACATTGCCAAGAAGTTACCCACACCATATCACACGCATTCCAGTCATGTTACTTCATTAGACACACACAAACACACATGCATACTCCACACACCTAAAACACTCACTTGCTGAAGAGCTTCATGTGTGAAAAGTGTCCCTTTTAGATTGCATCACACATACATTCAGTTAGTCAAGTATGTTATTCAACTGGTACTGTATTGGGAATTCACCATGATTCCAAAGGGATAAATTCAAATTAAAGCATGTGCTAATTCTGTATTTACATGTCTTAATTGCTAAGAATTGGCAACACTGCACCTCCTGATACATATACACCTGACAAAGAAGGCTTGGGTTTACATTTTCTAAGCTTTAAATTCTCTGAAGTTAATGTTTATGTATGTTTTTATTACTTTTTAGAAAAAAGAAACTGGAAGCAAAGTTAAAGAAAGTGGAAGGTAATTGGGAATTATCACTTTATTTTAAATTGTTTTTTTTTTTTTTTTTTGTGTGAATATAATATCTTTATGGTGAGCACGTCCTTGCATAATCAGTGGTATTATCAAAGCCTCCCAGAGCCAAATCTGTTGCGATAGGTATGATTGGACTTGCAGGTCCAGCAATTGCTAGAGAGATATTGCTGGACCGAGCATTAAAGGAACTCTATAGTCACCAAAACACATTAAGCTTTATGACTTAGTTTAAATGTATAAATCATGCCTTTGAAATCCCACTGCTCAATTCTTTGCCATTTAGCATTATTAAATCACTTTTGTTTCTGCCTATGCAGCCCTAGCCACACTTCCAGGCATGTGACTGACAGCCTGCATGAAAATGGTTTCACTTCCAATCAGTTCTTTTTATCTCTTGCTCTGTAAATTGAACATGAATCACACACAGGAAGCTCCTGCAGGGTCCAGCAAGGTATTAACAGAGTGGGAGGTTAGAATTTCTAAATTAAATAGAATTTGCAATAAAGGAAATGTAAACATTAGATGACTCTTTATAGGAAGTGTTTAGGAAGGCACGTGCCGGGAGTTGTGCCTGAGGTTGCATAAGCAAAGAGATTTAAATTCTAAGTGGCCGAGTACTGAGCAGTAAGACGGCATGATCTGTACACCAAAACTATTTTATTAAGCTAAAGTTGTTTATGGTGACTATAGTGTCCATTTAATACATGGTCAATTAACCCCTTAAGGACACATGACATGTCATGATTCCCTTTTATTCCAGAAGTTTGGTCCTTAAGGGGTTAAAGGGACACTACACTGCCCAAATAAAAACATTGTTTAGTAAATATACCCCAAATAAAAACTTGCATGCATTTAATTATGTATTTTTTTCATTGGGGATATATCTAAAAATCTAAGAAAGTTACCTGCGCTCTTTCCCAAATCACTATGTATATTTAAACAAATGGAGGTTTTTAATTACCACCAATGGCAATGAGAGGGTATGCCCACCTGCTACGTCAAGGCAGTCCTCTTAAGTGGGTCCTAACTCTAACCATTCACCTTGCTTCCTTAAGCTTCTGGCAAAGATGTCTCTGAGACAGAAAGAGGGGTGTGTGTGTGTGTGTGTGTGTGTGTGTATATATATGTATATATATATATATATATATATATATATATATATATATATATATATATATATATATATATATATATATATATATATATATATATATAATCTCTCTATCTATCTCTATCTCTCTATCTCTCTCTATCTCTTCCCCTCTCCCCCTCCCTTATTAACCCTTATTAGGAAACACATGGGATGGGCAGCAGCATTGTAACATAGCTGTGTGATACAAAAGTGAATACAAAAAACAAGTCATAAACTGCAATATTTACCTTGAAGGGTTAAGTCCTCATCTAGTGGCTGTCTACTAGACAGGCACTAGAGGACACTATCGTGTTCATAGAACACGAAAAGTGTTATAACGTTGCTGGACTTCCTCACGCTATGTCGCTGAAATCCCCATTTGAAAGCATTAATCAATGCTTTCCTATGGGGAGGTCTAATGCGCGTGCCCGGCATTGCCGCGCATGCTCAACAGGTCTCCCCTGCCACCGTCCGCGAATGCTGAATAGGTCTCCCCCGGCACCGGCCGCGCATGCTCAATAGGTCACCCCCGCCGGCCGACGTCATCCGGCGGGGGAGACCTATTGAGCATGCGCGCCCGGTGGGATGTGGGGTGGGAGGGAGAGGGGACCTGCAGTGCCAGGAAAACGGTTTGTTTTTCTGGCACTGGAGAGTCCCTTTAATAAGGAACACATGGGATGGGCTGATCTAAAATCAGCTTGCAAAACCTGCAGTTCTTTTGTCTGCTGCCTTTGCAAGTTCTCCTACTCTAACCATGCCCAGACTTTCTGTGGCTGTCAGACTTCCCAATGCAGCTGAATTGCTCTGAGTAATTGCTACCTCTTGCCAAAACTTGCAAGTAACATTACTTTTCTGCTTGAAAGTCAAGGGTGTGTAACCAGGTTAATTTATAAAAGTGTCAATTTCTATTGAAATCTGCCCTTTTGCAAAATGAAAATGAAGAGGACACACTCTTTACACATAAAGCTTTTCAGCAAGCTAAAATTGTTTATGGGTCTGGAGTGACCCTTTAATATTGCAGTTTGACATTCACAGGTCTCATGTGACATAAGTAAACTTATAAAAGGAAAAATAACATTTACCCCCTTAAGCTGAAGTTTTAATATATGTGTGTGTGTGTGTGTATACATATATATATATATATATATATATGTGTGTGTGTGTGTGTGTGTGTGTGTGTGTGTGTGTATATATATATATATATATATATATATATATATATTCTCTTTCCAAACATCATAACTGAAGCCCAATGTAGTGGCCATTTGCCCATGTAACTTCCTTAGAGTAAGAAGTCAGATCATTTGATAACTGTTTGGCAACTTATCTGGGGTCAGCTAAGTGCTGGTCACCTCCTCCATCGATTGCTGGAATAGCTCATTGATTGAGAGGGATCAGCCAACGAGCGGGCCCTACACCTCAGGAAGCTACAAAAGCACTGTAAGCAAACGTTTTGACTACTTACATTTGGGGGGACTCCAGGCACAATAACCCATATAGCATACTGTAGTTGTTATGGTGTTTGGCATGTTCCTTGTTCAGGTCTGTATTATACCCATATGTTAACTTTTTGATGTAAATTCAGTTGTAGTTTAATTTGTAATTGTTGCATACACATTTACGTCATACTGTATCCTTCATACCAGATTCTGCTGTAAATCAAATGAAGGAATTCAAACAGCTAAAGTTGGAAAAGAAGAGACTTGAGAAACAATTGCATAAAATGCAGGTATGATTCTTTAACTGAGTATTTAGTGCATGCATTCCAAGCATTCAAATGTGAAAATGCACAATATCTGAGTTAATACTGATCTGTCTTTCTCTAAATATAGACATTTATATATTTGTGTGTGTGTATATATATATATATAGATATGTTTAATTTTTTTTAAATTTTTATTTCTTATAGAAAAAGATCAGCGTTTTTCAGAAAGGAAAGAGCAAAAAAGGTAGGGTTTTTTTTTTTTTTAAACTGCATTTCTGTGTGTGTCTTGCTTTCTGTTTCCATATGATTTGTTGAATGTGTTTAAAAAAAACAAAATCCTATGTAATACGTTTTAGAAATGAAAAATGCACAAACCCAGATTGGAAGTGAAAACCCTGTTGTAAAGCTGGACACACGTAAGTCTGTACATTTAATCACGTTAAAAAAACAAGTTGGATTTGCAAAATAACGGTTACATAAGTGCTGTGATTGAACATGAGTAAGTCTGGATTTCATCAAGGCACTTTTTGAAATTATGGGTAATTAGACGCATGTAGACATGGGATTTGATATATTCTACTGATAGTTATCTGTATATAGATATGTATAGATAACCATCAGTAGAATTATATAAAATCCTAACTATAGGTGCCTGTCTGTTTTTAATTTTAAACTAAATAGATGCTCTGCACTACAATGTTTTCATTTGTGTTAAAGGTGCAGTTCAAGAACATTCAAGGCAATTGCAATCAATAAGTATTTACATTTTTTTTTAATTTTTTTTGGCATACTAGCTTTTGAGTTTATTCAAAAGCTGGTGTGCAAACAAAAAATGGAAAAAAAAAAAAAACCTTCAAAATACTTATTGGTTGCAAGTGCCTTGAATGTTCTTGCACTGCACCTTTATCACAAATGAAAACATTGTAATGCAGAGCATCTATTTAGTTTAAAATTAAAAACAGACAGGCACTTAGTGTTAATCTCACTGCATCCGAGTGACCGGAATGCCAGTCTCATTTTAAAAGTAAAAAAACAAACAAGCAATAAAGGCGCTGAAAGTGCTAATATAAAATATGAAGATAATAAAAGTGTAGCAGCACCTAAAAGTGTACAAGCTCATAAAACACCATACATAAAATCCAAAAAATAAAAATAGGTGCGCTGTATCTTTAAATGTTAAAAAGTGCAAATAGTGCAATAATATGTGCAAATATTTTGTGCAAAAACAGAGTGTGTATACAATCACATTCAATGTGCAAAATGCAAATGTGATAGTGTAAAAATTCAATATCCAAGACAAATAACTTAAGAGGGAAATATGTCTCAAATTCTCCAAATCACATAAGAACATATGTAAAGAGATAAAAAATGGAGAAACATAGTATAATATTGTTTTACATAAATATAAAGACCAGCAAATAGAATTAGGAATATCACTCACAAATGAAGAGCAGTAAAAGCCTGCTCAAACTGATCCAGCTTTGAATCCAAAAACCAGGACTTCAATGTTGGTGTAAATAGGCAGGACACCAGCTTCCAAAATTAAAAACAGCTTTATTGAAAATAAGTAGAATCCACACTCTCCGTTTCCATATAGCAGCCAAATAACCTTTTGCCAGTACTGTATAGTGTATATCTACCAGTCCCTGGTGACTTTCGGTATTACAGGCTTCACTTCCTGGAACTCGGAGTTTCGTCCGGTCACGTGATGGCGTGATGACGTGATGACGCGTTTCGCCCAATCGGCTTCCTCAGATCACATCCTGATGTAGCTAGTCCTGCCTTTTAAAGCCCATACATGGGCGTGGTTTGTGTCAATCATTATAGAAACTCCCCATAAACTAATTAGGGGTAGATCTTGTAAATGTCTATATTTAGAAAGTCCATGACATATGAAACAACAAGAAAAACAAGTATAGCATAAAGCTAATCTTCTAATTAAAAGATAACTCATCCAAATGACTCATAGAACAGCAGTAGATAATAGTAATAATAATAGCACATAGATACTTCTAGTTAGCGTCTTAATATAATTCCACAAGAGGAAGAATATGTATATACATATATATACACACACACAAAGGGTCATATATATATATATATATATATATATATATATATATATATATATATATATATATATATATATATATATATATATATATATATATATATATATGTGAAAAAAAAGTGTTTGGATCTAATTGACTATATAGGACTGGAAATACAGACCGTTCTCTTATTGGGATAGATGGGTATATATTAGGGCCAATAACAAGGTATTAAAAACAAAAGAAATATAGCCTAATAGTGACAGGGAGTTATGGGAAATTGGGGAATTTACTGTTAGTGCTGCTTACTGTTAGGGGTTAACGGTAAAGTTTATAAAAATGTTAAATGTGAAAAAATAAGTTTTAAGAAGAAAGTTTAAAAAAATGTAAAAAGCAAAAAAAATTTAAAAACGGATTTTAAAAGTAAAAAAAATACTTTTTAAAATGCTCATTATCACTACACCTGGAACAAACTAGAGAAAAAATGATCCCACGCTAAGGTTCAAAATATGCCTTTTGAATTACCCCAGGGTGTATTCTTTAATAAATAGTATGTGTTTGTGGGGAAGTTTGAATAACCAACCAGCTAAACTACTTCGAAATGAAACATGGACACAGCGTAAAACTGCAAAGTTAGAGAAAAAAACTGGCTGCGTCTCAAATGTGCCCCTTCAACCTTCATATATACCTGGCAAAGGTACATACAGGGGTATTTCTGTACTCAGACGACATAGCTGAGCAACATATGTAGTATTATACAGTAGTAGCACACATAAGGTTTGCAAAATATGCTGCAAACTTTGTGTCAAAAAGGCAGAAAAATGCTTATTGCCACTGCACTTGGTACAAGCTAGTGGCAAAATGATCACACGCCATGGTTCAAAATATGCATTTTGAAATACCCTGGGATGTCTTCTTTAAGAAATGGTATGCCTTTATGGTGTAGCTGGAATATGTAACCTGCTCAAGTGCTTCAAAGTGGGACACTAACACATCAAAACCCTTCATGAAAATTCACTTTTGAGACACTTGTGAGACAAGCACTAGAGGCTGGATTAGCCCATAGGTAAACATAGCAGTTTCTCTGAAACTGTTTACAGCTGCAGGATTAACACTAGATGGACCTAGCACCCAGACCACTTCATTGAGCTAAAGTGGTCTGGGTGCCTATAGTGGTCCTTTAAACTCCATAAAACACACATGTATGAATTTTACTCCCTTGGACTACAAATATATATTTTTTTTTTTAAACATTTTCTTTCCTCCCCAGAAAAAATTAAGCTGCTTCTTGAACAACTATGGGATTGTATTGATTCTTCAACAGAAAAAAGCCATATTGAGCTACAGACTTTAGGTGAGAAACATTTACTTACAAAAATAAGTTCTTCTATTTTCTTTTGCAGGATATTAAACCAAATAATAATAATTTGATCCTAGCCCTTTAATTTCAAATGTAAACCTTTTGAAGTCTAAAACAAAGGATTTTGCACAAGTGTATTTTATTCCTATTGCTCACTGTATACAATAAGCTGGTCAATGTAATATGAAATATTACAACATTTATGGTAGAAAGGTATTATGTTTTTGGTTTTTTTCACCTTTTAAATTTATTACTTTTATTACAAACATCACAATCCAGTTCAGTCCCTTTACTGCGAGGACATGCATTGCAAATAAGGAGTTGAAATATAAATTCTGATTCATTTCTTCTGTTCTCTGTGTGCTTTCTTTGTGCTGATTGCCAGATCCAAAGAACACATCATAACAATAATTGACCGGGAAGATAGATGTGCCCAATTTTAGAATACAGGGATGTACATTTCTTCCTTAAATTTTAGTTTTCACACTACACAAATACTTATTAAAATAAGAGTATAAGTAAACTTAATTTTAAAAATCCTGGGAAGTGACAGTCCTATAAAATTAACATTTTTTTAAATTTTATAAAACCTCTAGAGCTGAACAAAAATGTTACAACAAACCCATAACTTGTATTCCACAGGGTTTGCACTTGCAAACAAGAGAAAATATATTCTGCACCACAAAGTTTTGCAGCAATCCATTATCAGCCTTTTGAGGTCAGTTTGATAAGTGTCTTATTGATTCATCTATTGATTTTATATGTGGCCCCAGGTTTTTTTTTTTTTTTTTCGTTTTGGAATAGCATAGTGACACATTTGTGTGTGTTTTTTTTTGTATAGCATTCACTGGGTTTTTATTTATCTTTGTCAGGAGGAAGTTATCGCTGACCTTGAAATGTTGATAATTACTCTTAAGGGCAGTAGTGACATGGTTGTTTTTTGTTTTTGTCTGTATTTAAAGGACTTGGTGGCACCTGATTATCACTTAGATAAGAAGATTCTAACCTATATTGATTAGTTTACACGTACAGCAAAACTTCATAGCCTCAACCATAATTCCATACTCTTCTTTTGTGGTATCCCTCTGCACAATCGGTGCTTTTCCTATATAATTGAAGAAATCGATTGTGGCTGTACTGTGCATTCATTTTTATAGGGAAACACATGACAGATAACAAGCAATACATTTATGTTGGCCTTTAAGACAAAATTAGAAGTAATGTCTGAGTGTAGTGGAGTAATCTATATTTACAGATTTGAAAACCTAAAAAGGTGTTTATGGTTTTAATGTTTGCATATTGCATGTAAACAAAAAGTATATAACATTAAACGTTAAAGGGAAACGGTCACTTCGCATTACACCATTGAATAAAACATTGTAAAGCACACATTTGTTTTACCATTATGGTTTTTCTTGAATAATTGATACATTTTGTGTTAACATATTACTGATAACTAGCATATTACTGATAACTAGCATATTACCAGTGACTGCAAATTATTACTATTAGATGATTTTTTTTTTTTCACATAGCAAGAGGATACAATGCTCAGCATTTAGAACGCTTTACAACCCATGTAGTTAATTTGAATGTTACCTTTGAAGCTACTAATTACTTGACAATTAGAACATTTGCAGTCATTCATTTTGTACACATGATCGCATGTATTCAGTGTTAAAATAATGATCTGTTTAGAATTTGTCATGCAGGGATCCCATGCATGCTTTATAATCTCTGGTTGCTAATCTACCCTTTGTTTGCTCTAAATTTGTGTTTAGATGCCCGTCAACACAGAGTCAGAGAGAGTAAGTATCCAAATATAAGAAATGCAAAACGAGAAGTATGTTACTATGCATTACATTATATTGAATTGTCAAAGTGTTGATTAAAACGTCTAGCAAGTTCTAGTACAGTAATTCATTTTTGTGTTTATTTGCTACTGGGTTGGGGTTATGGTTCTTACAGCACACTTTGGGGTCATCAATCCATTCACTACGATTCCTTCAATCTTAGAGCTGTGTTATTATTAAAGGGAGTGATTTTTGCATATGCCAGAAACTACTGGTAGGAGCTTACATTAGCTCTACTGAGGGGATCTTTCTTATTAACTACACTTGAAGTTAGGACCGCAAACATTTATGTTGAAGTTGGTAAGGGTGTGCAGCCTGCAACCAACCTCAGAGGAATACAACTGTATTCAGCATGATGTGCACTGTTTTTTTTGTGTTTTTTTGGAAGGTGTGATCTACAGTTAATTTTTTTTTTTTTCGTCAAGTTTCGAAAAAAAGTTTTTGCCATTGTCTGTTTATCTGGAGCCAATCCGTTCTAAACAAATGTAGTAATTTTTGTCAGGAAGCATGAAAAAGGGGAGGAGGGTCAGGTTGAGACCAGAACTGCAATGTGGTCTTGAGGTCCAGTGCCGCCTCTGTTGTACTAAATCTTTTTATTGGGGTAGTGGTGGTCGTGGACAGGAACCAGTATTATGAATTACGGTCTGAGGGGAGAGACTGCAGTGTGTGTGTGTGTGTTCAAATAGCGTTGGATTTCCAAATAAATCATACTGTATGAGAGTAGTGTGTGAATGTGCTATAGGTTAACGTGGCACGGTAGTGAGGATGTGATCAAGGAAGCTGTAACAATCAGTGTCGGATAGATCCTCAGAATTTGGAAGATGTAAAAGCAGAGTTGTAGATACGTGCCAGGGAAGTGGAAGGCTAAAAGGCAATCTCTCCGCTCTGAGTATATCAACCTAGTTGACTTATTTATGAATTTGGTGTAATGTGTTATATCTGTTAATCTCCCTTTGTGAAAAGGGTTGGTCAGCCAAACCCCCCGCCTCCGGTACATTAAACTTTTAATGAAGGGAAGATGCAGTGATTTGGATGTTGATGTTCACCTAGTTTCAGCCTTGCCAGCTTCCATGCTTTTATTGTGGTTATGTGTTGGGGGCAGTTTAGTTAAGCCAGTAATTCTATGGGTTCAGTCAGTGCTGCCTGCAGTTCAGTTGTAGTGAATTGTGAGCAGTTTACTTTCCAATTCAGGACGTATTTTGCTTGTGCAGTGCTTTAGGTAGGTTCAAACCTCCTGAGTATTTGGTGTAATTTAGTTAGACTAATTATAGCTGGATGGTTAAAAATAAATTAGATACAGGCACTCAGGATTGCTGCAGGAAGGCAGGTTTATTGGAACAAAAAGTACAACGTTTCTGTCTACACAGAGGCCTTTATCAAGCGACACTTATGGGGCTGGAATGACATCATATTCCAGCTCCTGGCCTCTCTACAGCTTGAGGGAATAGAGGGGAGCTGCAAGAAGATTACCGCAGCCTCGCACATTGCACCCATGCAGCCCAAGTCGGCCGGCCCCCATGCAGGCCAGGGCAACCAGTCGGCTCCATTGTTTCCCCAGCTGTGCTCCATGGCGTCTTGGTGCCTCCCTTTCTAGATTTAGGAGATACAAATATTACTGGAAAAGCTTGTCCCAAAGGCTTCACGGTGAACATTTTTAAAATCCTGAGGCCCCATCTTGGCACTGTTCTAACACACCACTATTCAATCAAATTTATCTAGATGGCCTATCAGTTGACTCCCTTAACCACGCTCGGACCATTCATACACCCAAACCGGAAAGGAATTTATATTAGCGGTCTTTACTTTTGACGATGACTTACTGATATTTTCAGCTAACCTGAATTACCATTTTTCCTTCTTTACTCAGCTTAACCTAAAACAGTCAGTGTCTGTGTGTCATTGTGTTTACCTGCCCACCTCTGATCACATGAGGTGTTTTTACTCCACTTTTTTCCCACGCCGACTGGTTTCGCCACGGCTTTTCCTGCCTTCATGGCTGAGATCATCAATCTTTATAAACTCTCAGCTAAATAATTATTTTCCTTAGGAGGATAGTGCGCATGTTCTTTGAGTAACATTCAGCACCTCCATGCAAAACTTGGAGATGCTTAACAAACGATACTGCACACCTTTAATCTGGGACGTGGTTAACTACCCCCTTTCTTCCATCTTCCAATTAATTCACATGGCTCGCAAACACATTAAAATACATAGGAGTTAATATCCCTAGAAATTAATTAACATTATATTAAACATATCAGTTTTAATGCAATTTATAAATCCAGAGTTGAGTAGATGGCAGTCCCTTCCCCTTTCCATCATGGGTAGAATACACAAACTATACTTTTTCCAAGTTTTCTCACTCTTACTATTTTAAGACAGACGAGAATGCCTTGAACAAACAAGTATGCCTATTCATATGGAACACCCATCCAGCTATAATCAGTCTAACTAAATTACTCTCTAGTGGCTGAGTGACTGTCACTTGATGTGTTAATAGGCAGCAATGTAAACAATGCCTTTTCTGCAGCGTTTACATTGAAAAGGCTACAGGGATAGGCTATAGGCACCAGAACAACTACATTAAGCTGTAGTGGTTCTGGTAACTGTAGTGTGCCTTTAAGAACTGTAGATTTCTCTTAAATAGACAAACGTAAACAAATAAAACTGGCTCTCAACTTTTTTTAGCTGGTTTCTAGATTCCAAACAAATTGGGCAAACCCTGGATTTTTCAAGAGTGAACAGAATTCCTTGTCTATGTGGGGTTGCAGCTTTATAGGAAGGCTAGAACTCTCGGATAGTCATCTGGTGTTGAGTTGCATAGGTCTTTGAAGTTGGTGTAAAACAGGCTATTAATCTTAGTATGATACTTTATTTTGATTCTTTATGGTGATACAGTTACAATAGGTTTAAATCTAGATGCTGGATTAACTATACTGGCCAAAAGCCTTCTGGACCTTCCACCCCAACTAAAGAAATGCTGCCTTTGGTGACCTTGTCTGCGCTTTAACCCCTTCCCGACTTCGAATGTACCAGGTACGTCCGATAGAAAATCCCCACTTACCTGAAAGCTTGCGATTCCCCACCAGCGTTCGCGATTCTGAGGTCTGCCTGGGAGCTGAGGCAGGGGGCTTGTCCGAGCTCTCAGGCAGTTCCCCCTAATGCCTGCAAAAAACTTTTAAAATTATTAAGTTTTAAAAAGTAAATAAAAGTACACACATTGTACTTTAGGCATGAATTAACAGATCCTGTTGTGTCACTGCCAAACAATGTGTTCAGCAAGATCTCCTGAGTACAGTAATACCACCCATGCATAGGCCTGGGTGGTATTACTAAAAGGCCACATTTGGCAGGTGCGCTTATCCGTTTCCCAACTTGGAATTTTGACATTTAATCAACCTGCGCCCATGTCCCATTTGAGCCAATGTATTTTACCCCCATCAAAACATATTTTTGAAAAGTAGACAACCCAGGGAATTTTAACACTTTTCATGCACTGAATTCTACCACCAGCCTTTGTCAAACTTTTGGGTAGTAATCTTTTTTTGTTTCTTTGTCACACACATTGTACTTTAGGCATGAATTAACAGATCCTGTTGTCACTGCCAAACACCCCAATATGTTCAGCAACATCTCCTGAGTACAGAGATACCCCCCATGTATAGGGTTGCTGGGTTGTTTGGGGGCCAAAAGGCAACAATCAGAACTTGTACATGTCAGTTTTTCAACTTGATATATAGGTATGCTTGGTCTAACTTCAGTTTGACATATTTTTGCACCCCCAGCTAATGTTACCATCATGACAGTTTAGTATATATTTTTATAAAGTAGACATTAAAGGTTATAGAAGATGGGGTGTTTTGACTTCTTTCCCCCAACCATTTTGCCCCCCCAAAGAACGTGTAGTGGTAATTTTTAAATTCTGGTTTTTATGCACACGTCATCTGGTTTTGGCCAGCTGGTTATGTGTTACTGCCTGAAAACTTGTTAGACCAAATGTGCAGGTAGCAAATGTACATTTAGCAGCAATCTTTAAACTGACTCCTGCAAATAGAATCTAACTGGAGATTAGGGGGAAGGAAACTGACTAACAAAAAATGGCTGCTTTCCAAAGAAACAAAAAATAAAATAAAAATTCAGTAACACTTCTTACAACTGTTCTGTGTGGTACAGCTTGAAACATGTTCCTACACACAGTCCTGGTTTCAAAGGGCAATTTTTTTTTTAATTTTTTTTTTAGCAGTTGGCGGTAACTTAAAAGTAAAATACCTGGACTCGGCTTGCACCGTTGTTGGAACTTGTCCATCTCCATAAATTGTTAAATAAATTATTTTCAACTGAAATTGCAGAAAGGTGGTTTTCCCTGGATTATTTTTTTTAAAAAGAAAAAACGAGATGTGGGTTGCTATTTGCATCAGATAGCCACCTTTTTATATCATGCTTTGGTTTTTCGTAAAATAAGATATGGCTGCATCAGCTAAACAGCCAAATCAACACCCTCCATGTACTTATTATATGCCCTGATGCAAACCGGTTTGGACTCTACTCTGCCCCGGACAGAGACGTCTGACATGCGTTCGTCATGGATGGTGGTTAGCATGTTGACATCCTTCCTGTCCCTAAATTTTTGAAGAAAAATAACACATTTGATAACTTTGCAATGCTGGCTGCAATTGTTTCTTAAGGGGCAAAAACAAACAAACAAAATTTACTTTGTACATAATATGTATAAAGTAATAATTGACTCCCGTTATCAATTATTAATTTATACATATAATGCACAATGCACATTTTTTTTGTTTCTGTCTCTAAAGCAGTATTAGGGTAGTCTGCCATATGTTGTAAATTCTGTTTCTTTAATATGGATGCAATTCTATTTGGTTTTCCACCAGAGTGTGTTTTCTAACTGAAGACCATGCTCAGAGATAACATAAATGGTCAGTGCTCAGTGGTAAACATTGGAGATGCATTACTGACAGTTCCTTCATCACTATTTTCTAGCATAAAAACCTCCCACATTTTACATACAAGGATGATAAAGCAGAAAAGACTAGCATATAAGATTCCTTTTAAATGAGGTAGTACACCATGCTTAGGAGCATGGAAACAGAGCAGCTGAGACACATTTTGGGCCACTTCCAACTGCAAAAATGGTAAGAGTGGAGGAAGCTGGAGGGTCAGCTGCAAAAAGCGGATAAAAGCAAGCACACTTTTCGTGGAAATGCTGCAAAGTGGCCACAGTTAGACATGGCCATAAAAGAATGGATCACACATCACCGGAACAATGGCTTCTCAGTCTCTACAAAAATAATATATGAAGCCAAACGCATTGCTGTAGAGAAAGACGTTCACGATTTTACTGTATCACCATCGTGGTGCTACAAATTTGAGGCGATGTGGCCTTGCTATGCACACCAAAACTAGAATTGTGCAAAAAATGACAAAAGAATATGAATCGAAAAATTATCTCTCTTCATAAATTTGTAATTGATGCTAGGAAGAAAAATGGGTTTGAAGTTGTCCAGATTGGGAATATGGATGAAGTCACGCTAACCTTTGATGCGCTATCTAATAGGACAGTTGATCTGGTGCCACAACGATCACTGTGAAAACCTCCGGACATGAGAAAACCCATTACACGGTTGTGTTGTCTTGCTGTGCAGATGGCACCAGATTGCCAACCATGTTAATTTTCAAAAGGAGAACATGTTCATGAAGATGGATGGACGAAAATGGAATGAGAGTATGGGTTGAAAAAGTGTGATCCAAACGTCTTGGAGGGCTTCTGAAAAAACCTGCCTTATTAGTACTTGACCAGTTTAGAGCACGTATTAGTGAAACTACAAAAAAAGTGCTTTAAAGAAGTAGGCACTAATCTAGCTGTAATTCCTGGAGGTCTTACTAGCCAGTTGCAACCTCTCAACGTTTCTATCAGCAAACTATTTAAGGTCTTTATGCGAGAAGAGTGCATCAAATGGATGGTTGCTGGTTATCCTGATCTGATACCTACTGGGCGAATGAAGAGGCCCACTATCACTCAAGTTTGTGAATGGGTGAAAACATCATGGCACTCAGTGAAGAAGGAAATCATTGTTCAGTCATTCAAAAAATGTGGCATTAGCAATGCTTTGGATGGAAACAGAGATGGTATCTTATATGAAAATAGTAATGAAAGTGATGTCTGTGATTGTGAGCAACTGAGCTTCATAAATTCTGACTCTAGCAATGATGAGTTATTGGGGTTCACAGAACACTATAAGAGTATTCAAACCTTAGTCTCTCTTCATTTGTTAATGACCGTGATGATGGTTCTTAATGCCACTGTTGACTGCTGTTTTCTTTACATGGTTGAAATATTAATCTGAGCTACCGGTAGTTTATTAAATGGTTTAGTACACTAGTACAATAGTTTTGATTCAGAATATTTGTTTCCTTGTTTTCCTCCTCTAAAAAAACTAGATGTCTTATTTATATAGCTCAATCAGATTCCGTAGCGCTGTACAATTGTAACCAGGCAACTGGACGTACAGGAACGTAGAGGAGGAGGGCCCTGCTCAATGAGCTTACATTCTAGAGGGAGTGGGGCATAGTGACACAAAGGGTAAAAGGGGTACGAAGTAGGTTGTTGGAAAAGTATTCACTGAGGGCTTAGTAGGTAATTTTTGACAGTTGCAGGAGAGGAGTCATGGGGAGTGGAGGATACAAACCTGCTAACAGTTTAATTGATATGCTTTCAATGATTTTTTTGAAAGAGTGGAGACTGGGTGAAATTCTTACGGAGAAGGGAAGGGAGTTCCACAGAAGAGGGGCAGCCCTAGAAAAAATCTTGGATGTGAGCATTAGTGGTGGGAGTACGGACAGAGGATATACGTAGGTCTTTGGAAGAGCGTAGGTGCCTCAACGGGACTTATTTGTGTATTAGGGAGGATAGGTAGGTTGGAGCAGCATTATGTAGGGACTTGTAAGCAAGCACCAGAATTTCAAATTGAGCCCTATATCTAACAGGAAGCCAATGCAGGGACTGAAAGAGCAGGGAGGCGTGGGAGGTGCGAGCCGACAGGAAAATGAGCCTCGCTGCCGCATTCATTATAGATTGCAGCGGTGCAGTCTGGGAACACGTAATACCACTGAGAAGGGCATCTGGGGTTAAATAGGGGAGGATGCACGCTATGTTTTTGAGATGGAAGCGACAGGATCTGGCGATTGAATGGATATGAGGGGTGAAGGAGAGATTGGAGTCAAAAAGAACACCCAGGGAGCGAGCCTGCAGGGTAGAGGTGATGGTAGCACTGTTGACTTGGAGGGAGACACACAGGAGTAGTAACACTTGAGGGAGGAAAGAACAGAAGTTCTGTTTTGGACAGGTTGAGTTTAAGGAAGTGAGCAGCCATCCAGTTGAAAATCAAAGAGAGGCAGTCAGCGACACGAGCCAAGATGGGCGGAGAGAGATCAGGAGAGGACAAGTAGATTTGCGTGTCATCCGCATAGAAACGATAACAGAAGCCAAAGGAGCTGATGAGTTTACCAAGGGAGGCGGTATAGATAGAGAACAGTAGGGGACCAAGACAGAACCTTGGGAGATGCAGACAGTGTGTGGTTGGGGAGGGGGGAAGAGGCAGAGTCAGAGAAAGAAACACTGAAAGAGTGCAGAGAGAGGTAGGAGTAGCACCAGGAGAGAGCAGTATCCTGTAGACCAAAATTACGGAGAATGCAAAGAAGCTGTTAATGATCAATAGTGTCAAAGGCAGCAGAAAGATCAAGGAGAATTAGGATAGAGTAATGGCCGCGGGATTTAGCAGTAATTAAATCGTTGGATATTTTGGTCACAGCCATTTCGACAGAATAACCAGTGTGGAATTTAGACTGAAGGGGGTCAAGCAGAGAGTTGGATTTGAAAAATTCAGTCTGGTGTACACAACTCTCTCGAGGATTTTGGAGGCAAATAGCAGTAGCGAGATAGGGTGATAGTTGGATGGGGACTTGGGGGTCAAGGCTGGGCTTTCAGAATTGGGGTTACAGTTGCATGTTTGAAGGGTGAGGGAAATGTGCCAGAGGAAAGGGAGAGATCTCTGATTGTAGAGATCTCAGTGAAGTGAGATGCAAAGTTTGTGGCGGACAAGTTGGTAAAAGAAGGGGGGAGTAAAAGGGCGAAGATCATCAAAAGTGTGAAATAGGTGTTTGGGTTGATGGGACAGTGTACTTATAAGGGTGTCAAATTAATTTACTTTTGCAGTGGAAAGAGCCAGGCTGTAGGAGAGCAGCATACATTTATAGTGGAGAAAGTCAGATGCAAAGTGAGACTTTCTCCAGCAGTTCTAGAACATTTTTGGAGGTAACGGGTCAGCTTGGTGTGCCAGGGTTGCAATTGGGGGCGCTTTCTACGTTTAATTGTAGGAGGTGCCATTATGTTGAGTTGTGAAATGAGATTGCAGAGTTGGGGCAAGTTAGATTTGAGATGGTTAAAAGGAGAGTTTGGTGGAGAAATGCTGGAGATCAAGGCAGTGGAGGTTTCTGCAAGATTGGAGAGTTGAGGGTGGTGAGATTTGGGTACGGGGTATGTTGATGTCAAATGTTAGCAGATGGTGGTCAGACAAAGGAAATGGAACAGTGGAGAGATTAGAGGTGGCACAGAGATTGGTGAAGATGAGGTCAAGAGTATTTCCTGCTGTATGAGTTATGGTCAGGCGTGTCTTATGGAGTGAAAAATACAGCATAGATATCTATATTTCTATCTATATCTCAATGGTGGTTTTGCACTCCAGCTCTCCTTTAAGTTTTGGCCCGGTGCCTGAGGAAAGTTCACAACTGTGAACTGAAACGTTGTCCATTTGGATTAAATGCTTACATTTTTTTGAAGTCCTTGAGTGCTAGCTTTTTTTCTTGGAGGGTGTGTGTGTGTGTGTGTGTGTGTGTGTGTGTGTGTGTGTGTGTGTGTACACACACACACACACACACACACACACGACCCAGCGCTCTCACCTATCACTAAACGGCAGCTTCAATGTTGACAGATTGTATTTTTTTTAAAACACCTAATCTAGGTGTTTTAGTTACATTATATGATCATACATTGCTTAAGCCTGCCACAATGTCAATGTACCCCATCTTTAGAAGGTTCTTCTCTAACAGCCTAAGGTCCACTACCCCTACATGCAAGGGCGACACAGGTAACCCAACCTCCATCAAGTCATTGACTATCCCCCACATTATGGCCGAGCTACGCAAGCGCAGCATCCCTTCCCCAGCTACGGCCAGGAAAGCGGAGCTAATTGGGCTCATGCGGACCAATACGGACGCAGGGAAGGGCACAAGTATCTCTAACGACTCCAACCTCCACACAATGATCGCCTCACTGGTGTCCTCCATTGGGCAAATCAACAATAGGCTAGAAAGACTGGAAGCTCGTAGACTTCCCATTGCGGCAACGGGGCCCCCCACGGATGTACTTCCAAACGCACCAGTTACAACCAGGTAATGGTGTGTCTGTTATTTCCAGATCACACGTTATAAATCCGGCCCACATGGTACCGGCAAATCTTAAAAAGGACATCCTGAAAGGCAAAGACGCTAATCTTGTCTCCCTTCAGATTGCTTCCCAGGATGTCGCCAAGAATCGCACGTACGCGTGTGGGGGATATCTAGGTAGTTCTTAAATCAAGAGACCCTAGACTCAGCTAGAAGCTATCGATCCCAGATTTTATCGTTTTTGTTATCTATAGGGATGTTTTGTGTTCGATTCATCTACATAGAAGGGAAGAGCTGGACCTCTATATGCATAAGCTGGTTACAGGGGTACCGTCCTTTTTATGACTACAACCAGTCATTATCCTCTAGGGTGTCTGCAGCTCTGGCCTAGTACAGCGTCAGCATGGCTTGGAGCCAACTGAACACAGCTTTTTTGCAGACACTTCTGGTAAGGACACCAGCTTGTATAGTTTGCTCTTCTGCCGCACGTTCGGCCAATTTCTCACCAGTTTCACCTGACTGCCCAGTACGGCAACCCTGAGCAGCTCGAGGGTTGATAAACAGGGAAAAGATACATTAGAGCGCCCAATCGTATACCTTGGGAAGTCAGATTTTTACTTTTAATGAAGGATCATGTGGTTATAGTGTCTGCCGTCTGTTGCATGTGTGCTCACTGTTTCAGGGCACAAGTGAAAACCATGTGCCCTAATAAAATGCATTATAAACCTTACTTGACCTCGGTTAATGTTTGTATGCTAGCTAGACTACTGTCCACACATCCTTCAATACTCTTTGTGGATTTCTTGATAACTGGTTTTACTCAGGGTTCCCACACGGGCCTTATCCACATGCCAACAGGGATATTAGAATGTAACACTCTTCCATCAGCCATGGCCTATACCAAGGCAGTAGAGGTGCTATTACAGCTAGAGGTTGAGCAAGGGTTCTTACTAGGGCCTTTCACGGAGCATCCTTTTTCCAGCTGGAGAACTAATCCCATTGGCCTAGCCTCCGGGAGAAAACTCTGGCAAACAAAGACTGATCATAGAGCTATCAGCACCACACTCCTCAGGGGTCCCAAGTCTAAACTCGCTGATCCCGTCAGAAGAATTCTCTCTACAGTACACAACAATTGACAATGCCGTAAACGCTATCTTGACTGCAGGCATGGGGGCCTGGCTCAGCAAAACCGTCAATCCCTTCAAATTTTTGCCCATTCACCCGTCTTTATGGCACCTGCCCAATATTAAATGGAATGGCCTGTATTATTTTTTTCACTAGACATTGTGTTGGCTCCTCCTGAATATGTTCAGGTGCCATAGCGTCATCCACTATCTAGATGATTTAAAAAATTTTTTTATTGAAAGCAATTCTTCCCCCTCGAGCAGCTTGGACATAGCAGTCACGTTACTCAACACACTAGGGGTACCAGTCTCACCAAAGAAAACAGATGGTCCTGACACCTTTAATTTCTTGGGGATACACCTGGATTCGGTGACCATGGAAGCTAGCCTTCCACAGGAGAGTCAATAGCATGCGCCACGATATCAACCATAACATGCTTACTGGCGTCTGTAACCGGAAAGAATTGCAGTTGTTGTTAGGCTTCCTGAACTTCGCTATGAGAGTCATCCTTCAGGGTAGAGCTTTCATCTCCAGGTTCCTCAGCCTACTCACCACATTCCCTGATGACCGAAGCCGTACCTCCCCTCACGCCCAAGCCATGGGGGACCTCCTTATGTGGCACACATTTCTCTTTAACTCGGAGAAGCATGTTTCTCCCACAGGTTTCTGTACACTCCCCGGTCATTCGGACCGATGCAGCAGCTGCCACGGGTTCGCAGTCTTATTTGGCGAAGAATGGCTCTGGGGTAATTGGCCAGTGAAAGTACAAGAAATGGAGGGGTCTACAGAAACTCTGCTCTTTTTGTGGTATGCCCTGTTGTGGCAGCAGCGGTGGCTTGGGACCATTTGTGGTCCGGCGAAACAGTTCAGTGTTTTTCAGGCAATCTGGCGATTTGCCACATTATTAATGTAAAGCATGTGATAGGGTGTTTTCCTTATACAAGAAGTTCATGGCAGAATATCACCTGCATAGCATCCCTGGTGGCCTTTGTCACTTTTTGCCACCTCAAGTTAGTTATCCCACAACACAATAAAATTATACCTGACAGGCATCCAGCACCATATGTACTCTACTTTCCCCAACAACTCTGGTTTCCTCTCCTCATCCTATCAGGGCCATACTTAAAAGCATATCGAAGGCTAACGGTCCTACACCACAACAAAGGCTACCCATCAGCAAACAGTTATTCAAAGATATGTCTGATCTAATAGATTCAGCCCCTTTTGAACCCCTCACTAAATCTGTCATAAAAACCAAAACAAGCCAAATGGGTCAACCTGTCCACATACCGTATTATCCCATGAACAGCTGGTGCCCGGTGAAGGTTTTTGATTCCTACCTCCTCACTATACCAATGCCTCTTTTGTCACTTCATGGGGCTATCCTCACCATGTCCAAATTCATGTTATTCATACGCTTATTGTTAACAAGGCTAGGAATGAACCCTAGTAATTATTTAGGGGCCGCCTTTATGGCATCGAGCCAGGACATTCCAGTCCATATCATTAAATCTGCCTATACAACATACATACCTCAAACAGTACAGGAAATACGAAAGGCATTCGAAAATATCTTCTTAATTGTACCTACGTTTTATTATGTTCTTTCTCAATAAATGTATTTTGAACATATTACGTCTTCCTTTTTGCCCACTTTTATTACTGGCCTACAGCATACGTCGGTTTCGGTACACTTCAACCGACTTTCTCTATCACAAGTTCTGTTCACCAATCTTACTATCATAACCAATGTAGCCCCGAACATAAATGGGAAGGTATGGCCTGAAGTTGTGGGAGGGGCTTTGGACCTTTAAAAGCACTCCCCCCTTTGCTAACCTACCGTGATCGGTCTGATGATCTGCTACCCCACCCTCCACTCCCTTTATGCAACATACTCTACTAGTGTAAGCCCACTTATATTACTGGCTTACAGCATACGTTTGTTTTGGCACACTTTAACCGACTTTCTTTATCACCAGTTCTGTTCCCCAGTCTTACTTCTATCATAACCGATGTATCCCCGCAACACAAAAAAAAATATATAATTTTTTTTGAAAAAACAAAAATGCTAACTTTGGCCAGCGTTTGTGGCTACTACAAAAGACTGGACATACCCCATTTTAAATACCTTGGGTTGTCTACATTTGAAAATGGTATGCCATGATGGGGTTAATTCACATTCCTGGGCTACCATATGGTCTCAAAAGTTAACAGAACCAGCAAACCAAACTGGCAAACTGAATTGAGCAAGCCCTAAATTGACCATGTAACTTTCCACAGTAAAACCTGTACATGGGGGGTTATTGTTATACTCTGGAGATTTCGCTGGACACAATTATGAGTGTTTAAAACAGTAAAACTTATAACGACTATGAAATCACCAGTAAAAGTGCAGGTTTTGTGTAATGCTAACTTTGGCCAGCGTTTGTGACTACAAAAGACTTTGACATACCCCATTTTGAATATCCTGGTTTGTCTTTTACAAATGGGTATGCCATGATGGGGTTAATTTTCATTCCTGGGCTGCTATACGGTCTTAAAGGCAACATAGGCCCAGCAAACCAATCTGGACAATTTCAATGTGCAAACATGGAAAAGGGGTAAAGCCCTACATTTAACCCCTGTAAGTTTGCAGAAACCCATAAATCCTCTTGTACTCGAGAGATGTTGCTGAACACATATTGGGGTGTTGTTTGTCAGTAACACATTACAGGAACTGAGAATCCATGCCTAAAGTACAATGTGAGAGAAAAAAAACACAAAAAAATTTACACAAGTTTGATGGTAGACTGGTGGTAGAATTATTGCATGAAAAGTGTTAAAATACCACCATTTGAAATACCCTATGGTGTCTTCTTTTCAAAAATATTTTGTTTGATGGAGGTGAATTACATTGGCTGGCTTCAAAAATGTCCCAAATGGGACATGGGTGCCTATGACCAGCTGTGAAAATTCCAAGTTGGAAAACTGGAATGTGCACCCTCCAAATAAGGTATTTTAGCCCCCAGAGAACCCAACATACCTATACATGGGTGGTATCACGGTACTCTGGAGATGTTGCTGAACACATATGGGGGTGTTCTTTGGCAGTAACCCTGTGTATTGTGCAATCATCTCCATTTATAGACCATTTGTATTGTATGTTCACGAATTGTACAGCGTTGCGGAATCTGTTGGCACTTTATAAATACCAGTAGTAGTAATAATAATTTGACAGTGGGCAAATGAATATCTAAGCTTTTTGCGTTAACTTTGTAATGATTTATATTCTAGGAGCTCTTTTTTTTTTTTTGTGAGGCATGGTTCACATCATGCATAGTTCGCATGCTTTTTGTGAATAGAAAACTCAAAATGTTTGCTTTTTTGAAGTCAAAGTAACTCTAACCCACACCTTTAATCTTATTTAATTAATTTCTTATTCGCTTTTGTTGAATTTTTGACACCATCAATATGTAGAGCAATAGCATAATGTATTGGTTAAAACAGGTTGGTAGTTACTGTAACTTAGATGAACATCAAACCGGATTTTAGAACAAATGTATACATAAATGCAGTCATTTCTAAAGGGTTCACATACTTTTTTTTGCCACGCTGTGTTTGTATGTAACTCTTATTCGCTAAACACAATTTTCTTTTGTAAATTTTAACTCCTGATTTATTGATCTAACCTGAAATAGCCTAGCTTTGACTACAGCTATACAACTAGTTCGGGGTTTGTTTTTTGTTTTGTTTTTTTAAATAAGATCCATTTGCAGTTGTATTTTCTATGATCATTATGGTGTTCTCGCTATTTTGATTTAGTGTACCCTCTACTTCCTATATTAAACGTAAAAAATGCAGTCACCACCTTTTTCTCCTGCAATATCATGCAGGCATTGTTTTGTCTTTTTGTTCGATCCATTGAAGAACTAGGGATTAATAGTGTGACCACTGCTGTCTTCCAGTCAAATGCTCTCCATAAGAAGCATTCAGAGTAAGTAACCCGTGAGAACTGAGTTTGACTCTATTCTTAAAGCAGAAGTGGTCTTAGTGGCTGTCAGGAAAACAGCCACTACAGGTGTGTTTAGCCCTATAATGGAAATCTTAAACTGGCAATGTTTTACATTGCAGGGCTAAAATGACAACAGCAATGCACCGAGACCACTTCATTGAGAAGTTTGCGTCCCTTTTGAAACATAACTCGGTAGCATAACGTTCCCATATTATCAGGATTGTTTCCTTAATTGTAAGTTTTCTGAAATGTACCCTGGAATTGGAAATGTAATGCTATAATGGTAGTGCTGGAAACATAACCAAATTACCAAATTTTTCCAACTTGCCAATTTTGGCCTAAAAGTTTTTAATTCCCTGATGACTTCCCAACAATTTATGATTTAGGAAAAAAAAACTTGATTGCAATTTGTAGTTGCACAAAGAAAATGCTGCATGAAAAAGTATGATTTTGATTTTATTTTCTCCTTCCCAGAAAAGAATGGAAAAAGACATCTGAATGTGAAGAATTTGGATGATAGTTCAGTGCCTCCTAGCCACAGCAGTCCTCTGGCGTTAAATCAGATGCACATGAATCCAATACAATTACCTGTTAGCCAAACTTTACACAAACCTGAAGTATGTCAAAAGGAGAGTAAAAGTTCAGTGGAAGCTGTTGTGGACTGCAATGGTGATAGTGCCTTTTATGAAGATAAAACGACAGACTTTGTTACTAGAGATCTTATTGATGAATATTCAAGTCCTGATCACATTCGATACACCAGTGAATTTCTACAAATGCTTCAGTGGGTCAAACCTCTTCCAGCCCTTTTGTCTCCTATACACTTTTATCCTTCAATCACACAGGTGAGTTAAGGACTCTAAAACAAAAGGGAAAAAAATAGTTTTCCTGGCACTAGAGAATCCTGGAGTTTCCCCATCCCACTTACCTGAATCCAGCGCCGATGTTCCTCGGCGCTGGGTCAGGCTCCGCACGCGCATTAGCCCCATAGGAAATTGTTATTCAATGCTTTCATATGGGAAAATCTGACGCTTGAAGTCTGTGAGAACGTCCAGCAACGGACCAAAAGTTTGTTTGGATTCTGGAAGCGCCCCAGCGGCTGTCTGTTAAACAGCCACAGAGGGCAGACTTAGAGCTGCAATGTAAACATTGCAGTTCTCCGGAACTGCAATGTTTTACATTGCAGCACGAAGTGCAAAAGGGTCACAGCATCCAGACTACTTCAGTTAGCTGAAGTGATCAGGCTGCCTACAGTGTCCCTTTAATTATACTATTTAAATATTTCAAGAAAGTGGATTAGGGGGACATTGCCTCTTCTCTTCTCCTCCAAAATCCCTTTGTAGACTTTTTTGGTAGAGGAGGAGCAAATGTCAAAGATTCCAAGTTCAAAAAAGTAATTTGGGCGTTTTAATCAAGGTAGATGTTTCAGAGCACGAAAATAAAGTTATTCACTCTCCTTTTCACAGAGAGCAGAAGCATAATCTTGAGCAATGTTTTCCGTGGCTATATCAGAATTACTTAACTACCCAGGACATGAGTCTGAGACATCCTAATTTAGAGACCTTTTCATACAGGCGGATACTGATCCACATAGGGAAAAAATGCCCTGCATAAGGAAAGAAGCAGTTTCATTTGGAGTGCTTTTCAAACAACTAAAAGTTGAACAAAACCTTTACATATAGCAGCTATCAGTCATTAAAAGGACCCTTTAAATTGACCTATCTGATAATCAAAATTTGCATACTATGTTGTATTGGTAAGCTTAGAGTACTTTTGTATCCACCTACAAATAGAGGAGAAATAAGTGAAATTGCAATGAAGCGTTGTTATTTAATGCAAGATATTTTTGTTGCCATATATTTTAACTGCTATAACATCTGGCTAAGATATTAATACATTGAAAAGTTAAACCAACCTTGTTCATTTTTCCTTCTGTTTCTAAAATAGTTTGATAACAGTCCTGTTTTTGTTTTCCCTTTTTCCTCCTAAGGATTTATTTGGAGAGTTGACAGATTCCAGTGATGGAGACGAACGTGCCTGTGCAGAGTCATTTTTAAATCCCATAGAATGTCTGAAATCAGATGCAATTCCAGCCTGTGTTAACGATCAGATATGCTCTGTGCCCTTAAATTTGCCTGTTTTTGATAAAAGTGCTGACATTTATTTTGATTCTAAGAGAAGTAAAGAAAAACATGAAGTTGCTGTTATAGAGAGTTTGAAAGACAAAACAGACTCAGACTTTGAGAGTTCCAACCACGTTCCTATCACTGCAGAAATACAGGAAACATCTAGTTGCCATCAACATTTGCAGTGTCCAGACAATTTTGAAATACCTGCATTGATTAAGGAAACGTGTATGGAATCCTGTGACCTAGGTCAAGACTACCAGTTAAGGGCATCTGCAGTAAGTGAAGTTAAACATACAGACAGCAGTGAAGTGTCTGTTGAAATGGATTTGGGTGTTCAGGAAGATCTCTCAAATACAGTACAGGAAGCAAAGGACACAATGAAAAATCATGTGGATTTCCCATGCAGTATGTCCTCCGGTTTACTTACATCAAATAATTCCAGAACATCATCTGCAAGCAAGTGTGATGCTGAAATGCCAAAAAGTTTTGGTTGTCTACAGAAGAGCAGTTTTGACGAGGTAGAGGGTTTAGTTGATGGAGCAAACTTAATTGGTATTCAGGAAGACCTAACTTTGGAGGAACATTCTAGTGTAACTAAATTAAAAGACCACTTTAACAATCCCCACATGCAGGAGTCACACAGATCAACTGCCTGTGAAAATACAGGCCTAACTAACACTGGAAAAACTCCATCTGAAATGGAAACCTATAGAAATAAAGAACACGCACATACTGAAGAAATAAAACCTTGTGAATCTCTAAAAAAGTGTTCAGAGAGCATAGATGAACTGGTTTTAAATGGTAATTTTGCTAGTGGTAATATAACAAACTTGTTCAAAGATTCTCTAGAACAGTTTGACAACTCTTCAGTTCTGCCAGTGTGTCTGTCAGTGAATAATAAAAATCAAGATCCTGTACATTTGAATTCAACAGAAGCAAAAGATAATTTGGAATCTGTGATTTTACCAAAACAGAGTTCTGCCATATTGCCAATTGCTAATGAAGAGCTAGCAGTGCTAAACACTGGCATTGTTAAGAAATGTTACAAACCTGAAGACAAGAGTAAAGTGTCATCAAGAGTGCAGAGTGATGCAGTGAAAGCTGACATCACAAGCAGCAGCAAGTGTGATAGCGTTTATGTGGAAAGCAATGGAAGCAAGATTACTGAGGAATTAAAAATAAACACAGAAGAACAAGAGGGCTTAACTAAACCTGAGCATGAACAGTGTAAACAATCTGGTTATACTTTGTTACCGAAAATTGAAAGACCTCTTTCTAAAATAACTTTGCAAGAACTAGACGATCTTAAGAATCATCATGCACAGACCCAGGATGATTTTTCTGATATAAAGCTGCATACAGAACAAAACGGGAAAATGGTTGATATATTGAATTTCATTAATTCATCACTTACTGGAATCCTATCCGAGATGTCCATAAACCCCAACAAAAAATCACATGGGCTTATTCCTGCTAGTGTGAACAATGTAATACAGCAAAAGGAAAGCAATGTAAAATTAAAAGAATATGCCAAACCCAAGACTTCTCTTACATTTTCAAATACACCTAGTATTGCCACAGTGGAAAAGGACATAAAAGTAACAGCAGATGACATTTGTAAGGAAAGAAATGTGAGTGTTTGCAAGCCTACATCTCATGTTCTTGAAACGGTTAATATTTCATTAGGAAATGATTGTAAGGTTAAATTGTGTTCACAAGATGTCTTTCAAAATCAACCAGAATCTTTAAACATGAACCTTGAATGCACAAGGAAGGCAAATACTTTGCTATCTGTTAAAGGTGTTGATTCTAATGATAACAAGCTAATTTTGAGAGACCCTTCTATCAAAGCAGTGCTATCTGTTGCTAGTGATCATGTTTCAAAGTCAGCGGCCCTTGAATCCATTAGTACACTAAAGGCTGATCCAAAGAATGATGTAATGAATTCTTATATAAGCAACTCCAATAAAAGTCCTAAAGCATCTCCTGATGAATTGGATTCTGATATTTCAACAGGAAATGTTTCTCTTCATCTACATACCAGTAGTGAACCAGTTGTGAAAAAGATAAGCAAAGTACTCTGCCCCTTGGAAGAAAATCAATTGAAAGTAAATCCTGATATTAAACTGAAATATTTAGAAGGCAGCCAAATAAGTCAAATGACCAAAGGTAATTTAAACATCCAAGATACAAATACATGCCTTGCAAGTGATGATGATGAATCAGATGATGATGTTCTTGTGCGTAAAGTCAGCTTCAAAAATATTTGCTCAACCAATCTCTCTAAAACCAGCTTTAGCATTGAAATGAATTCATGTACTGTTGTAGATGATCATACTAATAACAACCATCCGAGTGGATACGAAAATCAGTCAAAGATATTTGAAGCTGATAAATTAGTGGATTACTTGAAAAAAGGAGCTGACTTAGACAAAGGTACACCAAGTAAGAGTATTCTGAGAGAGGCGTTCATGCCCCCTGTGTTTTGTAATTCAAATATACAATCCAATGAAAAGTGTGTGAGTAATCCAAATCAAAACCGAATAAAAGAACCCAAATTTCCTGTTGCAAGTCCTACTCCTGAGATGCTGAAACCAGATGCTATTGAACTTAAAGTTAGCACATTTGTACAACTAGGCAATTCAATCCCTGCACCTTTATCTAAAGACTTGATAGATGGTGAAAGCACTGTTTCCAAGAAATCAGAAGCAAAATGTTGTAATGCATCTTCTTGCAAATTACAAACTCCAAGTGCTAATCTTGCTGGACAGTGCACTACTCATGCAGAAAATTGTAGAAAAAATATTCCTGGTAAAAACCTCATATGGAATTTTGATAGGTCAGATTTTGGTTGTGAAACAGTTTACATTCCTTCAAAGCAGTATAACACAAATATGGAAAGAAAGTCTATTAGTTCAAGATCTAGCTCACAAGAACAATGTAGTATAAATACACAATCAGATTCAAAGGATCTTAATATTTTGACACAATCTGTCCCTGAGACTCTAGCAAGTACAACAGAAAACTGTCCCTCACACAAAATTTCACATGGTAGATCTCATTCACAAAATGCTTCTGTAGGACAAACCATTTTGGCTAATGCAGATACATCCACCAAAACCGATCTTTCACCTGAAATGTTAAATAAGGTGAGGTCTGAAATGGGTCCACCACTTCCACCATTACTGGGCCCTTTGCTACCAACTCCTCCTAGAAGCCTAAAACCATTATCCCCTGGGTTTTCCTCCTCAAGTCGTTCATCCTTGCCATCTCCTCTTGATGACTTTATTTCCCCTTTGCGGGCAACTCCTATTCCTCCACTCGTGTCTCCTTTATCTGATAACCGGAGACGCAAATCACCTATTTTTACTACACCGTCCCCTTCAGAGAAAGAAGACAGTAGAATTTTGTCTTCACCTTTGCAGTTTTGTGCAGCTACCCCAAAACATGCACTTCCTGTCCCAGGCAGGTTGCCACCCTCTGCAGCTGGAGGTTCAATATCCAGTGTTCAAGAGAACTCTGTAAAAATCTTGGATACCATGTATCCAGAGTTGTCTGCCCGGGCAAGAACATTGAATATTCTTAAAGGTAATGTTCAACTCAACAGGTGTTTACCTGGAGATTGCAAAAGTGTGCTTGTGAACCAGATAACTGGCTTCAAGGCAATTACATCCAGTTCAACAGCATTCATTAAAACTGGAAGCAACTCTAAAACGAATGTCAAAGACAAACAACGTGCTAGTGAAAGTCCTCAACTGTCTTGTAATAAAAGAACTACTGCTGGTGTTCCAATGCCAAAAAGTGCCAAACGTTTGCGTCTTGACAGTGAATCTCCTGGCACAGAAAGCATTAAAGACTGTTTCCCAATTCCAGCAAATAAGGTTCCAGTAGGAAAAAAACAAGTAGAGTCTTTCAACATTGGGTATTGTAATTCTAAGTCACAAAAAGAAATTGCAAAGGACCAGCAAGTTGATGATGCTGTGTCGAACGCCCTCAAGAAAATAGAGGAATTGTGCTTTGATCTTTTTCCTGTGATCCGGAGTCATGTGTTTGTGGGGACTATTCCCAACATACCAGTGATGAGAAATGAGGAAAAGGAAGTAATCTATGAATTCAGCAGAACTAGAAAGGTAAGTTTGCCCCATACAACCAATAACTATCTCAAAGTTCTAGTGACAAAAATTTTATTGACTTTTATTTTGGTCAATTTGGGTATGTTTAAATGTGAGTTTAAAGTGTCAGTACCATGCAGAAGCTACCTTTTCCTATTGTTTCCTTTTCCATTCTCACAATCTGTTCTTCTTTTCTTCATGTCTGATCTAGTTTTCTTTAAAACATAAGATAAAGTAGGGACTATTGTGGGGATATTTATGGGATGATAATAATAAACAGTCGAGAATTGCCCACCATTGCAATTCTCTTAGATCTTAGAGATCGTTTATCATGTAAGTGAAAAGTATTCCATACAATTAAGATCACAATGTGTTATAAAAATAGATTTAATTTATTGTGACATATAACATAACAATAATATTAGGCAGCATGCATGATATTAATCAGTGAATATTTAGTATAACATAAGTATGCAATACAATGGAATGGCTATACACGTTCCAATGGCTAACAGCATCATCTGTCACTTAAGATTTATGAGGGTACTTGATGGACAAATGTAAAGCTTCACACAGCGAAAAGCCATAAAACCTTGGCTAACAGTTAAATCAACTGAGTAACCCTTTCAATGCTGGCTAGATCCTCCTAGGCATATAGTATCCTATTCTCCTGTGATTCTAAATTAAAATAACATTCAGACCAGCTCATTAATCATTTCCTGGAACCATCCAATAAGAATAATCTACCAGATTTTTTACAAAAGCCGAATTTTAATTTGCCTAAAAAGATATCTTATCTTATATTAGAGCAAATCAATACACCTGGATAAAAACAGCGGAATGCTAACACGTGATCCTATCACATTAATATATAATTATTCTTAATTCCACCTGCAGTATCGAATGTTTATAGCTATATATTCTTTAGTTAACTAAGATTTGTAAATATTGAAACCTGACAGTGATTTATCCAGTCATATATCATGCTATTAGTAAATTTTAATTAATTTAAATTAATTAAATAAAACCAGCATAAATACCAGTTATGTAGATATTCTCATCAGATGAGTAGGTAGTCCCAGGAACTTGATTGGTTGTATGGAGGTGATTGAGTGATAGAGAAAAGTGGTGTTGGTTAGAAAGTCAGAGTAAAATTCTAAGTGTCAAAGAGTTTGAGTTGAGTGTCCAAGAGAGTTTAAGAGTAGAGTGTTAGTCCCAGAGAATGTTTCTTGAGTCTCTCTCTGCATGTCCAAATCGATTGCCCAAACTCCAACTCGTCTCTCTACCAACCAACTTCTCTTCCCTTTGTCCTAACTTTTAAAGGGCCAGTCTCTCTGTACGTCATGAGTTGATAAGCCAATAGGAAACTGTAGATGGGTTCAATCGATGGATCGCAATTTAGGTATTTGATCCATAGAGGGCAGTCTTGCCTAACTAAACCTTCTTATCCAGGAAAGAGTTAACTTTTCCTGATGACGATTTTGACGTCCTTTGGCTTATCTAAAATGACTACCATAACTTAAATTTGCTGTCAGTTCAAAGCGTTTGTCTCAGTCTTTGTGGCAACTACTTTGATCGTAATTTCTAAAATTGACCGTTCTAAACTCAATTTCACCCCTTACTTACAATGGAACCTTGTAAAATTTAGAAAGTAATATTAATTACTTAGTCTTCTCTATCACTAGTGTCTGTTTATATAATGCATTCCTTAGCTCAAGCTCAGTGAAATCAAGGAAATTGTGTCTTTGTTATCCTGATAGCAAAATGGAGTCTGCTCTGTTCTGAGTGACTCTGGCAATATACACTTTTAATTTCTTTCTTAGCACAAAATGTCTGCTGATATAAATATCCTGACACTATTCTGTCTTATGTATTTTTATTATGCCTGACATTCATGACCCAATCAGGAGTTTAAGTCACTCCATTTCCTGTATGAAAAAGAGTGAGTACTTTCTTTGACACAGGAAATTAAGTTGTCTTAAGGTCCTCCTTTGGTCAAAGAAAGTCAAATGTAGGAAAAATACATAAAACAAAATATTCCCTACATTGTTTAAAGAAAACTAGATCAGAAATAAAGAAAAGAACAGATTCTGACAGAGGAAGAGAAGAAGAAACAATAGGAGAAAGGTAAGTTTGGCATGGCAGTGCCACTTTAAACTATTTAAGCTGCTATTGAAAGAGTTCACCTTTGCTGGTCACGTTGCAGTTTTTAAGGGTCTGAAATGATCCATCCTACTGGTCTATGGAAAGGTTTTTCTTGAAGTTTGACATATATTGAGGATGCCCCAGGTTCCTGTGGCCTGGCCCCTCACTCACAGTATTGCTGAGGCAAAGGTTCCACTTACACATTAGCAATAACAATTTTGTTCAATTTTTGATGGCGTTGATTGGTTGAGTGAGTGTGCCGATATGCTAAATGTTGTAAAAATGTTGACCTAGCTAATGCTGAAGTGGAACTTCTAAATGAACTATAAGGCAAGCAAAGAGCCAGGGTGGTTCTCTGTGAAACCCCCAATGGTTTAACAGAGAACCAGGGGATGGTATTCGTAAACCTTAAATCACTTACCACTACAAAGGATTGTACTGGTTTTGGTACATTAAAAGTACACTATAGTAACCACAGCATTAGCTTAATCCCTTAATGCTGTTACGGCGTTCTATGCTGTCCTGCATTAATTGGGCTTTAATGCCATTGCGGCAGCATAGAACACTGTAACGGCTTTGAGCCCCTCGGGGCCTTGTGATCATTTTCTCAAAGAGTTCAAAGATGTGTATATGTAACTTCATACTTAGTGTATTTTAATAATACAAGTACATATACTAATATTAAAATAAACTTAGAATGAAGTTACATATATATATTACATATATTTGATATAGCTGTATACGTTTAAATGTCTTTCAAAATTGTGAATTGTATTACAGCGATGATATTGTCAGTGAAAGTGACTTTTTTGCATTTTTCACAGACAAATGGCACTTTCACTGACGATATTATTGTTGTGACACGTTTTACTGTTTTGAAACACTATTTGTGTTCAGTGTAGTCTCCCGAGTATAACAGTACCCCCCCATGTACAGTTTTAATGGGGTTCGTTTGTTCCTTTAATTACACATGGGAGGCTCCTGCAAGATCTAGCAAGTCATTAACAGTGCAAGAGATAAGAAATTCCAACAAACATAATTTGCAATGAAGGAAGTGCAAACATAACATCTTACTTTACAGAAAGTGTTTAGAATGACTGTGTAAGTCACATGCAGGGATGGTGTGCCTGGGGCTGCATAGACAAAATGATCTTCTAAGTGGCAGAGAATTGAGCAGTGAGACAGCAGGTGTACAATCTATGCACCAAAACTGCTTCAATAAGTTTAAAGTTGTTTTGGTGACTATAGTGTCCCATTAACCCCTTAAGGACCAAACTTCTGGAATAAAAGGGAATCATGACATGTCACACGTCATGTGTCCTTAAGGGGTTAAAGGACCACTAGTGCCAGAAAAACAAACTAGTTTTCCTGGTACTATGTAGTCCTTAGGTCCCCCCTCCCCTGCTGGGCTGAAGGGGTTCAAACCCCGTCAGCCACTTACCTTTCTCCAGCGCCGGGCTCCCTTGGCACTGGGGAACTCTCCTCCTCCTGCCGATGCACGCACATTCAAACCGCCCATAGCAAAGCATTACTCAATGCTTTCCTATGGACGTCAGCGTCGTCTCACTGTGATTTTTGCAATGAGAATCGCGGAAGACAGCCACTAGAGGCTGGATTAAACTTGCAGTGTAAACATAGCAGGTTCTCTGAAACTGTTTTCAGTTGCAGGGTTAAAACTAGAGGGACCTGGCACCCAGACCACTTCATTGAGTTGAAGTGGTGTGGATGCCTATGTTATTCAAAGTTTCCTTTTATAGGGATAAAAAGGAAATACATTTCCAGTACAATAGAATACTCTTGTTCAGTGGTACATAAATTACTCCTAAATCGATAGGATTATATAACCTCATATTGATGGGTTAGTGGGCATATGCTCTCCTTCGTTTAACACATTGTTTCACTGATTCCTTAGAGTGCTAATCTCCAAGGGAAATCACTGTGTGATTATGTGGCAGCAAGTGTCCTGCTTATGTTTTCTACTCTTGAGTGGATCATAATTGTAGCAATCTCCAGAAGTGAGTGCAGCTGTAAAACGTCCCCCTTTCTGTGATTTTAAAGGAGACATGTTTTATATTCTTGCTGTCTGAAATCTGTGCAATGCCACACAACTATTATCTTTCCTTTCTCCATTGAATAGCATTTTGGTATCTTTTATTAATTTTTTTTTTTTTTTTTAGGCTTTATTTTTATTTTATTTTATTTTTATAATTCTTTATTTTGTCAATGACAGATATAATTATGCAATGCAATTTTGTGGCTTGCGCAGAAGCCGCGATATCATTCAGGCAGCTTACATGTTATTTCTGTTACATCGTTTGTGATATACACCGGTCTGTCATCGTTTTTCAACAATACAGTAAGAACAACACTTAGATAACTTATAACTTAAGAAGTAACTCTTAACTGGGCCTTTAAGTTGCCGTCACGTTGCAGCGGCTTTGGTGTGTTGAACTTATAAGTCGGGTTACCGGTAGGCCCGACCTTGTATTAGGGAAAGGGTAGATTAACCTAAAAAGAGGGGTGAAGAGGGAAGGGGGTGGTCTTGGACGTTTCTAGTGGTCTGCTAGTCATCTGTGTAGTTAGCCCATGGTTCCCACACCTTCGTGAATGCTTTCATAGAGCCTCTAGGCTTTATTTTTACGATGCATTAAAATGTGTGTCACTACCTTCATAAAGTTTCTGTAAAAAAAATTAAACATGCCAACCTTAACTCATTTGCGCAGATAGGACATGTCCTTAGGTCTTTGACTGCATGGGCTTTAGCAAAGTTGGTGCATTTTAATGTTTGTGCCCCTTTTAATCTGACCCTGATCAGGGTTAATATGTCACACCTTTTTTTTTCTCTTAAGGAACACTATAGGGTCAGGATGACAAACATGCATTCCTGACTCTATAGTGCTCCTCTCTCTCCCCTCCCAGCACTTATAAGGCAACTGCCCCAGGAAGCGCCTCAAATGGCCATCTAAGGAGTGGCCACTAGAGGTGTCACTAGAGAGCAATGTAAACACTGCCTTTTCTCTGAATAGACAGTGTTTACAGAAAAGACTGCAGGGACGGACTATAGTCACCAGAACAAATACAATAAGCTGTAGTTGTTCTGGTGACTACAATGTCCTTTGAACTTCACTTTAGTTTTTTTAAATATATAGCTCATCTGTTTCCTCCATTTCAGTTATTACACCCAGTGCACCCCTAGAAATTACCCACAGTATAACAGTCTACACAAAATTAGGCCCCTAATTGACTACTTGTCAAAATGAAATCATAACATTACACCCATAACCAAAATATCTAATATATAAAATTAGGCCCTTTTGAAATTCAAGGGAAGACTGCTTTTTAAGCAGTACATTCATCTTTTGTTTCAGTTATTGTACCGGAGGATTGTAGGAAGGCAGATGATGTTCCTATATTTAAAAAGGGTTCAAAATCCTTGCCTGGAAATTATAGACCTGTGAGCTTAACCTCTGTGACTGGGAAAATATTTGAAGGGCTATTAAGGGATAATCACGAATTTATTGGGAATAACTTTATTAGCAATAATCAGCATGGTTTTATGTCGAACTAACCTAATTGCATTCTACGAAGTAGTAAGTAGAAGGGTGTTGCAGTGGATGTGATCTACTTGAATTTTGCCAAGGCATTTGATACGGTTCCTCACGATAGGTTAGTGTTCAAACTAAAAGAAATTGGTCTAGATGAATATTCTTGTTCTTGGGTAGAACATTGGCTTAAAAACAGAGTACAACGAGTTGTCATTAATGGTAAATTTTCAGGCTGGACAAAAGTGGTAAGTGGTGTCCCTCAGGGTTCTGTTTTGGGACTGCTTCTATTTAACATATTTATAAATGATCTTGAAATAGGCATTGAAAGCCATGTATCAGTGTTTGCAGATGACACAAAACTTTGTAAAGTAATAAAATGTGAGCAGTATATTGCTTTGCTGCAGAGGGATTTGGATAGATTGGGGGACTGGGCACTAAAATGGCAGATTAAATTTAACGTAGAGCAATGCAAAGTTATGCACTTCAGGGTTAAGAATGCACAAGCAATTTACACCCTAAATGGTAGTGAACTAGAGATAACCACACACAAGAAGGATTTGGGAATTGTTATAGACAAATTACGCAGCAATATGCAATGTCAAACTGCAGCTGCTAAGGCCAGTAAGGGTTTGTCATGTATAAATAGGGGCATAAATTATCGGGATGAAAATATAATTTTGCCTCTATAAATCGCTGGTAAGACCATACTTTAAATATGCTGTACAATTTTGGGCACCTGTTCTAAAGAAAGATATCATGGCACTAGAAAAAGTGCAGAGACGAGCTACAAAATTGATTGAAAAGAATGGTGCATATTAGTTATGAAGAAAGGTTAAAAAATTGAAATCTGTTTAGTTTGGAAAACTAAAACTGAGAGGGGATATTATAACATTATACAAATATATTCGGGGCCAGTACAAACCATTATCTGGAAATCTATTCATAAACAGGGCTATATATAGGACACGAGGTCACACATTTAGGCTGGAAGAAAGGAGATTTCATCTAAGGCAAGGGTTTTTTTGTTTTGCTTTTTTAACAGTAAGAGCAATAAGTTATATGTAATTTTCTACCTGAAGAGGTGGTTTTATTTATCAGAGTCCATACAGATGTTTAAACTGCAATTGGATAAATACTTGCAAAAAACATAACATACAGGGATATAATTTCTAATTAGTGGGGTAACAGACATCTGACTGCTATTTTGGGTTCAAGAAGGAACTTTTTTTCTTAGTTTATTGCAAAGTTGGAAGCACTTCAGACTAGGTTTTTTTTGCCTTCAACAGTAAAAACATATGTGAGGAAGGCTGAACTTGATGGACACAAGTCTCTTTTCAGTTATGTAACCTTACATCAAAGCGGGCTTACTATAGATACAGCTTTATCTGCGAATACATCACCGGTTATACCTGGCATTTCAATTATTTTTTTATTTTTGTGTATGAAAGAAACACACAGTCCTGCAATGCCCCAACAGCATCAGCGGGGATAGCTTTGTTAACCCCCTTAAGACCGGAGGGCGTACTATAACGCCCTATTCTAAGCGGCTCTAAACGCTGCCGGGCGTAATAGTACGCCCTCCGGTCTTTCGGTACTTACCCGGTCGCCGGCGATCGCGGTGGGGGGGGACTCCCAGGGAGCCCCCCGCGGCACGTCCGTCCGTCCTCGAAGACCCCCGGCCATGTGAGAGTGGGGTCCCCACAATCACATGGCCGGGGGTAGTTGCCTCCTGCATTGCCAGCAGGGGGGCTGCCTGTAATGACAGGTGGCCCCCCTGCTGGCTGAAAATCAAATTAAAATAAATAGTGTAAAAAAAAAAAAAATATATATATACTTAGATCATATATATATATATAAATATCAAATTACACGTAGACTGATACTGATTAAATATATATATAATTATTGTTATATATATATATATATTTATATATAATATAAAAAATAAAAATGTAAATACGTTAAAAAATAAAATTAAAAAATAATAAAAAAAATATATAGATGTGTTATTTCGTTCTAACTGTATTGTGAAATTAATATATAAATATATCAAAATACACATAGAACGAAATAATATATATATCTATATACATAAATATATACGTATATATCACTATATATACCTATATATAAATAAAAATATTTTTTAAAATTATATAGATATATACATATATATATATATATACACATATGTGTGTGTATATATATATATGTATATATATATATATATATATTCTACATATATATTTATGTAATATTTTTACATAATTAGGTATCTTAATTAATTACAATTAGCAGGACCTGCCTGACAACCCATGCCGAAAGTAAAGGGAATTTAATTTGCTAGCACTATATTTAACCCTATAACTTTCCGAGACACCATAAACCCTGTACATGGGGGGTACTGTTCTACTCGGGAGACTTCGCTGAACACAAATATTAGTGTTTCAAAACAGTAAAATGTATTACAACGATGATATCGCCAGTAAAAGTGACGGTTTTTGCATTTTTCACGCACAAACAGCATTACACGGACAATATTATTGCTGTGATACTTTTTACTGTTTTGAAACACAAATATTTGTGTTCAGCGAAGTCTCCCGAGTACAACAGTACCCCTCATGTACAGGTTTTATGTTGTTTTCAAAAGTTACAGCGTCAAATATAAGGCTTGTGTTTCAATTTTTTCACATTAAAATTAGCCAGATTGGTTACGTTGCCTTTGAGACCCTATGGTAGCCCAAGAATGAAAATTACCCCTATGATGGCATACCATTTGCAATAGTAGACAACCCAAGGTATTGCAAACAGGGTATGTCCAGTCTTTTTAGTAGCCACTTAGTCACAAACACTGGCCAAAATTGGCGTTTTTTGCATTTTTCACACACAAACAAATACTAACGCTAACTTTGGCCAGTGTTTGTGACCAAATGGCTACTAAAAAAGACTGGACATACCCCATTTGCAATACCTTGGGTTGTCTACTATTGCAAATGGTATGCCATTATGGGTGTAAATTTCATTCCCGGGCTACTATACAGTCTCAAAGGCAACGTAACCAATCTGGCGAATTTCAATTTCAAATGTAACGTGCTATATTTGACCCTGTAACTTCCCAAAATGCCATAAAATCTGTACATAGGGGGTACTGTCTTACACGTGAGACTTTACTGAATACAAATATGTGTATTTTTTTGCAGTAAAAGCAAACAGTATTATGACATTGACCGTTAAAATGTCATGTAGAACTAAAAAATTTTTTAAAAATCGTATTTTCTCCCATTTTTTTCATATTTAAATTGTTTCATAGCTAAATATTTGATATTAAATGAAAGCCCTGTTTCCCCTGAATAAAATGATACATAATAAGGGTGGGTGCATTTACTATGAAAGAGGTGAATTACGGTTGGACAGACATGTAGCGCAAATGCCAGGTTTTGTTTACATTTTGTTTTGTTCACAACGTGTACATTTGGCTCCGTCCTTAAGGGGTTAAAGATAATACATATGTAACAAGGGGGCATTATCTAGCAACAACATAACTTTGTCATGCATGTTTACATAATAATTGCTTAACCCCTTCCCGACCGTGTTCAGTTAAGGACCATTGCGGAATATTTCCGTCATTTACTAAAGTTAATCCCAGATCGCGGGGTTAACGGTGCTCCGGTCTGCCTCTGTATTAGAGGCAGACCAGGAGCACCCGATCGGGCTGCCCCAGCACTGGTGCTCGCTCTGACAGGTTGTCAGAGCCAGCACATGTGCTGGATATACTGACCTTCCGCCTCCCTGCACTTCCGGGTTCTGTGTGAAGGGCAGGGAGACGGATCAGTGCTGCTCTTCTCCCTGTGTAAAAAAAAATTAAAGTTAAATCCCACCTCGGGTTAAATTTATTTTATTAAATACTTAAAAATTATATATTTAGCTAGCTGGGATGGGTGGAAGTTAGTGGGGAATTGAGGAATTTGGTGGTAGGCTAACTAGGGGTTAACGTTAAAAGTTTTAAAATAAGCTTTAAAAAGGTAAAATAAAAGTTTTCAAAAAATGTTTTAGTAACCAAGAATAGCACACACCAACTTTACAAAATACACATGAGAAGTTCTTTGTTATAAGTTTGTGTGCCAAAAACCCCAAAAAACTAAATTTTACTCCAATATTTAGCAGAGATTGGCGGTGAAATGGCTACGTAGAAAGTGTCAAAACAACCTTAGGACAATAGCCTGTGATGTCTACTTTATTTAAATATATACTTATGTGTGGCAATTTTTTCTTCTATGGCTATTAAGCTTACAAGACAAAGATACCAAATTCTAAAATCGCTCCACATTAAAAATTTATTTTACTCCTTGTGCTTTGTGACCTGTAACTACCAAAAAAAAACTTAAAATCCCAGACACATTATATATTCTGTAAATCTGAACAACTAAATTAATTTATTTTTAACCTGCACTAATTAGGCACACATTATTGCAAAAACTGTACAAAAAACACAATTTATTTTTGCATTTTTCTTTTTTTAATAATAAATAAGCATTTATATATATTACATCAAATTAAAGCCCTTTCTGTCCTTTAAAAACAGTACATAATATGTCGGTGCAATAAACGAGAGGGATGCAAATTGCAGTTGAATGCATACAGCAAGAAAATGCAAAAATTTCTTGTCATTAAGCGTAAGACAAGCTTCTGAAGGGGTTAAAGGAGCACTATAGTGCCAGGAAAACAAACTAGTTTTCCTGGCTTTATGTAGTCCATAGGTCCCCCGTCCCGCTGGGCTGAAGGAATTTAAACCCATTAAGCCACTTGTCTTGCTCCAGCACCGTGCTCCCTCGGCGCTGGGGAACTCTACTCCTCCTGCCGACGTCAGCGTGATTTTCGCAGTGAGAAGCGCCTCTAGCGGCTATCAGTGAGACAGCCACTAGAGGCTGGATTAACCCTCAGTGAATTCTGAGACTGCTATGTTTACAGCTGCAGGGTTAAAACTAGAGGGACATGGCACCCAGACCACTTCATTGAGCTAAAGTGGTCTGGGTGCCTATAGTGGTCCTTTAAGATGAGAATGGTACTGTACTGTGATTTATTTATTGATTTAATCATATTACAGAGTCCGTTATATTTTTGTTCTGCAATTGATATACACGATTGTCGAGACCTCTTATCTTAAATGTATCAAGCCCTTACACTAACTTTTGTTGTGTGACTCTTCTGACCTCTCAGGAGGGTTGTGTGATGTAGTAGAGCCCCAAGTTAGGTTCAAGGCTGTTTTAGTGAGGAAGTCTATATAGTCCCGGGTACTATGGTCTCATCTATTTTAAGCCATTGGCTATTATCGGTAATTGAGTCGTGGGCTGTATCCCATCATTCACATTTATGCAGGAAAAGTTGTTCTACTAGATCTACCAGGCTGCCCTGATTCTTTGGGGACAAACCTCAAAACTGTATGGGATTTCCTCTCATTAATGAATAAGGGATATCACATATGGCTATGTAATTTTTTATACTAGCGCAGATTTATTTTAAAAAGGAATTTTACTTTGATATCCCAGCCTGCGGCACCATGTGGAAGAACCAGAAGTTGATAGTTGAAAAAAAAAAACACAAAGGCACACCGACTGGTTTGCTCTGTGATAAGGTACTGACCCTTGCGTACACAGCCAGAAAAGACTTGTACATGTTGTCCACACTTCATGATGAGAAAAAAAAGATATAATTACTATATAATGTACATAAAAGCATCCACAGGAAAGCAATACACTTTCCTGGCATACACCCTGAAACATTTTCCGATTTATTTTGCCAGCCCCTAATGCCTTCCTCAAACAATTAATTTCGGACACTCTGCTTGTGACTCTGTAATTCTGGATTCCTGGCCCTCCGCTTGCCATGCTTACTCTTTGTCACCTGTCTGAACAGACTTATTGGCTTGTTTTATCGATGAACTGATTTCTGAATTCCCTGACCTCGGCCTGTCCGTGTTTGTCACGCTCAGCCATTATAAAGTGGCTAGACCAAAACTCAAAATAGCCCATTTGGAATACCCTGGGATGCCTACTTTTAAATATATGCCATCATGTAGGTAATTTTCTTTCCTGAACTGCCATTCTGCCTAAATGGCAACAAAGGCTCTGAGAACCACTTTGTCAAATGTCCAAGATAAAAAGGGAATCTAATGTTTTTGGCCCTGTGAATTACCAATAAAACCTGGAAAGCCAGTACATGGAGACATTATTGCGCTAACAGTTAAAAGAACTATGAAATTTCATGTGAAAATGTAATTTGTGTGTGTGACAAAGCACAAATAAAAGTATAACTACTAAATAGGTTCTGCTTTTGTGATAAAGTGGCTAGAACAATCCTCTCAAAATGCCACTTTTGCAATACTCTGGGTTGCCTGCTTTTCAAAATGATATGCCATAATGGTGGAAATCTTATTACCTAGGCTGACGTACTCTCTGAAATGGGGACATAGGCCCAGAAAATCACTGTCAAATTACCAGGTATGAAGACTGAGACATTAAGATGAATGACAACACAAATATAATAAGATGCATGGTATTTCAGTGTCCTTTGTATTTTCAAGAGATTGCAGCTCATTTTTAACCAGGTGTTTAGAGCAAGTATCATAGACATACAATTGCTAACTATATCAGATACAAGAAAGCACCAAATTTGTCATATTCTTAAAGGACCACTCTAGGCACCCAGACCACTTCAGCTTAATGAAGTGGTCTTGGTGCCTGGTCCAGCTAGGGTTAACCCATTTTTTTTATTTTTATAAACATAGCAGTTTCAAGGGAAACTGCTAAGTTTATAAATAGGTTAATCCAGCCTCTAAAGCTTCTAGGGGCTGTCTTATTGACAGCCGCTAGAGGCGTTTGCATGCTTCTCACTGTGAAAATCACAGTGAGAAGACGCCAGCGTCCATAGGAAAGCATTATGAATGCTTTCGTATGAGACTGGCTGCGCACGCAGCTCCTGCCACGCATGCGCAGTCAGCCGGAGAGGAGGAGGAGAGCTCCCCACCCATGTGGCCAGGGAGGGTGAGACATTGCTTTCCATCCCAGGAGGTCCCAGTGGTGAGAGTGAACACTAGCCTGCAGCTGGTGACGCTAGAGTTCTCTCACAAGGGCAGGGCATTGCCATGGATTGCAATAACCCTTTTAAATGATTGTAGAATGTGTGCATTGAGGGTTCATACCATCTTACTGATTAGATTTATCCATCCAGCGTAAATGGAATGCTCCCTATAGTTCTGAATGCATTATGTAGAGAAACATTTTGGCAAAAATACTGCTTAGTGGATCTTCCTGCAAGTGCAGGCAGGCACTAGGAATTAGTCTTTCCAATTAAGGAGTTGATTTTATAGGATAATGACCTGTCCAACAGATTATGGGATGGGTATCTAATATCCAAACAGCAGTTCTGATCATCAGATTGGCTAGTTGGAACTTTAATTGATGAGACTTACCCTGTCTGTTACCATTGTATACATGTTTTTATTGAAACTCCCTGCATTTTGTCAGCTGAGCCACAAATCACAAATGCACCCCATCTCTCTAGACATTAAATGTTCTGGACTGTCCTCAGGGATCTGTACTTGGACCCATTCTCTTTAATATTTTTATTAGTGATATTGCAGATATTGTCTTTTTGCTGATGATTCTAAAATTTGCAACAGGGTTGATGTTCCAGGAGGGATAAGTAAAAAAAAAAAAAAAAATTTCAGATGACTTACAGGTAGGCAGACAATGTAATAGAGCAGCAGGAAATGCTAGCAGAATGCTTGGTTGTATAGGGAGAGGTATTAGCAGTAGAAAGAGAAGTGGCCATTGTACAGAACACTGGTGAGACCTCACGTGGAGTATTGTATGCAGTACTGGAGACCGTATCTTCAGAACGATATTGATACTTTAGAGAGAGTTCAGAGAAGAGCTGCTAAACTGGTTCATGTATTGCAGGATAAAACTTACAAGGAAACGTTAAAGGAATTTAACATGTATAGCTTGGAGGAAAGACGAGACGGGGGGATATGATAGAAACATTTAAATACATAAAGGGAATCAACACAGTAAAGGAGGAGACCATATTTCATGTAGGAAAGCATTGGATTGGATGAGATTATCAATAATCCAGGTCAGAGGTAGAGGCAAACACTGCTCTGGCCAATCAGCATCTTCTCATAGAGATGCAATTAATCAATGCATCTCTATAGGAAAGTGCAGTGTCTGCATGCAGAAGGTGGAGACACTGAATGAATGGCAGCGCTGCACACAGTAGCCATCTGAGGAGTGGCCAGTAGAGGGGTCCCTAAGCTGTAACATAAACACTGCATTTTCTCTGACAAGACAGTGTTTACTGCAAATGCATGAAGGAACTGATTATACTCTGCAAAACACATTATGTACATACCTACAAATCATGGAACTTCTGTAACATAACCACAGAGACATTAGTACAACAAGGCATCTATAATAGTTATATTTCAGAAGTAATCTATCCTTGCACCCCTTTCTCCTTTTGGTATAACTACCGTATTTTTCGCTCCATAAGACGCACCACACCATAAGACGCACCTAGTTTTTAGAGGAGGAAACCCAGAAAAAAAAATATTCTGAACAAACTGTCCCATAGTGTTTCTTACTATGGGACAGTTTGTTCAGAATATTATTTTTTCTCCCCTGTCCCATAGTGTTCCTTACCACCCACTCCACTCCCCTGTCCCATGATCTTTAACCCCCCTTCCCCTGTCCCATAGTGATTTTTAACCCCCCTTTCCCCTGTCCCATAGTGATTTTTAACCCCTCCTCCCCTGTACCATAGTGATTTTTAACCCCTCCTCCTCTGTACCATAGTGATTTTTAACCCCTCCTCCCCCTGTCCCATAGTGATTTTTAACCCCTCCTCCCCTGTCCCATAGTGTTCTCCCACCACTGAGTGCGCACTTCCTTTCAGTCCGACCAGAACCTGAAATTTAAGTTCCTGTACCGCGGTGCGTGCTGTTCTGCCAGCCCACGCCACAATACAGGTAAGTAAAGCTTCACATTCGCTCCATAAGACGCACAGACATTTCCCCTCACTTTGGAGGGGAAAACAGTGCGTCTTATGGAGTGAAAAATACGGTATACCAATCAAAACTTTAAATGGCTCCCTACAACCATAGACCAAGGATTCTTGCTATATTCAGGACTTCCAGGAATGTGATGCATAGAAAGAAAAACAATAAGTATTGAAGCAAATTATTCAGTTTATTCCCTTTATCAAAATGTCAGTGGTAGTATGCAATATAATAAAATACTATAATTTATGGTATAAAAACTCAAATTAATGTTTTGATTTCCAAACTGAATAAGCCTTGTGAATAGGGCCGGTGCAAGGAGTTTTGCCGCCCAGTGTTTTTTTTTTTTTTTTTCTGAAAAGGCAGCTTGTTTACATTAAAAAGACTGTAGGGACAGGTTATAGACACCAGAACCACTACATTAAGCTGTAGTTGTTCTGGTGACTATAGTGTCCCTTTAAGCACCGCTGTGCCCATGACCAGTTATTTAACTAGACTAAAATATTTTACATAATTGATAATTGTTAAAATCCACTGCTTAATTTCCTTAACCACCCACCTTATATTTCCTGTTGGAAAATACAATAAACCTCAAATTGAAATAAAAAATCCACTGCATTGCGGTAAATGTTTATTGGCTAGTTTTATTTTCCCTAAATTACAGCAACTTTTTTATTTTTTATTTTTATTCTTGATTTTAATTTGGAATTTTTAATTTTATGTTTTGCTTCCATTGTCTTTTTAGATATGTAATCTACACATTTTAATTTTTCCAGAATTTGTCAGACCTTTTACTACATGCTATTTTAAAGACACTGAAGGCTGAGAAGGCTTCTTTAGACGGCAAATATCTTCAAGCTTTTTGCAGAGTTTATGTTGGATTATGCCGTCAGCTTGGTGATCTGGAAAAGGCCCGTGTCCTGTGTTACAGCATACTTAAAGAAGGTAAGTGTTTGCTAGCGCATTAAATTTTTACACATTTCGTTTGACTTTTGATATGTTTACTTCATACTTGGTGAAGAGAAACAGACAAATGATCAGTGTACCAAATTAGATCCTGGGAACTTCATGATTGAATGACATCTAAAAACAATCTGTGCACTTTTAATAAATAACGAATAACTATATAGCTAATGCATTAACGACTTAAAGTGGACATGTCATTTAAGTTCTGGCTATTGTCAAGGTCAGCTTGACTGGAACATATAAGGTAAAGTAGTCCCTGCTTTTCTTTGTGTTTTATAAAAACTAGAGTGATCAGGGAAAAAAAAACGATACTCTGATACGGAGCTACGTAGAAGCAGATTAAAGTAATTCTATTTTTGGTGACGGTTCTACTTTAAGGATCTCACATGGTAGGCACCATAACCACACAACAAAAATGGTTATGGTGCCTGGAGTCATTGGATACCACATCACTGATGAAAGGTTTGCTAACCATTTAGCAGAGATGCTTGGTGCCTTCAATGACCATATGCTTTTGTCTTGCGCATTACCAATTCATACCAGATATTAGGGAAGCTGACACTCTAGGCCTATCAGGCACAGCAACACCTGTTATGGTGTGAAGCAGAAGATAGCTTCTGCCATTTCATTATTGGAGACCTGGGCTGCTCTCTACTGCATTCTACTAAACGGTGATTTAACCATTTAGTAGAATACAAAACCTGGGTGCCCAATGACTCTAGGCACTAATTATTTTTTTGAAGAGGGTGTGATGCCAAGACTGTCCCTTTTAAGGATCACAATCCAGTTCATAAAGACACTGTGCTAGTATGTAACAGCTCTGCACAGCGCTGATCCATTAGCAAATGTAGCTGCTCCACCCCCCCAACCCCCACCCTGCACAGTTGAAAAAATAAAAATAATTGTGCCAGTATGTGTCTGTGTGTCAAGGTGTGTATCTGTGTTGTATGTGCCGGTGTGTATCTGTGTGTATGTATCTTCATACAGACTGACACATAGTGGCACACAGATACACACACCGTGTGTATCTGTGTATGTGTGTATGTATCTGTGAGTGTGCCAGTGTGTGTATCAGATATACACACTGGCACATACAAACGCAGATACACACACCCAGATACACACACTTTGACACCCAGATACACACAAGGTCTATGTATCAAGGTGTGTATCTGTGTTTGTATGTGCCAGTGTGTATGAATCTGACACACAGATGCACACTGTGTGTCAAGGTGTGTATCTGTGTGCCAGTGTGTGTATCAGACACACGTTTGCACATACGCACGCACATATACTGACAGTGTATATCTGTGTCCGTGTGTGTGTGTGTGTGTGTGTGTGTGTGTCAAGGTGTGTATCTGTGTTTGTATGTGCATCTGAGAGACACACACACAGATGCACACTGACAAAGATACACACAGTATGTATCTTTGTGTCAAGGTGTGTGTATCTGTGTTTGATACACAGACGCATACAATGTGTGTATATTTGTGTTTGTATGTGCCAGTGTGTGTGAATCTGACGCACATGTACACACACACACACACACACACACACACATTGACACAGATACACCTTGACACACAGATACATATTGTGTGTATTTGTGTTTGTATGTGCCAGTGTGTGTGAATCTGACACACACACACTGGCACAGATCCACACACCTTGACAGTGTGTATCTGTGTGTTAAGGTGTAAGTATCTGTGTTTGTATGTGCCGGTGTGTGTGTGTATCTGTGTTTGTATGTGCCTGTGTGTGTGTGTGTGTGTGTGTATCAGTGTTTGTATGTGCCGGTGTGTGTTTGTGTGTTGTCTGTGTGTGTGTCTGTCTGTCTGTCTGTCTGGGTGTGTCTGTCTGTGTCTGTCTGTGTGTGTCTGTCTGTGTGTGTGTCTGTCTGTCTGTCTGTCTGGGTGTGTCTGTCTGTCTGTCTGTCTGGGTGTGTCTGTCTGTCTGTCTGGGTGTGTCTGTCTGTCTGTCTGGGTGTGTCTGTCTGTCTGTCTGGGTGTGTCTGTCTGTCTGTCTGGGTGTGTCTGTCTGTCTGTCTGTCTGTCTGGGTGTGTCTGTCTGTCTGTCTGTCTGGGTGTGTCTGTCTGTCTGTCTGTCTGGGTGTGTCTGTCTGTCTGTCTGTCTGGGTGTGTCTGTCTGTCTGTCTGGGTCTGTCTGTCTGTCTGTCTGGGTCTGCCTGTCTGTCTGGGTGTGTATCTGCGTGTGTATGTGTCTGTGTGTGTGTATCTGTGTTTGTATGTGCCGTGTGTGTGTATCTGTGTTTGTATGTGCCGTGTGTGTATGTGCCGGTGTGTGTGTGTGTGTGTGTGTCTGTTTGTATGTGCCGGTGTGTATCTGACACACAGATACACACAGGCAATCGCTCAGATACACATACACACACTCTTGCACCAACAGATACACACAGTGTCGTACACACACTCGTATGGGCACATACAAACACACTGATATACACTGACACCACACACTCAGATACACACAGTGACGTAAACAAACCTTGACACACAGATACACACTGAGGCACATATTCTTTGACACACAGATACTCTCACTGACACATACTGACAAGTACATATACACTCTGACAGACATACAAACACACTGACACACACACATACAATTTATAATTTTTTTTTTAACTTTACTCCACCCAGCCTACCTACCTTTGGGAGTGCTGGCATGGAGTTTCTATGTCCCGTGGGGCTGCTGGGCTGAGTGTGGGGTCCAGTGGGGCTGCTGAGCGGCTGGCGTGCGGTCCCAGGGGTCCTGTGGGGCTCTAAGTGATGCCGGAGTAACGTCGTATTCTGGCTACGGCATCACTGCTGTGCGCGCAAATGAGGTGAGCAGGGAGATCACTGCTCCCTTGCCGCCCATGGCAATTTTGTTTCCAGAAATTTTGGCGGAACCCCAATTGGGAAACGCTGCTCTAGAGTCATAGACTAGGCATGTGTGCTGCATTAGACAAGGTTCTTAATAGAGACGAATATCCAAGTGTGGGCGGCATAGAACATCCCCGCCATCCTTCATACTTACTGGTTTCCTGCCGATCCTACTCTGGTAGTCGCGATCCTGGGGTCTACCTGGGAGCTCAGACAGACCCCCTCTGCCCGGTGTGTGTGTGTGTGTGTATATATTTACATTTATATGATATTTTTGCATAATTAAGTCTTTTTATTAATTACAATCTGAGGTACCTGCCCGACAACCCAGGCAGAAAGCCCAGAGAATTCGTCTCGTAAGCCCTATATTTAACCCTGTAACTTTCCAGGGCACCATAAAACCTGTACATGTGGGGGGTACTATTCTACTCAGGAGACTTCACTGAACACAAATATTAGTGTTTAAAAACAGTAAAACATATAACAACGATGATATGGTCAGTAAAAATGCATTTGTTTGCATTTTTCACACACAAACTGTACTTTCACTGATGATATAATTGTTGTGATATGTTTTACTATTTTAAAACTCTAATATTTGTCTTCAGCTAAGTCTCCTGAGTATAACAGTACCCCCCATGTACAGGTTTTATGGTGTTTTCAAAAGTTAGTCAAATATAAGGCTTGAATTTCCTTTTTTTGAAATTTGCCAGATTGGTTATGTTGCCTTTGAGACTGTATGATAGCCCATGAATGAGAATTACCCCCATGATGCATACCATTTGCAGAAGTAGACAACCCAAGGTATTGCAAATGGGGTATGTCCAGTCTTTTTTAGTAGCCACTAGTAGTCACAAACACTGGGCAAAATTAGCGTTCAATTTACCGTATTTTCCGGTGTATAAGAGGACTTTTTAACCCAGGAAAATCTTTCAAAAGTCGGGTGTCGTCTTATAGGGCGGGCCTAGGCAGCTGCTTAGGGCGCTATATAGGAGAGGGCGCAATATAGGAGAGGGCGCACTGAGCCCCCATCGCCGGCCCTTATAATGTTGCAGCCGCCTGAGTGCTCTATAGAGAGCCTCAGACGGCTGCAGGACTGCCTCTCTCCTCACCTCCCCTGTAGCGTGGTCGAGCTCCTTTCTGGTCCGTGGTGCCCAGCTGGATTGACTGGAAGTGCACACTAAGTGTGCACTTCCTGTCAGTCCAGTCAGGTACAGGAAACAAAAGCTCCTGTACCGCGGACTGGAGAGGAGCTCGGCCACTCTACAGGGGAGGTGAGGAGAACAAATGGGGGAATAAGGAGACTTCAGGGGGGGGGGGAAGGAGAATACAGGGGGGATAAGGAGAATGGAAGGTGTGGTGTGTTTTTTTTTGGGGTGTGCGTTGGAAGAGGGGTAGTAGTCTTATACGGTGAGTATATCCCAAACACTATATTTTAACTGGAAAAGTTGGAGGTCGTCTTATACGCCGGAAAATACGGTAGTTTTTTGCATTTTTCATGCAACAAATATGGCAGCTAACTTTGGCCAGTGTTTGTGACTAAACTAAGTTGATACTAAAAAAGACTGGACATATAACCTATTTGTAATACCTTGGGTTGTCTACTTTTGCAAATGGTCGTCATGGGGTTAATTTTTATTCATAGGCTACCATTTGGTCTCAAAGGCAACATAACCAGTTTGGCAAATTTCAGTGTGTATAAACTGAAAAATGTAATGTGCTATATTTGACCCTGTGACTTTCCAAAACCCCATAAAACCTGTACATTGGGGGTACTGTTTTACCCGTGAGACATCGCTGAATACAAATGTGTACTTTATTGCAGTAACACCTAACAGTATTGTGACATTCACAGTTAAAATGCCATGCAAAACAAAAAAAGTCTTAATTTCTCAATTTTTTTAAATATTTTATTTATATTAAATTATGTTTACTCTAAAAATATTTGTGACATGAAAGCCCTGTTTCTCCTGAAAAAAAATTATTTATTAGTGTGGGTGCACATAATATGAAAGAGGTGAATTACACCTGAACAGACATATCGCGAAAATTCAAGGTTTTGTTTGTTTTCTTTTGATTACAACTGCCGCAGTCCTTAAAAGGTTAATCATCCGTGCTGTATAGATCATGTACCTGCATCCTCACTGCTCAATTGTTTGCCTAATTAGGAGTAAAAATAACTTTGTTTATGCAAACCAAGTGACACCTTCACTGGCTTTGACTCAAACAGCCTTCATAATGTTTTATTTTCAATCAAATCCTGTTGCACAGTGTGTTTATTTTAGATGATCCCATCTTCTATTCTGTTAACTGAACTTTAGTCACATACAGGATACTGCTGCAGGCTCTAGCAGGTAATTAACAGAGCTTGAGATAAAATAATCTGTACATCAAAACCCCTTCAAGCTAAAATTGTTAACATGCTTAGTGTCCCTTAAATATTGAACTTCTAAATAACAGATTCACTTTTATGAATTTGTACATTTGTCTGAAAGCGCATGCAGGTTCTATGCAGTGCTGAACACATACACTTTAGCTCATTACATGTTGGAAGTAATGCTAGATCTAAAAAATAAACTAGAAAAATGTAATCAATGATTGTCATTCAAGCAAAACAAGACTGCATGGTAATTTTTCCAGACCTCAGTGTTGATCGGTTAAATGCTTGTTATAAACAATTAAATTGTTCTAACATCTCAAAAAAATTTTATCTAGATTTTCAAGAGCCAGAAAAATTGCTCCTGTTTATTATAAGTACATGGAATGATATGTTTTCTTTACCTGGAATAATCAATAAAGCTGTGCAGGCACTTCTTAAACAACTGGCAAAAGACGAAGTTTTGATTTGTCTTAGTGCTTACCTAAACTGGGAAAAGGTGAGTACTTCCAATATTCAGATTCCATGCATTTGGTCATTGTTGACTTTTTGGCCCATCAAGTGTGCTTATGTTAAATCTTTGATAAAGCGTTTTTTTATTGGTCTTTGTTATATTTGTGAACTCCTATAGCCTTTGCTATGTATTTTAATTTGTTTAGTATTTGAGCCACGACTAGACTGTACATTGTATAAAAATGTTTCATCCTTTATTATTTTATTATTTACAGGTGATACTCGAAAAATTAGAATATTGTGCAAAAGTTAATTTATTTCAGTAATGCAAGGTAAAAGGGGAAACTAATATATGAGATAGACGCATTACATGCAAAGCAAGTTAATTCAAGCCGTGATTTGTCATAAGTGCGATTATTATGGCTTACAGCTCATGAAAACCCCAAATCCACAATCTCAGTAAATTTGAATATTACATGCTATCAATAAAGCAAGCAGTGTACATAGAACAATATCGGACCTCCGAAAAGTATAAGCATGCATATGGACTCAGTACTTGGTTTGGGTCCTTTTTGCAGCAATTACTGCCTCAGTGCGGCGTGGCATGGAAGCGATTAACCTTTGGCACTGCTGAAGTGTTATGGAAGACCAGGATGCTTCAATAGCAGCCCTCAGCTCTTCTGCATTGTTCAGTTTCATGTCTCTCATCTTTCTCTTGGCATTGCCCCATAGATGCTCTATGGGGTTCAGGTCAGGGGAGTTTGCTGGCCAATCAAGCACAGTAATCCCACGGTCATTGAACCAGGCTTTGGTGCTTTTGGCAGTGTGGGCAAGTGCCAAGTCCTGCTGGAAAATGAAGTCTGCTGCCCAAATCCCCAAATCAACACAGACTGTGGAAACTTCACACTGGACTTCAAGCATCTTGCAGTGTGTGCCTCTCCATTCTTCCTCCAGACTCTGGGTCTTTGGTTTCCAAATCAGATGCAAAAGTTGCTCTCATCAGAAAAGGGGACTTTGGACCACTGAGCAACAGAACAGGTCTGTTTTTCTTTAGCCCAGGTAAGATGCTTCTGACGTTTTGTTGTTCAGGAGTGGCTTGACAAGAGGAATAAGACATCTGAAAGCGCATGTCCAGGATCAGTCTGTGTGTGGTGGCTCTTGATGCACTGACTCCAGCCTCAGTCCACTCCTTGTGAAAGTCCCCAACACTTTTGAATGGCCTTTTCCTGACAATCCTCTCCAGGCTGCGGTCATCCCTGCTACTTATGCACCTTTTTCTTCCACACTTTTCCTTTCCACATAACTTTCTATTAATGTGCTTTGATACAGCACTTTGGGAACATCCAACTTCATTCGCAATTACCTTTTGAGACTTTCCCTCTTTATGGAGGGTGTCAGTGATGGTTTTCTGCACAACTGTCAGGTCTTCGCCATGATTGTGATTCCTACTGAACCAGACTGAGACCATTTAACCCCTTGACGAGTGACGGACAAGGTCCGTCACTCAGGGGATTGCCATAGCAACAAGTGACGGACCTCGTCCATCACCCGTTAAAATTAACCCTGGATCGCTGCTATTGCAGCGATCGCGAGGTTAATGGTGCTCCGGTCTGCCTCTGTATTAGAGGCAGACTGGGAGTACCCGATAGTGCTGCCCCAGCACATGTGCTCAGTATACTTACCTTCTGCCTCCCTGCACTTCCTGGTTCTGTGTGAAGTGCAGGGAGCCGGAACAGCGATGACTCTGCCCCCTGTTAAAAAATAAAAATAGTTTATTTAAAATCCCACACCCCTTAACTTTTTACCCAGTCCAAATAAAAATTAACCCCTTCCCTGCCAGTCGATCACTGCCTACAGTGATTAAAATACAGATTACAGTATTATACTGTGGTCTAATTTTTTTTAACCCCTGAGGATTAATTTTTATTTATTTTTTAACCCTCAGGGGTTCAATTTAATTAATTAAAATATTTTATAATTATATATTTTGCTAGCTGGGGTGGGTGGGAGTTATGAGAAAATGGGGAATTTACTGATAGTGCTGCTTACTGCTAGTAAGGGGTTAACGGTAAAAAAAAAAGCTTAGAAAAATGTTAAATCTGTAAAAAAAAAAAAAAAAAAAGTTTTAAGAAACAAAAAATTAATAAGCAAAACAAAAGTTTAAAAACTAGTTTTCAAAAGTAAAAAAAGTTTAAAGTTAAAAAACAAAAAAAATACATTTAAAAACGCTCATTACCACTACACCTGGAACAAACTAGAGAAAAAAATGATCCCACGCCAAGGTTCAAAATATGCCTTTTGAATTACCCCAGGGTGTATTCTTTAATAAATAGTATGTGTTTGTGGGAAGTTTCAATAACCATCTAAACTACTCCAAATTGGAACATAGACACAGCGTAAAACTTCAAAGTTAGAAAAAAACTAGCTGCATCTCAAATGCGCCCCTTCAATATCCACATATACCTGGCAAAGGTACATACGGGGGTATTGCTGTACTCAGACATAGCTGAGCAACATATGAAGTATTATACAGTCGTAGCACACATAAGGTTTGCAAAATATACTGTGCAAACTCACTTTGTGTGTCAAAAAGGCAGAAAAAACACTTATTACCACTACACTTTGTACAAGTTAGTGGAAATATGATCCCACACTAAGGTTCAAAATATGCCTTTTGAAATACCCTGGGGTGTCTACTTTAAGAAATGGTAGGCCTTTGTGGGGTAGTTTGAATTTAAACCCTGCTAAGATGCTTGGAAATTGCACATACGCCCAGCGTCAAAATTCAAAGTTCGGTAAAAACTGATATGGCTTGGTCTCCTATATGGCACTGTAGCTTCACGAAATAGTGCCAATGACATTCATTGGGGGTGTCTTTTTACTCAGAAGACTTAGCCGAGCATAATTTGGGGGGTTTGAACTTAGTGGAACATGTGAAATATACAAAATGCCCAGCTAAAATGCAATCCATATGTAAAAAACGCACAAAATTATTTCACATACTTTAGCATATATTGGTGAAAAAATGGGGGCATGTTAAGGCACAATATGCACCTTATGAGATACCCTGGAGTGTCTACTTTTACAAATGGTATGCCTTCGTGGTTTTTTTTTTTTGGTTTTTTTTTTGAACAGTTAAACTGGTATACCCCAAATGGAAGCATAGGCTCATTAAATCCGTCTCTCAAAATTTTACTGTGAATACTGAAAAGGACAGGTCTCCTATATGGCACTGTAACTTCATGAAATAGTGCCAAAGACATACAACGGGGGTGTCATTTTACTCAGCAGATGTAACTGAACACAAAATAAAACTTTGTACATGAATAGCACACACCAACATTACAAAATACACATGATAATTTCTTTGTTATAAGTTTGTGTGCCAAAAAACAAAAAAAAACACACTTTTACTCCTATATTTAGCAGAGGTTGGCGGTGAAATGGCTACATAGAAAGTGTCAAAACAACCCTAGGTAAATAGCCTGTGATGTCTACTTTATTTAAATATATACTTTTGTGTGGCAATTTTGTTTGTTTTTTATGGCTATTAAGCTTACAAGACAAACATACCAAATTCTAAAATTGCTCCACATTAAAAGTTTATTTAAAATCCCAGACACATTATATATTCTGTAAATCAGAACTAAATGAATTTATTTTTAATTACTTTGCTTAACCTGCACTAATTATGCACACATTATTGCAAAAACTGTAAAAAAAAAAAAAACACTAAAATCTTAATTTTTTTGCTTTTTTCTGTATTTTTTTTTTTATAATAAGCATTCATATGTGTGTGTGTTACATCAAATTAAAGCCCTTTCTGTCCTTTAAAAAAACGATATATAATATGTGTCTATGCAATAAGTTAGTAAAATGCAAATTGCAGTTGAACGCAAAAAATGAAAAAAATGCTGTTGTCATTAAGTGAAAGACAAGCTTCTGAAGCTCTGTCCTTAAGGGGTTAGAGGCTCAGAAAACCTTTGCAGGTGTTATGGCTCACTTAGCTGATTAGGATGGGACACTGTGAGCCTAGAATATTGCACCTTTTCAAAATCTAATTTACTGAGATTGTGGATTTGGGGTTTTCATGCGCTGTAAGCCATAATCATCGCACTTATGACAAATCACGGCTTGAACTATCTTGTTTTGCATGTAATGCGTCTATCTCATATATTAGTTTCCCCTTTTACCTTGCATTACTGAAATAAATTAACTTTTGCACGATATTCTAATTTTTCTAGTATCACCTGTATATAGTGCCAGCAAATTCCATAGCGCTGTACAACAGGTGGACTAACAGACATGTAACTTTAAAGGACCACTATAGTGCCAGGAAAACATACTCGTTTTCCTGGCACTATAGTGCCCTGAGGGTGCCCCCACCCCTTTATGGTCCCCCTCCCGCCGGGCTCTGGGGAGAGGAAAGGGGTTAAAACTTACCTTTCTCCAGCGCCGGGCGGGGAGCTCTCCGCCTCCTCTCTTCCTCCTCTCCTCTCTTTCGGCTGAGCATTCAGCCGGTCTCATAGGAAAGCATTTACAATGCTTTCCTATGGACGCTTGCGTGTTCTCACTGTGATTTTCACAGTGAGAATCACGCAAGCGCCTCTAGCGGCTGTCAATGAGACAGCCACTAGAGGATTTGAGGGCTGGATTAACCCATTTATAAACATAGTTTCTCTGAAACTGCTATATTTATAAAAAAAAAAAAAATGGGTTAACCCTAGCTGGACCTGGCACCCAGACCACTTCATTAAGCTGAAGTGGTCTGGGTGCCTAGAGTGGTCCTTTAACCAGACAAATGGATGCACAAGAACAGAGGGGTTGAGAGCCCTGCTCAATGAGCTTACATGTTAGAGGGAGTGGGGTAAAGTGACAAAAAAGGGTATAAGTAGGGGTAAAGAAATAGGTTGTTAGAAAAGTATTCACTGCTCCAGTAGATAATAGCTGTCTTGCAAAAGTCTCCTCCTCTTACTTTATCCATAATTCGTCTCAAAGAAACCCAACCATTCTCAATCCTGTGTGCTCTCACAAATGTAAACCATACACACAGCACTGTTTTGTTTTTTTTTATTTTTTTTTATTCTTTTAAATAGAGATTAAAATTAAGCAGGATTTTTCCAGATCCGCTATTTTGGTTAATTTTTGCCATTTATATTTTTATTTGGTACAATTGGTAGATTAGCAGACTGTCAAACACTCGCAGCTCTATGTTCAAAGTCAGGATGATGAGGTAGTACAGAGTCTCAGAAGTTCTTTGTTCTTCATTATCATCTGGCCTGATTCACACAGTCACGAAGTCCAATTTAGATTATTATTTTTTTTTGTGGAGATTAACTTCTACTAAAGCCTCCAAATCGGGTGATATTGTTATAAGTAGATTAGAAGACTCCCCTGAAGAATCCGTTGGATTTAGACTGACCTTCACTGTCCCATCTTATAAAACACACCTATAGAAGTAAAAAAAAAAAAAATAAGATTCCATGACAGAGGTGTTTACAAGTACTTCTAAATACCTATTGTATAGTGGTAACAAAAACTGCAAAAGAGGAAAAAACTGATCTCGTATGGATTTATTTAATAACAAATTGACTAGAAAGGTAAAATTGTACTCCCTAAACAAGTATAGTAGAGCGTGTCCCCATCTGTCAGTGGTAACTAGGGCACAACTTAACATGATAAAATCTACCACTGAATTTATCCACGTTTCCTTTGGTAGAGGGCAATAGCATACGTAGAAAGAATGGCCACAATAGTGTGATCTTGAACATACACCTAGCAAATATGTCAACATATATATTCAAAAATATGTAAATAAAAAACATATCGTAATAAGTCAAAGGCACAGACTCTCCCGGCAAAACCATAGGTGTTCAGCACCCATCTATTTTTCGCGGATGTCAGCCCTAAGCAAAGAAGTACAAACAAGAACAAATCTAAAACACACTGCAATAATTCCTACACATTTCACCTCCATGTACAGACTTTAAACTAACAGTCAACTCTAAAGTCTGCAGATGAAGCACATAGGATTTAATTGCAGTGTGTTTTGTTTGGTTTTTATTTGTACTTTACAAACACTCTGTACATGCACAAGCTGTAATTTCCCAATTTTGTCAGGAGATGCTAAATAAGGATATTAATCTAGCCCTGTAAACCAAAAACTGGGTGGGGGATTTGCAGAATGTGCTGGATGGATGCTTTCGGACTATAATAGGTCTAAAGAAATCCTACCTTGGTATTCGTGTCAGCCACTAAAGCTTTCACAAAGCCTGGTTTCTTGAGTTTTAAAGCCATTTTCATGAGTTTTGTCCTTATTGATATATACAGATAGAAACTAAAATGACAGCTTGCAGCATGTGGCCCTATATGATTTATTCCTATGTCTTAAATTTAATTTATTAATTTCCAGGTTACTTCAATTACATAAAGTTGAATAGCCTAATGTTGGCATAATTGGGTATGGTTCTGTACACATAACTAAAGTGAACAAATTGGAAGTTGATTTACTTGCCCAGCACCAGTTCTGCCAGTTTGTGTTTTCCAAGAAAGTGTCTGGCAAAGTGAGAGGAATTTTATGATTTGTTCTAAATAAAATATTATTCTGTTAGAAGCAATGACCCTTGCACATCTGTCTTACGTAATTCAGATTGATTTATCGCTGACAGATGTGCTTTTTCAAATATCTTAATATTGCACTGGGCCTACTAATTATGGTTTCATGTCCTGCAACAGCATGGAGACTTTGTATTATACAGATTTGAAACACAATGGATTGTTTGACAGGAGGGACACTTCAATAATAAGATATTTCTATAATGGATAATTATATTCTATTTTCAGAATCCTCCCATGCCTGTGGCAACTATTTTGTCCAGTGTTCTGATGGCTATACAACTTTGTCCTGATGTCAAATTTCAAGCAAGCAAGGAATTTGGAGAAGATCTGACTGAACCCATCTGGGAGTATGTGTTTGCCGTAGATCTGTTGTGCTGTCACCGTAAATGGATGTGGACACATGATCAAGTTATACGGTAATGTTGCTTACTTCTTGATATTACTGGGATGATTTATTTATATTGTCCAAAGATCAAATAGTTAGAATTTTTGCCATTTTATTACTCAGTCCTAATAATTGTTGTGCAATGAACGCTAGCATGTTTTTCACAATGACATGACACCATGACATTTTCCAACTTGAAAGAAATTGTGCTATTGGTTTATCTGCCCCCTCCCCCCAAAATCACATTTGCTATGACTTATCTAGAGCAAAGGTAAAGGGACAAAAAGTCTTGTTTCAAGAAATGGTAGAAAGAAAATGCACAAGATATCAAAAAGTTGTGGAAAATATCCTGAGAAAAGAAGCTCTTACTCAGCACATCTGGTGTTGGGGATGGTGGATTCATTTTGAAAACAATCTAACGCTTAAACTGTTAAAACATGAATTTTTTTATTTTTTTTGTGATGCCTCATTGGAAAGCCTATGGTTTGCTTCTAGACCTCTGACTTTATCAACGGTGGCTTACAAAGCAGTGTAGTTAAATTCATGGTCAACGGATTCAGCTTTTAAGAGTTCTGTGTAAACTCCCATTTGAAGATTCATTCCAGGCAAAGCTCTGGAATAACTTATCAAGCAGATGGATGAAGGCTAATAACATTGTTTTAAAAAAAAAAAAAAAACTGACCGGAAAAGAAAAATGACAAATGGAAAAAAAATTCTTCTTTTCGAAAGGATGCAGATAACCAGGTGTATGGTTTATAAAATGCTCTTCAACAGAATATCTTGAAAATCATCTAGAAGTCTTTATTGTAATCTTAGAATACAGTTGATTCTAAACTGGGAGGCGGGGTGTGGGGTAGAGAATCATTTTTATCACCCACAAAAAACTTCTAGGTAATCTAATAAACACAGATTTCATGAAGGGTTTTTTGTTTTTTGGTTTTCTCCCAGCAACAAGTATTAGGCTCCAGTCTGCAATTTTTTTTTTCTGTGACATTTCTTGGCTACATGGCAGCATAGTGGGCAAAAGCTCATTTAAGACCCCTTCCGGCACACATTTTAAAACTGTGGAACAGGCATATTCCAGAATATTAATTCCATAAAATAGTCACTCATGTAGTGTATCAAATCTCTGTTTTTGGTCCTAGGCAATTTTTATTTTATTTATTTATTGCAAATTCTCAGCAAACCATAATTATGATGAACAAGATACTGCTTAGGGGATATGGAACAGATAAGTAACATTCAACCTTCAGTAGTGAAGTGCGTTTTGGCAGGCTATCCTAGAATTTGCAACAAAAATTAGGGGCATGGATGTCTGTATCAGTCCAGACAATATTACAGCTGTGGCCAACCTGAATCGTCAGGAAATACTTTTTTCACAAATAATGGAATGGGAAGAGATGTTCCTCAATTCAGTACATCAGAGGCTCAGAAAATAGTAGCACACAAATTGTCAAGGGAATTGGACCCAAAAGGACTGTTCGCGGTTTAAAGGGACACTATAGTCACCAGAACAACTACAGCTTATTGAATTTGTTCTGGTGAGTAGAATCATTACCTTCAGGCTTTTTGCTGTAAACACTGTTTTCAGAGAAAATGCAGTGTTTACATTACTTCCTAGTAATGTATAACTTCACTGGTCACTCCTCAGGTGGCTGTTAGAGATCCTTCCTGGGTCATGGCTGCCTAAAATGTATCCAGACATTCAGTATCTCCTCCCTCTGCATGCAGACACTGAACTTTCCTCATAGAGATTCATTGATTCAATTCATCTCTATGAGGAGATGCTGATTGGCCAGGGCTGTGTTTGAATCATGCTGGCTCTGCCCCTGATCTGCCTTAGTCAGTCTCAGCCAATCCTATGGGGAAGTACTGTGATTGGATCAGGCCACCACTTCTGATGATGTCAGAAGACTGTGTTTGTTTGTTTTTCTGAGGCAAACAGCATGCAGAGTTACAGCTTGAATACAGTAAGATGTTGCTATATTTATGGAGGCATGAGGGGCCCAGGGGGGCTAGATGTTGGTTTTAACACTATAGGGTCAGGAATACATGTTTGTATTCCTGACCCTATAGTGATCCTTTAAGTGAACTTATTCCTTCCAATAAATTCATATCTATTCTATCAATCTCATGGCAATTAGATCAAATAACAAGACAACCAAATTCAGGTCTGGTTCACCTGCCTCATGATTATCTGGGCATTCTAGATGCTTTAATATAGCATATTGCCACACGTTACAATGATTCCCACAGTCATGAAGAAAATTAAACCGGAAAAGACATCGGTATTGATCCCCTTTTGGCCAAGAAAACTCTGGTTTTCCTCTCTCTCATGTGAAGAGTTTGTTACTGGACCCGTCCCTCTTTCTCTAGATCGCATGGAACAAGGAGTCTCAATCAAAGAGTTGAAGATGATCCAGTTCACAAGCTTGGCTTCGGAACAAGATATCCCGTCTGCCAGAGGCATAGTTAAATTATTTATTTAAATTTTGCTACAAGCTAAAAAAAGTTCTAGGAAGGTTTTGCATTATGCAAAGCTAATCCCCTTTTTGCACGCATTACTTCTATTTTGCAGTTTCTGATTTCTTGCTTCAAGAAGCTTCTCAGCCCACGTTCCATTACAGGACAGATCTCTGCATTTGATTCATTATACTGTTATCCCCCCTAAAATAAGACATTTTCCGGCTAGTGCTTATATCACAAGCATCCACCGGGGGATAAGTGCTAGTTGCTAGTTGCAAGTTCGCTAATCTATGTTCAGGTAAATGTGTGAGGTTCCATTCGCTAGTAAGCTAATCTATGTTCAGGGAAGTTTCCCCCAAACATAGACTGGCTTTCTAGCACATCCTGCTATTGTTTTTCCCAGATATGAAACCTCCTCCGAAAATAAGCCCTAGTGCGTTTGGGATGGGGAGGGGGGAATTTTATATAACCCGGTCTTATTTTTGGGAAAACATGGTAACTATATAATATTGTTGACAATATTTATATTAGAAAATGTATTAGTCATTTCAAACATAAAACCCAGAATATGGTAACTCTTTAGTCCATGGGACTTTAACCTTGTTTTATCAGGTTTATTTGAACCTCTTGAAGCCATTTCTTCAATTGCTAACTGAAAAAGATGTCTTTCTGCAAAAAATACTTGTAGAAATTCGATTCAATTGCTAGGTGGCTTAAAAGAACTCTATAGTCACCAAAACAACTTTAGCTTAATAAAGCAGTTTTGGTGTATAGATCATGCCCCCACAGTCTCACTGCTCAATTCTCTGCCATTTAGGAGTTAATTCACTTTGTTTATGCAGCCCTAGCAACACCTCCCTGCATGTGCTTACACACCCTTACTAAACACTACTATAAAGAGTCATCTAATGTTTATACTTAATTGCAAATGTTGCTTGATTTAGAATTTTTCTCCTGCTTTATGTAATTAAAGTTCAATTTACAGATCCAAAAAGATTAAAATCCTAAAAGTAAATTACATTTGATTATAATGAAACCATATTTGTTTCATGGAGGCTATGCCAGTCACAGCCAGGGGAGGTGTGACTATGGCTGCATAAACAGAAACAAAAGTGATTTAATTCCTAAATGGCAGTAAATTGAGAAGTGAAACTTCAGGGGCATGATCTATACACAAAAACTGCTTCATTGAGCTAAAGGTGTTTTGGGTATAGCACATTTTACAGGGCTAATTTCTACATCTTGGGCAGCCAGAACTACTTCAACTCCAGAACAAATGTCTGCTGCTGCTACATTTAATTAATTATAAAGATACTCCCCACATTGAGTTGATACAATCCACCATCTAACAGTGAGAGTGCAGTGCTACAAAAGTGATATACAGACACTTACCCCTTCAAACAAATTCCAGGGGGTGTACCATATAGTAAAAAAAAATACAATAGGGTAATATTGTCTGGTTGGATGATCTAAACACCTATATGATGAACTCACATGGTCTAGAGCCTTTTCAAGATGTAGCCTCTAAACAGATATTCGTGCACTTTTTAGGTGGCAACCAAACCTCTGAAGCTCCAAACTTAGTAATGTACATCAGGTATTCATATGCAGAAAACGAATCAGATGAAAACAAGTATCTGGGTGCAGCATAATAAGCATCATAGGCGCAATCACTTCAGCTCATTGACATGGTCTGGGTGCACTGTCTTTACAATGTGTTTACATTGCAGCTCTGTCTGCCTCCAGTGGCTTTGGTCTGGTATCTGACAGTGGATTTTTTTCACCCATAGGACAGCATTGATTCAATGCTTTCCTGTGGGGAGGTCTAATGGTCATCAGAGAGCCACTAGAGGGACTTCCTGAATTGAAATGGACCTTTGGTCCGGTATAGGGCGCAGGATTTCCTCACGCTCTACATGAGGACTTACAGCATCAGATTTTTCCAATAGGAAAGCATTGAATAATGCTTTCCTATGGGGAGAGACTAATGCAAGCATGGCCACGCATGCACATTAGGTCAGCCGGCGGGGGAGGAGCATGGGCGGAGCCTGACCCAGCCCTGAGGGACATCGGTGATGGATTTAGGAAAGTGATTGAAGGGGTTTTAATCCCTTAAGCGCTGCGGGAGGCGCGAGGAAGGGGGCACCTTAGAAATCTATAGTGTTTTCCTGGCACTATAGAATCCCTTTAACACCACCCTCCTTTAACCGGATAAAAGGTGCACTGGGAGAGATATATAAAGCAAATACATTTCACCTCAATGTGGAAAGTATCTTTATTTAGTATATTTTCCTGGTTTGTTTGGAAAGACACTGTGTGTTCACAGCTGCGTGTATTTATAAAATAAAACTTCTATATTTTGAGCGCCTGTTCACTCATAAGTCTGTTTTTTTTGGTTTGTACATTTAATTCTTTGCATACCTTTTCAAAACATGACCGGTTTGATGTTGTTGCCTCTGAAGATGCCAGCTATAGGAGTAAAGTCCATAAGGCAGCAGTTTTCTTATACTTCTTCCATATGCTTTTTCAGTTTGTTACATCACATTGGTCACACTGCCACAACATATGGAAAAACTTAAGAAAAGCCAGACACATGAAAATGATGGCAATTTAATTTTATTACAGGAGACAGTGAAGGAGTTCTCACATTATGTACAGTAGTTACAGGAGTTTCGCCTGGTATTCAAACAACTTTTTTACATTTTTTTAACACACGTTTCACGATGGGGGGGTATTTATTAGCAATGCCCAATAGGGAATTCTAAGCCTAAAAAGGCAAACTGTGTCAAAGGGTTGGCGTGACACTTTAAAAAACTAGCCTTGTGTTAATCCTGTTGTTCCTTGATGAATGGGACCTTATGGCATTGCAAGATTCACCCAGATGCTGTGCTTTTTGCGGACTGAACCAACTGTGCATCTTTTTAATATTACCTTACTTTGTTGTTGCAAACCAAACATTTCTTTGTAGTGAATAAAACCACTAATTTCTTTAACTTTATGCTTTCTTATTTAGAAAAGAACTCTGGCCTGTTCTGGATAGGTATGTGAAATACAAGAAAGGTCGTGTGACAATCCCATGTGTCCCGGACATCATTGTTGCTACTGTGCTTCGACTTATTGGTAAGGTCTTTTACTGAGCAAACTTGATATGTGAATGAGTGATAACCATTAATGCCTGAAGCCTAGGTTAAATGCTTTGTGGCAGATTGTATTTTTTTTGTTTGTTTGTCCTTAATCCTTCTGAAGTAGTATTTTATTTTTTTTAGCTACTTTATTGGATATTTATATAATATATAACATCTATACAAACAATACTATTCAACCAGGTGAAGATTATACTCTGCACAGTTCGCAATACAGCAAATGCATTAATCATGGTAGAAAATTCTTAAACTGGCATCCAAGTTATACAATAAAGATTATATAACTATTTCTGTCCCAGATATTTTTATGTTATAGATATCCTAGAACTTGAAATATAAATTAATCAATATGAAAAAATCTTCTCCAGCATTCGTTCATCCATACTTTCATTCATACATTGTTCAAAACATATTGAACCTAAAACTTTGGAGATTCAGAAACACTTTATATTATGTATTGAGTGACATGGGCAAAGCTATCTGATGCAACAATTTGACATATCGTCCATCCCCAGCCTCAAATCCGTAAAAGGGTCAAAAGCCTGTTGCGGCGAGCATCAATCCCATTAGGGCTTAAAGGACCACTATAGTGCCAGGAAAACATACTCGTTTTCCTGGCACTATAGTGCCCTGAGGGTGCCAACACCCTCAGGGACCCCCTCCCGCCCGGCTCTGGAAGGGGGAAAGGGGTTTAAACTTACCTTTTTCCAGCGCTGGGCAGAGAGCTCTCTGCCTCCTCTCCTCCTCCGTTACGCCCCGCCGGCTGAATGCGCACGCGCGGCAAGAGCTGCGCGCGCATTCAGCCGGTCTCATAGGAAAGCATTTACAATGCTTTCCTATGGACGCTGGCGTGCTCTCACCGTGAAAATCACAGTGAGAAGCACGCAAGCGCCTCTAGTGGCTGTCAATGAGACAGCCACTAGAGGGAATAGGGGGAAGGCTTAACCCATTAATAAACATAGCAGTTTCTCTGAAACTGCTATGTTTATTAAAAAATGGGTTAACCCTAGAAGGATCAGGCACCCAGACAACTTCATTAAGCTGAAGTGGTCTGGGTGCCTAGAGTGGTCCTTTAATTATCGGCAACGATTTTAAACCATGGTGTCCAAATTTTATGATACAAGGTTATTTTTTGCGTAAAAATAGTATTCCATTTTTTCTTGAGATATATATATATATATATTTTTTATTATTCTTTATTTTTGTAGTGCATGCAATAAACATGCAGTCCTGCAAAGCCCCAACAGCAAGAATTAACATTGCACAAGACAATACAGTTCTAAGGCATGTGAGAAAAACTGCACAATTTTAGATAATATATTCAGGCTAGTCTGACCTGCCTAGACTTAAAGGGGCATTATAGTCACCCAACCCACTTCAACTCAATGAAGTGGTCTGGGTGCCGGGTCCCTCAGGTTTTAACCCTTCACATGTAAACATAGCAGTTTCAGCGAAACTGCCATGTTTACATAGCAGGGTTAATCCAACCTCTAGTGGCTGTCTTCCTGACAGCAGCTAGAGGCGCATCAGCGATGCTGGATGCAAAATTTGCATCCAACGTGCAGAACGTCCATAGAAAAGCATTGAGAAATACTTTACTATGGACTGTTTGAATGCGCGCACGACATTTGCCGCGGATGCACATTCTGCTCCACTCGGGAGCTGACGTCTGCAAGGGAGGAGAGGTCACCAGCGCCGAGGGAGCCCGGTGCCGGCTTAAGGTAAGTATCTGGAGGGGGGACCCTGAGGGTGGGGGCACCCTTAGGGCACTATAGTGTCAGGAAAACGGGTTTGTTTTCCTGACACTATAGTGATCCTTTAATTTAGAATCTAAGCTGATCAGCTATGAAGGCTTTCTAGACGAGTGATAACTGTTTTAATAAGAAGGAAAATGTAGGATTATCAGAATGCCCTCTTGATACGACTATATAAAGAATAGCACAGTGCTTTGCAGAGTCACTGCGAGGAAGTATCGTAGCGTGAGACGGGTTCGGCCGCCTCCCCCGCCTGGCGCTTTCACCAGGCCACACCGTGCCCAATCCGAGAAACCAGAGGCTGACACTGGGTGGCACCGGGTCAGGAATTCACACTCTGAATCAGGAGCAGATAAGTCACAAATAGGGTCAATTATAAACTCAGAGCAATTAGTTTGCTTAAAAGTGTACAAGATGAGGAGCTCTCTGAAGATGCATCTAGCTGCCATGAGGCCCTGTACACTTGGACTTGGTTATTAATTAAGCTATTTGAAGAGCTTACTAGGGCCCAAAATAAACTTGTGTCTAAGGTAGCCCTTTCCACCAGCCGAGCAATTGCTGAATTTTGTGGGTCCCTCTTATTCTCACTGCAGTGGAGATGGATAGAGTCACGGCATTGGTTCCTGAGTGTTATAAATATGTTCATAAAATCTGGGGACCATGGTTACAAAAATCCATTTCACACCACCCAGGCATCTTTTCCAACATTTCTGCCTTAGCTGTGAATTTCACTTTGTGGGCGCTAGTCTTTCTTTTAATTTTTATCTTTTTCCTTTCCTTTTCAAGAGTTTACCTAGGACTTTGCTTTCCTCTCTTCCTTCTCTTGCTTTCCTCTGTTCTTTCTCTCTTGTTATCTATCCTTCCAATTGTTCTTTTGCAAATCTAACTTTTTTTTTTTTGTTTTTAGCAAAATGAACCCTATTATTTTCACTTCTCATATTGGAGCATTGTTTTTCCCTCCCCCCCTCCCCCCTTTTCTTATTTGTATTTATTTTGAGTTGTGTAGCATTACTGGTTTATCTTCCTCGATTTCACTGATTTACTCTGTAAACTGATTACTAATCGGATCGTTGTACACTCAATGGATTATTTCGTCCATATTTGTAATATCTCCAGCTGTGTTTGCATCTCAGTATACTTAGGATAGTTTCCTAGGCTTCTAAAAATGTATATTAACCCACATGTCTGACTTACGAGCCACTTTTCTTCAGTGATTGTATTTTACCCCTTTTTTTTAGTTTGTACTACTACTGGTCTCGTTTTGTTTTTTGTTGTGGGTAATGTTTCTGTCCATGTCACTTTGTTTTGTCGGGAGTAAAAATCAAACAGATTATTAAAAACCAAGACTGAATCTTGTGTGCCAGATGAACGAGGCAATGTTTCTGTATGCACTCTCTATGTATAATGCACATTTTATACTATGTGTTGACAAGGCACCTTATGTCCCCCTCCACTCCCTTTTCCTTTCTGTACACCTGATTATTTTACAAAATCAATAAACCTCTTAATGGGGAAAAAAATAAAACAAATCTAAGACTAACACTTTGACTGTGAAGGGTGAATCCAAGCACCATGATAACTTTAGTGATTTGAAATGGTCAATGTACATGGAGTCTGATTCTGTGTGGCAATTCAGATTGAAATGCTGCTCATACATCACAAAAGCCTTTTGTTGAGTGCATCCAAGTTCTCCTACATCGAGAGGAGTGTGGAGGGTCCATGGCACAACAATCAGGAGTGGATTTTAACTCGCTATGGGGAAGTGTAACATTTTAATACAAAACATGCTTTGTGTTCATTCATTTTTTGTTTTTATTTAAAGTAAAAGTAATTTTCTCTTCCATATGTTAACTGGTATAATGCATGTATAGAAATTCTTTGTTGTATATTTGGAGCTTTGTCTAACAATACTTTACGTATATATTATGTTTATATTTTGTCATGTAATTTGCTTTCTTTATAGTAAACTGTGATATCTGTATTACAGGCCGTTTGTGTCAAATTGGCTTGAAAGAAGGGCATGTCACGACTGTGAAAAACATTGCTTCTGTTATCATCGCCTTTATTCAACATGCAAAAGAAGAAGGTAATATTCGTGTTTAAAATATTAAAATTTACCCGTATGTTCTTTATTATAACACACCAGAAATAAACGAAGTATGAACAAAAACCTAATTAGGATTACCACTGCACCGCTGATTGGTTAAGGATAGCAGATATTCGTAAATGTCTAAATGTGTTTAAGTTCACTATACTGTGTTTTCCGTGAAAATGGGGCTTCATCTTGCCATATTATTCATCAGTTTTGCCACTGTATCTTAGGAATCATCAAGCTGTAAAAAAAGAGCCCCCAAAAGTGAATCACCGCTTCCTGCAAAGACATAATTTTCAAACTGTATATCCATTCATCACAGTGCTTTCCCATAGGATTCTGATGATCTCAGCCAAGGAGGGCAGCGCCAAACACAAACCTGACCAATCAACATCTCCTTATAGAGATGCATTGAATCAGACTGAGTGGGTCAGTCAGGGCAGTAGAAGCTGGTTTTAGTCCTTATGCCCCCCTGATAACAGGCCTTGCATCTCTTCTGTAGGGCTTTTTTTATGGGGGTTGGCAGAATTGCAAAGCAGAAATGAGCTGCCCCAATTCTTCTGACAGAGACCCCAGCACATGGCTGCAATAGTAGTCTATGGAGCTGCCAGCACGGGGACTGTCTGAGCTGTCAGGCAGTCCCCCAGGCTGCTAAAAAGTGAAAAAAAATTAAATATATGTATAATATATTCTAAAATAATTAAAGCATTTTACAATATATATAATACATATTTCACTCCACCCATATATTATAAGTTTTATACACTATATATACTCTATATATGTATAATATATTCTAAAATGCTTTAAAGTGATGCTATAGTCACCTGAACAACTTCAGCTTAATGAGGTTGTTCAGGTGAGAACTATAGCTCCCTGCAGCCTTTCTCATGTAAACACTGTATTTTCTGAGAAAATACAGTGTTTACATTGAAAGCTGGGAACTCCTCCAGTTGCAGTCACTCAGAGTGAACCAAAGGGACTTCGGAGTTGATGGAGGCATAATATGCCTCCATCCACTCAGATCTGCTGTCAGCAGAGCACAGGGCAGCACTGTGCACAGCATCCTGTGATTCAGTATCTCCTCCCTCTGCATGCAGACACTGAACTTTCCTCAGAGATTCATTGATTCAATTCATCTCTATGAGGAGATGCTGATTGGCCAGGGCTGTGTTTGAATCATGCTGGCTCTGCCCCTGATCTGTCTCTTTGTCAGTCTCAGCCAATCCTATGGGGAAGCACTGTGATTGGATCAGGTTAACACATGTCAGCAGACTGATTGGTTTTCTGAGTCTAACAGAATGCAGATTTACAGCTTCTGGCTTGAATGCAGTAAGATTTTTACTATATTTATGGAGGCATGAGGGGCCCAGGGGGACTAGATGGTGTTGTTAACACTATAGGGTCAGGAATACATGTTTGTGTTCCTGACCCTATAGTGATCCTTTAATTATAATATATTCTACATATATAGGAATAAAAGTGTGTGTGTCTATACACACACACACTCCCTCTACCCCTCCCTCTCCCCCTCCCCTTCCTGGAAATGAATTACACTTTGCTCCTCCGCTGGTCAGAGATGGTCATGCGTAGGAAACCTCCATAAGACAAAGTCCCTACTTTGTCTTATGTTTTAAAGAAAACTAGAGCAGACAGGAAGAAATGAAGAACAGATCTTGAGAGAGGGAGAGAAGAGGAATCGATTAAAGAAAGGTAAGTTCGGCATGACAGTGCCACTTTAACTATTAAAAGTTACACTTTAACATCGAAGGGACATTTATCATTCGGCACACTTTTCCCCTTATGTTTCCCTTGAATAAGAGGGAAACCCACTCTTAAAGGGACACTATAGTTTCCAGAACAACTACAGTTTGAATTTGTTCTGGTGAGTATAATCATTGCTTTCAGGCTTTTTGCTGTAAACACTGTCTTTTCAGAGAAAATGCAGTGTTTACATTACAGCCTAGTAATGTATAACTTCGCTGGCCACTCCTCAGATGGCTGTTAAAGATCCTTCCTGGGTCATGGCTGCCTAAAATGCATCCAAACATTCAGTGTCTCCTCGCAGAGGCATGCAGACACTGAACTTTCCTCATAGAGATTCATTGATTCAATTCATCTCTATGAGGAGATACTGATTGGCCAGGGCGTGTTTGATTTGTGTTTGGCTCTGCCCCTGATCTGCCTCTTTGTCAGTCTCAGCCACTCCTATGGAGAAGCACTGTGATTGGATCAGGCTACCACTTCTAATGATGTTAGCAGACTGCTTGCTGGTCTGAGGCAGACAGGGCAGAGCCAGCAGCTTCAGGCTTGAATACAAGTAAGATTTTACTATACTTAGGGAGGCATGAAGGGCCCAGGTGGACTAGATGGTGGTTTTAACACTATAGGGTCATGAATACAGGTTTGTGTTCCTTTTAGGATATTTCACCCTATTCCTTTCTTTCTCCTGTTTTTTCTTTGTTTCTAGTAGATTTTTGGTTAATCCACTAGGGTTTAACCCCCACCCAGGAGAAACCTATCTGGTATATTACACATTACACGCACACACATTCTACATATATATTTAACTATTAATTACATAATTATTTGAGGACCTGCCAGACAGTCCAGAGAATTTAATTGGCAAGCTCTATATTTAACCCCGTAAAACACCATAAAACTTTAACATAGGGGTTATTGTTATACTCTGGAGACTTTACTGAACACGAATATGAGTATATGAATATAAAAATATCTTATCACGATATCACATCACCAGTAAAAGTGCCATTTGGTATAAAAAAAAAATGCCAAAAAACAAATAACTCTAACTTTGGTTAGCGTTTGTGAGTGCATACTACAAAAGACTGGAAATACCCCATTTTGAATACCCTGGGTTGTCTACATTTGAAAATGGTATGCCATGATGAGATTAGTTCACATTCCTGGACTACCATATGGTCTCAAAAAAATAGACCCAGAGAACGAATCTGGCAAACTGAATTGGGCCTATTTTGACCGTGTAACTTTCCAAAACACCATAAAAACCTCTACATGGGAGGTATTGTTAAACAAATATGAGTGTTTAAAACAGTAAAACGTATCATGACTATTAAGTCACCAGTAGAAGTTCAGTTTTTGTGTAAAAATAAAAAAATGCAAAAAAACAAATATGAATGCTAAGTGACTACTACAAAAGACTGGACATATCAGATTTTGATTACCCTAGGTTGTCTACTTTTTCAAATGGTATGTCATGGTGGAGTTAATTTACATTTCTGGGCTGCCATACTGTCTCATAGGCAACATAGTCCATCTGGCAAATGGCAATTTACAAAAACAGAAATTGGCAAATCTTATGTTTGACCTTGTAACTTTCCAAATCACAATAAAACCTTTATTTGAGGGGTACTGTTGTACTCGTAAGACATTACTCTACGTAAATGAGTGTTTTAGAGCGGTAAAATGTATTATACTGATATCATCGGTGAAATTGCAGTTTGTGTGAAAAATGCAAAAAAAATAAATAAATCTATAAACGTACTTATTTTGGCCAGGGTTTGTGACTAATAAAGGCTGGACATACCCCATTTTGAATACCCTGGGTTGTCTACATTTAAAAATATGCCATGATGGGGTTAATTTTCATTCCTGGGCTACCATATGGTTTCAAAGGCAACATAGGCCGAGCAAATCAATCTGGCAAATTTTAATGTGCAAAAATGGAAAAGTGGAAATCCCTACATTTGACCCCTGTAAGTTTGCAGAAACTCCTAAAACCTGTACATTGGGGGCACTGTTGTACTCGAGAGATGTTGCTGAACACATATTGGGGTGTTCTTTGTCAGTAACACATAACAGGAACTAAGAATCCATGCAAATGACTACCCAAAAGTTTGACAATGACTGGTGGTAGAATTAGTGCATGGAAAGTGTTAAAATACCACCATTTGAAATACTCTAGGGCAGGGGTAGGCAACCTTACATTAGTACTGTGACAAAATAAAATGTTGGTGTGCCGGTCCTATTTTTTTAAAATTGAGTTATGTATGTTGCACTTGTCTTATTTATGGGTGTTGCAGTTGTTTTGTAGCGCTGTATCTGTGTGTATGTGGGCTGCTATATTGTATATAATCATAGCTTGTGGTATTGTGTACGATACTTATGTGGCCTGTGTATGGTGGCTGTTTATTGAATTGTGGGTGTGGATATGTCATATTGTGTTTGGTGTGGGTGTGTGGGGCTGTTTGTGGTATTCCATGTGAGGCTTTTTGTGGGGTTGTGTGCGTGTATGTGGATTGTCAGTGGTGTTGTTTGTATGTGGGCTGTTTGTATTATTTGTATGACTTGGAGGCTTCTTCTGCAGCTCTGTGTATATCTTGCAGTGTGGGTGGCTTCCCGAGGGTCTCGTGAGAACTGGGCTGGCCATGTACAGGTCAAGGGCAGAAGCTCCGATTGCTGTTGTGGACTGCTCTACTCCAGTGTGGATTTCTGTTCATAAGTGCTGTAATCTATAAATTGAGAATTGTCCTTCATCACCTTTTTGCACTAGCAGAAATCTGAAGATCCACTGTGACTCCTGATAGGCCACACCTGTTTTGGCTCTAGCAGCCTTGAGTGCTGTGCAAAAGCACCTAGAGTGCCATTGGCTGCCTACCCCTGCCCTAGGGTATCTAATTTTCAAAAATATATGGTTTGATGGGGGTAAACTACATTTGCCGCTTCCAAAATGTCCCAAATAGGACATGGGTGCATGATGACGTCTGTAAAAATTTGTTGTAAAACTGGAATGCGCACCCTCCAAATAAGGTATTTTAGCCCCCAGAGAACCCAACACACCTATACATGGGGGTATCACTGTACTCAGGAGATGTTGCTGAACACATGTTGGGGTGTTCTTTGGCAGTAACCCTTAAAGATTTCCGTACATGTATTCTTAAATTGCTATTTGTGTCAAAAAAATCACCATTTTTTAAATTAATTTGGCATAGATTGGTGGTAAAATAGTTGCATGAAAAGAGTCAAAATACTCCAAGTGTAATACCTTAGGTTGTCTTCTTTTAAAAATATATACATGTGAAGGGTTATTCAGGGGTTCCTGACTAATATCAGTGCTACTTGTACTTATTGCCCTATAACGTTCCAAAAAAAGCTAAAAACATGTTAACATTGGGTATTTATAAACTCAGGACGAGATTTAGAAACTTTGTATCATGGGTGTTTTTTGGCGGTTGTAGATGCCTAACAGATTTTGGATGTCAAAGTTAGAAAAGGTGTTTGTTTGTTAAATTTTTTCATCATATTTTATAAAAAGTCTATAGTAAGTTATATAATATGATGAAAATGGTGGTATCTTTAGAAAGACCATTTAATGGCAAGAAAAACTGTATAGCATATGTGTGGATACAGTAAATTAGGAAGAGGAACATTTACCACTAAACACAAATTACAGCCCTGGTCCTTAACGGTAAGAAAATTGAAAAACGGTCTGGTCACTAAGAGGTAGAATTCACTGTACTGTCTTCTGTGAAAACGGGGCTTCATTTTGCCATATTATTCACCTGTTTTGCCACTGTATCTTAGGAATCTTCAAGCTGTAAAATATAAAAAACAAAAACAAACGTGAAACACCGTTCACTGCAAATACATCATTTTCAAAATGTATATCCATCATGCATCACAGAGCTTTCCCATAGGATTCTTATGATCTCAGCCAAGGAGGGCAGCGCCAAAAGCAAACCTAGCCAATCAGCATCTCCTTATAGAGATGCATTGAATCAGGCTGACAGGCCTTCAGGGCAGTATAAGCTGGTTTCTGTCCTTATGCCCCCCTGATAACAGTCCCTGCATCTCCTCGGTGGGGCTTTTTTTTTTTCTGGGGCTTTGCAGAATTGTGTAGCATGAAATGAGCTGCCCCAATTCTTTCCCTTGCGAAATCTACTGATGGACCCCCATTTTAGCTCTCTGTTCACAATCCTGAAATCACCTGAAGCTGCTAAGTTAGGAATGTATATTTCAGTTCAGCATTTGCCTTATGGTATAGAATATAGGTATTTTGGGTTGCCCTCTGCATTAAATAAATGCCCACTTTTTTAATATCATGCCATGTTTTCCTCATGATCAGGTACGGCATCATTAACTGATCTGACCGGTCTGCTCCCCCCAATTTGCCTTTTACACGGTTTAGTACAGGCTGGTACTTGCCTGGTCTCCCCTCTGCCGTGGACTGTGACTTTGCTGTTCATGTATCTTGGTCAGCATGTACACCTCCTTGTTGTCAAACTTCACTGCCACCAATTCTTCTGGCATAGAGCAACTAATTTGCCCCATTTCAGTCTCTTTTGTGCTACTCCTTATGGGAAGCAAATATGTGTTTTTCCTAATGTGCCACAGTTTCAAAACCGTGAAGTACTTTTAATAGTGGGATACTATTATAGAAATTATTGTTGTACAGGTGATATCCCTTGTTTAAAATGGGGTTCAAAAGGTCCCATACAATTTTTCCACTTGTCCCTATAATTTATGGGCAACCTGGGGGAATCGTAGTGGCTGTCCTTTTCCTTATATACACGAAAGCGATTTATGTATCCACTACCAGTTTTGCAGAATTTATACAGCTTATATACATATTTACATATATCACCCTTTGGTGTTTATAATATGTTCTCTGACTTACGTTGCATCTAAAGTATTGGTTTGTTTTTATTTTAGATATACCCTGGGGTGTTCAGTTGGCTTCTGTGTACATGCTTTGTGATGTCGCCCCAAGTGACCCAGCTGTCATATACAAGACACTACAATCATGGAGAGAGACCACCACCAATGACATGCCGCCTGCCATCACAAAGAGCCTAGCACAGGTTGCATCTCTGTGCAAATAAAAGGAATCTTTATTTTCGTATTGTTCACCAAAGTGCAAATGGTACCTAATATGCAGGTTCTGTTGTACAAATGGATATAAGTGCCTTTATTGCTTGTTTTGTTTTTGGATGAGGGGGGGTTGTGGGTTTTTTTTTTGTTTGGTTTTGTTTTTTATGTTTGCACCTTTTTGCAGTATAAGGAAAAGAGCCATTAACTGGTTATACAATTTTACTACTTTAGCACACACTTCAGGGCTACATTGTAAATGTGTAAATTGTAATATGTCTTGTAAATGTTTTGTAGAATAATTTGTGTTAAAATGCTTTCCTAAGAGTTCCTTACCAGAAGCAGGTAGGTTCTTGTGTTGAAAAGGGAATCCATAGAAGGTTGATTTTGACATCTGTTATTAACAACATGATCTTTCAGTTTACTTCTAATAGAATGTCTGTAGATTATGGTTGTTGAACACTCCTGATAGACACTATATATTTTTCTGTGTATTTTTATTTCTTCCTTACATTGGGCATATGCTTGTTTAGTGACTTCATAATCCCCTTTTGACTGGCAAGCAGTTTCAGAAGAAAAGGACTAACAAAGTCTGATTCTGCAATTGGGGACAATTAATTGAATATTCTTTGATCCTGATTTAGTTAGAGGCCTTATCTGATGATGTATTTTCCCTTGGTGCAAGCGTTTTCTAAATGTAAATACAGAACAAAGATTGTTATTCTACAAAACTTTTTTTGATTAAGCTAGAGCTGAGAGAACAAAAAATGAAAGTTCTGTATAAGAGTTTAACCATAACACACGAGCCTTGTAGAGACGTACAACCAAAAGGGATAGGAACAAAGCCGCTAATAAATGCAACTTATCATTTACTCAAATATTAAAAGCCGATCAGAGCACCCCCAACCCATTCTCTCCCTGTAATTAAAGTACAATCCGTACAAATATATTTTTATTTTATTTTTTCTGGAAATTTTTACAAATTACTTTGCTAACAAAATATTTTTGATTTGTATTTTGATTATAACCTAGGCAACTCACAGATATGCTCTTGATTGTTTGAATTAATTTTAAGTTGCATTCATTAACTGCTTGTCTTACTTCTTTTGGCTATTTCTTATAACAATGGTATATAATCATTCAGCTGTTGCATGTGAAGGCACCCAAATACCAATTCCTTCGTTTAAATCTGACTCATATTTAGTTTTTTGTTGGGTGACAGTCATTTGTCCATAATCCTTCAAATGCTGTTCTTCCTACTCTCAAGTATGGGGAAGAAAACACATTCTCAACTGCAAAAATCTTAAAATATGATTTAATGCAACCATTTGTATATCGCTTGAGCAGTTTCAGCTAGAATATGGTAAATATATAAAACACTGTCTTGCATCTTTCATCTTTAGCTGGTCATCATTGCGAAGGGAATACTACGAAAGGGCAAATAGACAAAGGCATATGTTTTCTAAGGTTAGTGGAGTAAGTGGGACAATGGCAGATAAATAGCAGCTTCCAAATAATTTTACAGATACAAATATTTTGTTTATTCTTTATCACAGTTTCCTGATAAAGAAACAATGTAACTTTGACTACCCTAAGCAGATTTCATTACTGGAGGTATTATGTCAATTACATCAATGTAGTACTTAATATATATATATAAAAGCAGTTTAGCTTTGTTATCTAAACAATCAAGATTCTGTACTGTTTTGGATTTAGGTTAAATGCTGTTTACGAGCACTAAAACTCTACACCTAGTTTAAATATTTTTGAAAAAAAATACATTATTCTAGAAGCTCTATAACATGAACCCAATGTGTGCAGTTTGGGACTGGAAAAAAAAGGAAAGTGGAACAAATTAACTGAAAAGCCGAGCTCACAATTTCAGTGCACATATATCAACCAACATTTTCTGATGTAGATTGCATTTTAATATATAAATGTAGAATAATATATTAATTATTTTGTTCTGTTTTATCATGTCAAAACTGTTAATTTTAAAGCCTTCAGTTAAAGACTTAAGCTCATATATTAAAATATTCCATAATACTAACCATTTTGTTTTACACAATCCAGCATTGTGTTTAAAGTCCTGCTGGTGTATGTTTAAAAATAAACATGTAACCGCTAAAATATCTTTATTTTTCATTATTACGAACTTTTCCTTTTCTTGGTTACTGCTGCTCGTGTAAATGGGAATTATCTCTTTGTACAGTTTTTAAGAAAAAGAAAATGAAAAACAGAAAAATATTCATAGATGACTGGGGAATCCCTATGAATGAATGTATTTATAGTATAGGTCTATAATGTGATTCACATTTTATGTTATTCCACTTTGGGAATTTTAGTTTCTGTACATAGAGACTAATGTGTAACTACTTGCTTTTGATTTGTTTGGTATGCATCTGAGATGCTTTGTAATAAAACTGAAACCTGACCAAAAGTGGTGTCTTATTTGGTGAACATTGTGCATGAAATAAATGACTGTGTCGCGAGGAATGAAGTCTCTAATCTGCTGAATTTGCTTTGTTACTCCCCCCCCACAAAAAAAAACATTGCTGACCCATACCCTGTCTGTGCATTAGGATGCCGACCTGACACTGTGTAATGTGTGGGGGGGTGACAGTGTTCAATTAGCTTCTCCAAACTGTATCTGTGGAATTAAGACATATCAAGACACAGCCAGGCGGACAAAACTACAGTAATAAAAGGCATTTGGAGAAAAAAAAGCAAGACTGCTCACAAGTTGGACTATCTACCTGAAATCGGCATGCCTGTCTGTTTCTCTATTCCTACGCATTATTTAGCTCACGGGAAGATCAGATACCTGTGTCTTGGTGAGTTAAGTATTTTCCATGCTCACACGCTATAGCATATATGTTTGAATGAAGATGCGCACCTGAAATGGCAGCTTGCCGACGCATGATTTGTCTGTTAGATATGAAACATCACATTGCAGACGCACCCGCGAGGCATACACCTGGTATTTACATACACACTCGACGCACCCACCTCCCTACCTGTGTTGGGGACACAGGGCCCGATTCATGCTACACACTAGGGCAGGGGTAGGCAACCTACGGCACTAGTGCCATGCACGGCACTCGAGGTGTCTTTCCACGGCACTCAAGGCTGCTAGTGCCAAACAGGCTCTGGCCTATCAGGCGTCTCAGTGAAACTTCAGATATCTGCTAATACGAAAAGGTGGTGAAGGAAAATCCTCAATTTATGCATTGCAGAACGTAGAGAAAGTGACCTCAGATCAGTTCCTCCCAGCACTTGTGAATGGGAATCCACACTGTAGTAGAGCAGCCTGCAGCTGCTGTTGCAGCTCTTGTCCTTGACCTGTACCTGGCCAGCCTGGTCTCCACTGGAACCCAGGGAAGCCACTCACACTGCTAGATATAGAGACCTGCAGAATAAGCCTCCCCTCATACAAATAACACAAACAGCCTACACCCAAACACACACAATCCGCTTAAACGCAACATCACTAACAATCCACATACATGCACACAATCCCACATTCAGCCTCTCACATGCAATACCCCAAACACACAATGTGACATATCCATCCACATCGTCATGCATGAAGATGATTTTATTACGGAAAGCATAGTTCTTCCTTCTGTACCAGGGAAGAAAGTGATCAGTCAGAAACTCCACATACTTTGCAGAGGTCATCTTTACACCTTCGGGGACCTCTCATCCCATGATTCCGGCCCAAAACATGACTCCACCACCGCCTTGCTGACGTCACAGCCTTGCTGGAACAGGGTGGCCCTCCACCAACTATCCACTACTCCATCCATCTGGACCATCCAGGGTTGCACGGCACTCATCAGTGAACAGGACGGTTTGAAAATTAGTCTTCATTAGAGTTGAGCGGACACCTGGATGTTCGGGTTCGGCCGAACTTCGGAAAAAAGTCCTGGTTTGGGCTCGAAATTGAAGTCAATGGGGACCCGAACTTTTGTGCACAAAAATGCCTCTAAAAAAGTCCTGGAAAGGGCTAGAGGGCTGCAAAAGGAAGCAAAATGGGGGTAAGAGTAGGACAAGTGCCCTGCAAACAAATGTGGATAGGGAAATCACTTAAAATAACATAAAATACCTAAAAATTAAAAATACAGCTGAGCCATAAAATAGCACTAGATGGAATCTTTGCTTTTAGCTTTGGAAGAACATAAATCAAAATCTAAAGCATGGCTGTCAGGATGATCACCAGAATTATCCATTTGAGAGAGGGTTGGAGTGCAGGGTATTCTCATTTATTTTTCAAACTGAGCTCAACTCCTGATGCATGGAGAAAAATCCTTCACAAGCCTCTGCTATTGTGTACATAGTTTATACTAAGTGACCCATAGATTGAGGAGGCGGTGACCGTGGCGGTGTAGGTGGAAGCAGCGGTGGAGGAGGAGGAGGTAGCCAACACTGTTTTTATTTTTTTTTGCTTTTGTTTTTTTTTAATTGGGGTAGCCCCCAAAATATTGGGACATATAAAAATAGAAAACAAAGAATAATTGCACTTGAGTATAACAATGGCTGGGTGAGGCCGGTATAAATGTCTATTCTGCACAAGGTACAGACAATTCTGGTGGGATCCATGCCTAGTTCATTTTAATAAACGTGAGCTTGTCTACGTTGGCTGTGGACAGGCGGCTGCGCTTGTCTGTGATAACGCCCCCTGCTGTGCTAAACACACGTTCAGACAATACACTGGCTGCAGGGCAGGCCAGCACCTCCAAGGCATAAAGGGCAAGCTCAGGCTATGTGCCCAATTTGGAGACCCAGAAGTTGAATGGGGCAGACCCATCAGTCAGTACGTGTAGGTGTGTGCACACGTACTGTTCCACCATGTTGCTGAAATACTGCCTCCTGCTAAGATGTTCCATATCAGATGGTGGTGCTGGTTGTTGTGGCGTGCTGACAAAGCTTTTCCACATTTCGGCCATGCTAACATAGAAACATAGAATGTGACGGCAGATAAGAACCATTCGGCCCATCTAGTCTGCCCAATTTTCTAAATACTTTCATTAGTCCCTAGCCTTATCTTATAGTTAGGATAGCCTTATGCCTATACCACTCATGCTTAAACTCCTTTACTGTGTTAACCTCTACCACTTCAGCTGGAAGGCTATTCCATGCATCCACTACTCTCTCAGTAAAGTAATACTTCCTGATATTATTTTTAAACCTTTGTCCCTCTAAATGTGTCCCTCTAACCCTGCCTTCTCCTAAGGATAACAAAATATCTCCTACTATCCTGCTTTATTATGTGTTTGTTGCCACCTTCTCATCAGTATCCTGCCTATTCCATATCTCCTATTGCACATCAGTCTAATAAATTTGACTATACGGTTTAGCATAATGTGTACTATTTACAATATGTTTATATTTGAATGTAGGTACTGACATGGTTGGCCTAGGAGGTCACGAGGTTTGTGTGGTGAGCATTTAGGTAAGTTAATACATGCATTGTGCAAAAGAGTGCTGATAATGCAATGAGGCATTGTGAAAAAGAGTGCTAATAATGGATGTCCTGGCTGTATAAAGTCTGCTGGAATTCCACAGTCCTGAAGACAGAGTAATATCCAAGGTAAAACTTTCCTGGGTGTCTGATTGAAGTACACACATGTATATGACAGGTTTTAAAACCTAAAAATAAGTCCACACACACCCTTGTTTTTATCAAGGCATGTGGCATTGATTGCTGTTATCTGTGAATTACCGCAAATAAGTAGGCTTTTCCAGAGAGTGGTAGAATTTCTGCAAATGAGATCTCTGGGCCTCAGTATCTGTACATGAACTGATTGTGGTACAGCTTCGGTATGTTTCCAATCTGTGCTCTAATGTATGAATTGGTATGCTTGATGTATTGGTGGATATGCTCTATGTATGAGTTTCTGTGACATTATATGCTCTATGTATGAGTTACTATGAGGACACAGCCTCAGTATATGTACCCACTATATGCTCTATGTATGAGTTACTATGAGGACACAGCCTCAGTATATGTACCCACTAAATGCTCTATGTATGAGTTACTATGAGGACACAGCCTCAGTATATGTACACACTATATGCTCTATGTATGAGTTACTGTGAGGACACAGCCTCAGTATATGTACCCACTATATGCTCTATGTGTGAGTTACTATGAGGACACAGCCTCAGTATATGTACCCACTATATGCTCTATGTATGAGTTACTATGAGGACACAGCCTCAGAATATGTACCCACTATATGCTCTATGTATGAGTTACTATGAGGACACGGCCTCAGAATATGTACCCACTATATGCTCTATGTATGAGTTACTATGAGGACACGGCCTCAGTATATGTACCCACTCTATGCTCTATGTAAGAGTTACTATGAGGACACAGCCTCAGTATATGTACCCACTATAGGCTCTATGTATGAGTTACTATGAGGACACAGCCTCAGTATATGTACCCACTATATGCTCTATGTATGAGTTACTATGAGGACACAGCCTCAGTATATGTGCCCACTATATGCTCTATGTATGAGTTACTATGAGGACACAGCCTCAGTATATATATCCACTATATGCTCTATGTATGAGTTACTGTGAGGACACAGCCTCAGTATATGTACCCACTATATGCTCTATGTATGAGTTACTATGAGGACACAGCCTCAGTATATGTACCCACTATATGCTCTATGTATGAGTTACTGTGAGGAAACAGCTTCAGTATATGTACACACTATATGCTCTACGGATGAGTTACTGTGAGGACACAGCCTCAGAATATGTACTCACTATATGCTCTACGTATGAGTTACTGTGAGGACACAGCTTCAGTATATGTACCCACTATATGCTCTACGTATGAGTTACTGTGAGGACACAGCCTCAGTATATGTACCCACTATATGCTCTATGTATGAGTTACTGCGAGGACACAGCCTCAGTATATGTACCCACTATATGCTCTATGTATGAGTTACTATGGAGACACAG
>OW240915.1:145311755-145342192 GCA_933207985.1 Pelobates cultripes | reverse complement strand
TATGTATGAGTTACTGTGAGGACACCGCCTCAGTATAAGTATCCACTATAGTCTCTATGTATGAATTGATCTGAAGATTCTGGTTCAGTATGTGTGTTCTTTATATACTGTGAAAACACAGCCTCAGTATATGTCCTCTACATGCTCTATATGTAAGTTGGGGTGGAGACATTGCTTCAGTGTATCTGTTAACTATATGCTTGATGTATTTGTGGAAACACAATGCAGGTGAATAATATTAGACACATCCTCTATGAGTCTATTCTAATACTGGTTCTATACTGGTAATACTGGTTAGTCACAACCTCAGTATATATGAGTGGTATAATATGTGAATGAAGTCCTGTTAAAACACAGCCTCAATGTATCTCCCTCATGTAAACTTAATATGTGTACAAGCATAGTGCCACCCTATAGCAGATGCAGGCTATGTATGATTACTGTTTGAACAGACTCAGTATATGTAACTGATATATCTGTGCATAAGGTGCTGTTAGAAACATCCACAATGTATGTGATTCATATATTCTGTATGCAGGTTTATACACGGCCTTGGTAGATTTAATAATACAAATGATCTGGGTTTTGCGCTGAAATGTTATATAGCCCATTCTAGCAAAAACAAATGCACTGTTGTACTGGGAAAGTAACTATTGCCTTGAGTTCTGAGTGGGGACCCACCGAAGGGCAGGCTATTTTAGCTGCTGTCCGTTCTCAGAATACTCTTGCGACCCATTTTTTTCTCTCCATTAGTTTAAAGGGTAATCCAGACGTGGACCCGTTGCTCACGGTGCCTAGAGAGATATCAGCTATGCCTCACTGACGATGCCTAACAAGGCTGAAACGATCGTCTGGGGTTGCTGTATCTCTCGTGCAGAGAGAACTTGCTGGCATTTTGGATCTGGACTGCCCGTATGGGTGGGACCAGTCTGATATGCTTCAGATATGTTCTCTCTGTAATGGCACAAGTTGAGCTAAAACCAGCATGAGTTCTGAGCGGGGACCCACCGAAGGGCAGGCTATTTTAGCTGCTGTCCGCTCTCAGAATACTCTTGCGACCCATTGTTTGCTCTCCATTAGTCTAAAGGGTAATCCAGACGTGGACCCCTTGCTCACGGTGCCTAGAGAGATATCAGCTATGCCTCACTGACGATGCCTAACAAGGCTGAAACGATCGTCTGGGGTTGCTGTATCTCTCGTGCAGAGAGAACTTGCTGGCATTTTGGATCTGGACTGCCCGTATGGGTGGGACCAGTCTGATATGTTCTCTCTGTAATGGCACAAGTTGAGCTAAAACCAGCTTGAGTTCTGAGCGGGGACCCACCGAAGGGCAGGCTATTTTAGCTGCTGTCCGTTCTCAGAATACTCTTGCGACCCATTTTTTTCTCTCCATTAGTTTAAAGGGTAATCCAGACATGGACCCCTTGCTCACGGTGCCTAGAGAGATATCAGCTATGCCTCACTGACGATGCCTAACAAGGCTGAAACGATCGCCTGGGGTTGCTGTATCTCTCGTGCAGAGAGAACTTGCTGGCATTTCGGATCTGGACTGCCCGTATGGGTGGGACCAGTCTGATATGCTTCAGATATGTTCTCTCTGTAATGGCACAAGTTGAGCTAAAACCAGCTTGAGTTCTGAGTGGGGACCCACCGAAGGGCAGGCTATTTTAGCTGCTGTCCGTTTTCAGAATACTCTTGCGAACCATTTTTTTCTCTCCAGTAACTATTGCCTACTGTGAAATTTCTATTTCAGTTTTTTAAATGAAGTAGATAAGGAAACATACTGCTTTTGGCATTGTATTAGATTCCTTCTCCCACAGGTGTTTCAGGATAAGCAATTAACACATTTTACCACTTCAGATAGATTGCAGGTGTTACTGAACCTATCTGAGTGCCTCTCCAGGAGAGGAGATGACCTGAATTTCCAAAAGGAAGCATGGTAATGTTCAACAGAATGAATGCTTTTTTGTGTGCACACCTATGTATTTATACAGGATTTATGCTGGTTTCAGGAGCACACATTGGGCTATTTATTGATCCCATAATAGGTAACTCTGAAGCAATTACCTGACTGTTTTCACTGGTATATTTCCTTTCTTTCTAAAATCTAACTTTACTGAATTTAAAAGCTGTTCATATTGGCCTTTTCTTTCACCTGGTAATAACTTTAGTATCATTGTATTTTCTGCAAGCTTCTACTCTGGAAAACTCACTACTCTTGGTCTGGTTTATACTTTTTATTCAATTTTAGCTCCATTCTCTGGAATTGGTTGAACATTCTTTAGAACTGAGTACATTTCCTTAAAGCACAATCTTTATAATTTGGAGAATGTACTGAATTTTATATTCAGTATTCTCTTATACCTTGGGGACCTGAAAGTTTGTCAATCCCGTTTAGTATATGTCAGGGGTGGCATGCTTTTGGTTCTTAAGGAGTTAATGATCAGAAAATTCGGACAGATCCCCCTGTTGTGAAGGGCAACATTATAATTCCTTTCTGTAATACAAGGTATTATTTTAGGCACATACTCCAGGTAACTTTGATGCTGTGTATTGCAAGTATTTTAATTGACATTGTAAGATCTTTCCAGTCCCCAGACCATTCTATAAGGTTTACTATCTCAGGTAAAATTCACCTGCTACCAGAACAATAAAGGAAATCCCTGAACATGTCGTTCCATTTGGACCTTGGTTCTGATATCCATGGGGATTCTGTTAGGTGTCTTTTATATCTGGAATTTGCAACCAATGTGTGGCTTTAAGTGGTTGATTTATCCTGCATAATATAATGCGTCTTGTTGAGGACAAACATTTGACTGATTTGTTTTACATGGTCTCTGTACCTAGAGCGGTATAAGTTATGGTCTCCTAACATTGCATGGATGTAATACCTGTGGATTGTATGCTTGGATTGGTGTTGATATCCTGCAGATAAAACAAACTGATTATTATCACCATAGGCTCTGCCATAGTACTTCTTCACTATCTGAAGATAAGGTAAGAGTAAGTATGCGATTGTTTGTTCTCCTAAGGATAACAGAATATCTCCTACTATCCTGCTTATTAATGTGTTTGTTGCCACAATGTATAATGTGCCTCTGGTTACCACCTTCTCATCAGAATCCTGCCTATTCCATATCTCCTATTGCACATCAGTCTAATAAATTTGACTATATGGTTTAGCATAATCTGTACTATTTACAATATGTTTATCTTTGAATGTAGGTACTGACGTGGTTGGCCTACTTATAATTTAATAGTTGCCACAATTTCTACGGTTCATACCGATATTTCTTTTTGTCTTCAACTAATCTGTGTATGGTTCCTCTTGCCTTTGCCTAGGTTTATACCTCTCCTGTGACTGATCATTGCTGTATCAATTCATCCACAGTGTGAGGTATTGTTGTGAGTCTGGTTTTGCAATATATAGTCATTATTGCGCTCTGCCTCTTTCTGACAGGCAAATATTGATTTGTTTCCTGTATCTACAGGTAAGTAAAATACATCCAGAAAGTAGTAGGATTCTCAGTGTAAATCTCCCCATGTGTAATAGTATGGTGTGACTGTTCTTATCCAATATTATCTGCTTGTTCCAGTATGATATCTGGAAGTTATGCCTTTATCAAGGTTCTGAATTGATGATGTCATCCATTGGTTTTAAATTTATATCAGAAAAGAACATTATTTTTTTTTAATTCATCACAAGATGGGTTCCTTATTGCTTACGAGAGTTTGTCTAGCCTTGTTCCTTCTCCAGCTTATGCTATCATGGCCTTAATTCCTATCTGGCCTTTTCAGGATATTTCAGACACTTGAATGCCAGGAGGTTGCAGACCTTGTAGAAGCTAGGGTAAATTACCTTGTCTGAACAGATTTTATAACAATATCCTATTGATTACTGGTTTGGCTTTTTTTAAAGTCTTCTAAGGTTTATGCAGCCCAACAATGGTTTTATAGCTATTAGCTGTTTTTGAACTCTGTCCCTCCCTCTATATATTCAGCTTGGGTATTACCCATGAGTAAATGCTGCCATGAATAATGGTCAGGAAAAAGGAAAATTTGCTTCATACTTACCGTAATTTTCTTTTCCTGATCATTCGTGGCAGCATTACGTTCCCACCCATATACTATAAGAGTTGTGAAGCTAGTTACAAAGACTGCCTGATGGGAAGGGAGAGGATCTATTTATACCAGTTTCAAAGTTCTATTTCCTGTCCTTTGTGCTGTGAGGGGAGGAGCTAACCCCATGAGTAAATGCTGCCATGAATAAATTATCAGAAAAAGAAAATTACGGTAAGTATGAAGCAAATTTTCCTTTATAATATACTTAACAGATGGTATTTCTTAACGATGTTAAAAGAGTGCAGCATTATACTTGCCTCTGTGTCATTAATAAAATCATGACTTTACATCATGAAATAGTAAAATATGGTAATTCATTACCTAAATGGCAGACAACTGAGCAGTTGGGCTGCAGGGTGAAGGATATATACACCAGAACTGCTTCAATAAGCTAATGTTATTTTGGTGCCTATATTGTCCCATTAACACAGTATAAATGCTCTCTCTACGGTTTACTATGGATCCTGCATTTAGTGAGTTACCACCCTCAAAGGAAGGCCTAGAATAAGGCATGGCCTAAAATAAGGGTTACTGCTTGTTGAATTAAAAACAGACGCATTTATTAAAGGTTAACTGTAGAACAGAGAAACACCATCACAAAAATCACATTATAAATTTTTCTCGCAAACAATTTTTTCAGTGCAACAATCCCATAAGTAAAAATAAATCAAATCATTAATTATATTAACTGAAATGTTGTCACATATTAAATATTATAACAGACAAGAATAATCAGACGCAATATTTTCAGTTTATAATTGCTATATACAAAAAGATATATAGAAATACAAAAAGATTTATAGTAATCAGAAATGTCACAATTTATATCCAAAAATCTGTATAAAGCTCTGCGGACAAATTTAAGGCACATGTTATGATTAATTTTTGTAAAAAATATTTTTTGTTATCAATTCAGGAATGTGATTAGCTATTTTTATTTGTTCTTTTACAAATTAAGACAAAACCTGCTAAGTACAAAAAGATCAGCTTCTTTTATGACAAACTTTCATACTTGGCAATGTGCTGTGTACTAGTGCAAACTATTGTTCCCTGTCTAAAACAAAATTCAGGTAATGCATATTCCCAAAAGACATTTTTTTTTATTTATTTTTTTAAAATCTTTTATTGAGATTTTTCTTTTTTTTTTTTGTACAAAGGAATTCAATACATACATTTTCGTGGAAGTTTAGGACCTAATTTCGGTGGAAAAGAGATTTTTAAAATGTATTTATTTTAGAGAACAAATCCCATACTTTGAGGTCATACAATGTATTATAACATGTACTGCGAAGACATTGTGCATCAGTCTACCCCTAACCTCTGGGTGGAAAATAATATGTCTTAACTTCTCAAAGATTAGTGGGGTTACACTCTTGCTGTTTTGATCGAGAAATGTAAAACATTGCCGTTTTTTGTAGATGTTTTCATTGCAGAGCTAAACACTCCTCTAGCGGTTGTCTTCCTGACAGCTTCAAAATTAAAACTAAAAGTGAACGGTCACTTCTTTTGTATTTACACTATTTTCAATGGAAGCACCTATAATTTGTATACTTTTTTTCCTGAGATGATCTGTTTTCTGATAAATTTAAAGAAATAGCAAGAGACATATTAATACAGTTCAAACAAGGCAAAGCCAGGGCTAACATTGCAAGTGAGGAGGGGGGAAAATAGTTTAATTCCTCCTATTCTCCATATGCTTTCTCTACGCTGCCTGCCAGGTGCAAAGCACAGAGTTTATAACAGTGATTGACAGGGATCGAACATGGAGGTGTGGATTTCTAAATTTGAATTTCTTCCTTTTTTTTTTTACACCTTGCAAATACATATTTTGCTAAATATAGGCATGATTAAACTCCTATTTAATAAATATAGGTATGAGTAAACTCATATTATTAAAAATCCAGGGAAGAGACTGTCCCCAATTAATTCAGTCCCTTTCCCACTACTGATATGCTGAGGTGAGGGTATGGGGAAACAGAAATTGAGTTACTCTCTCCTGGTATATCATGAACTTGGTCCATCCATGTTGCTTATTAATGTATCGATTATGTATTTTGTATAAATATCAGTTAAAGGAGAGGGAGTGAATTATAGGAGACAGAGACAATGCAATTCTCTCTCGCTACCTCCTCTCCCACTATAAAACTAAGCTGCAAATGGCAGCTGCTACCAAGAGCAACCCCCAACAATCTTGGATAGACCAAGACATTTATGCCTTAGGTCGGCCCTAAGGGTAAAGCAACCATATCCCTACAAAGTAAAAAAAAAAATATATATATATATCATCTCTGAGTTCTGGATATAGTTTGAATTTCAGTATTGTAATGAATTTTGTAGTCTCCAGAACCCCTCAATTATATTTTCCCATAATAATGCTTATATTTAGTACCTAAGCCTTGCACTATTCAACTCGGATCAATTAGTGGTCCTGGTGCAAGATCTGGCTTGAACTCCGCATCAATGAAAGCACTCTTTATCGTTCAGTGTTACAGCTTCTTTTTTAGCAGTTTATCATATATACATTTGCAACTGATAAAGATGCAGCAATATGTACATATAAAATCCACAATGTGTGTACATATACACACAGTGTGATACCTATGAGATCGCACAAATTTAAAAAAAAAAAAAAAAAGAGGGGCATCGAAATAGTTTTTTTTAGTGTAGCATTACTTGTATTTACATAAAATGTATATTTTTCCTAAAAGATATTTGTTTTATTTAATGCACATTAGCTCCAACAATAAATAGAATTTGTCTTTTTGTACTGGGGATTTTTTTTCCCCTCCCAACACTCAGTTTCTTTTCAATTCTCATCCAGCCAGTGAGATGGAAGTGCTACTTCTATAAATTCAATGCATGCAATTTAAATCAATAGATTTAGTGGAAAATGTAATCGGTATGTTGTCCACATAGTGAGCATTTGCTATATACATCATTTTCTACAGTCTAAATCTTTTTCTTCTACATGTACATAGACCCTGGTGTTCATCAGAAACACTCTTAGCTATGTATTGGGTGTTGGTATTTTAGATTATGATCATTCTTGAGCAATATTATATTAAAAAAAAATATGCTGGCAATTTTAGGATACTTTTTATCAAAATAATTATTTTAAATAGTATTTTCTAAAAAAAAAAAAAAAATGCTTTACATGTATACTTGGCGGTGACAGTGTATATAAATAGACAAAATATGCATCACCACTTTCAATGGGAATTTGAGAAAAAAGTAAGATGTACTTGAAATTGTTAGAAAAAAATGCTTTGAATCAGTCTTCATCATGATGAATCTGCTTATAAAGTTACACGCTGCACTGTTTAATATGTCATTTAGAAATACAAATTGGACAGGATAGAGCCCTGTAGTTCATGACACAAATACCTGCAACAGATTCAGAACTTCTACACCTGGGTCCTCAGTAGGATCTTTAAATGTTTGCTTTCTCATAAAGAATATTTATTCAACTCTAGATCATATATTCTTTTAAATATGTATATAAACAAACTAAGAGTAAATACAATTTAAAGCATATAGAACCGAACTACAAAAACAGCTTTGCCTTAAAACTGTGGTACTGATTTACCCAATCATATGGTGTTTTCAGAAGTGGATTTTGTTTCTTAGGGTTTGGTTATTTTTGAATAAAAAGAAACAATTTACAGTTAACTTGTGACGTTGCAGGTTGCTCACTTATCTCAAGGGGCTTTAACATTGAAAGCCAATTGTTTCTCATATCCTGAAGTTCAAAAAGTTCCTCACTTGATTCAGACCTCTTTTTGTACCCCCAAATAAATCAAAATGTATTGACACTCCTGCAGCAAATAATAAAATGACCATCATTCCAACCACAATGATATTTCATGACCTACTGTTAAATATGGCATACCTACTGATGTTTGTGGTCAATAACTTTAAAAATCCCACCTCCACTCAATCAAGTTAGAAGGCACATAACACCAAGGACACAGGTTTATCTTGTGAACAGAACAAAGACGTTCTGTGTTAAAGTGGCTAAGGAGAAAATCTTAGAAGCCGGTCCATATAAATGAGTTTAGATATTTTTCTAAATTAACTAGAAGCTTGTTATGAACACAAACATGACTTATTAACCCCTTAAGGACACATGACATGTGTGACATGTCATGATTCCCTTTTATTCCAGAAGTTTGGTCCTTAAGGGGTTAAAGCTTTCAACCTCCTGATCTATTTAAATGGTACTGTGAGCATGAAAGTAAACAAATTTAATGATCCCAACATTTATTCCAATAAAAAGGAAAATGTTTGCCAGCAACACCATAATATATATATCATTTAAAAAAAAAAAAAAAAATCATCCAGTGATTAGTTAAAATTTCTGATTATCTCCTTTTATCTCAGCTCCGCTCCTGGAAAAACCATTTCTGGTAGTCTGTGTCGGAGCATGGTCTTAATACAGGTTCTGAGTTTCCATTTTCGGAGTTTCGCTCAGCTTGCACACACTTTTCTGTTAGTTGATGTAATAAACTACCATCCTGGAAAGCAATTAAAATATTGTAATTAGTTCACAAACAAGTAGGTTGCATCTCTTACATTTGCTTAACCCCTTAAGGACACAACTTCTGGAATAAAAGGGAATCATGATGGAATATTTCCGTCATGTGTCCTTAAGGGGTTAATGCTCTCTAGATCACAGTGTCAATGGGAACAAAATAGCACATTTGTATGCGTAAAAAAAAAACCACGTGATTAATTATAAAAACAAAAATATATTCTGATGTCTGACTATCTTAAAGGACCACTATATTGCCAGAAAAACAAACTCTTTTTCCTGGCACTACAGGGTCCTTATGTTCCCCCCACCCTCAGGGCCCCCCTCCCGCTGGGCTGAAGGGTTAAAAACCTCGGCCCCGGTGACCCCTCCTCCCCCTGCCGACGTCCGAGCCGCACACGCATTCTAACTGCCCATCGGAAAGCATTACTCAATGCTTTCCTATGGACGTCTAGCGTCTTCTCACTGTGATTTTTACAGAGAGAATCGCAGAAGCTCCTCTAGCGGTTGTCAGTGAGACAGCCACTAGTGGCTGGATTAACCTTTAGTGAAACATAGTTTCTCTGAAACTGCTATATTTTCAGCTGCAGGGTTAAAACTAGAGGGACCTGGCACACAGACCACTTCATTGAGCTGAAGTGGTCTGGGTGCCTATAGTGGTCCTTTAAGAGATTACTGGGAACAGGCTTGCATATAGTACAGGAGGAAGTGTGCTGTTCCTATGTTTATGCAGGCTCTATGGTCTGGTTGTGTCTGGTGTGTGATGGTTGCATGCTGTGCATGTCTAGTGTGTACTGGTTGTGCGTGCGTGCAGGTTGTATGTGGTGTGTGCTGGATCTCCTCCTCTCACCAACCCTTAAGCCAAATCAGACTTCAATACGTGGAGCACATGCACTCACCGAGTCACAGAGTACATGCTGGAGGCTGCAATGCGCTTGAACTCAGCAGAGAGCACAATGCAGGGATTTGAAGTTTACTGAGGTCTGCAGGCACTAACATTATTATGCTCACATGCCATGCCACAGACACTGTCCTCCTTGTAGCAGTCCTATTGCCTGCCTGGCACCCAGAACTGCATGTACTGGGCATCAGACAATATAAATTACACATCCCTGACATCTACATTATACTCTTTTATATACTAATGGGAAAGGCATTGCTATGTTTGTCATTTTATTATGTTTTATTTTATGATGTTTGAGAAATGATGGAAATCTGCAACTTCCAAACATTGCACCATTATACTGGTATTTTAATGTCTAGCAGCTCAACAATAAATAATAGGGGGGTGCCATGACTGAAAACAAAGTGAGTACTTTGCAAACAACCATTCAACCTCCACATGTGCTAAACAACCTTTTGTCTGACAATAAATGTAACTCCTACCAAAACCTAAACAAACTCTTTCATTATTCCCAAATGTAATCATTCTAAGGCTGATCGCTTTAAACCTAAAAAACACTTGTTTTCCTGGCACTATAGTGCCCTGAGGGTGCCCCCACCCTCAGGGTCCCCCTCCTGCCCGGCTCTGGGCAGGGAGCTCTCCATCTCCGATCCTCCTCTTCACCTCCCATGCGGCTGAATGCGAACGTGCGGCAAGAGCTGCGCGCGCATTCAGCCGGTCACATAGGAAAGCATTCATAATGCTTTCCTATGGACGCTGGTGTGCTCTCATTGTGAAAATCACAGTGAGAAGCACGCAAGCGCGTCTAGTGGCTGTCAATGAGACAGCCACTAGAGGAAATAGGGGAAGGCTTAACCCATTTATAAACATAGCAGTTTCTCTAATACTGCTATGTTTATGAAAAAATGGATTAACCCTAGCTGGACCTGGCACCCAGACCACTTCATTAAGCTGAAGTGGTCTGGGTGCCTAGAGTGGTCCTTTAAGCCTAGTTTTAACGCTTCACGATAACATGATATTCATTTTAGATGTGGTGAAAAAAATGGTACCTTTCTGAAAATAAACTCCTGATTTTCAGGAACTTTTTGACCATTTTCCCGACATAAATACATTGTTAGATGGTCTGTATTTGCATCTGCTGTTACACAGCCTTCAGGCTGTCGGGTGTTGTAGCGTATTTCATTATATGATGTGTATTCAAAGAACTGAAAAACAAGACAGTAAATGTTTATTTAAAATGGGAAAAAAAAAGGACCACCAAATAGCAATATCCCACTTCCCATGCTATAGTCATGGCTACAACTGACCTATACCTGAATGGAAGAAAAGGCACAGCCTAAAATCATCTGAAATGAGAAGATCACTGGAATAGTAGGATAATGCAATGATGGGAAAATAAAAGACCTTGTTAATGACAAATGCTAGCATCAAGGACTAATTAAATATGATTAGCCAAAGAAGGAAAGTAAAAACCATGACATCTAGAGTAGGCAAGGTACATAAGAAGCTATGTCAAAACATTACCATCATATTGACTATAGATTGCTGATCAATCGACCTAGGTAATATGTAGGCAAAGGCAAGGTCAGCAATAAAATAAGGGTAACAAGTGGCAAAAAATACCACAAGGGAACAGACACTAAAATCTACATAACTTGTTTCAGTAGGTATTAGGATGCAATTATAGGTAGAAACCTCTCGAGCACCTAACAAACCTGAGATATGATTTGTAGTATAAAGCAGATCCTAGGATGATCACTATTATTGGTATTTATATAGCGCCAATTTATTCTGCAACACTTTACAATATTATAAAAGGGGGAGATTTAAAAATAAATGAGACAATTGCAAACATGTGCAGCCACATTAAAATGAGACATGAGACATTACATTTGCAGCCACATTAAAATGTGTTAAATAGTTAAAAAAAAAAAGTGTATACATACATATTAGTATAAAGGAGGTTTTACACCTTCCTTATGCCCCCACTCATCATGCTGTGTGTAATGGGATATCTACTAAACAGCCTCATAAGAGACAAGACTTGCCTAGTTTTATTTGTTCGTCAGTTTTTTTGTTTTTTTAATAGTAATGACGGTTTATTATGGGTTTTTTTTTCTTGGACATTTGTGGGGCTGAAGAAAAGACTTATGAAGGTAAATTTACAGGTATTAGATGTATTACTATTATTAGAGTGAGGTGGTAGGAATTAATTTTTGTACTGCGGATGGGTGGCTAGGGACCTGTATTCTGGTTGGTCCTAAGTTTTTGGGGGGGACTTGTGGACAATGGTCCCTTATGTGCTTATTTTTTTTAACTATTTGCTAGGCCCATTGGCAGCATTAGCAAATAGCTATGATATTTTTAAAATCCAAGGCATAATTTTAAGAATTTGGGCCTGGATTTTAGTATCCCGGCAGCTTTAATTCTGCAGAAATTCAAAGCCTGCAATGCCAAATCAGATTTTAATAGTAAAACTCCAAATGGAGGGAGTGTGTAAAGATCAAAAGCACTTAGTGTGAACAATCCAAACAGCAGCTCAAACAAAACATTATTGTGGAAAAAACCCTCCCTCCCACACAGCATGTACAAGAAAATATGTAAAATGGTATAAGTCAAGGAACCTTATACCCTTGGTGGAACACTGAATTAAACATGGTGTTTGCTTACCCTTGTAGAAGTATATCTCAAACCCAAAAATAAAAGCTGAGAAATATAGAGTGCAGATGATAGCTACGTGCATACAAAACATAAGTAGAAAGAAGTCAGACCACTCACATGTACCCAGGGCCAGTGCAAGCATTTTTGGCGCCCTAGGCGAAAACAAATTTGCTGCCTCATTTGCTTCACTGAATCATGCAGACTAACATACATGATGACTCAAGTAGACACACACTAACCATGCAAACTGACACACACGCACTAACCCATGTAGACTGACACACACAGACTCGTATACACGCTGATTCATGCAGACACACACACATAGACCCACTGACCCATGGAGGCACACACATCGACCCATGCAGACACACAATGACCCATACAGACACACTGACCATACAGACTGACATACATAAGCATACTGACTGAAGCAGACTAACCCACATTCTCTGACATACCTTAACTTCATTGCTGTTTATTGCCTGCGCCTGGCTGCCCATCACATCCTTTCTCTGCACATTTCCTGTTATGCTCCCGCCCACTTCTCCACACATACAAGGGAAGGGGCAGGAGCGAAGAATTAAAGCGCCCGCGCGCTGCCGCAGTGCATGTCTGGGAGAAGGGGGCCTGGCTGAGCGGTATTTGGTGGATGCCGCCGGACCTGTGTCCTACCGGGCGCTAGTGAGCAACAATGTAAGTGATTCCAAATGCCCGGCGGCATACTTAAAATAATATTTTATAGAGGGGCCCTGCATGTACCATGTACCAAAGCCTATATGAATTGGCTCAGTAAATGACGTTCCCATGCTTTAAGGGTAGCATCTCACAACTCCTGCGGTCTAATCAAACACTCTCAGTGAAAAGAAAAGAGGCAACCAATGTGTAGTACTTTTATTAAAATCATGGAGGTATATTGCTCACCTTATTCAGAGCCTTAAAATCCTGGCTCTGAGGGTAATAAGAACTTCAGAGGACTGTATAAAAGTGTTTAAACAGTATTGCACTAAATGTTTTTTCCCCATTCTGTATGGGGCAGTTTGGACATAGCTCTGAGGGGGTTATGTACAAAAAGTGCTGTTCTGACCCCTTCAGGACGGAGTCAATAGTACACGTTCTGATCAAAACAAAACAAACAAAAACTGGAATTTGCGCTATATGTCTGTTCAACCGTAATTCACCTCTTTTGTATTATGTGCACCCACACTTATTATATATCATTTTGTTCAGGAGAAACAGGGCTTTCATTTTTTATCAAATATTTATATATCAAACATAATGTATTATGAATAAAATTTAAAAAAACTGTGAAATTTTACATTTGTAATTTGTAGTGCTGCCTCACATTTTAGCTGTAAATGTCATAATACTGTTAGGTTTTACTGCAAAAAAGGCACATTTTTAATCAGCGATGTCTCACGAGTACAACAGTACCCCCCATTAACAGGTTTTATGGTGTTTTGGAAAGTTACAGGGTCAAATATAGAACATTCCATTTTCAGATTGAAATTTGCCAGATTAGTAATGTTACCTTTGAGACGGTGTGGTAGCCCAGAAATGAGAATTACCCCCCATAATGGCATACCATTTGAAAAAGTAGACAAGTCAAGGTATTGAAAGTGGGGAATGTTTAGTCTTTTTCAGTAGCCACTTAGTTACAAACATTGGCCAAAGTTAGCCAGTGTTTGTGACTAAGTGGCTACTAAAAATGACTGGACATACCCCATTTGCAATACCTTGGGTAGTCTACTTTTGCAAATGGTATGCCATCATGGGGGTAATTCTTATTCCTGGGCTACCATACGGTCTCAAAGGCAACATAACCAATCTGGCAAATTTCAATGTCAAAAAAATAAAAATGCAAGCCTTATATGTGACTCTCTAACTTTCCAAAACACCATAAAACCTGTACATGGGGGGTACTGTTATTCTCGGGAGACTTCACTAAACACAAATATTAGTGTTTCAAAACAGTAAAACATATTACAACAATAATATAGTCCATAAAAGGGCCGTTTGTTTGTAAAAAATGCACTTTCTCCCTGTGTTGTCAGGCATGTCAATCAAATTTTAATTAATGAAATCACATAATTATGTTAAAAGATTACTTAACTATACACGTAGAATTTTAATATATATGCATTTATAGGTATTTAAATTCTACGTGTATACTAATGTAATTATATGTATTTATCTATATATTGCAGTTATTTGTATTATATATATTGATAGATATATATAGAATGTCATTCTAAGTATTTTGTTACCAATATATATATATTAATAACAAAATACAGTTAGAATGAAATTACATATGAATATATAATTTATATTAAATTTTGTTTCAATATTTTAATTTATTTTATTATTTTATTTATTATTGTAATTATACGTGTGTGTGTGTGTATATGTATATATGTATATATATAAATATATATATATATATATATATATATATATAAAAAACGTCATTCTAAGTGTATTTTAATATTAAGATATATACTAATAGTATTAAAATACACTTTGTATGATGAGATATATATAGATAGATATATAGATAGAGATAGATATATAGATAGAGATATATATATATATATATATATATATATATAGAGATATATATAAATACTTTTAATTTATTTTTACACATGTCTAATTTTTTTATTTTTTTTTATTTTTATTTTTTACACTTTCCACCAGATATTTCAGACAGCCCCCCTGCTGGCAGATCCACAGCCAGCTATAGGGGGCCATGTGATCGCTCTTTGAGAGCGATCACATGGCCCCCGGGGGCCTCACGTGCCGGAGGAGGGCTGCCAGGCAGCAGCAGGAGGTAAGTACCGCTGAGGTCCTGAGGGCTTAAGTAGTTAGGGCGTTCTATGCCGCCGCAACGGCTTTAAAGCCGCGACGGCATAGAACGCCGTAACGGCGTTAAGGGGTTAAATGCACCCACACTTATTATATATCATTTTATTCAGGGGAAACAGGGCTTTCATTTACCATCAAATATTTAGGTATGGAACATAATTTAATATGAAAAAAATATTAAAAAAAATGGGAGAAAATAATTTTTTACAAATTTTTAGTTCTACATGACATTTTAACTGTGAATGTCAAAATACTGTTTACTTTTACTGCAGTACTATACACATACTTGTATTCAGCGATGTCTCACGTGTAAAACAGTACCCCCTATGTACAGGTTTTATGGTGTTTTGGGAAGTTACAGGGTCAAATATAGCATGTTACATTTTCTGGTTTTTTCACATTGAAATTCGCCAGATTGGTTATGTTGCCTTTGAGACCATATGGTAGCCCAGGAATGAGAACTACCCCCATGATGGCATACCATTTGCAAAAGTAGACAACCCAAGGTATTGCAAATGGAGTATGTCCAGTCTTTTTTAGTAGCCACTTGGTCACAAACACTGTTAATATTTGAAAATGAAAAAAAACTAATTTGAACGAATTTTGGCCAGTGTTTGTGACGAAGTGGCTACTAAAAAAGACTGAACATACCCCATTTGCAATACCCTGGGTTGTCTATTATTGCAAATGGTAAATGGTATGCTATCATGGGGGTAGTTTTCATTCCTGGGCTACCGTACGGTCTCAAAGGCAACCTGGCGAATTTTAATGTGAAAAACCTGCGCAAGCCTTATATTTGACTCTGTAACTTTTGAAAACACCATAAAACCTGTACATGAGGGGTACTGTTATACTTGGGAGACTTCGCTGAACACAAATATTAGTGTTTCAAAACAGTAAAATGTATCACAACAATTATATCGTCAGTGTAAGTGCCATTTGTGTGTGAAAAATGCAAAAAATGTCACTGTCACTGATGATATCGTCGTCGTAACACATTTTACTGTTTTGAAACACTAATATTTGTGTTCAGCGAAGTCTTCCGAGTAAAACAGTACCCCACATGTACAGGTTTTATGGTGTCTTGGAAAGTTACAGGGTTAAACATAGTGCTAGAAAATTAAATTCCCTGAACTTTCGGCCTGGGTTGACAGGCAGTTCTTGCAAATTGTAATTAATAAAATGACCTAATTATGTAAAATTATTACATATACTCTACTCTATATATATATATATATATATATATATATATATATATATATATATATATATATATATATATATATATATATATATATATATATATACATACACATATATATATATATATATTATTTCGTTCTACATGTATTTTGATATCAATATATATTAATTTTAAAATACAGTTAGAACGAATTTACGCATGTATATTTATCTATTTATTTTTTTAATTTTATTTTTTAACGTATTTATATATTTATTTTTATATATATATATATATATATATATATATATATATATAATCAATATCATTGCACGTGTATTTTATAGACAGTGTGTGTGTGTATATATATATATATATATATATATATATATATATATATATATATATATCTATATCTATCTATCTATCTAAGTATATATTATTTAATTTTACACTGTTTTAACATCTTTTAAATTTTATTTCCAGCCAGACCCTGTCCATGTGATTGCAAGGACCTCGCGATCACATGGCCCAGGGGGGCCTAAGAGGACGGAGGGGGACTCCCTGGGCTCCCAGGTAAGTCCCCATACCGCGATCGCCGGTGACCGGGTAAGTACAAAAGATCGCAGGGCGTTCTATGCCGCCCTGCGGCGTTTAGAGCCATCTAAATAAGGACGGCATAGAACTCCCTGCGGTCTTAAGGGGTTAAACAAATTATATATATATATATTTTTTATTTTTTTTTTATTTTTTTTAACCATGGGATTGCTCATAAATTGACATTCAAGTCCTGTGCTCATATAAAGAGGAAATGTATTACCTGATTTTGACCCATTCCATGACAGGGATATAAAATGACCTTCTGTCCTGTGACATCATGTTCATTTGGAGGATTGTAGTCAAAGCAGTAATTGATCATTCCTTTGTTCTTCAGCTGTAAAACAGGATTGTTTATATATTTTGTGGTGACAAACATACTGATTAAACCTGCAGTATACTACTTATGTAGACCACCATTTCCTACTAAAATGTGGGGCAGTGCAACATGTAACCAGTAAGTTAAAGGGAGAATTCCTGCAAACTAACTCTGAAAACATTTTATGGCTACTTGCGTCCATCAAGTTCAGCCTACCTCACATTTGTTTTTTGCTGTTGATCCAAAAGAAGGCAAAAAACCCAGTTTAAAGCACTTCCAATTTTGCAACAAGCTTGAAAAAAAAAAATCCTTCTTGACCCCAGAATGGCAGTCAGATTTATCCTTGGATCAAGCAGTTATTACCCTACATTGAAAGATTATATCCTTGACTATTCTGTTTTTGCAAGTATGCATCTAGTATACTTTAGAATATAAAATTACCGTCTGTCCTGTGACATTATGTTCACATAAATATTATCAACACATCCTGCATTAGATTTCACTTTGGGTAACGGCTCCATGGGTCAGACAACTCAAATTACTTATTGAAAGACATGCAAATACCTGTAGTTCGAGCTACATGTGCAGCTATAACTACATTACTTGGATATACACAGCAGCTATTGCGAGCCTTAGGGAACAGATCAGGCACAATTCAAGGATATCAAAACTGTTCTCAACTCTTTCATCCTTAAAGGACCACTGAGTAGTGCTTTCCTATGGGCTGTCTGAAGGCGAGCAGGCGCGCACATGCGCATTTGGAGCTGACGTCGGCAGGGGAAGGAGAGGTCACCAGCGCCGTGGGAGCCAGGCACTGGATTATGGTAAGTGGTTGAAGGGGTTTTAACCCCTACAGCCAAGCGGGTGGGGGGGCCATAAGGAAGGGGAGGGTACCTAATAACCCTATAGTGCCATAAAAATGAGTTTGTTTTCCTGGCACTATAGTGCTCCTTTAAACTCTGATTGTAAAGGTTTACACAGTTAGCTTGCACAATAATTCACTGGACATTAACCGTTTTTAGCCCTATAAGGTGAAATGGATTTAGGAATATTATTTGCACCACTATACTGTTTGAAATCAAATTTTGTAAAAAAATAGATGTAACGGCACTCTATTCCCTGTAGGACACTCTGCCGCTGGGGGACAGGACCAACTGTCTCTGCCGCCTGTAACTCAGCCTGCCGCTGGGGAATGGAGACTGGGCTCCCAATTCCCTGCAGGACAGGTGGAAAGACCTCGGTCCCATCTCCACGAGCCACCTGTTCTTCCTCCCAGCAAAACTCCACTATCTCGTCCCAGCTGAATGGGTCTGGCTCTGGGTCTGTCACTCTGCTCTCCTGCTGAGCCTTCTCACTGGAGTGGAACAGCTGCTGGTAGCCCTGTTCCAGCTCGATCTCCCGGGTCACCAGGTGGACTAGGTCTTGCTCAATCTTGTAAGTGTCGTCCCAGTCATACCTGCTCTCCCTCCACTCAAAGAGATCACGGAACCGGGCTTGTGTAGGGCTCCCAAACTCAGGCTCTGAAAAAGTCTCCCATAACAAGCCAGGACCATCAAACTCCTCTCCCTCTGGCTTGTCATGTTCGGCTGTCCGGGGCAGGTACTGTGCCCCATACCACTAGAGAACCTGGTAGGCATCTTCCAACCACATCTCCTGACATACTAGGTGTTCCAATTTCTTCATCCATTCCTCCCGGGGATGCTCTCCCAGGAAGGGAATCCGCAGGGCTACTCGCTTCTGCAACCACTGCTCTTCCTTGAGGAATCTCTCGTCCCGCTGGTATTCCACAATACCCAGTGCCTGGTACCAGATGCCTTTGCGGACTTCATCTCGGCCATCCATGACACCCTCATCGTACTCCACTGCTGGTTCCATCCCGGTGCGGTCAGGGTCGCTGTACTGGGACATGCGTTGCCCTCAAATTGTAAAATCCACGGAATGGTGTCTCCTGTAGCTGTCCTTCTGGCTGTGGGAACGATCCCGCCGCTTGCCACCAATTGTAACGGCACTCCCTGCATAAAGGAGTGAACCGCCGTTTAGTAGATCTTCCCCTTCCAGAGATGCAGGCACAGCTACTGCAGAACACCAAACTCCTGAACTGAATACAAGGGAATGCTCCAAACTCCCAAACTGCATACAAAATAGCACTCCAAACTCCCGAACCAGAACCTCAAGAATAGGATTACAAGGTTATTCAGCACGCAGTACTGGGTCACACCTAGGACTAAGGATAACGTATAACCGGACATAACGTCTCCAATAATAGTCAAAATACTTGCCAAGGTCAGGGACACAGAATCAGACACAAAGATGAGGGAAAGCCAAAAGTCAAGGATACCAGATATCAGGGAAGTCAAAACAAAGCCAAATACCAGAAAATCAAGATCAGGAACGCACTCTCGGATAACCATAGTCATGAAACCCCGACAGGGAAATGAGCAAAAGGAAAATTGGGTTTAAATACCCCTCCTGTGGATCCGATTGGCTGTAACCAGCCTTTGACCTCAAAGGCAATTACCAAGTCTGCACAAATCCTCCTGTGGATTTGATTGACCATGATTGGCCTTTGATCCCAAAAGTAATTACCAGGTTTCCATGTGCATGATCGCTGCTTGGTACAACTTTTCCTGTCAGGAAGGTAATGTTGCTCAGGACAACTTTTCCTGTCAGTAAATGCCATTAACTAAATGTTTATGTGCGGATGAATGCATGACAGAGGGGTGCCAGAAGCAATCCCAGAGGCTGAATTGCCGCACGTAAGCAGACGCTGACTTTCTTCAAAGACCTGACGAGTGACACATTAGCTTGGCGAAGATCACTCACCTCTCTGCTCCAACAGCAAAATGTCGGCTACCGCTTGCAACCCTCCCGCACGCTCACGGTCCAACATGGGCTGGACTCCCACCAGATCCAAGACCTCCGGGACACAGCATCTCTACTGCAGGCCTTGGGCCTACCCAGGACACACAGCACCCCCCACACACACACAGTACCACACACACACAGCACCCCACACACAAACACATACACTGCACCCCTCAATGCAGTCTGTGTGCGTGTGCGTGTACACTCAACAGTCTGTGTGCGTGTGCGTGTACACTCACAGTGTGTGTGTGTGTACACTCAGCAGTGTGTGTGTGTGTACACTCAGCAGTCTGTGTGTGTGTGTGTACACTCAGCAGTCTGTGTGTGTGTGTGTACACTCAGCAGTCTGTGTGTGTGTGTGTACACTCAGCAGTCAGTCTGTGTGTGTGTGTACACTCAGCAGTCAGTCTGTGTGTGTGTGTACACTCAGCAGTCTGTGTGTGTGTACACTCTGCAGTCTGTGTGTGTGTACACTGTGCAGTCTGTGTCTGTGTGTGTGTTTACTCAGCAGTCTGTGTCTGTGTGTGTGTGTACTCAGCAGTCTGTGTGTGTTTACTCAGCAGTCTGTGTGTGTGTGTTTACTCAGCAGTCTGTGTGTGTGTGTGTGTGTACTCAGCAATCTGTGTGTGTATTCAGCAGACTGTGTGTATGTATTGCATTTGTTGGAGATACTAACAAATATAAGCTTTATTTTATCTATTTATATCATGATTTAAAATTTGTATCATTGAACTCTCTGTTTCTGTGTTCTTCTTTTAAAACAAAAGTTGTTAATTAATTCGGACAACTGTACGAGTTGTTTTTTCTAAACTTAGACCTCAGTATTCAGGTTTAATTGCCGTGTTGGCACTTTGAGCACTCTGGCTCAAAAAGGTTCTCCATCACTGCTCTAGGGTAAGGTCTTACCTTCCTCCAGACAAATGGAACATTATTTTTATAAACAGGGGGTAAGTGGTGGATATTTAGTACTCAGCATACACGTCAATGCATGTGTAGGCCATCAACTTGCTTAACAGAATTTCCACTATTCTACAGAAAGGAAACAGCTCTGAATAGTGGGTGTTATGGAACATCAAATAATTGTGAATTTTCTGCACCAGCTTTCCATTTAAAATAAAATATCTCTTATTTAAAATGAAGACATTAGTTACTGAATTCTTCACTACTTTCAGTATATTATGTCTACTGATCCACTGAGATTTATTAGTTGGGGATAACAACATAAACAATACCACACATCACCCGTCTGTGTGCTGGAGAAAAGGGAAGTGTGGGAGTGGATGTACATAGGCAGCAACACATTCGTTCAGACAAAATGATCCAAATCCTCGGTCACTGTGCTGAAACATTAGCTTAATTCTACTGAATTTGCCTAAATTGTGTCAGCACAGTGACCGAGGATTTGGATCATTTTGTCTGAATATCTTTTTGATATTTTAACATTTTTGAAATTTTTTTTTAAAAGTTTATTCAAAAATATAAAATTTTGCCATAATGTGTTTATTTTGGATAATACCTACAAGCCAGAAAACAAAATGTTTTGACAGTTATATCAGCATTATGTCTTACAGCTTAAATCTTTAATCTTACCATAATGAATCCATTTATTAATATTATTTGGGAAATACATACTATCTTTAATAGGCCAAAAGGGACAATATAGCATTAGGAATATAAACATGCATTCCTAATGACTGATACACACATATACAAATGAAATTTAAAAAAAAAAAAAAAGAGATGCACTCATCTTTCTTCCCATGAAGCACTATTCTCTGAGATCATCAATCCTGATCTTAGGCTGGTGCACATGCTTGGTAAGTTAACACACTATGTGAATCAGCATCTCCTCATAGGCAGTGTTTATTTCGTCAAATAAAAATTTTCGCCAGATTAAGTCGACTAAAACTAAAATGGCTTTTTAGTCAAAAGACTATCACTAAAACTATATTGAAGTTTCACACAAAAAAGAAAGGCTAGAGTGTACTATTGGGGCTATAGCAGCGGTTCCTAAACAGTATGACTGGCACACAGGGACGCCGCAAAATATTTATCTGGTGCTATGATGCCAGTCGTGGCGTCATGACTTAGGACGCTGAGTGGGCGAAGCGTCCAGATTGCGCGCAAGTAAGGGCCAGTGCTTCCCTTCTCCCTCTGACATGCCGATGCCGAAGCAGACGCCGCAGCAAGAAAGTCTTTTCTGCCATACATACAATCTCATAAGTGGCAAGTACAGCGTTTCAACAACCATTAAAGGGCAGCCAATAGTACTACTTATATAAAGCCCTGCTGGGGTCATACACCCGTGGTCGGTGCCTGAAGGCCGTGGTCAATGCCTAGAGCCTCTTGCCAGACAGGTAAGTTAGCAGGGAGTCTGGATGATATGTGGTTAAATGGTGTAAAATAATATCCAGCATAACTCCTGCATTTAAAAACATACTATTTTCTCAAGCTTAATGTTTGATTGCAAATTAGCTAAAGATAACTTAAAGAGTGTCTATAAACTATAGAATCCTCATGCCGAAGGAATATTAAGGGAGTGATAAGTTATAAATCTCTATATACTTGAAAAGCTACAGACAACTTTATATTTTCTTTCTTGCAAAATACAACTACAATTGCTGAGAAACTATAGCTTAAAAAAAAAAAAAGTAGCTAATACACAGAAGGGAAAGTAATTCTGGTAAGAAATTATATTATTATACCAACTTTAATTTTTTGGATTTCAAAGGAGCAAAATTCTCCCCCAGATTTAAAGAGGAACGAAGATAGGAGACTTTGAAGTGAACAACAATATGATGAACAAAAAAGCTGATGAAAACAAACCAATATCAAAAAAGGAGAAAAAAAAAAAAAAAGGAAAACCCTCTTGAAAGTAAAAGAAGACTACCTAAATGTTTTCACTCTCCCAAATCAACAGACCCCAAACCTAGACTGTTAATGGTGGAAGAAAATATCTCCAATATTACAGATAATGATATTGATGAACCTGAACCACACAGTTCAAAAACTACAAGTCCAAAATCACCAGAAATACATGTCGCATCGCAAGATTATATTAAACAATTCAACTAAATCAAATTAAAGAGGAACTTAAAATCCATATTGGTGATTTAAAACAAGAAATGACTAAAATGAACACAAGAATTAAAGAAAATTAACATGATGTTGAATCACTCTAATTTGAAATGAATGAACAGAGAAATAGATATAACTATATGGAGAAAAAAAAAAAAGAATACACTAGAAGCTCAACTCACAAATGCAGAAGATAGAGCAAGACAAAAAAAACTGAAAATATGGGGTATTTCAGAAAAAGTGGATACAGAAAACACCCCCCCTCCCCTTATTTTTTTTTTTTTAGACATAACCAAAGGTCTTCCTTGACCAATTTTCACCTCCACTGTGCATCTCCATTGCATAGCTTTATTGCAGGCCTTTTTTACCCTATCATCTCTGTCTTCCACAGTCTGAGTTAAAAAGTTCCTTGTTGAAAACCTTGCAGTTGAAAGCTTCTTTATGTTTCGGTGAACTACAATTCTCCCACACTCCCAGACTCCACTGCAAAGGCGGCAGTGTAGGCATCCTTCTCTCCCCTCAATGTACTTTTCAACCTATCCTCCCTACTACTGCCCTATTCTAATTCCTTTGAAGTTCACACTATCCGCATATTTAAGCCCACTCCTTTAAGAATTGCCATCATCTATCGCCCTCTCCCCCCAAGTCATCCTAGGCTATTCATTGAACACTTTTCTATCTGGCTACCCCACTTTCTCTCCTCTAGCATTCCTTCCCTAATACTTGTGGACTTTAACATCCCAAACAACCACCTCAACTGCCCTGATGCCTCCTGTCTGCTCTCTGTAACCTGAATGAAAACACACTAGATGGCATAAAATTGATTCTAATCACTGTTCATTATGTTGGAGATGTGGTTTACGTGAAGGAACTTTTAAACGCATCTGGTTTTCCTGTAGTTTAGTCCACAATACATGGATCAAAGTTTTTCAAATAATTTCAGATATTTTAAAAAGATAAAAATCTCACCATCCCAGTAAAAGCCATATTACACTTAAATCTAGAAAATATCAACAAACATAGTACATTTTTGACTATTCAGATTTTTATGACCATGAAGGTAGTTATATCTAGAATATGGAGGAAAAACAAGAAATCCCTCTGACAATGGTCTTGAATCAAATACATTTGATTACGATGGAAAAGGGCTACTTATCGGCTTTTCAAAGATATGGCACATACATAAAAATATGGGAACCTTGGATAAGCTCATATCATGATGGATTCAAAGTCTAATTATAATTTTTTTAAGACTTATGGTACTGGGTGAGTGGAGACACAACCGGTTGCACAGACCATGTCTTATTGTCTTATTAATGTATACATGGAACATAAATTAAGATTAAATCCTGACAATCTTTAGATTGCTAAATATTTTTTAATATTCTAACTGTGGAAGCTAGTGTATGTGTGGTTGGAGAAACTGACAAAAATTACAAATGTAACACATTTTGTATATCCAGCTATGTATGTGAAAAACTTTAAAAAAAAATAAATAGAAATTATGGGGGAAAAAAAATTAAATAATGGAAATGGAGAGGACCAGCAGTGACCATGGCCCTCGGGCTAATTTAGGATATGAGACTCCTGACTGCTTTCCCTTTGAGCCTCTTACCTCCCTTTTACAACTGTTCTACAAGAATCTCACACTCTAATCACTGCTCCCCATACATAACCAGCTCACGCACAAGCTGTTTTAACATGTAACCAACTAGTAATTGCTTCCTTGCAGCCCATTCACACACCACTCACCTATCCCCTGTAAGCTGGTAACCTCTTTTCCATCAAACATCCAAACTCTCTTCAAGAAGGGACTGCTGACTTGATAAGATTCATTTTCCTATTTGCCCATTAGATGTACCTCTTCCTCCACTACCAATTCCACTTCCTCTCTCTCACTCTCTAACATTAGATATCATCCCCTCTTCATACTTTGATCCATTGATTTATCCCCTTTCGATCAGAAGGTCACTTCCTCTCTTCTCAATTACAACAATTTTGCCAACCTAGTGCAGAGCTGTCTGTATTCATCATGTAGCATTGCACACCAAAATCCAACAGACTAACTAGAATGAGGGATGAGGAAAATCACCCACCTCCACCACAAAATTACTTTGGGTAGAACAAGTGAGTTTTACCTTCATGTACGGTATACTTCTCGTTAAAAAATAAAAAGCACAGAAGGTTAGTTTTTATTTATTTTGATGTGGACTGTTTATGTGACAGGCCGAATCTAAATGTCTGTAATGGTGGTTCTCTAAAATGAAAGCTGGTCACAGACTCACAGTAATGCTTTACTTCTGTTTTAAATAAACAGTTATAAAAAAAAAAAATTCTGAAAGATATTAACAATAGAATATCAACCTACCATTCCAAATTGGCCTGGAACATCCTCAGGAACATGAATTTCCGGGTAAATATTCTCCAGGAACCATTTAAAATCTTTACATTTCAGATTGTCTCGAAGTTGTCTTCTCTCTGTTACATCTCCATAGGGCTCCTACAATGGGAGCAGATGAACTCTAGTAAGACAGGCTACCAACAATATAATAGGTTTGGTCAATATAATATAATAGTTACTGATAAATATAGGCCTTGATTTAATACTTTTAGATAAACTTTTAAAATTATTTAATATTATGAAAAATATAAAAAATTTGTAATATTCTGATGTTTTTGATATAATGAAATGTTTTTATATACAATATATTTTTGATATTTTAACATTTTGAATATGAAATTTGGCCATGATGTGTAATTTTGGATAATACCTACAATCCAGAAAACAAATGTTTTGACTGTTATATCAGCATTATGGTTTACTGCTTAAATCTTTAATCTTACTATAATTAATCCAGTTAATATTATTTGGAAAATACTATCTTTAATAGGCCAAAAGGGACAATATAGCATTCCTAATGACTGACACACACATACACAAAAAAAAAAAAAAGAGATGCACTCATCTTTCTTCACATGATGCACTATTCTCTGAGATTATCAATCCTGATCTTACGCTGGTGCACATGCATGGTAAGTTAACACGCTATGTGAATCAGCATCTCTTCATAGGCAGTGTTAATTTCGTCAAAGAACATTTTTTGGCAGATATAGTCGACTAAAAGTAGACTAAAACAATTCAGATGACTAAAATACGACAAACTAAAATTGCTTTTTAGTCAAAAGACTATGACTAAAACTATATTGAAATTTCACACAAAAAGAAAAGTTGGAGTGTACTACTAGGGCGCCGCAAAATATTTCCCTGGTGCCATGATCATAGCACCAGGAAACGTGCCTCACTCTCCTGTGCCAGCTCTGCAAGACCGGAGGGGAGATCAGAGATCTCGACTCTCCAGCCCGCTAGCACTGTAATGCTGGCAGCAGGCAGGGAAGGGAGAGAGGGGCCAGGGAAGCTCTAACTTGCAGCTCCCGCGGGTTCTCCTCTCGCATGCTCGGAGCATTGCTGTTACCATGGCAACGCTCCAAATCTCACCAGAGTGAACTCTGGAGCTGCTAGAGTTCACTCTCACCACTGGGACCACCAGGGCTTCTCCACTGGACCACTAGGGATTAGTACTGTCCCCCCTCCCAGGCAAAGGTAAGAAGGGAGGGGTGAGTTGAAAAAAAATTTTTCCCCAATAATATATATACATACACACACACACACACACACCTGCTCAATGCACACACTGCCCCCATACACACATACACTGTACCCCTCACTCACACTGTACCCCTCAATACACACACTGTAGCCCTCAATACACACACAGTTTCCCCTCACACACACTGGACCCTTCAAACACACACACACACACACACACACACACACACACACACACTACATCCTTCACAAATTCAGTACACCCCCGTACACACACTGCACCCCTCACACACAAACGTAACCCCACAAACATTGCACCCCTCACACATACATTGAACCCCTCACACAAACACACTACTGTGCCTATCCCCTTCTACAGTCCCTTTCCTGGCAGACCCCAGGTAATTTGTCAAACTGTTCTTAAACAGTTTGACTACCTACCCTGGGAGGACACCACAGCACTCCTAGCACTATAATCACTACATAGTGCTGTAGTGGTTATTGTGCCTGGATTGTTTCTTTAAATAATCTACCAGTGCCCCTCCCAAAATTAGGTTCTAGATTCGCCCTTGACAGGGAAACATTTCTGCTGAACAGGGGCCCAGTATATTTATACAGCCTAGACATTTTTTGGACCTAGGGCACCTTGGAAAAATATTGAAATATTAAGGGCGCCTTGAACCTAAAAAGTTTGGGAACCACTGGGCTATATTGTTCTTATAACAAAGTTACACAATATAAAACTTAACTTTTATTCTTATAGTTAAAAATTACACATTAACCCTTAAATGAATAGAGCATATTCCACACAAAAACAATTAAATAAATTAGGAGAAAAATAATAAAAAGGAAAAACATTTAAAGTTGAATTCAAGTTTAAAAATTAGGGTTGCCTAAAAATTGCAACTTTTGAGAAAGGAATCAAAATGGATTTACAAATTTCAGATCCTGACACCAGGGGGACTTAATGAAGAGTTTAACTTTACACCTTTCATCCATCGTCAAAAACATGATTCAAGCGAGATGCATCTAGGTGAGCAACCCTGCAGCTTTCAGTCCTTCACTAATTAGGGTGCACAATTTAAGGAAGTGGTTTATATTGTTAATACTCACCAATAGTACACTCCAACCTTTCTTTTTGTGTTGGATTTCTTAGTTCTAGAGCCACATGGGGGGTTGGGAGGGTAAGGCCACATGGGGGGGATTGGGAGGGAATGAGCCACATGGGGGGTTGGAGGAAGAATGAGCCACATGGGGGTTGGGAGGAGAAATGAGCCACATGGGGGGTGGGGGAGGAGAATGAGCCACACATGGGGGTTGGGAGGGAATATGAGCCACATGGGGGGTTGGGAGGAAATGAAGACGAGGGCTGGCCAAAGGAAATGAGACATGAGAGGGGGACTAGGGGAATAAGACACATGAGGGGGCTGGGGGAGATGAGATGCATGGAGGGGCTGGGGGGGACACAAAGTGAAATAGAGGGGCTGGGGAAGAAAAAGGGGGGAAAAGATGCGCAAAAGGGGCTGTGAAGAGAAAGACACAGAGAGGCTCCGGGGGTGAGGGGGGTGGGTCAAAGTGGCACAGAGGGGCTGGGGGAGGAAGCAAAGAGACAGACAGTTAAGAGGACAAAAGAGACAAACATGGGCTTGGGGGCGGAAACACCTAGAGGGGCGGAGAGATACAAAGAGACACAAAGGGGCTGGGGAAGGAGTAAAAGAGACAGATGGCGGCTTGGGAAAGAAACACCAACAGGGGATGGTGGGGGGCTCAAAGATCCACAGAGGGGCTGGAAAAGAGGTAAAAGAGACAGACAGAGGATTTAACTGAACTGCATGGACTAAAATCTACTGGAGACTTAGTCGTCGAAAAATAGACTAAAACTAAAACATTTTTTAGTCATTCAAATGACTAAAATATGGCAAAAACTAAATTAACGCTGTTCATAGGGATGCATTGAGTCAAGTGAAACTGCAATAAATACGGTTTTCCAGTGTGTTCTCAAAACAAGTTTTTTCACCTCCTTGTGAATACTCCATTAAAAGCACTAAATTACATAAGATTTCTTTTGGAGAAGGGGTTGCAACAGTGCTGTGCCAATCACAGTACTAAAATCTGTATATTTAGTTGAGTTCAAGGGAGAATTCAGCAGTAGCAGGGTGGCAACTTTCAACCTAGACATCAAGTTTAGACTAATTGCTGAATAAAGTTGCAACCAAAACACACTTTGCACACAAGCCTTTTGAAAGCATAAAGGCAGCTCCCCAAACTTTGCCTATTCAAGCTATCAATGTGGTTAACATGCAAAATAAACATATAGGATACTCCGTGATATAAACAGAGTAAACTGAAGCGTTTTGCCCTTTTCCTCTCCCAAACACAAGTGTTAAGGGGTTCTTTATCTAAGCCTTCTCCCCAATCGCTGAAATAGTGGGGTGGTGTCCTCCTAATCCCCTGCGGAGTAAAACTTTTGCAGCATCTACAACTTTCGTAGCCATGTTAACATGATCTAGTACTGTATCATCACTGCATTAATAAACCTTCTCCAAACATGCTTCTATAAATCAGCCCCTTATTTATTTATGCATGTATGTAGGTATGTATGTATGTAGGCATGAACCAGTGGTGCAAGAGGTTAGTAGGAGCTAAAATCCCTGACAGTACATATTTCAGCTGCCATCAATGATTCAGCTTGGGATTGTGACGAATTAAAATGGTGACAGCTGCCGCTCAGGAGTGTCACTCCCACTAATCTGGGGCAGACAGATACTTGTATGTAGGCCGCCAAACGTGAACCTCTCATTATACACTGCGATTCTGAAAAGTGTCATATTTAATTTGAAAGCACGTATTGTATATATAACATCCCGATCCTTGTTTAGTGCAAGACTTACCAATCGGGCATGTGGGTTGCGGTGGTAGTAGAGATCTTTAAATTCATCCATCCATACTTCTGCTGCTCGAACACTGTTGGCCAATGCTTTACTACGGGAATATGGGGCTTGTTTAGGAAAGACATGACCCACATGTGAACATGGGTGGACTTCAAGACTTCCCCCACACTGCCAGATCTATCAGACCAAACATCGTGAGATGAAGAAAGCAGAAAAATGGAAAAGTTAAACAATATAAAATGAAACATGAACTACTAAAATATAACAAGAAGGTTTAACGCTTCAACCACTGTTCATTACTTAAGATCTGCTTACAAGACAGGAGAATTTTTTTTAACAGATCAAGCGCCCAGCAGCAATCTGTTTTGTTTCCAGTAGTGAGAGGAAACAATCCCTGTACCAAAACATTAGCTAATGTCAGGATCCTATACTTTTTCTGTTTATTTAACACCTTAATGACTGAGCCAAATTTACACGTTGTGATCAAAACAAAACGTAAACATAACCTGGAATTTGACTATATGTCTGTTCAACCGTAATTCACCTCTTTCATATTAAGTGCACCCACATTTACTATATATTATTTTATTCAAGGGAAACAGGGCTTTCATTTAACATCAAATATTTAGCTATGAAACATAACTGAATATGAATAAAATATTTAAAAATGGGAGAAAATAAGAAATGTTATAATTTTTTTAATTCTACATGACATTTTAACTGTGAATGTCATAATACTGTTAGCTTTTACTGCAATAAAATAGACATATTTGTATTCAGCGATGTCTCACGTGTAAAACAGTACCCCCTA
>OW240915.1:145260306-145310903 GCA_933207985.1 Pelobates cultripes | reverse complement strand
CGACACATACAAGATAATAGAATGTATGAGTAAGTATACCTAATGTGCTTCTATATACTATATAATGTTTGCAATATCAGATGTGATTATGAAGCCTGATATTTATTCTCAATGTTCACAAAGCTCTAGACCCCAAAAGACATGCCTGGCAAAGATTTATGGAGGCAGCTCTGTTTTTAACAAAGATCTGGTTTTACATTCTTAATTTTATCTGACGAGCCAAATTTGGTCAATCAGGATATTTATTTTATTTATAAAACATTTTACCAGGAAAGATTCTTTTGTCCTGGGTCCACAAATCATTGCATTGTTACATTAGGGTACAATAAAATACAAAACCAATATTAATACACAATAAATACAAATTTAAACATGAAACAGGTAGGAAATATATAATCAACCATGACACGTGCATTCTGTTTTGAGGTATGTAGAGAGGGATCTCTTAAAGGACTTTAGGATTGGGGAAGAATTTAAAGTGTGCGGGAGGTCGTTCCATAATTGCAGTGCTCTGTAGGAAAAGGATGATCGGGCCACTTTCTTTTTGTATTGAGGTAGACTAAATAAAGTGCTTGTACTGGATCAGAGGTTATAGGAGGTGGGAACAGCCGAGGAGAGCATTCTTCCCAGAAAAGCTCTTAAACACAAGGCTGGGAAGATGAAGGATATACTGTTTTATGCTGTCTATATTGTGAGCTCTAGAGATCTACATTTATCTCATCTTGAGGAGTTCTTGAGTTCTACATTCTGGGGCCATTGGCATATGTGCCGGCCCTACATTCTGTCATAAACCAATGGCAGCAGAAACCTGGGAGGTTCAGGAGACAAACATTTTTTCTCTTTTGTCAAGACACAGTTTAGATAGAAGCAAAGTTTGAGGATGCTTAAATGGAAAAATGTTTTTACATTAGTAAGAGGATTTACCCATATCTCCCAAAATTTATGGTTATATGGTTATATTGTTATGTTTAAAATGCTACAGGCACTTGCCTGACGTGAACACAGTTATATGGCTATGTTGTCAACCTTGAAAAGTTATTAGGATATTATCGCACCCTTGATGTGTACTGTTACTATGGCATGTAATAAGATGACATGGATCATGCAACCGCGACTTTTACCCTGCGCAATGAAAGGGGCTTAGGGGTAGGGGCTCTTCCTGAACACCTACACGTCCACATACACTCGGCTGGTGCCTAACCACGCATCCCAACCCACACTCGTGCTTACTCTACACGGCGGAGCCTAGGGGACACCTGTTACCTGATCCGATAGACGGGGCGGGACCCATACGCTCTTACCGTAACACGAGTCACCCCCCCCCCCTTCACGGGGGGTGGTTTTCCTGAGACACCTCTGGTCTCAGTGGTGCAGCCTGCTTACGCGGGCGACTAACTATCTTCTTTCTTGCCTCTCTCACTTTCCACTGAGTTGTCTTCTCATCCTCTACTCTGCTTACCCTCACCTTATCTATCTCTGAACTTTGACCGAACCCCTTGCATAGGTCTCTACCTGACCTGCTACGGAGGGTCATGCCTTCCCCAGGGGTTACCCCGCCACGGCTGGAGGGGAGGAGGGGGGAGAGTAGTGCAATGGATACAGATGGCAGACACGGAACGCATAACGCCTATCGCCCCGCTCCTCTGTCTGTCCTCACCCTCAACTGCAGAGGCTTGAATATACCAGAACGGCGGACCCACCTGCTGCGGGAACTAAAAAAACATCGCATATCGGTTGCACTTCTACAAGAAACCCACTTTAGAAAGGATGCTGCCCCCCGACTACATAATAGAAACTACCCGTCGAATTACTTTTGTGACCACCCATTAGCGCGAAAGGCTGGAGTGGCAATCCTAATGGCGGCAGACCTGGAATTCCAACAGCTAGATACACTACATGACCCGCAGGGACGCTATCTCTTTGTAAAAGGAACAATTGCAGGTATGCTTTACACCTTTGCTACAGCTTACGTGCCTAACAGACGACAGGCCCAGTTCCTCAGAGGAATGATAAACAAACTAAACGGCTTCTCTGAAGGAACACTGGTTCTGGGGGGAGACTTCAATGCTCCCCTGGACCCCATCATGGACTCCTCAACGGGACACAGCAGTATCTCGCAACTCAACATACGCTCTATGAGGAGGTCACTAGGGGACATGGATCTGGTAGACTGCTGGAGGACCCTACACCCCTCTACCAAAGATTTCACATATTACTCGGCGCTACATAATCGATACTCTCGTATTGATTATATCTTCATTCGTCAAATAGGCCTTCAACGGCTGATATCTGCCAAAATAGACCCTGCAACTTGGTCTGACCATGGTGCTGTTACTATAGAACTCGAATCACCCCTCTTTCGACCTTCCACGTGGTCGTGGAGGCTGAATGAAGCTCTCCTTCTGGAACCTGAGACGCGAATGCAAATCTCCCAGGCACTGGAACAATATTTCCGAGATAACGACATGCCAGATACATCCCCGATTTCAATATGGGAAGCCCACAAGAGCGTCATTAGAGGCACACTTATTCAAATAGCCTCCCGGAAGAAAAAGGTAGCCACGCGCGAAATGTCAGACCTCTATAGGTCAATCTCGGAACTGGAACAACGGCACAAACGTTCTCGCCTACTGGAGACATACGGGGAACTGACGCAGGCAAGAAGACGATTGAAGGACCTCCTTACGAAGCGACCCCTAAGATCTCTACAGTACTCCAAGGGGTTCTTCTATGCCCACGCTAATAAAGGGGGGAAATATCTAGCTCGCCTTCTGAAAGGCAACACCCCTCGCACGCAGGTCCGTAGCATAACACTCACATCAGGCGCCACGACGATCTTTCCGAACGAGATCGCAGAGGAGTTTAGGAAATACTACCACTCACTGTATAATATTCATGCCCACGACGGTCCCAACAATCAAGATGCAGAGGACGCCCGGATACGAAATTACCTACAAGAATCCATCATGAGAACTATCGCTCCAGAGGTGGCGGAGACGCTGGACAACCTAATTTCCGAGGACGAACTCTCAGCGGCCCTGAAATCGTCCAAGACGGGTAAAGCTCCGGGGCCGGACGGCTTTTCAGTTGGATATTATAAAACATTTTCCTCCATTTTAATGCCTTGGTTCACGAAAGCCATTAACGCGGTCGCCACCGGGGAGAACTTCGGAGCGGAATCTCAGGCAGCCATAATAACAGTGCTCCTCAAACCCGGAAAGGATCCGAAGGCATGCGGAAGCTACCGCCCAATATCTTTGTTGAATGTGGATGCTAAATTATTCACTAAAGCCTTAGCTACTAGACTCCGTTCTGTCCTACCGGATCTCATCCACGTGGACCAAACAGGATTCATACCTGGTCGGGAAGCTCGTGATAGCACTCTGAGAGCATTCGCAATACAACATGGGGCACGGACAACTAAGCGACCGCTTCTCCTCCTCTCTACAGATGCCGAAAAGGCGTTTGACCGAGTGAGGTGGAGATATATGCTTGCGACCCTCACCAAAATGGGAGTTGGACACAGGCTCCTCACCTGGATTCAGGCTCTATACCACAAACCACAGGCCGCAGTTCGAGTCAATGGGGCCCTAACCCCTGCCTTTACGATTTCCAATGGCACGAGGCAGGGCTGCCCACTATCCCCGTTGCTATTTGCTATGTCCCTGGAACCCTTACTCCAAACTGTACGTAACAATCCTGACATTCGGGGATACCCCTGGGAAGGGGTGGAACATAAAGTGGCCGCCTACGCGGATGACTTATTTTTTATCACATCACCCCGAACCACAATGCCATGCCTGCTGGAAACATTTGAGCATTTCGGTAGAATTTCAGGTTTTAAACTTAACTTGTCCAAATGTGAGGTGCTTAACATCACTATACCCGACACTGAATACCAGGCCCTAGATCCCCTATTTCCATTCCGATGGTGCCCCTGCAAGATGAGATATCTAGGGATCTGGATCACATCGAACCCGAAAGACCTCTACGCCTTGAACTTCGACCCACTATTGAAGACAATCCTGGCAGACCTGGGGAAATGGACGTACCCACATATCTCATGGATCGGGAGAATAGCAGTTCTCAAAATGAACATCCTACCCAGACTCCTATACTCGTTTCAGACGCTCCCATTAGCTATACCCACACACTTTTTCAACTCGATACGATCAGCGGTTATACGTTATGTTTGGAAAGGGGAGAGGCCGAGGCTTCGACATGATTTGCTTTGCCTGCCGAGATGTCGGGGAGGACTGGCACTACCAGACTTCAAACGATATCATCAAGCTACAGTCCTCCAACGCATATTAGAATGGCACAATGTTCTACACCCGAAACAATGGGTAGCCCTAACCAGAGACGGACGAGAAGCCCGTTTTAAAGTCAGCTATATGGACAGGGGGTCGTGTAACAAGGGTTGGAGGAGAGTCAACAGGGATTATAGCTCAGACGCTGACCAGCTGGGCTCACATAAGAGATCAACCCCATATCTCCCCTGTACCAAGTCCGCTGCTTCCCATCACTTACAATCCAACAATAGGAGGGGGCTTCCCGGCGACGGCGTGGCCATTCGCGGAGGGCCGCGAATACGTACCCATCTCCATGGTTCTGCAGGATGGCAACTTGCGAACTTTAAATTCCCTGCTAGGAGAAACGCCTCTTACACCCTTGGTAACGCTCCGGTATATGCAGGTCCGCCACTACTACAACACCTTGAGCAATAAAGAAAAACTACACAGGGACCGTACCTGGTTTGAAACGAGATGTGAACGTGGCTCCTCACTAGACAAAACCGTATCCACCTTATACCAACATCTCCTGGTGGGTAACCTAACGGAAAACAACACCTTCCGTAGACAATGGGAGACTCTGATGGATACCACCTTTACCCCCCAACAATGGGAGGGCGCACTATTCTGGCAACACAAAAGCTCCATTAGCACCCACTACCAAGAGACGAATTACAAATTAATCGCACTTTGGTACAAGACTCCGATATTACTCCACAGAATTTTCCCTACAATACCACCGACATGCTGGAGATGTCTCGAGGAAAGAGGCACGATAATACACATATGGTGGGATTGTCGCCTCATAGTCCCATACTGGGAGATGATCCGGGAGAAAATAGCAGAGATCTTGGGTGCAACACCCGAGTGGGCGGCAACACTACCCCTTCTACATATTTCAACAATGTTGATTGCCGCATACAAGAAATCAATTTTATGTCATCTACTTAATGCAGCCAAAGCTTTGATCCCGCTATACTGGAAACGGACGGAGACGCCCCGACTGGAAGAATGGATCCGCAGGGTGGAGGACATTCAGGGGGCGGAGGCGATCCAGGCTTCACTTCTTGGGAGGAGAGACAGACATGCAGAAATGTGGCGACCATGGTATACATTCGTGTCTCAGAGCAACTAGAGATAAGCAGCCTGTGGGGGGACACCCTGGGAGGGAGGGCGGCTCTCTGGGGCATGGCCATTTATACCTCCTCTCACTCCCTCAATTCGAACTGCATCCGAGGCGAGTGACAACTCTTCTTTCCTCCACTTCTTTCCCTCTTACCCTATTACTAAACATTTCTTTAATTTTCACTTATAATTTTTAACACATAAATGCACTTATTAGGATGGGGCATGAACACCCCAGCAAAAGGAAACTGCCCTGTAATAGGAACGCATCAGACCAAATATGTACGACAAACACGGTAACATTCATCCCTGCCTATTGGGATTCTTGGAACGACCCACAAACATAAGCGCACCCACCATCCCCCTTTCCCTTTTGGGGTAAACTAGAGGAGACGGCCCACCTCCAGAAGGACCGCACACTCACCAGCAGTGCTCACGGACTCATAATGATGCATACAGGGAGCCAGGGTCGTCACACGAAGTCCCCTGAACTACCCTAGTCCAGCCTGGCACACACCTTGAGGGAGCACAACTGCGCGAGCTACCAAAGGACCCATTAGCTGTAGGATACGATTAGGAACATATGACCATAGGGGTGCTCGATAGTCCCAAGAACTGATGGTAGGGTGATAAGGATAGCTTCATACCCCATAGTGCTCTGACCAAAAGTACCTGTGTCTTTGCGGTCTTAAGAGTAAATAGCTTCAGCCGTATAATGCTACTATGCCAGTTGGAACCTTCCTATATAATTTTACTTTGTGCACAATTGTATAACGTTTTAATACCTGGGACCTGCGTGTCCAAACTGTCTCAATTCTACATCTGTTTGTAATGAAGATAAAAAATACAAAAACTCAATAAATGAGATTTACAAAAAAAAATATCTCCCAAAATTTCAAATAGACAATGAGAGACTTTAATTATAGGGGTGTGAGTGAAGGTGTGGCTTTGAGAAACTTTAGTTGATTTACTAATAACAATTTATGGAAATAAAATGTAATTTAGAACAAGAACAGTTTATTCTTTTTGCAAAGACTTATTTCTAAACCCATTCATTGTAGTTTTAAGACACATTACTGTGAGTATTATTACTGTGGAGTTCTGTTATACACATCAGGCACACCAACAATATGGAACTCATAGAAAAGAGGGACAGGTGGATTTGGGCCTAAAATTGGAACTGTCCTTCCTGAATAGGGAGACTTGGGAGGTATAGTTCACTTCTGTAGAACATTCTAATAAATATTATTTTCCTTTTGTTAATTTTAAAAGTGTTTTTAGAATGTTGCAGTCTTAAACTGTAAGTGTGTACAATTGTTGTCTCTGTGATATGAAATATACGTGAAGTGTCTGCTGTTTGTTAAAAACATGTGATATTCCCACACACCGACCGCTCGGACAGAAGTGTACCCGCACCAAGCGGCGACCATCACCTCTGCTCTCCAACAACCCAAGGAATGGGGCAGTCATGGTCTTCTGGAACATGCTGGTCGATGGAGATGGAATGCCGGCCCCTGTACAAGCCCAGACCTGGTGGGGAGTCCCACACTGGCACATAAACTTTCCTAGCTGCACATCAACCCTGCCACTTCGGGGAGTTGGCTGACTCTGTCCTCTGGCCTCTTGCCCCACAGGGCCTTTACCTGACATAAGCAGAAACCACATACTAGCTCTCTATGCTTAGTATATAGTTACTATCACCCATGCCATTGATAAATGATCATTTTTCATTTTTCTTTACTCTTTTCACTTTATATGCACAACTAGTGTGGTACAGTGATCTGGCAGCATTGCCAGGCCCGGTGGCTTTATCAGCTACGAGTCATTGCCTTTTGTTTTCATTTGAGTTAGTAGTCTTATCTCAAGCAAATTAATCTGGCATGTATACACCACTTATAATTCTTAAGATGTCAGTTTCAGTACTTAAAGCTTAGCCTGATACAGTTCACTGACCTGCATTATCGTGTTACCTTTTGTCTATATACCAAAAATTGTGCTAATATCCCGACTGCCACACTGTTCTGATATGTGTATTACTGATCCTGCCTTTGCTGTTGAGGCAATGCAGGCCTGTTTGTTAAGTGAGCACAACTAAATAAATAATAAAAAATAAATTATATTTTATAACATAAATGTGAAGGCGTTTTACCTGTGTGAAATGGCAGCGTCATACAAAGCCTCTATTATCCCAGCATGCTGTCTGCCTGCCAAGCGCTCAAATGTTCCATTTGGGAAACCATACACATCTGTGCAGTGCAGTGACATAACTAAAATTAATAGGAATCCTGTAGCCGTATGCTTAACGGGATATGGCCTACTTCCAGTCACAAGTGTGAATGCTGGGAGAGACTATGCAAATCCACAGCAAATACATTGTAGATTAAAGGCCAACCTTTAACCCTGCATATCTGGCCTTGGAGTACTATTATTACATGCTACAATAGCACAATACAATTGAGTCATTGGCAAATTACATATTTCTGTATGGTTATACCTGGTTTATCCCAACACTTCTACAATATTTGCATGTTTTCTAGCACTCTCCTTTGCTGCTGTCTTGTTTATCATGCTTCATGTACCTTTTTGATACAAGGAGCATGGGAAACAAGCCTATGATGGAGTACAGACTATATGTTTTGTTTATTTGTTGTTTTTTTTTTTTATCCTTCCCCTGGAGTGGTATAACAAGTGTCTTTAGAGTCATGGTTTCTACATTTTTCTAGCTGCACACAGTGCACTTTGATGCGATGGTTAAACCACATATATACAAGATCTGACTCACACTCCGTTTTAACATGCTCAGTAAAAAATACACATTCATGTGGATATAACTTCTATTTGTTCGAGCCAAACTATTAACTGGAAACAGTTAGAGAAAAGTCACAGCTCTTGATAAAGGCGCGATATTGCACTGAGCTGACGCTGATTTTTTTATCTTGTCAGGAGGAACCCTTTACTTTTTAGACCAATTTAATGCTGATAGTGAGAATCTTTTGAGGCTAGATTTAAAGGGACTGCCTTGAAGCAGTGTGATCTATGTATAGGGAGGTTGTTTAAGAGGACTAGCTTTAGCTGTATTGTCCCCTCCCTCTGCCCCCTGCAAAATAAACCTTTGGAGACACTCTGGCTTAAACTGTCTCCATATTACTCCCTTATCTTTCAGTGCCTGGTCCTTTCTGTTCTGTTAGGAGGGGTTGAGGCAGTGTTCCAAATCGTTTGCTACTGGTTTAGCACTTGTGTATGGGTTCTGCTTTAAATGCAGGTTTAGTGATTGTCAAGTAATGGGAAGGCACTGACTATTTTTTTTCTGTACTAATTTGCAGATGCAAATCTCAGACATTCAACTACAGGAAGCTTCCTACGACATCAGTCATCATTGCATTCTACAATGAAGCCATGTCAACGTTGCTCAGAACAATTCATAGTGTTTTAGAAATGTCTCCTTCGGTACTTTTGAAAGAAATTATATTAGTTGATGACTTCAGTGATAAAGGTACTTTACATTTATTGATAATTGGTAAAATATATATTCTGGAATGTGCAAAGTCTGATTCGTTTTAATACTTTTCATACGTTTATTGTTACCTCAAAAGCTGGGCACATCTAATTTGTACTCGTGTAGTTAACCTTTTTCTTGGTGGTAGCACCCTCTAATTGAACGTGTGCACCAAGGTTCACCCCAGAGTTCTAGTGGCAAGTTATGGACTACTGGAAGGCCTGCGGGTACAACAAGACAGTGGTTGTCCTACGTGCAACTATCAGTGTTGGTGCATTTCCCACTGCATTATTTAGGATATACAGACTTTACATGCATTATAAAGAGATTGCTGTAACGGAGCTCCCTGTACTCCGACTGAGTACCCTCCGTTGACGGATGCTCCTAGCACTTCCTGAGGAATCCAAGCACTGCAGCAGACACCACAACCACCGCAGACTCCGCAACCGCCGTATCTTGACTGGAGTCTCGCCGTCTTCCTTCCACCCTGGATCAGCTTCTGTCCTCCAGGACTGTGTGGGAAAGAACTCTTCTTTCCACCTTGTATGAACCTCCAGCATCCAGGACTGTGTGGTGAATACCCCTCCTCGAAGGAGAGCGTGTCAGAAACAAGCTCTTAAAAGAGCTAAGTGATTCAAGCTCAGGGGAGCATGCAGAGCATAGCAATCCCCGGTGTGATTATAACAGCTCCCTCCAATAACGAGACAAGGCTACGTTTAGAGGGATCAAGAAGAACTGTCAAAACCTTTATTTCCCTTGGGACCAGCCAATAGGGTCACCACAATAACATTGTTGTGAAACCTCAATAAAATCACAAACAGTCAAACCATATCAAGCAACACACAGTGACTTATCACAACACAATGGCACATTTTTAAAGGGGTGGGGGGAGACAATATTTAACAGTAAATATCTCACCTGCCTGCAGAATTAGCAATATGCAAATCTGGTGACTATAGTGACTATAGTGCTTGAAGCCAATGATTGCACTCACCAGAACAACTACATTAAGCTGTAGTTATTCTGGTGACTATAGTGTCCCATTAATGTTCCTGCTGGAGGTCTAACTTCACCTCAGACAGGTTTAATTAGCTAGCCGGTGCAAGAGAGCTCATGCTAATTCTGTAGATATCTACTGCAATGACATTTTGTCATGGGCTGACACTCAATGAATGAACATTAGTATTGGCATCCTGTTTCTACAGATGGCACAGCTGCCTTTCTTGGAGGCACAGCACACAGGTGAGTGGCGAACTTACGGGTTTGCCACCTTACCAAGGAATTGCACCAGGATGCTACTGGCATCATAATTAATACAGAGTTAAATGCACAAATACATTTTCAGGGCATACCATCAACACCCATTGTTTCCCCTCACCTTTTTGCAGGTGCTTTCACAGCTCTTGCAAGACAAAAATAAAAAAAAACAATTTTTACATATTTATATATATATTAGCCTTCACTATTTCATATTAATTTTATAATATTATATGGGGCTCTATAATAACATACGCTGGTTGCATAGGTTATGGTGCAATGAGGTTCCTTGTCCCTTTCACCATGAACATGATATATTCTAATTGCAGTGATTTACAAATACTCTGCAGGTGTATTTCAAGTGTATGCCTGTCACTCTAGTGACTAACATCAGAGGAGGCAGCAATACCTCGTTCATTGCCTGTCCAACAATTTCTACAACTTCTGCAAATTCCCACCTCAGCTAGCAGGCTTCCTCGTACCTTGCTTATCTAAGTATTCTTGGCAGTGGTTTATGGCATAAGCCCAGGCTCAACTGAATTACTTTTATTGCAGCAGCTTTAGGTTACTGCCTTTACCAAGACGTGTCAGTGTCTGACTGTGACAGCTTGCATAACCCCAATACTATGAATCATCCGGTCACTTGGAAATAATTAGAGGGGTGTGCAATATAGCATGCTTGATTATTCATGGTTTCTTTAAATGATTACATCAATGGAAACTTGCTAAGTGCTTGTCAGGGATATGTTTTATTCTAGTAGAGCAACTGGAACTTCAGCTGACACTGTTGTTCTGCCACCATTTAAGTCATTTCTCAAGTCCTCTATATGGGAAAACACTTTGGAACCTTTAGAATGGATTAAATTAACACCATTTATTCTCCTGTGATTTTAAGAAGCTAAACTCCAGACTGTTCATAACGTTTAGTCCCTGTCCATATTACCCCTACTCAGCCTTCATCAGGGACCAAATAACTAAAGAAAAATTTGATGAGCAATTATTGAACTATCCCCAACAAATGCAGCTCAACAAGCACTTCATAAACGTCTAGATTTCTGCATGCATTTGTTTCCCCCCCCCCCCTCAAACATTGAGTTGTATTTAAAAGGACACTATAGGCACCCAGACCACATAAGCTCATTGAAGTGTTCTGGGTGCGGTGCAGTTTCCCTATGGTACTTAGTGCTGCAGAGTTTACATTGCAGTACTAAGTCTGACTCCAGTGACTGTCTCCCAGACAGCCACTGGGGGTGCTTCTTGAATACTAATGGACCTTTGGTCCGGTAACTGATGCTTGATGTCCTCACACTCTGCATGAGGACATCCAGCGTCCAATTTATTTATTTAGTTTTCCATAGGAAAACATTTATTCAATGCTTTCCCATGGGGAGGCCTAATGCACGCATGGCATTTGCTGCGCATGCACATTAGCGACCGCTCTTTGTGGGACATTGGAGAAGCCGAGAGACATCAGCGCTGGGGTAAAGTAAGTAAATAAAGGGTTTTAACCCTTTATTCACATAAGCGAGGGCGAGAGGGAGAGGGGAGGCAGAGGGAGCTTTGTATTCCTAGCCCTTATAGTATCCCTTTAAGCGAATATGCATGCTATGAGCAATTTTAAAATGTTCAGAATGCAGTGGGTTTGATGTTCAATGTAACTCTGTTGCACGTAATGTTTGTGTTTCATTTGCCTGTCTAAGCACCACACCACAACAGCCCATTGTTGTAGTTGAGGTAATAGTAGGCTGTAGACTGTCTCTTAGTTGTTTGAAAAAGTGGGGGTACCCAGGCACCTGCAGGCCATATTGATAATACAGTAATTAACTTTGCCAGTAGTAAGATCTGTTTCATCCATATATGTATGTATTCATTCAGTTATGCCAAGTATGTGTAGACATTATGCATGAATGAATTAATTTTATATCCTTGTGCAAATTTTTTTCTAGTGTATTTGAAGACTCAACTTGAAACATATATCAGCTCCTTGGAACGAGTCCGATTAATAAGGACGAACAAACGTGAAGGATTAGTGCGTGCACGGCTGATCGGTGCTACTTATGCCATAGGTGATGTGCTCACATTTCTGGACTGCCACTGTGAATGTGTCACTGGTTGGCTAGAACCACTTCTGGAGAGGTATGTTATAGACTGTATCAAAAGAAAAATTACAATGGTACAAAAAAGTTATTTTCTGATATTTAATTTTGATTTGTTTTGTTTTATTCGCTTAGATCTCCAGTTTAGGAATTGCTTACTTCTATTGCAAGAGACATAGGCATAAAACGTGTCCTGTCATGCTAGACTAAGGGAAAAGATTATAATTGATTTAATGGTTTGGCATCCTGTGGAATAAAAACAAAGGTTATAGCTACCTGGAAACATATAATGTGACGGCAGATAAGAACCATTCGGCCCATCTAGTCTGCCCAATTTTCTAAATACTTTCATTAGTCCCTAGCCTTATCTTATAGTTAGGATAGCCTTATGCCTATCCCACGCATGCTTAAACTCCTTTACTGTGTTAACCTCTACCACTTCAGCCGGAAGGCTATTCCATGCATCCACTACCCTCTTAGTAAAGTAATACTTCTTGATATTATTTTTAAACCTTTGCCCCTCTAATTTAAGACTGTATCCTCTTGCTGTGGTAGTTTTTCCTCCTTTAAATATAATCTCCTACCCACTTCTCCATATCCCGTATTAATGTCCTGATAAGAGGTGTGTAATTTTGTTGGTGTCAAAGAGAGGGGTCCGCCGTTAAGCAGATTCCCAAATATTTAATATAATCTGTCGCGATACGTATCTGATATGTCCTCCCTATGTGCGCCGCGTCCGTATCACTCAACCCAATGGGGAGTGCACTCGATTTATGTAGGATGACTCTGTATCTGGCCACTATGCCATAATCCATCAATATCCTTGTCAGAGCAACCATAGACTCTAGCGGAGCAGTCAGTGATAACAGTATATCGTCCGCGAATCCCGATATAACGTATTTCTGCCCCCCTACTGTTATTCCCTTGATCTCCGGGGTTGTCCTTATCTTGTGCATGAGGGGTTCTAAGGAAAATACGAATAGTAGCTGTGACAGAGGAGAGCCCTGCCTTGTGCCATTACTCAGTGGGAAAGGGATAGATTGCGCTCCCGTTATCCGCACCTGCGCCTTGACGTTGGTGTACAGAGCTTGAATGGTTGTGATAAACTGGGCCGGCATGCCAAAGTGGCGCAGCGTCTCAAATAGGTATGGCCATTTGACTCTGTCGAACGCTTTTTCAGCGTCTGACAGCATCAGTGTCGGGATTCGTAGCCTAGCTTGTCGTCCTATGAGATCAATGTTGTGTCTCGTATTTTCAAACAGTTGCCTACCCGGCACGAAGCCTACCTGGTCCGGGTGAACCAGGCGAGTGAGAATTGGGTTTAATCTAATCGCCAGTACCTTGGCTAGAATTTTAGCATCATGGTTGATCGATGAGATTGGTCTAAAATTCTCTGGTATTGAGTCATCCTTACCCGGCTTAGGTAGCAAGACTATGTTTGTTTGCAAGCGACATTTCTTGATCTGGGGTCCCCCCTTCCTGCAGATCGTTGAACCATGCTTCAAGGTGGGGTAATAGCTCCTCCCTAAAAATCTTATAGTAGCTTCCATCAAAGCCATCCGGGCCAGGCGCCTTGTTGCTTTTTAAGGCTGAGATCGCTGCGCCTATTTCCTCTGCCGTGATCTGGGTTTCAAGTGTTGCCGCAGCCGCCTCGCCCAGCTTTGGAAGAGGGATTCCAGAGAGGAACTCTCGTACCCCCTCTAGTTCCCTCTGCGGGTGTGAATCCACCCCCTGCGAATGGTTATATAATGCGGTGTAGTACCCCGTAAACACTTTGGCAATTTCTGTAGGATTCGTTTGGTAGAGTCCCGCAGCATTCTTTGTAATGTGTGTGTTCCGTTGTCGCGGTCTCAGTGCTCTTGCCAGTAGAGTATCCATTTTATTGGCCTTTTCATAAAAGGTCTGCCTAGACCAAACTATGGCTCTCGTAGTGTTGTCAAGGAGCGTTACTCGTTTGGCATATCTGGCATCTTGTACCTTCTTTAAATTAACGTGTGAGGGGTCCAAATTGTGCCGTTGCTCTGCCAATCTCAAAGCATCTAGTTGAGATGCCACTAATTGAGCTTTTTTCCGTTTCCTGAGTGTCGCTTCTCTAATCAATATCCCTCGAATGACGGACTTGTGAGCTGCCCATATTACAGCTCTGGACACCCCCGATGCAGCTTCCCTTAGGAAGTACTCATTTAGTTCTCTGCGGACGATATCAACTATTTCCGCGTCCCGCAGCAGCGAGTTGTTCAGCCGCCATGACCACGGGGTTGCTGTGCTTAACTTGTCCAGGGTGACAGAGAAATCCGCGTGATCCGACCAAGTTATGGATCCCACGGATGACTCAGAGGCCCTAGAGACAACTTGGGAGTTTACTAAAAAGAAGTCAATTCTAGAATGTGTGGCTGTGAGTAAAAGGTATAATCTTTCTCATCTGGGTGTTGAGCTCTCCAAATGTCTATAAGCCCTGTTTGTTGTATGAATGTGTGCAATAGTCTATCTTGTCCGGCACCTTCTGTGGGATCAGGGAATTCCCTTACAGGGTCCCCTGTCCACCGCCGGGGATGGAGCCGCGTTGAAATCGCCCCCCACGATCACCATTCCCTTCGTAAGTGTGTTGACAGTGTAGGTAAGTTCCTCCCAAAACTCCCTAGATGGATCGTTGGGGGCATATAAATTGAGGATATGAATTGCGTGGGAATACAAGAATCCCGACACTGATACAAAGCGTCCCCCTGGGTCGATTCTAACTCCACTAATTCTGATCGGGCACCTCCGATGTATCAGTATGGCTACGCCATTCCGTTTATTGAGGGCTCTCGCTTCATATGTGGTATTGTATGTATAATCTTTGAGAGCGAAATTGGCCGTTTTAGGTAGATGTGTCTCCTGTAGGAAGGCTATATCTGGATTCAAACGCTTCACTTCCCTAAACATGAGCCGTCTTTTCTTAGGTGCATTCAAGCCCTTAACATTTAGAGATATCAACTTAATAGGCATGGGTAAATCCGTGGTGTGCCACCCCAACCAACATCCTGGCACCTTGATTACTAGATTGAGCCCCTGGACCTCCCCCATCCGTTCCCCCGGGGAGTGTAAAGGAAGGGAGAGAAGAGATAGGATAGAAGGAGGGTAGAAAAAAGAGTAAGAAAAAGTAAACTTTGTACATAAATCGCCTGGGCTTACCTGTAGCCAGGCACGATTGGGGTAAATGTCCCGCCACCCCCAGTGCTTCGAAGAACCCTGGGGTGTACGGGGCATGGACCAGCCAATGTGGGCACTGTGTCAGTGCCAACTGAAACATCAAGAATAAACACCACCACCTATGTGGCTTGTAACGAATATAATAAAAACAGTAGAGCCGCCCCAATGGGCGCAGTTATCCGCCCAAGATCCTCGCCCATATTTTATCGCCCATTATTTCTTATATGGGATATAGGCCTCTTCCCCATTTCTCTCCTTTTTCTTTATGTATTCATCATTTTTTCTTGCTTTTTTTTTTTTTCTTTTTTTTTACATTATGTCTTTCTTTTTTTTTTTCTTCTTTTTTAAGATTTTCCTTTTTTTTCCATTTTTTTCCCCTTCTTTCTCTTTCCCCTCTTTCTCTCTCCCCCCCTTCTTCTTCTCCCTTATCTCCCTCCCCTCCTTCTCTTGCTAATACCAGTATCTAATGTGGAGGGCCGCCAACCAGCCATTCACTGGGGGTGGGCGGGTCGGAAGCCTCCGCAAAAATCTGAGTTTTTTTTATAATTACTAAATGTTAACTTTTTTTTTTACTATTTTGGCCATATCTGCGTAGTACCACAGTGGTTTCTTGAATTTTTTGCTTTTACTGACCAGCCTAATGCAATTTTCTGTTGCCTTCAGCAGTGCAACTTTTAAATAATCCAATTTCTCTTGGACTCCATTTAAATTGCTCCAGTCTGATAATGACTCCTTTACACATATTCTAATTTTAGAAAAGTCTGTTTTTTTAAAGTCTAAAACTTTTGTTTTTGTGTGGTGTGACTCAGTCACTGTTCTTATATTAAACCACACTGACTGATGATCACTGGATCCTAAACTTTCACCTACAGTAATATCTGATACAAAATCTCCATTTGTTAACACTAAATCTAGTATGGCCTCTTTACGAGTTGGCTCCTCAACGACTTGTTTTAGAGACAATCCCAGTAGGGAGTTTAGGATATCTGTGCTCCTGGCACAAGCAGTTATTTTGGTTTTCTAATTCACATCAGGAAGATTAAAGTCACCCATGATGATAACTTCCCCCTTCATTGTCATTTGAGCTATTTCCTTTGACTAGTAGATTATCTAACTTTTCTATTTGTCCTGGGGGGCCTATAAATCACACCTACACGAGTTACTGTGTGATTACCAATTTCTAACGTAACCCAAACGGACTCTATGTTCGCCTCACTAACTTTTCTTGGGCTAGATTTTATGCTATCTTTCACATACAGGGCCACCCCCATTTCCTGCCTTCCCTGTCTTTTCTATATAAAGAGTACCCTAGTATTGCTATGGCCCAGTCATTTTTCTCATTATACCATGTCTCAGTAACAGCGACTAAATCTACATTATCAGTTGCCATTATTGCCACAAGTTCATGGATCTTATTCCCTAAACTGCGAGCATTTGTAGACCTGACTCTCATCTTATCATTTTTTAACACACTTGCTACCAGCACCTTCTGTCCTTGTTTTGGGGGGCAATTGGATTGATGTTTTATCACCCTTTTGCTCCCCCTCCTAGTTTAAATACATCCTAGCAAAACCTCTGAACTGCTCACTGATAACATTTGTTCCCCTTCAAGAAGGATGCAAACCATCTTTTTTGTACCATTTATTTCCATTCCAAACAGAGCTACCATGAGAAATAAAGCCAAATCCTTGCTTCCGACACCATTCACCAAGCCACAAGTTTAAGTCCCTAATACGCATCCGCCTGTCGTTCTGAGTGTTATACACAGGCAGAACTTCAGAGAATGACAGTGTGGAAGCAACCTGCCGTATATCATTGGCAAAAACACTAAAAACTTCCTTAACCTCTGAAACCTCATTGCAAGCCAAGTCATTTGTCCCTAGATGGACAAGTACATCCAATTCCCCTTCCTGCTTTGCTTGCTTAACAATATTACAGATACGTCTCCTGTCTCTGTGAGCAGTAGCTCCGGGAAGACATCTCACAAGACCACCATTTTCCATCTCCACCCCTCTTATGATGGAATCCCCCTCCAACAACAACTTCTATTAGGCCTCACCATAGTCTCCAAGCCTGTCTCCACAACACCACTACACTTGGTGCCTGAGCTTGTCTCAACAACACCACTACACTTGGTGCCTGAGCCTGTCTCCACAACACCACTACCCTCCGTGCCTGAGCCTGTCTCCACAACAACACTACCCCCCGTCCATGTCTCCATAACACCACTACACCTGGTACCTGAGAATGTCTCCATAAGAGTTTGTTTACCAGATAATTTACAAATCTCAGATTTCAAAAATACAATCTCCTGCCGCAATATAGAGAACGGTCTACAGATTAGACCGCATCCAAATCTCCAAAAAGTGGAACGTGAAACAAATGCATAACAACTATTACACTGAACTAAATCTGACATTTCAATGAGGTAAATAATTTAAATCAAACAAATCTTACATTTTTGTCCTCCTGAATACCTCAAATTACCTCCAGTTTATCTCCAGAATATCTCCAACCACACACTTAGAAGCAGCACTCTCCAGAATATCTCCAACCACACACTTCGAAGCAGCACTCTCCAGAATATCTCCAACCACACACTTAGATGAAGCAACCAAGCTATATAAGCCAAGCTAATGACAACAACCCTTATAGAACTCCTAAAAGCACCACCCACTAGGAATGTTTAACACCTGGGTAGGCCTATGCTTATTTGCAAACAATAGCTAATTAAGCAACAATCAATAGTAAGTATTTAGCAAATGAAATCGAATGCCTTACTAAATTACCAACAGGAAATCAAACCTTGTACAATCAGTAACATTTTCCTACAGATGAATCTTACCTGTAACAGTAGAAAAGAAAACTCCTAGCAAACTCTTAGACAGTTGAAGCTTCTGTAAAACTCTCCAGAATATCTCCAACCACACACTTAGAAGCAGCACTTAGATGAAGCAACCAAGCTATATGGAACTATGAGAGTATGATGATGAGAGTGTTTAGTTAAGAAAAGTGTAAGCAAAGTGGCTTACAACAGAATGTAAGAGACATTCATTCAGTGAGATTAGACAATGGTTTAAAGGGACCCTCTAGGCACCATAACAATTTAATCAGTTATGGTGCTAAGAGGCTCCTGGCGCCGACTTACCATTAGGAATTAGACTGTTAATGAATAACTTAACCCGTAAGTGTTGCATCCAGCCCTCTTAGATCTGCCTCTCTACTTCCGCTTTTGTCAAGGCTTGAATCCGGAAGCTGTAAAAGGGTCCGCTACTGATTGACTTAAAGCATCAGCTGACCCAATCAGTAGGTCCCCATTAACAAAACTGCTTGAGAAAAATATGCACTTCTCAAATTTCTCAAGCCATTTTTTAAATGGGGTGCAAATGATTTATTTAGTGTCACCTAACACAGCCAATCCTCTGTTCCACTGTCCTAAGCTTCTTGTTTCAAGGCTCTATTAAAAGTGAAAGGAGAGTGGCAGAGCTAACCGGCATTAAATCCAATACTTTGGGGTTAAGCCAGGGCTCAACAAATCCCAGGCACCATGGCGACTAGAAATTTTGTCATGGTTCCTGAGATTTTTTTTCCTGACAGCCCTTTAGCAAAGGCAGTTGCCCACACAGGGTTGCATGGTAGCCGACTGCCAGCCTGGGGTTGCGTGGGAAGCGGTGAGCGAGGGAGCAGTAATCTTCCTGCAGTTCTACTATGCTCACTCACTGTTTAGTAATGCCCAGAGCCAGAATATGTTGTCACTACAGAGTGCACACCGGCGAACAGAACTGCAGGAAGATGATCGGACAAGTCCCACTGGACCTTAGGAAAAGATCAACACAGCTCTAGCAAAGGTAGGGAGGGTGGGTGGACATAAATGAAAAGAAAATGTGTGTGTGTGTGTGTGTGTGTGTGTATTTGTCCTCTGTGTATGTCTGCCTGTCTCTCTCTCTCTCTGTGTCTGTCTGTCAGTGAGTGTGTCTGTTTAGGTTTTACGTTACAACACTAAGTGCAATAGAGACACAGCACCCAGACCACTTCAGCTCACTGAAGTGGTCTGGGTGCCTACAGCTTCCCTTTAATGTGTTGAAGGAGACCAGTGCTTGTAAATATATGACATGTTTATTGTAGAGTTACAAACCAGTTTCCATAGCTTATATTGGAGATATGTGCTGATGCAGATAAGTATTGAAACCAGTCTTGGTCTTTGAGCCTTTCAGTAGATAGCTTCCTGATACCGTGGGAATTGGGGAGCTATTTACTAAGCATCTGCAAGATGCAGAGTCGGCAAAAATAGGATTGGCATTTCATTCATTCAATGAAATTCCGATCCGAATAGAAAGTACAGAATTGCATCCTAACATGAACGAAAAAAACTGTTCTCATTCTGTTGGGGCGAAATTCTATGTCTATGTGACAGGACGTTCGGGAATACTGAGAGGAAGCATCGCGAGATCACTGAGGAAAGGGTGAATATTGTGGGAAAATTTCTCTGACCCGCAGGAAGTAGGTCAGAACTGGTCAGGCGTAGGAAAAATACATAATAGAAAGTAGTCCCTACTTTGTCTTATGTTTTAAAGAAAACTAAATCAGATAGGAAGAAACGTTTAACAGATCCTGAGAGAGGGAGAGAAGCGGAAGCGATTGGGAAAAGGTAAGTTCGGCATGACCGTGCCGCTTTAATTTGCTTAAATGGGCATTTGTTTTGTGTGTATTTTTATTTGTTTTTTTTAATTCCACCTTATGCTAGAGATTGCACACTTTCATTCTGGTAATATGTAATAAAAGTGAGGTCAAATATTTTATCAAGGTTATTAGAGGTGTGGCAAGATGTTTTATGGGATGGTAAAAGTAGTTTATAATGGAAGTGTTGTATGTTGGGTGATCAAAATTTTCTTGTTTTATTGCACTTTCCAAATGTAGGATTGCGGAAAATGAAACTGCAATTGTCTGCCCAGTGATTGATACCATTGATTGGAACACGTTTGAGTTTTATATGCAGACAGGAGAGCCAATGATTGGAGGATTTGACTGGCGTCTGACCTTCCAGTGGCATGCAGTCCCCGAGCAGGAGCGCCAAAGACGGAAATCCAGGATAGACCCAATCAGGTAATGCTCTTTACTATCAGTTTGGCCAATCTTCAGCAAAGACATAGTCCAAGAATTTGACAGCTGGGACAAGACCAACTTTTGATTATTTTAATTTTATTTTTAATAAAATAAAAAAATATTTTTTAATAAATATGTAAGTTTGCTAATGTTTCTACTAGAATAATATACAGGTGAAATTACAAGATTCTAAATTTGAAAAGTGTTCTGTATCATGGCAGGTACACTTGAAGAGAAACAGAAACTTTGTAGTGGATTTTGTCCAAAATTTGGATAATCTAGTTTGTGCAGTATAAGTCATATATTTTTCATCTACATATATAAGATGTAGGCATCTGCTTTAAATTAAAGAAATTATGATTTGCATATAATTTGAGGTTTCGGGGGGATAGCATCATCTTTTTTTAGTAAGGCAGTACGTTACTTATACAGCTAAATAAATACGTGATTCAGACTTTGCTTAGTTGGCTCTGCAACTTTGATTTTAGTCTAGACAAACTCTAATACTGACAGAAATACCGGAACAAACGCCTTCACGTCACGCTCTTGCTGGGATCATGTACCCACCCTGGGCGTCCCCTTTCATTGCTAAAGCTCTTAAGATATTTAATGTGATTGAAATGTTTATCTGTTTCAGTGCTTTTCTTCTGACTCAAAAGCATTAGGTAAATCTTGAAAAAGAAAAGTATCAATCATCTGATTTGCAAAACTAGATATAATATATTTACTGAAATATTAATGATTTCAAAATCACAAAATATCAAGCAGCCCTCAACAACAGCCCAGGCAATTGAAACTAGACTTGTCCATTAGTGCCACGTTTGTGCCGTTTAAATCTAATTTCTGTCTCTTTTCTTTGTTTTCAAGTTATTAAATTAACTATTTTATTATGGTACAAAAGCACAAGGACATAAAAAACAAGCTGGTTAATTAAATCTGCGCATGTGTCATTCAAGTATCCATTCTTTCAAATCTCTCACAATCACAAATATACACACAAACAATCAGACCTATACACACACACACACACACACACAATAACAGATGCACACAGACACACATACAATCACATGCATGCACAATCACAGACCTATACACACAGTCACAAACCTAAACACACATCACAAATATGCACACACACACACACATACAATCACAGACCTATACACACAATCACAGACCCACACACATGCTTGCAATCACACACAGGAACATACACACACACAATACAGATACAATCACACACATACATTCACACACACAATCACACTCACCTACACGCACACAATCACAGACCTATACACATAGTCATATATATAATCACAGACCCACACACATCACAGGTGCACACAGACATACACACACAATCACAGACCCACACACAATCATAGATACAAACAATCACAGACCAATAAACACATAATCACAGATGTGTATACACACAGATACACAAACACAATTACACACACATGCAATCACAGAACGATCCATACACACAGTCACCGACACACACACCTTTATACACAATCACATACATACAAACATGTAATCACAGATATACACACACAATCACACACCCACATACATTATCACATACATTATCACATACATACATTATCACTGACTTGCACACACACAATCACAGAGATACACACTGACCCTCCACACACACACATTTACTGACAAAACATACACACACATTTTGTACTAAAGAGGTCAACCCAGCCTGGCATTTCAATTGACTCTCTTTCATTTTCCTTTTCAGGTTTCAAATGATAAAAAACTGATTTATATTCAAATGAAAGTGCTTCTTTAAAAGCTTACTTTACCTCCCTCTAAGGATTACTAAATGTGTAGCACTTTGTCAGGGTTGGGGCAATTATTTAGTTATTTATTTATAAAATATTTTACCAAGAAGGATGCAGTGAGATTTCTCTCATTTTCAAGTCATTTCCTGTGCCCACAAACATTACATTGTTATGATTGGGTACAATATAATATTATTACATTAAATTAAATATTAAGGCTTATTGTATTTGTTTTGGTGAGTATAATCATCCCTTTCAGGCTTTTTGCAGTAATCACTGTCTTTTCAGACAGTGCAGTGTTTACATTTTAACCTAGGGATACCTCCACTTGCCACTCCTCATATGGCTACTAGACGTGCTTCCTAGGGCAGTGCTGCATTGTGTGCAACACTGACATTTAGTGTCTACACTCTGCATGGAGATACTGAACTTACTGCATTGATTCGGTGTGTCTCTATGAGGAGATGCTGATTGTCCAGGGATATGTTTGGCTTGTGCTGGCTCTGCCCCGATCTGCCTCCTTGACAAGCTAAGCCAATCCAAGCATTGTGATTGGCTCAGAACACTACTTTTGATGATGTCAGCAAAGCAGGCAGATAAGGGGCAGAGCCAGCAGCAGCAGACTGGAGTAAAGGTACAATTTTGCTATATTTAGGGGCAGCTAGATAGTGTTTTTAACACTATAGAGTCAGGAATACATGTTTGTTTTTCTGACCTTATAGTGTTCCTTTAAAAATAAAAAATAATATTAAAATACACATACGGTCATGGGGAAAAGAAAACACACCCTCTTTGATTTCTATGGGTTTACATATCCAGACATAACAATCATCTGTAACTTAGCAGGTGTTAAAACTGGGCAAATACGACCTCAGAAGGAAAATGAGGATCGAGCTACTTTCGTTTTGGTACATTAAGTAAACTGCTGGTACTAGATCGGAGGTTACGAGGTGGGAACAGCTAGGGCGAGAATTCTACTTTGGTTGGGAAACGCTCTTAAACACAAGGATGGAAAGTTGAAAGGTGTCTGTATCCCAGCACTAGCCAGTTTAGCTTTTTTAACATTAAAAGGACACTATAGTCACCAGAACAACTACAGCTTATGTAATTTGTTCTGATGTGTAGAATCATTACCTTCAGGCTTCTTGCTGTAAACACTGTCTTTTCAGAAAAAATGCAGTGTTTACATTACAGCCTAGTGAAAACTTCACTGGCCACTCATCAGATGGCTGTTAGAGATCCTTCCTGGGTCATGGCTGCCTAAAATGCATCCAAACATTCAGTGTCTCCTCCCTCTGCATGCAGACACTGAACTTTCCTCATAGAGATTCATTGACTCAATTCATCTCTGTGAGGAGATGCTGATTGGCCAGGGCTGTGTTTGAATCATGCTGTCACGATTTGTGGAACCCAACACGCTGGCACACACACACACACACAGAAAAGGTGCCGTACCGGACCTTAGAGTGGCCGGGCTAAGCACGCTAAGATTAGTCAGGAGACAAGCCAGGTAAAGGGAGCCAGAAAACAGGAGAACGAGAAACAAGCCGAGGTCAAAGGAGTGGAGAAGACAGAATAATCGGAATAACGAGCCAAGTAATCGGTAACCAGAGAGCAAGACGAGAACAGTACGCTACAGGGATCACAAGACCACAACAGGGCACTGAGGGACAGGAAAGGTAAGTATAAATACCCTTGGTTTAATTCTGATTGGATAACTTCCAATCAGAATTAACAATCACACGTGGGGGATATCTATACCCCCCACTGTGATTGTGGTACTGTTTCTTTAACGCCGGGTCACTCACGTGACCCCGGCGTTTACATAATTAATTGACCTCCCAGCGTGCAGCGTTATACATGCTGCCGCTGGGGGGCGTGGAGGACGCGAGCGGCAGAGAGGAGACGCCGCTCGCCGAGAGGTAAGCAGAGGGGAGACCGCGGGCGGCAATGGAGTGTGGGTGAGTGCTGCAAGTGGCGTGCAGCCTCCCCTCCTAGCCGCCCGCGGATCCCCGACACATGCTGGCTCTGCCCCGATCTGCTTTTGTCAGTCTCAGCCAATCCTATGGGGAAGCACTGTGATTGGATCAGGCTACCACTTCTGATGATGTCAGCAGACTGTTTTTTTTTTTTTTTTTTTAGGCAAACAATGCAAAGTTACAGCTTCTGACTTGAATAGCACTAGCACTAAACTAGCCAGTTTAGCTTTTTTAACATTAAGAAAAAGAAAATTTGATATATATACAATCACATGCATGCACAATCACAGACCTATACACATATTATCTTAATAATCAAAGCACCACAAATCTTCATTTTTACAGCACAAAAAAGCACAAATGTAGCACCAACAAAAAACAATGGATTTGTGCTGATTGGGGGTAGGCAGCTTCACACAGCCTGATTTGGAACATATTTTGGTAGCCTTTTAAATCTACTCTCTTGAAGTCTAAATCCACTCATTTTGTTAGACTTTTCTGTTACTATTTCTGATGGTTCAACTCCAGGGTGTTTTATTTAAAGCAATTCTCTTGTGTATCACTGCTTTTTATAGAGGCAGACAGAGGAAGTGTATCTGTGTGTGCGAATGTAACTGTAGGAGAGATTTCATATTAGCTGCTGAAACAAAATGTTATTTTAGCAAGTCTGATCTCATCTCATGTCAGTTTCTGCTGAGCAATACAATGCAATATGTTCATTTCAAGGGACACTATCAGGGTTAATTGCTAAAGTAAGCATCCAAATTGAATTTCAAATTCAAGGCTAGAGTAACCAAACTGAAAGCATAGCTGACCTAAAGATTTTCCAGTTTAACTATTTTAATTTAAAATGTACATTAAATTCTCACTTTAGTGAATAGCTCTGTGTTATCTAGACATGAACCTTTTTTTAACATTACATGAAAAATGCATTAAAAATACTTCCAAATTGAGGAGCAACAATGGCGTCCCTGCACAGAGGATGCTCCGATTTCTCGGATGGGACATCCAACGAGGGGAAAGGGAGCTTTATGCCAGCCAGTGTGCCGCCACCGCTAGAGAGGCCACGGCAGCCTGCACCAACCCCCACACCGGTGACCATGGAGGCCATCGTAAGACCTTATGGCCACCCACCATGGGAAAATCTCAGCAGAGGTTGCCTCGATCAGAGAGGACCTGAGAGGCTGGGAACCGCCGAAAGCACCTCCAGAGACTACACACGCCAAATTGCGGAACTGCAAGCAGCGGTCCACGACCTGAAACAACAGGCGATACTTCATGATCAGCAACTGGCCGCACAAGAAGACAAGCGGCGCCAAAACAACTTGAAACTACGAGGTATATCAGAGGCCAGGCACCCACACTACACCAGGCGACTGTTAACCGCGCTACTAACCCCAAAGGCGGCAAAAATTATCATGCTGGATGGGATCTTCCGCATACCGCGGCCAGCTACTGCACGACCTGCGGCTACAGGGGATGTAATTCTCCACTTTCAAAATGCAAGGGACAAAAGGGCAGTGATTGACGCCATTAAGGGCCAACCAACATATACCTTTGAGGAAATGACCCTATCGTTTTACGCGGACCTATCAAGTGGGACACTGACCTGGAGACAGTCCTTCGGGCCGTTCACCTCCCTCCTACGACAACACTGAATCCGGTACCGCTGGGGATCAGGCCGAGCGCTACGCATAGAGGGCGCAAGCGGCCCATTGCTCATATGGAATCTACAAGAGGCCACAGGGGACTTCGAAAAGCTAAACCTCCCACTGATGACTCTGGACTCCCCTGACGATATCGAAGGGACCCGCACGCTGCCTTGGGAAGAATGCGGCCAGCGCACCGGAATTTATACCAAGGCAACGACCCGTAACACCTTATGCGGCAGCCACGACCTAACTCTGGACTAAGAGCTTAAGGACACTCACCGGGATGCACTCCCCTTCTCTGCCGAGCAACCATATGGCAGGCGGCTCTAAGGCCATGCACCCTCGCACCTGCCGGGAGTGAACAAGACTACTTGATTGCATTATTTGTTTTATTGACTGTTTGTTTGTTTTACTGACTTAACCCACATTCCACTATACTTTTAGTCTTCACTGGATGGCCACCCAGATGCTCCGAACGTAACTGCAAATACACTGACAGAGAACTGGGCCCAGATCAGGCCAACAACCAGAGAACGCCCTCCCCCTCTCCCCTTTATTTCCCCTGCCCCCCTCTCGGGTGTCATAAAAGGATCGGCCCAACATCGAGACTCCCGTCAACACCTCGAGATACCTCCCAAGCAGCACTACACAGACTACTCCACCTCAATGATGCACACAAGGTCACACTTACAGGTTGGGACAGAACAGGGGAACCACGGTGACCGCACACCGACGGGGATTCCATAAGGCAGGCACGACGCACGAGCCCTAAGCAGCGGGCAGAAACACCAGACGTGTACACATAACATATCACATACACTTAAGCAACATATCACATTTAAAGTAGAAGCCTTATGAAATCACACCACATAGTGACCCCGACACCACAAACGTACCAACTTATTCAGTGACAGTCAACCGGTCCTTAAAGAGGACACTTGAGCTAAGCTTCCCGAACAGACTCACGAATGCCACTGTATGACTTTTCCTACCAGACCAGAAAGTGTCTGAAATACTTTCATCTGATTCTGTTACTGTCTTCATATTCTATATGAGCTTTTACATATCCAATAGTCCTGATCGGCTGACACTCTCTCACTCCTGGCACCATAAACACTAGAGTGAGCTGTGTGTTATGTTGTTTGGAGTGTTCTTTTAATTTCAGTCATGAATGAAGATGCTTGTGTCAAATTAAAAACTATAATGCTGAGGCTTCTCTTGCCAAGTGTTTATTTCTGTAAAACATTTTATTGAATCAATTTAATCGAACCTGGGGGTGGGGCCTGACTGCCATGAGGGAAAGTCATATCCAGGACGAGCTCCTCAACTACACTGCAACAAAAAGTGATTCCAAGCTCAATCTAGCTCGTTTTGGGACAAAACTGACCAAACTCTTGGCTCTACCGTGGTAATTGAGGCCTAGTGCCCACTGGATGGGAGAGTGGGTGATCTCCCGAACCAGAGATGCCCAGAGGCTGACAGAACCACACAAGTGCCCTGCTATCCTCCCTTTGAACCAGTGGGGGGGGATTCCGGTCCATCCATAAGAGGCTACCCAGCTTGAGAAGCAGCACGGTGGGACACCATAATCACATCATGACTTGCCATTGCAACGACATTTCTTTAAAGCTGGACAGACTTTTCTCCAATTTCTGGTGACCACTGGAATTCCGGAGGCTCCACTCAGCCCCATTACTACTGGATAATAACTCATCTAGGAGTTCTCCTCTAGAGTCCTTGTCTGCACTAGTGGCGAAGACCTCATCATGGTGGCAGAACAGGCACCGCGTTTCACGCAGACACAAGACCGCATAGAAGCATACACCTAATCAGACTAAAGCAGGAACGCACCGCAGGTCAAGGGTACTAGGGGGAACCCCTAACATGGCTAGAGATTCAACCTATCTGTTCTCATCTTGGCTTCATGACTTACAGTATGCCTCCTTATTGCGTGACTATGCTCTGCCCTTGGGGGGTATGGGTTGAAAGGGGCTGTGAGACTGAGTGTGGCAAATGTGCCTATGCCACAAGCTGCTGGAGGAGCCAGCTAGCTAGCCTCCAGCCCAAAGACTATGGGCCATATACAAAGACCCTGTTCGTGAGTTAAATCTCCTTAGCCGCCATTAGCAGCTTTCTCTGGGTGTCCCTGAGTGGAACCAAAAGCTGGCTTTCTGATGGCTGTTCGCATGAACCAAATCCACGAATTGTCCTCAGCGGCACTTAGGCGCGATCATTATGGAACAAAATTCGGCATGTGGACTTCATGGGTTCCCGGACAACTTAGTTTGCGGTTTTGAACCACTTTGAAATCCACCAGGAGAGCACTTTTTGGAGGGAAGGTGTCTGAGACTAAGGGGGGGAAAAAACGCTACCTAAGAGCCAGCTGGAGCACCACGTATTGCGGCTGCAGGAGCTCCCGATAGTTGACCTGCCATAGCACCAAACGCCCTGGAACTTGTTTGGGCATAGGACAACGTGTGAGGCCGGTCAGAACTTTAACACTGTGGCATTTCCCCTACACTACATGGATCTGAGCGCTATCTGGAGAACTTGGGTGCTCAGATCAGGGCTATTGGGGATGTATTATTTGTGGGGTTATTTATTTTAATGATGTTTTGGGATATTTTTTATTTATTTTTTGTAAATTCTTTATTTTCAGTTTTTTCAATTGTACTTTCAGATAATTTAGAGTACAGAATAAAGAATGTGGGGAGGGTACTCAACATGGGGGTTTACACATAATTATTCATTTTGTAGTACAATAGGGTTTAGGTATAGAGTTTTTGTATATTCATTACATTTGACGATTACCCCTCTGAGTTATGATTTTGGTGGGTCATCTGTTTGTTTCGTCATTTGGGGCATTTGTGATGCCTTTCCTTTGGTATTATTTTGTCCTCATCCAACTGTTATGAGCTTGTGGTCTGTGTTCCCCTTTGGGGTCTATAGGTGTTGTATAGGGTGTTGGAGTGTGTGGGTGTCTGGTGGTGTTTAGGTCATTTGGTGTCTTTGGGTGTGCCATGTTTGGCTTTTGGTAGTGTAGAAGGTGTGGGTTGTGTTGAGGTTTGTGGTAGGTCTTAGGTCTTTCGGGGCTTAATCCCAGGTCCTTATTGTCAGTCTTTAATATTTAGGTATTCATGGTGTGGGTGTTGTGAGTGTCGATGGTGTGTCTAGTGCAGTGATTTAGGTTTTCATTTGGTGTCTTGTGGGTTAATTGTTCAGAGTACGTGGTAAAGGTTTGTAGGAGTGTTTTGGGGTATTTTTATGTTTGTTTGCCTCTGCTCCTGGGAGATAATTGGCTTACTGGTCTTTAACAGAATTATCTCCCAGGCACAGAGATCTTTGGAAGGGGCTTGCATTGTATTGTGTGGAGACCCCCTGCTCGTGGTTGTGTGTATAAGCAGGCAAATTGGCCTTAATAAACCCTTCAGAGACACCCCAGCAAAGCTGCGCTGGTTAGGGCCTGAAGCACTCCTGTGTCCCAGATGAGAGCTAAAAAGCGAGCTTGATAGAGGTACCCAGTCAGGATGCCATGCGGTCTATTACACGAAGAAGTTCTTTGCCACTCTCTTCTTTCCCTACATAACCAATGTGGTAAAGCTTCTTGATCTTTTAACTAGCTGCCTACATGTGCTCATCCTAATTTGTTAATTGTCATCTTTACATGTTTCTGTCTTGATGAGCAGTCTTTACAAGTCCTCGTTTGTCACATCATTTAGCTAATATGGGGCCTCCCTATAGAATCATTATGTTGTTCCTACTATAGTTAGTTATAGTTTATCTTGTTTATTACTAACAAAAGTGCAGTGCTTTGACATTTTCAGTTACATTTTTACCTGTTGTCTGTAGATATGCAAAAATGTCTGAGAGCTATGAATGCCTAACTATGCACAACTATAATAAAGAATGACAAATAATCAAACCTGTGCAAATACACAAAAGTTGCACAAACTTTCATACACAACTATGAAACCACTTAAAACAGTTGGCTTTTGTCTTGCACAAATAAAATCTCAAACTTAGCTGTAGTTACACTGTGGCTATTTTAACTTAAACTTTACAACTATTATTTTTATCTTTCACTTAACAAGTCAGTATTTTAGTGTATAAACCACGATGAGATGATCGCAGAACTTTGGCCAACTTACCTATAATTACAATCCCAAAGTGATTTTAAAGCTGAATGTTTTATCCTGACTTAAGTAATAATTCCCTTTCTGTGAGGGCTGTGGTACCTCCTATAGCCGTAACCTAATTTTCAAGTTTTCAGATGAATGAAATTGTCACTTGAATTTTTCTTGTGAACATCTGACAGGATCAGTCATTCTTAACAGAGTTCTGACAGATTCAAGTTTGGCAGTTTTTTTTTGTTTGAATCGCAGATGTTTTTTGAATTGTGAAGTTTCCTTTGATGTACATAATGCTTTAATTAACTTGGCATAAGTGCAGTTATTTATAAGAACACCTTTAGAGAGGAAAAAAACAATTTTATTTATGAAGCCATACAGTAACTATGCATACATATACTTTATTGAATAGTTAAAAGGACATGTATCCAGTCTTACCTACTAAAATTAGAAAAAAATATTTGCATAGTTTAGACAGCTCCTCAGAGCTGTCAATCATGCAGCCAGATGAAGATGTCATAGGCTAGCAGCAATTATTTTACAAATTACTTCAGTTTTAAGGCAGTCACACAGATGTCAGTAGGCTTAGGTTACTGTGTGTGTACCATCACCTTTGCAATCCTGCATAGCTGTGATGTTGCCTAGAGTGGCTCATTTGATGTGACACTTTAAGCATCAAAACTAGTACAGTTTATTGTAGTAGTTATGGTGCATGAAGTCTTGTTTCTATCAAACTGCTTTCACCCTCCAGAACTTTGAATAGATAATGTAAACATTAAACTTTTTTACTACCTGAGCTGAAGGCGAGAGGCTAGGCATTGTGTGCCTCTGTAGCCCCACTTTTGTCAAACCACGCAGATTGACAGGAAATTGGGGATAGGGGACAGAAGCATAACCTGTTCTATTAACTGAAGCCTAATTTTGAGTGACTGCCTCCTTTGGACACTACAAAGATGTTATAGTGCAGAATCCCTATTTTTGATTATTGGTGAAACTGTTCATCATGCTTTTCAAATGCTTAATTATTTTAGACCACTTTTCATATCCATGTATATGTATTACATTATCTGTAATGAAACTGAAGACCAACACATATTCTACAGACTTTAAAGGGACAGTGCAGGCACCAAAACAACCTATGCCCCTTGCATTTTTTATTTTGTTGTATGCTCCTTTGTCCTGGTTTCCCTTCATTCTGTGTTTTATTAGTAAATCAGATTTTTTTATTATTATTATTAAGGTTTTTTACATGAATAATACAGATAGCAAAATGTAACATGCAGGTCATGAAGAAGTTATGGTCAAAGATCAATTAGATAGCAAATATGTTTAAACCAGGAGAAAATGATAGCTACATCAGGCAACCCATCCCATGGAGGCATTAACAAATAACTGCATTGACACTCCACTACCTATCAGACATGAAAGAAACCAAATTAAAGTATGCAATCAACTAGGGTATGTTGATCCAGGAATCGGGAGGAACGTTTTCCCCTGTTTTGTCACTATTAAGGTGCATTAGCATCAAAAATATTTACATATGGTTGAACGGGTGTGCAATTCTAGATATCCGTGATCAACTGGTAAGAACCCAACCATGCAGAGCAAAGCCCAAACTCTCACCAGATCCTCTCTTGTCTCATTGGTGTGTGAAGGATGCAACAATATTGACTTCACTCACCCCCCCACCTAAACCCCCACCCAATCTAAAGAGGCATAATAGGACATCAATAGACTTTGAGTACTCCATGAACCTGAGTTAAGGCATAAGTTACCTCCCTCGTGGTGAACTAATTGAACCTTCTATTCCAGCCACATCTTCCCCCGCACACCTGAGTGCTTTCAAAGCAGGCCATCTATGCGGTTGGATCAAATTCAACGAAAAACAGAACTGAAACTTCTTGGAGGAATCATTCCTCAATAGAATGTAGGATAACAATGAGGAGAAAAATGTATTAAGTAGGTGGGGGAAAGAGGTAGGAAGGAGGTATAAGAATAAGAAAAGTGACCATCCCAAGGCTTGGACCCCACCCCCAACCCCTAGTGGTTCGTTCTGTGTTTTAAGTGTCCTTTATTAATTGTTACTTGAGACTGCTGAATTACTTACCTCACATGTATCTTCTTGACAGGGAATCATGCAGAATGTGCGTACATTACTCACGTTTAGAACAATGTGAGGAAGACCAGGATCAGCTGCTAAATCTCAGTCACTTCCTGCAAATCTCCTGCAGATCTCCTGCAAATGATGGAAGTTCAGATATGAATATCTGTCTTTTTTTTCTTTTACATTTTATGTGCAATTTTTTTTAGCACAGTATCTTCTAGAGAAACGGCTCAAACATGCAAGCCAAGATTCTAACTTTCTCTTGTTACCCCTATTATGGGTCATCATTTCATGCATTCTGTATTTACCATTGACGAATACGAAAGCTGTTTTGTTTGCTTACACTTCAGTCTAATAATGTATATATACTAATTTAAAATGTTTTCTTAGCAGGTTAAAAAAAGAGTGACCTTTAAATGAACATTGTTATTGATTTTATTTCATGTGCAACTTTATGTATTTCTTTACACTAAACATTCTGAACTGTTTGAAAAGAGAGGCACTAGTTCACATGAATATCAGTTTAACATAGATCTTAGGTTCATTTTGTTTATAAAAGTACATTTCTTGACACACATGGTGTTGTGCACTAAAGTGAGCATTCAAAGTGAATGTCAAATTCATGGTTAAATAGCCGAACTGGAAACATTCTCTGTGCTGTTTGGCTATTCAAACTGAATTTGAAATTTATGGTTATGAATTCTCCCTTTAGTGAATAGCCCTGAAAGCTTTATTCTGTTAGCTCTACAGATCTATCATGGTGTTTCAGTTTAGTAGAAAGACTGCTTTCTACAAATGTATATACATTTAATATATGCTTTACATTGTTCTAACAAATGTAAATAAATGTCTATATCTTCTGTTAATTTCAGATCTCCAACTATGGCAGGTGGTTTGTTTGCTGTGAGCAAGAAATATTTTGAATATCTTGGAACATATGACACGGGGATGGAAGTTTGGGGAGGAGAAAATCTAGAACTATCATTTAGGGTATGCACCAGGACAATTTGATATTGGTAGTTAAAATATAATATGCATTAAGGGTTATTGCAAGCACCATGACCACTTCAGTGATATGAAGTGGTTATAGTGCCTGGTGTCTGTGCAGTGTGTAACTTTGAAGTGCTGCACATAGAGGGGTTAACCCCTCTTTTGCTGGATGTGTCGCTCCACCTCCAGTAGCATCATAGGGTTGTCATTTGCCAGCCTGGAACTAGAGTTAATGTCAATACTGTGCAACTTTCATTGCACAGATTGACAGTCATTGGCTGAGAGCAGTCAGCTGACTGATACTCTCAGCCAATAAATGTCAACCTCTGCAGGAGCCGGATGCTTATCACTGGATCACCAGGGAGCATCAGAGCCCAGCGGGCATGGGGTATAGGGGTAAGCAATTACTAAACGGTTTGCCCCATTATCAGGGACCCGGGCCAGTGTGGTCCTGGCATCCTAACTACTACAGTGAACTGCATTGGTTATGATGCTTGGAGTAACACTTTAAATTAATCACACCTCAAACTACTGACAAAGAATTTAAACATCCTAAGAGCAAACATATGTCTGAATTATAACCTAAAAATAAAGATTAAAAAGAGGAAGGAAGTATGTCCCACAAGCATTTATAATGCTTTGTTTCATAGCCTACTAAAGTGATCTGCATAAACAAATAGAACACCCTGAATCTAAAGAGCTATGCTGTATGTACATGTGTGTTAAACCCAGTCAGGGCTTACTCAATCTGAGTCTTTTATCTGCTATTGTAGAAAGTTGCTCTGTGTAAGCCCTGTCCCAGCCCTATTACTTGTCTTGGCTATACAGCTTTGTATCAAGGCATACAGTCCTATCCAGCAATACACAGTTTACATCTCCATATGTCTAAAAGAGCAGCTGTCACTTCCTTATTTGCAGTACAATAATGTATACTATTATTTCCTGTTTAATGCATTGGAGAACTTCCTTGCCGTGTGTTCACTTCAGCAATCTATCATACATTGCCTGGATCTCTATAGCAGTTACTCACTTTCTCTTTCCCTTTTTTAACATCCATTAAAGTGAGGACTGTTATAGACCTCAAATAATTCACTGGGCCACTCTCATTCCTCTGTGCAAATGGTCTGCCATTTTTATCACTATGACCTTCTCAATGTATTCCCACCTTGCAAATGATGTCTGCCGTGCTACCGTTGGTATTTTATTTGATCGATTTTTCATCTTGCATATAGGTTTGGCAATGTGGAGGAAGCCTAGAGATTCATCCTTGTTCCCATGTTGGCCATGTTTTTCCCAAGAAGGCTCCATATGCACGGCCAAACTTCCTGCAGAACACTGCGCGTGCCGCTGAAGTGTGGATGGACAGCTATAAAGAGCATTTTTACAACCGTAACCCACCAGCAAGAAAGGTATAAAATGTATTCAGATACGGCTTTCTGTGATGTTTGAGAACATCTAGCGACTTTTAACATGAAAAAGAGGAATGAATTGTTGGTTCTGCACAAAGATGTGTTAAAATGTCTTTGTAATACATCATAGTTTTACGTATGTGAATTTCCATTGAGTTTAGTTTATTAAGGGGACACCGTAGGCACTGTAGGTTTCCCTTTTGCACCTAGTGCTGCGATGTTTACATTGCCACGCTAAGTCAGCCTCTAGTGGATTTAAATGGATCTTTGGTCTAGTATCTGACGCTCTACATGAGGACACCCAGCATCAAAATTTTCCCCATATGAAAACATTAATTAAATGCTTTCCTATGGGGAGGTCTGATGCTTTTGCCGCGCATGTGCATTAGCGCCTGCGGGATGTCGGAAGGGGCGGGGCGCCGGCTCAGCACCAAGGGACATCAGCTCTGGGATCAGGTAAGATTAATAAAGGGTTTTAGCCCTTTATTTATTGGGGGGTGGGGGGGTGCGAGGAAGGGGGTAGGCAGAGGGTGCCATAGTACCAGGAATACAGCTTTGTATTCCTGGCACTGTAGTATCCCTTTAACAACATGATTTGTTAAATGTATACAGATATGTCATGCTGATCCACATTAGGACTTTAAAGCTAAACGAGTTCTGCCAGATTTCATTGTGTATTTGTCATCCAGTACAGTACAAATAGAACTACTGGGATGTAGGATTCAAGGAGCTACATCTCTGGGTGTTGCTAGTGCTAATTCACCAGAGAAAAACAATCCATGTTTGAACCACCTAGTTTGAAAATTGTCTTTTTATAATAATGGAGAGGACTGGAAATGATTCCCTTGGCTGAGAATATTGCCATCTCTTTATAGTGTTATCTCTAGCAATAACTGTACAGTAATTTGCAGTATGTATATGTACACTGTCTGTTTAATTGCGGCTGCAGTAGGGGAGTATCACTTTATCATTTTAGTTCCACTGTTTACCATTGGAGAGGTGATTTGTTTGATTCCTGTTTTGTGTAAGATATTAAGTTCATTTGAGATGTTATTTGCACAGTTGTGTAATACATTAAGGGTTATTAACTAAAAGATGAAGTAAAGACTTTACTAGGGAATTGCGAATTTTAGTGCAAAATATCTTGAGTTTAGAGAATATTTCCCATGTTCGCTATTTTGACCTGAAGTGTGTCATTCCCTGGTGACCTCCTGAATCTTATTGCATATTTTTATTTTTATTTTTTATTCTTTTATTTTTGGCGTGTCGTTACATTGCACTTTGGCAATTAAGTAGGCATAACATAGTACATACAGTTATACTGTAGAGTACATATATATAACGTGTAATGCGATTCTTACAGTATTATGTTCGTTGTCTCAAGGTTAGGTGTACTTTTGTTGGTGACACATGTTAACAAATAAATGGTGAACAATTAACATGTTAGAAGACTGGAGACCTTTGTAGAGTGCTTTGTCTATTTTGGACACCCTCCACTCGTGGTGGGTGGCATCAATTCGTGGTCTCTGTTTCTCCCAATATCACATAAGAAAAGGAGTAACGGATAGAGAAGAAAAAAGAGGAGAGGGGTATGGGGGGGCCCCTCAGGCGGAGATCTGAGTTTCGTCTGGATTACGCTCGGGTTTGGTTAGTGCTGGCGGTGCCCCATTTCCTGATCTTACCTCAGTTCTCTCTATCACTGGCCTTCCAGAGTTCCCAGACCTTTTCATATGCTTTCAAGGTGCCTCTCACCAATGCCGTGAGGTGGTCCATGACATGGATATCCCTTATTTTATGTATTACCATATTGATCTGGGCCTGGTGAGTCTAGCTGCTAAGGTGATTTTACGTATGAGTTTTTGGTCCCTTCCTGACCATTCATCAAGTGGTCTGGATAGCAGACACACCCATGGATCTATGCCCACCCTTCTCTGGAACACTTTGTCTAATAGGCTCCCTACTTCTCTCCAAAAGGCTTGTGCTTTCGGGCAGTCCCACCACATGTGCTTATCTTCCCTTTTTGTCCATAGCCCCTCGAGCACAGATCGTCTGGGGTTTTGCGCATATGATATAACTTCACTGGGGTGGTATACCATCTGAACATGGTTTTGTATGCCTGCTCCTGTTGTGTAACACATATTGAGGTGGCCTTATTTGCATCCCAGATGTCTCTCCAGTCTGTGTCCTCCAAGACCTCTCCCTGATCTGATTCCTATTGAGTCGTGTAATGTAGGTCCCCCCAGTCGGTGTTATTGGAGCTAAGGTGTGCGTAAAGATTCGTGATGAGTCCCTTCGGGGGTTTTTCCTTGAGACACATTTTCTCAAAGCCCGTTGGTTTAGTTTGTGCTGCAGTTTTTGCTGGATGGTGTTGTGCGAAATCCCTGATCTGGATGTATCGAAAGAAATCTGAGGGTGTTAGCCTGGTCCTTTCTGCCAGGGTTTCGAATGATAGTATCTGGTCGCCCTCGTACAGGTGGATCGCTCTGTGTAGGCCCGATGGTGGGAATGCCCTGTTTCTCAAGACTGGCATCAGTGGGGAGGGTGAGGTTGTCAGTTTATATTTTAAAGCTGTGGCGTCCCAGACCCGTAGGGAGTTTAAGATTGTGGGGCATTGGGTGTCTCTAGTAGACAGCCACTAGAGGCAGTCTTAACCCTGCAATATAAATATTGCAGGGCTAAATGGGACAGGTACACTGCACCCAGACCACTCCAGTAAGGTGTCTACAGTGTCCCTTTAATTTTTCTACACCTCTAAAATATATATGTATTAAAGGAGCACTACAGTTTGCTCAAGTGCTTTGTGTGTCTGGAATCTGTAACATTTTTGGGACGGTTTATAAATGGGGGGCAGAAAAAAATTCCCTGGCTCTCATTTAGAGAACCGTGGAGGTTTACCTCTGCTTCAATTTGTTTAGAGCTAATGGAGGGGTGCTGGGCTCGAGTGCACCTGCCATCCTTCTTTCTTATTTACTAAATAGTTTAAAACAATTCCCTAGAGTGTTACTATAAATATATGGGCTATGTAAACATAGTATTAAAAAGTGACCTTTTTCATGTGTTGATTTCAAATTGATGAAGTTAAGAATATAAATGAATCCCTGCAAATTTACCAGTTTGCCTTCTCTCAAGTAGGCTATCACATTTGTGCAAGTCACTTGACTATCACCAGCTGATGACTGACAGTCACAACGTATGTGGAATTAACTCGCAAAGATGAGCAGCAGCAGCATCAAGTGGGATGGCAATGGAATGATCTCTTGCTGCTTGCTTTTAATGGCACGGACAGTATTTCAGAGCAGGCATACTGTTATGTACAGTGTTCCTTTAAACGTACCTGTAAATCCAGTGATGGAAGAGAATCCTCTTCTAAACCTAATCAGCCTTCTTTGAAGTCATCACTCCTTATGACTTTTTGGCATATCAGATGGACATATGGAGGGTATACATTATATTTGCCTACCCAGATTTCTCTACCCAGCAAGCAGAATGCAGCTTGTGTGTATATGGATTCCCAAATTAAAACTATAGAGTTAATATTTGAAGCTTTATGTTTGCAGCAGATAATTCAGAGTAACAGAGTAGTTTGGAACAATGCGAAAGCTCTTGTATACTAAGGTCACTCTCCAACTTCATAATTAGCCTAAGTAAGCCATGGATCAGTGCTGGATTAATTTCCAAAGTCTTTACTGAGAAATGTAAATAGATAAATAGGCTGCTTGCTGCACTTGTCCCCAGGGGATGTTTATAAATTAAAAGAAATGAGAAACTGAAGATTTCACTTTATGATGTCTTGAGACATTATCTGCCCAGATATTTCTGCAGTTTGAGCATGCATTTAGTGTTTATGTCGTGCCGTAAGAGCCTGTGACAACAAAGGCTAAGGGTAACTCAGTCTCCCTAAAATTCTTTGGTCCATTTACCTTTTCAGCATCTCTGAATTGATAATAGAGGTTCCTTGTCAGTTTGGCAGATCTAAAAGGATCAGCAGTATTTCCGTTCTGACAGAATCATTCTATAAAGCTGTGCTCCAATGCATTGCATAGTGTGATCTTGTTGTGTATGCTCATGCCATTGTGATGTATTCAGCTAAGGGAGTGGACTGGTTTTGGAAAGCGTACATTGTTTGTCAAGTAACTAAATACTACGTGCATAGCAACTTAAAGGGACACTGTGAGCACCAAAACTGCACATGTAATGCATTTCATTTACAGCATGTGTTTATCTTAGACTCCATGTTTTTTGCCATATGTATTATATTCAATTCGTTTTGGATTATCTTAACATAAGTGTCATAAGTGTGTTATATTTTAATACAGGAAAAATATGGGGACATTTCTGAACGGATCATTCTTCGAGACAGACTACATTGCAAAAGTTTTGACTGGTACTTGAAAAATGTTTTTCCAGACTTGCATGTGCCAGAAGATCGACCCGGCTGGCATGGGGCTGTAAGTATTCATTGGTTGTGGGATTCTGTCCAAGGGCATTTAACCAGCAAGTATCCTTGTTAAATTTGAAGGACAGTGACTCGCTCTTGGGTTTTATAGGATTCTTTATTAGGATATAGTGGAACAAATAAACGTCTGTTTTCTGCCTGCTTAAAAGTAGTCAGTCTACATCAGGTACACAGCATGTTCATGTGTGTTCACTATTATGGCAAGTTTACCATCTGGTTGGAGATAAAAGGGACAAATCAATCTGTATTTATATAGCAAATAACTATACCAAGCTCTGCCAAATCCCCACTTGTCATTGTGATGAGAAACCTTGGCACCACAAATGTTTCTGGATGTTATTTCCCATGATGATTAGTCAGGAGTCAGAAACACCTGTGGGGCAAAAGTTTGGCCATCCCTGCATTTTGGTTCTCTAAATCGTTTTCAGAAAAGCAAGCACCGTGGGCAAATGCAAAATGCAGATCCATGTTTTTATGGATCACATTTTTTAGACTTGTATAGACTAAGATGCTTCTCTTTTGTGCTTTTATATTTTTAACAAACCGCCTAGGGGCCTTTTACATTGTTTGGGGACAGATGATGATCACTTTAGCACATTAGCACTTATTAAAGAAAATACACATTTTAATTACGTTTAATCACTCTTAAATACAATCTGATGACAGTCTTGCTTTAATGTTTTTATTATTTTGTACAAATTCCTTATACTTATTTTAAACTGGCTTCAAACTATTCATCCAGTAACACACCAACCATTGTAAGATACCAAATACAGAGTAAACACCTAAGATAATTTTTTAATCTAAAAACAAATGTGGTTATTTGTCAAACTGGGAACTGTGCACAATTGTTAAATGAATTGCAAATTTTATTCCAAAATAGCTGAGCCAGAAGAATGTGGAGAATTCTTGTATTTCAGCTATTTTAGCTTAATTTTGCAATTTTCTTTTCTGTTCTCAAAAATGCCTGACTTTAATTGTATTGATCTTCCTTTTAGATCCGTAGTGAAGGCATATCATCTGAGTGTCTAGATTACAATGCCCCGGATCATAACCCTACTGGTGCTCACCTGTCTCTTTTTGGATGCCATGGTCAAGGTGGTAATCAGGTAACAAATAGCATTGTTTAATAAACAGTCCAAACCAGTTTAATTATATTATAATGAAGGGTTTGTCTGTTCATCATCCGTTCTGTGTCATGGAAACTGTTGCATTCCACTGGATATAAATAAACAAAATCTCAGTTGTATTTAATATATAGTTACCATTTGGCATGATAGACCCCTAGAAAGATTTAGTTCAGGAATAAAATGGAATAATGTTCTTATTCCCAGCGCTATGTAGCTACACAATTTTGATAATGAAAACCTTAATCCACTGTATCCCATGTGTCAGATAATCTACCATAGAGGAAGGTGACCTTTTAGCAACCCATGCTATAGTTTAACGAACAGCAAGGTTTCGATGAGGGAGAATCAAGAATTAATTGGAATTAGGGGCACACTCAGAACATGCATTTCTAAATACTGGTGCTGTCGTAAATCCCAACATTTTACAAGACTACTTAACATCACCTATCTTAGCAAACAAATTTAGGGGTTAATTTACATTATATGGCCAAATTGCGTTAAACTCGCCACTACATCACAGTACCCCAATATTGGTGAGTCCTACGCTAATTTTAAAATGGGAGATAAACATGCTACCTGCAATACTTACTGGTAAAACTGCTGTCAGAGACCCATTGCTTTCCTGTGGTTCCCTCCAGAGGGCATTTATGAATATATAGGTCTACAAGAATATGGGAATATCTGCTAAACCAACAAAAAGCAAAACAACATAGTGTATCACTGTGTGGATAAAGTGCCAAATAGTACAATCTCAATTGGTCACTCACAATTTCAATGAAGGAGAAAGGTCTTGGATATAATTCCCCTCAAAGGGTTTTGTCTTCTAGATGTTTTCCGATCATCATGGATTGGTTGGAGGTCATATACTCAAAAGAGAAATAAAATTGTAGTGCAAGTAGAGCGAATTATAAAAACAAATGTATTAACTTACATATAGGTTAAAATTGATAGATGTAATGAATCAGTCACGACTATGCATCCTATCTGTTTTGTCTGTGCTAGGGACATCCACAGAGATTTTACAATTTCAGGTTACAATCCAAAAAGTAAATATAAACCCTCCCTTCACTCCCCAGTCCGTTTATATATCTATATACTGTAATACTAGTGCTTAGGACATCGTGAGTCACATGTTATTAAAAAAACAAATCTAATCCAATGATTTATATACAAAACCATTAGACCATTAACCCCAGCTAATCTGAAAACCTATAGCACCATTACATGGTGGTTTATTCACTAAATAGTTGCAGTGAGTTGATAGCAAATGCTCAACGTTTAAGCAGACACGGTTTTCTTCCTGTGCAGTACAGTGTGTTTGTGTAATTGTGTTGTATGCTCCTTTTTATTTTCCAGTTCTTTGAGTATACAGAAAACAAAGAAATTCGGTTTAATTCTGTTACTGAACTCTGTGCTGAAGTGCCTGAACGTCAGACCTACATTGGAATGAAACATTGTCCGAAAGATGGTACTATTATTGCCACAAACTTGGTTTGGGAGTTTAGACAAGTGAGTATAAAGAGAGTATAATCATTTTGCTATAATTGTCATTGTCGCCGACCTATACAATTACAATTATTTATATAGTGCCAACATATTTTGCAGCGCTGTGAAATATGTAAACAAGATAAACATTTATTTCTAACAAAACTTATATGGCATACAGGAGCAGTAGGTAATTGCCCAAACGAGCTGACATTCTATACTGCTATTATATTCAGTTTCATCCTTCTCCCAAAACAGAATCAATACACCAGCAACCCCCACATTGTACTGTGTCATTCTAATGTATTTCTCTGCTAGAACATTTGAGCTTAAAGGACCACTATAGTGCCAGGAAAACATACTCGTTTTCCTGGCACTATAGTGCCCTGAGGGTGCCCCCACCCTCAGGGTCCCCCTCCCGCCCGGCTCTGGAAAGGGGAAAGGGGTTAAAACTTACCTTTTTCCAGCGCTGGGCGGAGAGCTCTCCTCCTTCTCTCCTCCTCCGATCCTCATCCTGGGCTGAATGCTCACGCGCGCCAAGAGCTGCGCGCGCATTCAGCCGGTCACATAGGAAAGCAGTCATAATGCTTTCCTATGGACGCTTGCGTGCTCTCACTGTGAAAATCACAGTGAGAAGCACGCAAGCGCCTCTAGTGGCTGTCAATGAGACAGTCACTAGAGGATTAGGGGGAAGGCTTAACCCATTCATAAACATAGCAGTTTCTCTGAAACTGCTATGTTTATAAAAAAAATGGGTTAACCCTAGAAGGACCTGGCACCCAGACCACTTCATTAAGCTGAAGTGGTCTGGGTGCCTAGAGTGGTCCTTTAATTGGATTTCTTTAATGAATTAAGTGCACAGAAAAAGACTACTACTTGTGACCTTGGGGGGTGACCTGTGGGGGCAAAACAAATCTGATGGCCAGGGTTCAACCATTACTAGCCAAATATTGTCATTAATAATCATCACTGATAACAGCAAGCATTATGAATCCCATTCTACAATGGGATGATATCCAGGAAATGGATTTGCCACACAGTAATGTGTTAATGTCCTTTGTTACTTAATTACATAATTGAAGGTGCAAAACAATGGAGGGCCTACAACTCAGGGTGAAAATAAAGAGGACAAATAAACAACGTACTCATTTGGGACCGTGCTGCACTCATTTATAAGTGTTACCATTCTTAATTAGTCATATTTACGAATATGTTATTAGCCTTGCATACAAACATACCTAAAAATGCCACTCACCCACGCACACCAGACTAGTCGTATTCTTTCATACACATGTCACAAATAACACACACTTTTATATAATTAAAAAAAAATAATAATGACTACATTTTTCATGGCTCTGTGATCATTTGTTTCTGTGCTTTGTAGGATGGGACAATCTTCCACCCACATTCAGGGTTCTGCGTTACATCATACCGTACACCCGAAGGTCGTGGAGATGTACATATGGCGCCGTGTCAACCATCGGACAAAAATCAGTTTTGGAAGTTTGAGAGGTAGAAAAAGAAGCCCACCCAATTATATGGACTTTTAAAAACAGATTGCCAATGTTTGCAGCTGAACACAAATATAATAATTACACAACAAATACCCTTTTGTTTACTTTAATTGTGTCTGCCTGATTGTATGGTAACAGAACTCTTTGCCACTGTGTCGTAACTGTCCAAATTTTCTGAAGTGCCTTGTACCCAATGAAGACTGTCATATGCTGGGTTTGCATTTTGATACTTTATATACCAGTATGTGTTGAATGGTGCTCCTTACAATTTGATACTGGCCCTTAGCACTTTTTGGTGTGGCTTGCATGAAACAGAAGCCTACTGTTTAGAGAAATTTTGATTCTTTAAAAAAAATATTTGGATGAAAATGTGTGCTTGCAGCATCTAGAGTTTTATGCTATTTTATATAGTCTGGAATGTGTCTGTTTATAATGTAATGTTTTATTGTCAAGCTTTTCCTCATTGCAAAGGCTTTCCTATTTGTCAATGGCATCTAAACTAGACCCCAACCCTGGAGTCTGTTTGTGAAACTCAGGCATTTGGTTTCAATGCTGCAAATGAAATCGACCAAATAAATGGGGCTGCAGCTGTAAGAGTAATAATTGCTATAATTGTTCTAAAAATACACAGTTAATGGAATGGAAATAATTCTAAAAAGAGAGCAAATCTCACTGCTAGAGAGAAAATGTACTGTGCAAATACTAACATGATGATCTAAACCCTGCCTAATTAGGGCCAAATCTACCTGCTACATGTCACTTTGATCTGGGCCTCCATTTATCCATCCTGTGTACTGCAGTCATTTACTTGCATTCCATTTCTAAATATAAGCTCATTTGTAGAAGTTCAAATTGTGCATGTGTAAAGATTATGGAACAGGAATTGCCAAAGGTGGTGACCAGCCGAGCATCATATGAGTTGAACTTAGGTGTTGATCCATCTTTTGTCCACCCATGTTATATAATATGATTTTATTTACTATTAGGTAGTATTTATAGTGCATCAGGAAGGCTACAATTATTCCCATGCCAATCTTGTTTCCAATAATAATTACATTTCTAATTATGTTAAGTAATGGAAATACCAAATGATTGGTATGAAAGACTTCTTGCATCATCAGAATGCATGATAGACAAACCCCTAACTTTTACATTAATATTTAGTTTTCTTTCAGTGTATTGTTCCTTTTAAAACCTATTTGTTATATATTTTCAACTGTCACTTTCCAGGATTTTTAATAGTGAGGTGTATAACAAGAAAGTTAAATATAGAAATTCATATCTCTTAATCCTGAAATAGGGCATCACCACCATCGCTCCCTGCCAATCACTGTTATGTTCTGTCCTTTGCACCTGGCACTCAACAAAGAGAGAACATGAGAAATTAAACATTGTTTCTATGTCTCCTCCTAATTTGCAATGTGTGCCTTGACTGTGCCTGAACTAAACCGGATTGTGATGTCATTAGCTAGATCTTTGAAATACATTTACAGGAAAAAGAGCATCACATATAAAAAGAAAGAAATATGTATTTTTCAATTATGTAATTTCCAAAGTGACAGTTTCTGTTTTAAAAATAACCAGATACATATTTGTTAATAAGTTAATTGTTTGTGGAGGTTGATTTATAAAAGCACTTGAAAGTTTCCATAGTCCGTCCATCTATAAAGATAGACTCTTAAAGTTGTTTGTGGCTCATTGCAGGATTATGCCAGTACCAATTTGTCTAACCTTAGAATTCCTGGCCATCCTTGCCAGACACCCATTTCCTGCACCTGAAGCTCCTATTGTAAAAATATATCTACTGACATTATGCCAAAATTGACTGTCTACCAGCGTAAGATTATGTCTTCTAAATCTATTTCAACAACGTTACGCTCTTGTACTTTATTAAATCCCTTTAGACTTTATATTATGTCAGACCTATCCCTTCTCTACCCACCAAATACATTGTTAACATTTTCGACCTGTGCTAATTTATTATGCAGGCCTTGCACTAATCTAATATTTCTTTTATGATTTGTTTTCTAATGTATTCATGTCTTTCTTAATATAAGGTCTCCAGAAAGGTAACAATATTGTAAATGTAGTGTTATAATTGAATCAGTGCAGACATTTTTGCTGATGCACAGACATTTAACTTAACTCCTTTGGTCCCCCAACATTCCCATAATGTTTTTATTGTTGTTTTTGTTTTTTACCATATAATTGTTTGATACCACGCTTGTTCGCTTGCACACTGCACTGAGTTGCACAAATCATCTGGATACCCACTGACTTCATCGTCACATTTCTGTCTTTTGTTCGAATGTGCACAAGCAGAAGTATGAGACCATGATACAAAAATAACACTCCTGTTACATGGTTTGGTTTTTTAGTCATATACTCTTAATTTAAAAAAAAAAAAAATCTATATATAAAAAATGATCAGGGTGCACTCACAGGACTTTATCGTGAAGCTTTTTAATGTAGTGAAAAAAATACAATTACATCTGAAAAATAAATCTTTTTTTTTTTCAGATGTAATTGTATTTTTTTCACTACATTAAAAAGCTTCACAATAAAGTCAGTGCACCCGGATCATTTTTTTTAAAAATTTATTTAAATATCTATGCGGGCAGCACCCAGGCAAGTTATCCTGTATATATTTTTCCAAGGAATGAGAGTGCCAAGCTATTGGATAATTAATATATATCTTTTTTAATTTAACACGCCCCAATGAATACATCAATGCATTTAGTTATGCATGTTGTCACTGGGAGTATATTTAAAAAGAGTTTGCAAAAGCTCGGTTCTTATGACTGCAGTCTTTGCAAGCCCTCCACTTTTTCCCTGGAAGAGAATGTTAGTCTCTTTACAGGGAAATAACCAATCATGGAGAAGCCACTGAATCTGTGACCTCCTGGCATGCATGTTTACTCCCACACACTGCAACCTTGATTGGGAAGGACGCTTGTCTAAGAAAAGCTAGGAGGAAATGCGCGCTGTACTCGAAGGGAACTAACGGAAGGAGGAAGTAAATTTATTTATAAAAGTGCCAATTTCTCATGCAAAGTGGCACTTGTATAATGTGCAATTAATATGGGATATCCCATGCACAGAAAGCAAACTGAAGCACTTTCTGTGCGTGGAGTGGTCCTTTAATAATATAATAATAATAATAATAATAATGGGGAAAAAAAGCTATGAAAGAAGTGACCGTCTCCTCTGTAAGGTACAAACTAGTAATATGAAGATATTTCCCTTCCTAACATGATTGGTGTTTTAAAATCTGTTTAATGACTGTATGACTGATTTTAGTGCTGATAAAGAATGTTAATCCATAGAATAAGAGTTAAATGATGGGGGAAAAAAATTCAATAGGTTTTAAGAATTGGCTGCTGGTAGCTATACAGCACAAATAGTGAAGGCAGGTACCACAGTTATGTGCCTAATTGAAATTGAATCCATTACATGCAAATTAAAGGAACACTATAGCGTTAGGAATACAAAACTGTATTCCTAATGTTCTAGTATCCTGCCTCTGCTCCTCCTGTCCGGTATTGAAAGGGTTAAAAAAAAAACTCTTTCACTTACCTGTTTCCAGCTCCTCCTCCAGTGACATCACACCCATGCGGGCACATTAGAATTTCCCCATAGGAAATTTTGAATTTGAAGACGCTGTGAGAATAAGAATGTCCAATTTCGTTTCACTGAGTTAAACTCTGTGAGAAATGATGCAGGAAGAGCCAGTAGTGGTGCTCTGGACGACAGTTTGTAGGAAAGTGCACTGATTTACATTGCAAGGTTAAGGTGACGGGGACACTGCACTCAGACCATTTCAATGATATAAAGTGGTCTGGGTGCCTATAGAGTCCCTTCCAGTTGCATCTTTCGGTCACATAATAGGGACAATATTATGAAAATCTTTTATTGTTCTACTTAACTTTCATTTTAATTTTTTGTCAGATAAATTAAATAATAGATAAATATAGATTGCTAATTTTATTTGGATTTTTTTTCATACTTCCTTTACAGATTTAACTTCTTTGATTTAAGGTTTCTGTTAAAAAATAAATAAATAAAAAATAAATGTACCCAAAAGCACTGACTTGAATACAGCTCTGTAGTATGTATTTTCCATAGGTGTCCATTTTAATGGGGACATATTGCTCCTTTAGTTTAGATATTTTATCTTTGAGCTGTTATTGGGCATAAGGTGCTGCATTATTCCATGGCTCTGCAATATGAGGATATAAACACAACAAATAAATTACATATAAGTTAAGGGAACAGAAACAAAGGGATTAAGATGGGTGTGCTTAAAACAAGTTTACAATCTGGTTATTTATTCTTATATGACTGCATTGTTGCAAGTGACTAAAAGATTCTAAGAAACATAATTCCTAACACTGATGCAGAGGGTGCCAGTGAGAGGGCTTAAAGGAGGGTGGCCAGTAACGTGAATTGCATCACTAGTGCCGCCCAAAGGGGGGGGACTTGCTTAGAATGTGGTCAGGTCCACCCAAATTATTAGCAGGTTAGCCTAGCATGACGCAAGCTAGTCTGCCTGTCAACCAGGCACATTGGCCAACTGAGGGCAGCTCACGCAGGAATCTGAATTTCAAGGACAAAGCTAACCTGGAAGCATAGCTAGTTGTAAATTTTAAATTCCATTTGAATTCACTAGAATTCCCAGCAATTCTCCCTTTTTAGTAATTACCCTAACATACAATCACTTTTTATGATAGTGTCCCTATTTATTTAGGGTAATATATAACTGTGTATTTTTAAATTCTGTATCAATAATGCAATTTAAATATGTTTTATTTCATTTATCATTAGCTTGGAGATTCTTATATTGACTTCGGTTTTTTGTATGTGGATATTTCTTTAGAAATATTTGATTTGCACCATTTTGTATGCAACACCTGTGTCAAATGTTGGACTTTTCTCTATGCAAGTAATATGCATATGTATAGATATATATTGTGCATGGGTTTCTGGAAAATCTGATGCAAAACGTTTCTACAGTCAGATGTTTTTGGGGTTGTATCTTTTGTTTTTAGGTCATTTTCCTATTTGTTTCCTAGGGGGTTGATGATAGTAAAATCTATTGGGTTTAAACTACTGATCGTTATTTTAATTAAAATTGTTACTACATACATTGAAAATGTAATTTAAATTTGTTATACATTAGAAAAATGAGCACTGGCGAATAAAATATGCTTGTTTTTTTTCAATGAGTTGTATTGTCATATTTTAAGACTAATACAAGTTAACATGTTCATTTAGCATGCAAAAAATTGTATAAAATAATAATTGTAGTAATTTCCAATTGTGTCACAAAAAGAAAAAAAATCCATATTGACTCCATAATGACAATCAGATTTCTTCTTGGATCAACAACCTGTTCACGTAAATATCAATTATATATTTGATTATTCTGTTTATGCAAAAAACAAACATCCAAACATTTATAAAACCTATATCTATAGAATTTCATAAAACAACCTCTTTAGGAGAGAATTCTACATCTTTACTGTTCTCATTGTAACCAACCCTTTCCTTTGCTGTAAGCAAAAACACTTTTCTTCCGGTCTCAATGGGTGACCTATTACTGCAAAAGAGCACGTTAGTGCATAGTGATTTGTACTGACCCTGTATGTATTTGTATAGTGCTATCATATCCCCTTTTTTCTAGCGAAAACAAATGCAGTTTTACTAGCCTTTCTTCATAACTAATATTTTCAATCCCACTTACTAATTTTGTAGTTTGCCTCTGCATGTTTTCTAGTACTGCAATATCCTTCTTTAAAACTGGTGCCCAAATTGCACCACATATTCAAGTTGGGGTTTTACCATTATTTTTTTTTTTTAAATATACTTTAATTTTTGTTGTGCAGAACAGGTACATATATGCCCATAGTGCAACAACAGCAAATACAGGCTGATCAAATCAGACAATAGTATGACTTGAAATAAAACTGCACACATTTTAAAATAAACCCGCTGAAGCAAAACATGCCAGTTGATGAATGAATATAAGTAGATCAAACATGACATTGTGATGATTATAATAGAAGATAATAGTTTCAAGATGAGTAAAACAGTGCTGGGGTTAAAACAAAAATAAACTGATGGTATATAACCATGTTAAACTTTGTGCACTGAAATTATGTCAAACAATGGATTGGATTATCACAAGTGTAGTCCGCTACAGAAGTGGGATGCAAAGTATATATGAGCTGCATGTTAAGCATGCCTGAGAGCTAGGAGCAGGCGTGGTAATATCACATCTGGCACTGTTAATAGCGTACAACAAGAAATACTTTGCACTGTGTGGTATCCCTAACAAAGGGGGCAGCAGGGGGATGATTTCTCACCGATTAGTAGTACTCGTTAGAGAGTATAAATTCAAGCACAAGTGATAACTCAGGAAACCACTATATAAGGTAGCTGAACACAAAATAAATGCAGAATGGAGACCCTGCCATGTGAGCGAAAACAAACACAAAGAAAAGGATAATATTAACGGTATCATAAACAATATCTGTAGATTGGCAACAAGCACAGCGTAGGCCAAACAGGGCCATCTCCAAATCTCCCTTTAGTCCAGTATCCGGACTGTTCCCTGTTGTGAGCCTCCCGGAGCTGTGTGTCGACCTCTCTGCTGCTTGAATCTGTGGTGTGGCAGGGGCAGATGGCATGCTGGATGGTAAGGTGATGGACAGGTAGGACTGCAGGTTGCCAACCCCTGCTGTAGACTGATGTCTGTGCTCCATGTTTACTGAGCAATTAGAGGTATGCTTGACAAACGTTCAACACTTCAATGAACTCTCTTTAGGTTTGTCACAAAATACCATTATTTGTAACCTAGGCTCTAAACTTGAGGTTATTTGGTCTCAATTCTACTTGGTTTTGTCCCCCATCACCCATGTATTTAACTAATTGTTTCTTTGATTTTATAACCCATTTACAATGTTCATTTAATTAGCTTTTATTATACATAGAGAAACATTCATTTATTAGTTGGCATGTGAACATATATCAGAAATTACAGAAAAATGGGGGGTGCAATGGTAGACACCAACACACAATGAGTTATACTTAATCGCAATAAATGATAAACATCTTGATTAATCTGTAGAACATAAATGCTAACATAGCATTACACTGTTTTAAAATAAATAGCAATCACAGAGGTAATTAGAAGCTACCATCATTATTAGTAAAAAGAAAAAAATATCAACAAGATTATTATGCGACTAACAATGCCAGAAAGAGACCAACATTTAATAATAAAAATAAACCTAGGAGACCAAGTTCTGGATGAAATTCTGGTACAAATTACAAAGAGTAATTGTAGAGAAACTCAGAAGGAAACCAATGATCGAAAA
>OW240915.1:145233229-145248359 GCA_933207985.1 Pelobates cultripes | reverse complement strand
GGGGGGATGATGGTGAGGGAGGAGGGTTGATGGTGAGGAAGGTGATGCTGGGGGGGGTAATGCTGAGGGAGGGGGGTTGATGGTGAAGGGGGTGATGTTGAGGGAGGGGGGTGATGCTGAGGGAAGGAGGTTGATGCTGAGGGAGGGGGGTGATGCTGAGGGGGGGTGATGGTGAGGGAGGGGGTCTGATGGGGAGACTACATACCTTGACTGGCTCCCTGGTGGTCCGGTGGGCTCCCTAGTGGTTCGGTGGGCATTACTTCCGTTCTGCAGCTCCACAGAGATGCAGACTATGAAATTTGCGAGATCCAATCAGAGCATTGCCGTGGTAATCCGCGGCAATGCTCTGATTGGCCAGTTCTCGGTGAGACACATGGTCTGCAGCTCTGCCCACTGGCCGGGCAGATAGGAGGGGCCTCGCACCCAGCGACATACTGAGCAAGCCGCCAGGCCCCCTCCTGGTGTCGGACCCGACACAGTCTGTCCTAAGGTGGTTAAAGGCGTCCGTGAGGCCCCAGCCAGCGCTAGGCCTTAGGCGGCCGCCTAAACCGCCTGATTAGAGAGCCGCCTAATAGGGTTTGATCAAGGTAGTATGGAGGGTCTGGATACTTTTCAATTAGAAGGTTATATCTATACAAGCAGCTTTCAGCCTTCATGTGTCTAATTTTTTTAGATATCGACCTTGAAGTCGACTCTTTTTCTAGTTAGCTATATGAAGGCTTAGCTATCTAATTTGTGGCCACATTACAAGGACTTATTTGCAAGATTGGGTGGTAACATTATGATTATTCCACCGTTGTAGCAAATTTATAAGTCCTTATGTGACCAATCTAACAATACAATCTTACCACCTGGGGGAGATTTGTTGCTATATTTAAAGGAGATTATTGTCATATACCTTATTTCTTCTTGGCTTTTTAGTCTACTATAGCTAATTACCCTCTAATTATTGACAATCAGGTTTACTGCATTGTAACGGATCACCTGGCACCCCGACTGGGTACCTCCGTTGAAGGATGCTCGTAGCGCTTCCTGAGGACTCCAAGCACTGCAGCAGACACCACAACCACCGAACCGGAGAAGCATACGAATGCTCTCAAGCATATGAATGCTGTAAGCAGCTTTACAGGAAAAGCATGCAATCAGCTTACACTCCTGGCAATCAGCATACAATCCAATTCCCCCAATAATGAGACGACACTTCGTTTTGAGGTCAAGCAGAACTGCCTGTACTGGCACATACAGCCTCTTTTATTCACAATCCACAAACATAGTACTGCCCACAAGGTTTTGAAATACAACCAATCAATCCGTACAATACACACAGACACTTCCACACAAAATCCTCCCCTCTGCCTGTGATATGATTACTGAACACAATGGTTAATATAATTATCACAGGCAGAGAAATACAGTATTATAAAACATATCACAGGGACCCCAAAACATGCAATAACCCCATAAAAGTATATCCTCGGAACCGGGGGATCTGGGTGAATCACATATCCAAAATTCACCCAGATCTGTTCAGTAGTTTGGAAGATACAGTTTAATGCAGATTCTGCAGAACATATACAGGCTATATGAAAAATAATTACGGTATAATGTGTCCCCTGTTGTATAGTTTAAAACTACTGCACGATACTGCACGATGTGTTTGTGTACCAAATACCAGCGAGATGGCACCGTGTAGAAAAGTCCAAACAGAGTCTGTGTAAAATGGCCACCATCCATTGTTCTCACCATGTGCTTCATCCATTGTTCTCACCATGTGCCTCTGATACATGAAATGGTGGCCATCCAGTAACTCCACATTATGTCCCCAGATGGTTCTTAAAGGGCCAGCAGCAGCACAACACAAATCCATTATGCCCAAATCATGTCTTTAAAGGGCAATACATCCCAGGGGCCATAGTCAAATGGCAGGAGGCTGGCAATCAGTCTTCTCCAATGCCCAGTGGCGAGGTCGGTTTCGCCACATGCATGATTGTGCATATACTTTTCTATCTTCCAAACCCATTCTCGTTAATCAGCCTCCATTACCCAGGAACCCTCCCTACCCCATTATATCTGCAGAACTTTTTGGCTCTTTTTATGGGCTTATATGTGTTTGTATGTGTGTTACTTTTGTCCTTTTATACTATAATCTAATAAATTATGTTTCTATCTTTTCTAAATTATACCCTTAAGGACACAACATCTGTAATAAAAGGGAATCATGACAGAATATTTCCATCATGTGTCCTTAAGGGGTTAAAGGGACTTTTCTGTGTCCTCTGTACTTTAAGTCCATTGGTCATTTCTGTGTACAATTTAACTAGGCAAGTGAGCCAACTCAGTATATCCCATAAAATGGTGGAGCTGCAATCATCTGCAAGCTTGATCAGCTCTTTGCCAAGTTCTGGAGAAAACTAGAAGAACAGCAGCAACATATGAACCTACAGGGGCTGCATGCCCAATCACCCCAGCACCGATGGCAAAAGAGCTCGGCTACAGGACCACGGCAATCCCGAACCTGGTGGAGACGCCCGGACAGACACAAATTCAAGGCAGCCAGGCTCATCATACTATCTAGCCTGCGCAAGCAGTCGCCTACTCCTGCTCCATCCCCAAAAGCTAAATTGACGGAAGGTTCCTTGAGGTTACAGCTAAACCCGTCTCCACATCCCAACCTGATGCTCATGTGACCTTGTGTCAGTAGTCTACCTTACTATAATGCGTCTATGATCTACCTCAGAAGGGCATAGTGAGACCTGAGACTCCTATGGGACTGCTCAAACTCCACCAGTCTCATATACAATGCATAGTACTACCTTCTCATATCTCATATATTTTCAAGGTGGGTATATCATGCCATTCACTTTTTAATTGGGGATCTCATTGATGTCGTACTCATTTCAAGTTCATGCAGCAACCTAGTTCATTGCTCATACTGGGTATAAGCTCAGTTTAATTACAACACAGCTGGTGCATTTATCATTTAACTTTTACATTACTATATTGACAGAACTTCACTGTAGTTAAGCATGTTTTCACATATTTTTTTTCATGATACTTATCTCTGTCCTGCTAGTTTATTAACCTAGTTTAACCCAATCACCTTAGACATATCTGCCTAGTCTGAACCTACTACTAAAATATAAAATTAGTGCTGTCATATCACAATGCCACATGTTTATTTCACTGTTATTGTTGCTGTGCTTGCTATGACTGTTGGGGCATTGCAGGCTTGTATGTTTTTTCTCTTTATGCACTGCAAAAATAAAGAATTACAAAGAAAAAAAAAGTTGATATTCACATATAGCACAATGCGTTTTGATAAGGTGCCTTCCTCAGGTGAGTGTAAACTAAGTTAAGTATTCCTATTCACTTTTAAATGATACAAATTTGTACCATAGAGTGACTCTCGATCCACCCTTATTAGGTGCGTCGCGTCACTTCCAGCGCTGGTGTTCTGTCATGTCTGGTCTTCTTAAATTCTTATTGGATGCTATTCTGACGTCCGACGCCATTTTACTTTTAACCACACAACCTCTTACCTTTGACACAGAGTGTTCCGTATCCACCGGAAACACTCAGTGCGCACCATTAGTTTCAAGGGAGTCTTTAGTGTTCAAGGTCGTTCGTGCCGAGTGTTCTGCCTTCAGCCGGGCATGCTTGGTCGGCCATCTTGTTGTTATTAGACCTAGATAGCCATCATCTTGGGGTTGGTAAAAGGTTTTTTGTAGGATAAATCCACACATAACTTCACTGGCCACTCCTCAGATAGCTGTTAGAGATCCTTCCTGGGTCATGGCTGCCTAAAATGCATCCAAACATTCAGTATCTCCTCCCTCTGCATGCAGACACTGAACTTTCCTCATAGAGATTCATTGATTGAATTCATCTCTAGGAGGAGATGCTGATTGGCCAGGGCTGTGTTTGAATCATGCTGGCTCTGCCCCTGATCTGCCTCCTTGTCAGTCTCAGCCAATCCTATGAGGAAGCATTGTGATTGGATCAGGCTACCACTTCTGATGGTGTCAGCAGGCAGTGGGCAGGTCTAAAGGAAACAGGCACAAAGCCTGCAGCTTCAGACTTTAATACAAGCAAGATTTACAATATTTAGGGCGGCATGAGGGGACCAGGGTGGCTAGATGGTGGTTTTAACCCTATAGGGTCAGGAATACATGTTTGTGTTCCTGACCCTATAGTGCTCCTTTAAATGCCCTGAAAGAGTAAAGCACATTCACACTTAAAGGGATGTTTAACATGCATTTCTAATGTGCCTTAATAAGACATTTAAAATAATATATGCAGTTTTTCTAGCTTTCTATAGTTTTTTTTTATTTTTTTATTATAAGTAGTTAAAATCTTGATCCACCAACTTTCTGTCCAGCACATATCTCCTTATTCATGCTGGACATTGTTCAATCAAATGGTCCTTCTAAAGAAGCACTGTGGACACAGTAAGCATATACGGCTATCACTGTGCTGCTCCAGTCCATTGTTTCTCATTCCCATGTGCATTTACAAGCAGAGAACTAAGTGACAGCTCAGCTTTCCATTTATGTCAGTACAAAAGGTCACACATTTAGGCTGTAAGAAAAAAGATTTAGTCTAAGGCAAAGGAAAGGGTTTTTATAGTAAGAACAACAAGGATGTGGAATTCTCTGACTGAAGAGATGGTTTTATCAGAGTCTATACAGATCCTCAGGTAGCAATTGGATAAATACTAGCAAAAACGTAATATTTGCAGATGTCATTTTTAATTAGTGGGGTAATAGCTTCTTGTTCCAAGGAGATACCTAACTGCCATTCTGAGGCCAAGAATGATTTTTTTTCCTAGTTTACTGCAAAATTGGAAGCACTACAAACAGTTTTTTGTGTTTTTGCCTTCTTGCCCCCACATCATCTACGCAGCTTGTAACAGTTGGGGGCACACTCACAGCAAGTAGCATGCATTGTCCTAAAGCCACACACAAAAATGATCCAGCACGGTCCTTTTATTGTAATGCCATAAAAATAGGCCATACCAGGCTTTTATCAAACATAAACTTGAAATTAGAGTGGATATACAGGGACAAGATTAAATAAGGAGTTAATACCGTTATGGGTTATAATTGATGATCAAGTAAAACCTTTCAAGAGATATTTGTCATCAAACTGAACACAAGAATAATTAAAGTGCAAAGTACAAAAAATATATATATGAATAATGTACATCACATATCACAGAGAGAATGATCAAGAAAAGAATGAAAGTGCATAAACTATTTTGTATATCATATAAAGTGCACTATTAAAAACAGTTCTTTGCATTAATTTATTTTTCTGCATTATTACTTACAAATATTTTATATATATATATAATCCAGACATAATATAACCAGTAAAAGACTCAGCTTAGTGAAAACATATAAAAATATACAGAAGGTAAAATCATATAAGGAAACCCAAAGAGGCTTTGCCCATGAGTGTTTCTCAAAATACAACAGGTGCTGTGGTTACATCACCAGTGATATTAATCTTGAAATAAACATAATATTAAAGAAACAGACATAACTCATAATCTCTATTCATACCACAGGGTGCAGAGCTTCCCTCTGACAAATATCACTTGATGAAAGGGTTAACTTGCATTATCAAGTGTATTATATTATTGTCCTAAAGCCACAATCAGTGTCATCATGACTATATGACCTTAAATTTGAAAATCACTTTGAACATTTAAGTGAATAGCCCTGTGAGTAACCCAATGTATCACAAGAGTGAGACTGCAGGGACTAGATATTTGCACTAAGTTGATCCATTACAATGAAGAAGTTTTGTTGTTCCTCTAAAAGAACACTCAGTTAACCATAACCACTACAGTGTTCTGTAGTGTTCATTGGTTATGATGCAAGGAGTACTCTGTCCTCACCCCTCCATGTATGTAACCAAACCATTTAGTGACAGTTTAACTTCATGCATTTGGTCTGCCAGGAACTCCCAACTTCTCTAAACCTCATGGAGTGCAGGAAACTCTGGCTAGGAGCAGTGGCGTACACACAATCCATGGGGCCCCGGTGCGAAACTGATCCGTAGGCCCCCCCCTGTCTCCCCCGATTCAATGCCCCCCCTAGCCCTCCTGACACATACATAGAGACACACACACATACATACACCCCTTGACAGACACATACATACAGACACACACACACACAAAGAGACACAGACACATACATAGACACACACACATACATACGGGGCCCCATGGATTGTGTGTACGCCACTGCATACATAGACACACACACATACAGAGACACACACACGTACATACAGAGACACACACACATATATACACACACACAAATACATACAGAGAGACACAGACACACATACATAGACACACACACATACATACAGGGCCCCATGGATTGTGTGTACGCCACTGCATACATAGACACACACACGTACATACAGAGACACACACAGGTACATACAGAAAGACACACAAATACATACAGAGAGACACACAAATACATACAGACACACATACAGAGACACAGACACACACATACAGAGACACAGACACACACACATACATAGACACAGACACACATACAGAGACACACAGACACACATACAGAGACACACACACATACACATACAGAGACACAGACACACACACATATAGAAAATGTTTCCTACCTTGTTACTTTTCCTGGGGTCCAGTGGGGGCTCAGCCTGATGGGAGTCAGAGTTCCCACTCTGACTCCCTCCTCCTCCTCCTTCCTCATGCGCGGGCTCTCAGTATGCTGGGAAGAGTGACGTGCAGTCACTTTCTCCCAGCAGTGATGTCATTACAGGGGGACAGTCGCACTGTTAAAGCGCCCAGCGCTAACCGGGCCCCCTGACAATCCATATCCATCGGGTGGCCGTGACAGCATTTGCCACCCGATGGACTCCTCCATATGCGGCCCCGGTGGTTTGCCGCACAGGCCGGGGCCGCACAACTTGGCACCTGGTACCCAGTCGCAGGGGTCCACAGCTCCGACCCCTGCGACCGCGGTATGTACGTCGCTGGCTAGGAGTGTTCATTAGCTCTCATTAGCAGTGCAGTACCTAGCTCACAGCCTGGAGGAGGTTTCCAGATAAGAACTGAACTCATTATACAAGGTTTGACTGCTTATATTTCAGGGGCGACAGGGCACTCATGGAACTGCAACAGTGCTTGGAGTGTTCCTTTAATCATGAGCTTAGCTTAAGAGGACCAACTGGATAAGGATAGCGGTGGACATACGGTAAAGGTTAAAGTAAGTAAAACACACCTTTCTATGGACCCTGCGGCCACTGGTTACCAGGCGTTGCAGTCACCGTCAGGAGTCTTTGCAAAATATGTAAAGACGTTAGACGGTGACAATGCTGCTTTAAATAAAGTGCATAATAAATCTAATGAAGGGAGAACATGTGAATTTGGAATACCAACTCAACATTATAATGGGAGTACAATAGGTACTACTGGAAGAATATAGGCAGTACCAGTGATGGCACAATTGAAAAGGGCCTACTGCACCTGCTCTCAGGTTCAGATAAATTCTCAATGTACCTCCTTCCTTTTTTCCCCACAAGAATATTATTATTATTATTATTATTATTGCCATTTATATAGCGCCAACGGATTCCGTAGCGCTTTACAATATTTTGAGAGGGGGGGTGTAACAATAAATAGGACAATTACAAGAAAACTTACAGGAACAATAGGTTGAAGAGGACCCTGCTCAAACGAGCTTACAGACTATTGGAGGTGGGGTATTTGAAACATTAGGACAATAAATATCAAGTAGGAGTGAAGCAGAGCTGGAGGAGAGAGCAAAGCACTGTCCCATAGGAGAGAGCAGGAGACAGGTATGTAAGGTAGAGATTACTCTGGGAGGCCATAAGCTTTCCTGAAGAGATGGGTTTTAAGGCCCTTCTTAAATGATTGAAGACTAGGGGAGAGTCTGATGGCAGTAGGCAAGCTATTCCATAGGAGAGGAGCCGCCCGCGAGAGGTCCTGCAAGCGCGAGTTGGCCGTACGGGTGCGAGCAGCGGTCAGGAGGTGGTCACGGGCAGAGCGGAGGGTACGAGGAGGGGCATATTTATGGATCAGTGAAGAGATATAAGCGGGGCTAGAACTGTTCAGTGCTTTAAATGTATGGGTTAGCACTTTGAATTGACTCCTATAGCATACAGGGAGCCAATGTAAGGACCGGCAGAGGGGTGAGGTGTGAGAGGACCGACTAGAGAGGAAAATCAGTCTAGCTGCAGCATTCATTACAGACTGTAGCGGGGCAATACGGCTTTTGGGGAGACCAATCAGGAGAGGGTTACAGTAATCCATGCGGGAAATTACTAGAGCATGGACAAGCTCCTTGGTAGCATCTTGCGTAAGAAAGGGGCGAATGCGGGCTATGTTTTTGAGTTGGAACCTACAGGACTTGGCAACAAACTGGATGTGAGACTCAAAGGTGAGACCAGAGTCAAGTATGACGCCAAGACAGCGTGCTTGCAGGGATGGACTTATGTGGATATCACTGACTTGAAGGGAGAGCGAGAGAGGAGGATCAGTATTAGGAGGAGGAAAGACAAGGAGTTCAGTTTTAGAGAGGTTAAGTTTCAGAAAGCGTGAAGACATCCAGTCAGAGATGGAAGAAAGGCAAGCAGTGACACATTGCAGGACAGCAGGGGAGAGGTCCGGGGAGGAGAGGTATATCTGAGTGTCATCAGCGTACAGGTGGTAGTGGAATCCAAAAGAGGCAATCAGTTTACCAAGAGAGGCGGTATAAAGAGAAAATAGAAGGGGACCAAGGACAGACCCTTGGGGAACTCCAACCGAGACAGGACGAGTGGAGGAGGTATCCTTGGAAAAGGAGACACTGAATGAGCGTTGGGAGAGATAGGAGGAAAACCAAGAGAGGACCGAGTCACAGAGACCGAGCGATTGAAGAGTTTGAAGGAGGAGAGCATGATCAACGGTGTCAAAGGCAGCAGAGAGGTCAAGGAGAATTAATATGGAGTAATGACCTTTGGATTTAGCGGAGATTAGGTCATTAGTCACTTTGATAAGAGCAGTCTCAGTAGAGTGGAGAGGGCGGAAGCCAGACTGAAGAGGGTCAAGGAGAGAGTTGGAATTAAGGAAGCGGGACACACGGGTAAAGACAAGCCTTTCCAAAAGCTTTGATGAGAAAGGGAGCAGGGATATGGGACGATAGTTAGAAGGGGAGGATGGGTCAAGAGATGTTTTTTTCAGGATAGGTATTACAGTGGCATGTTTAAGGTCAGCAGGAACAGTGCCAGAAGAGAGAGAGCAGTTAAAGATGTGTGTTAGGGTAGGCACAAGACAAGGGGAGAGAGATCTGATGAGGTGAGATGGGACAGGATCGAGCGGGCAAGTGGTGGGGCGAGAGGAATGGAGAAGCGCAGCCACCTCTTGTTCAGTAGCCGGGTAGAAAGTCTGGAGGGTAGGGAAAGCAAGATTTACATGTGGTTGAGAAAGAGAACGGCAAGGAGGGGAGAATTGTTTCCTTAGCTGTTCAATCTTGTCGGTAAAGTAGCATGCAAAGCTATCAGCTGTAAGGTTAGTTTGGGGGGTGGCCACAGCAGGGCGGAGAAGGGAATTAAAGGTGTCAAAGAGGCGTCTGGGATTGCGGGAGCATGAACTAATGAGAGAGGAAAAGTATGACTGTTTGGCGAGGGCGAGGGCTGCGCTGTATGAAAGCAACATGAATCTATAATGGAGAAAGTCTGCCTGGGTGCGGGACTTCCTCCAGGAGCGTTCAGCACAACGGGAGCAACTCTGCAGATAGCGTGTTGATTTATTATGCCAAGGTTGGGGTCGTGTTCTCCTCGAGGTGCATGTTTTGAGCGGGGCTGCAGCGTTCAAGGCAGATGTGAGGGTAGTGTTATATGTGGAGATGGCCAGTGAGGGACAGGAGAGGGAAGGGATGGATAGCAGTTGTGAATCAATGTCAGCTGACAGCTGCTTGAGGTCAATAGAGTTAAGGTTCCTCCTGAGCTGAGGGGGGTTAGGCTGAGATTGTTGGGTGAGGGGGTAATTGAGAGCAAATGATAAGAGGTGGTGATCAGAGAGAGGAAATGGGGTGTTGCAGATATTAGATATTGTACATGAATAAGAGAAAATAAGGTTGAGGGTATTGCCAGCTACATGAGTGGGAGAATTAGCCCACTGCAAAAGTCCAAGGGAGGAAGTGATTGAAAGTAGTTTAGAGGCTGCTGGGGTCAAAGGTGGGTTAACGGGAATATTGAAGTCTCCAAGAATTAGGGATGGGATGTTGGAAGAGAGGAAGTAGGGTAGCCAGGCAGCAAAGTGGTCAAGGAAGAGGAGAGGGGAACCAGGGGGACGATAGATTACGGCAATGTTAGCAGAGAAGGGTTTGAAAAGGCGAATTGAATGAATTTCAAATGATGGGAAAGAGAGGGAAGGGGGGGGTAGACAGGGTTTTAAAGGTGCAGTGGGGTGAGAGAAGAAAACCTACACCGCCACCTTTAATCTCTGCTTGTCTTGGGTTGTGGGTAAAGTGAAGACCACCAAAAGACAGTGAGGCAGGTGTAGCAGTATCAGAGGGAGAGAGCCATGTTTCTGTTAGTGCAAGTATGTTTAGGGAGTGTGAGATAAATAGGTCATGGATGGAAGTAGATTTAAAGGTGCTGCACACAGAGCGTGCATTCCAGAGGGCAGCTTTAAAAGAGGAATTATAGTGAGAATTACATGGAATGGGTATTAGGTTGTTGTGGTTTCTGGTGTTTGTACCAGGTGGCTGAGAAGAGGAGGGACCAGGGTTTGGAGAGACATCACCTGCTGCTAGGAGTAGTAGGATGGAAAGGAAGAGAAGGTGGGAGTAAGATTTAAATGTTGGGGATGAGAGCTTGTATTTAGGGTATTTAGGAGGGGTTTGTGGAGAAAGGCTGGATAGATATGAATAAAGTGCGTGTGATGAATACTGAGATGAGGGGAGCAGAGAGGGAGCAATGAAGATGGTGTTAGCAGGAACAGGTAAGTAAAATGATAGAGAGATTTTAATGATGAGGGAAGTGAGAGAGAAAGTGAAAAATAGAAGTGAGAACATTAGTAGGAGAGTAGGTGCTGTATTTTTAAGAGCTGTGGTTAGGAGGGTTAAGGGTTAAAGAGGTATTGAGTGAGTATAGCTTTTTTTGGGTGTGGAGGGCTTGGTGGACAGAGGCTAACATAATTGGTTCAGAGGAATGGTAGGTAATTTGAACTATCTATAAATGTAGTGATAACCATGGGGAAGGTGGGTGGGAAGCGATCATCCAGAAATGCTACCTCTGCTTATGGCAAGTCCTGCAGGGTTGTGTGCTGGGAGTCCTGGGTGTAGCTGATTCAATATTGTATGGGGCCCAGGCTATAAAGGAGAGAATCTGGGGTTAGATAAAGCAGATTGTGGGTGGAGAATCATTGGGGTGTTAAAAACAAAAATCAAGGAAAAAACAGATGAAAGGGAATTTAAATTTAAGGATATGAGGGAATGGCAGAGATAAGATAGGTAAAAGTCATAAATAGGGAACATCATAAATTAATGAGGCATAGAGTGCAACAACTAACACTAGCAAAACAAACATGTAAGTAAACAAGAGTTAAAGGATGGAGGGTGCAATAGTCATCAATTAAGCAGTAATAATGTGGGGGGTGGATAAAGAAAGAAATATAGTTTATAACAAAAGTAGGAGAAATAAGAAGTCCAGGTATTCAAGATGATCATCCAGAAATGCTACCTCTGCTTATGGCAAGTCCTGCAGGGTTGTGTGCTGGGAGTCCTGGGTGTAGCTGATTCAATATTGTATGGGGCCCAGGCTCTGCTTATGGCAAGTCCTGCAGGGTTGTGTGCTGGGAGTCCTGGGTGTAGCTGATTCAATATTGTATGGGGCCCAGGCTCTGCTTATGGCAAGTCCTGCAGGGTTGTGTGCTGGGAGTCCTGGGTGTAGCTGATTCAATATTGTATGGGGCCCAGGCTCTGCTTATGGCAAGTCCTGCAGGGTTGTGTGCTGGGAGTCCTGGGTGTAGCTGATTCAATATTGTATGGGGCCCAGGCTCTGCTTATGGCAAGTCCTGCAGGGTTGTGTGCTGGGAGTCCTGGGTGTAGCTGATTCAATATTGTATGGGGCCCAGGCTCTGCTTATGGCAAGTCCTGCAGGGTTGTGTGCTGGGAGTCCTGGGAACTAATGTGCTACATTATATTAAAATACAAAATATGTCAGGCAAATGGTATGTTTTGATTGGTGATTTAGGCACTTTCTTTTGATTCATAGCATGATTTTATATTAAGGGGCACCTAAAAATGCAATTACCTATCGTGTCTTCTAGGAAATAGGAGTTAGAATACAAGATTGGAAAAATGAAATACATTTCTGAATTTGTGTTTCTGGTTTCATTAGCTTGACCTCGATCTGCAACTAGTCTTTGCAGCTATACATCAAACCGTTCCCCATTTGATTATAAAGAAGAAATTGTGAGAATATAAAATCTATTTATTTTTTAAATTCTTTATTTTTTGCTCTGACAGTCAAGCATTGTTACAATAGTGCAGACATAGGTGGATAAATGACTGTAAATAAAATCTATTTTTACAAACAGGCTGAGCCATAGAGAAATTATGAGGAACATGTCTGAGATACAAGGGTCATTGTCCATCCTATAGGTCATGGGGCACAGAGTATACTTCCGATGATTTATGAGGCTCAAGTGAGTCTGTGTGCCATAAGCTCTTATGGGGCCACTCTTATGTAAAATGGGACTGAGGCACATTTTAGATCCTAAAGTTGTTAATCAAATTTGGGCCAAATACAGATGACTATATACTACACTGATTACACCCTGTTCCAAATTATTATGCAAATTCTATTTAAGTGTCACAAAGATTAAATATTTTGTTTTTCAGTTTAACTCATGGATGGCATTGTGTCTCAGGGCTCTTTTGATCACTGAAAACAATCTTGGACACCTATGATAATGAGATTGCCAGGTGAGCCCAATTTAAGGAAAAACTACTAAAGGAGGGTGTTCCACATTATTAAGCAGAGCACCATTTTTATGCAATATGGGTAAGAAAAAGGATCTCTCTGCTGCCGAAAAGAGTGAAATAGTTCAATGCCTTGGACGAGGTATGAAAACATTAGATATTTCACGAAAAACTTAAGCGTGATCATTGCACTATTAAGAGATTTGTGGCTGATTCAGTGCACAGACGGGTTCGTGCAGATAAAGGCACATTGAGGAAGATTTCTGCCAGATCCATGCATCGGATCAAGAGAGCAGCTGCTAAAATACCATTACTTAGCAGCAAACAGATATTTGAAGCTGCTGGTGCCTCTGGAGTCCCACGGACATCAAGGTGTAGAGTCCTCCAGAGTCTTGCAACTGTGCATAAACCTTCTATTTGACCACCACTAACCAATGCTCACAAGCAAAAATGGCTGCATTGGGCAGAAAAATACATGAAGACTAATTTTCAAACAGTCCTGTTCACTGATGAGTGCTGTGCAACCCTGGATGATCCAGATGGATGGAGTAGTGGATGGTTGGTGGACAGCCACCCTGTTCCAACAAGGCTGCGACGTCAGCAAGGCGGTGGTGGAGTCATGTTTTGGGCCGGAATCATGGGAAGAGAGCTGGTCGGCCCCTTTAGGGTCCCCGAAGGTGTAAAGATGACCTCTGCAAAGTATGTGGAATTTCTGAATGACCACTTTCTTCCCTGGTACAGAAGGAAGAACTATGCTTTCTGTAATAAAATCATCTTCATGCATGACAATGCACCATCTCATGCAGCAAAGAATACCTCTGCATCAATGGCTGCTATGGGGATAAAAGGAGAGAAAGTCATGGTTTAGCCTCCATCCTCCCCTGACCTCAATCCTTTTGAGAACCTTTGGAGCATCCTCAAGCAAAAGATCTATGAGGGTGGGAGGCAGTTTACACCAAAACAGCAGCTCTGGGAGGGTATTCTGACATCTTGCAAACAAATTCAAGCAGAAACTGTCACAAGTTCAATGGATGCAAGACTTGTGAAGCTGCTATCAAATAAGGGGTCCTATGTTAAAATGTAACGTGACCTGTTAAAATGTTTAAAAAGTTAAAATGTTGTTATAAGTTTGATTGAAATAGCTTTTGATTTCAGTAAATATGCAGCAAACACAACAAATGACAATTTTCAGTTCTTTACAACCTATAAAGTGTAAACTTACTGTGTGTAATAATTTGGAACAGTGCATTGTAAGTTTTTTATGTTTAAAAAAAATACTGTTATCATTAGGAGGTTTGTTCAGTAAAATGTGATAACATGAGAATTATGCTGACTGTTACTTACATCAATTATTTAGGTAAATTAGAAAAATATAATTTGCATAATAATTTGGAACAGGGTGTAGTATATACACACTAAGACATCTGAGCCTCCCTTTCCACACTCTATAAGTATGGCACCCAGCACTTCTTGTTTAAAAAATGTTTATTAAGCAAGACCGATACACACAAAACATTATGCTGGCACAAAACAAAAAGGTTCTAGGAATCAGGTCATAGAGGCAAAACAAGAGAAATTACATCATTTTCTATAAATGTGAACAGAATAAGCACATTACAGTAAAAAATGGGTAGCTAAAGTAAGGAAATATAAGTTTTGTTAAGTAGCATCATGAAGATGAGCTATGTGACGGTAGTCACCATCACTGGGGATGGAAGACAGACACTGTGTGTGGGTCCCCAGATTTCTCTTGTGTTTTGGCATCCTGTGCCCAGTATTAGTGCAGGGTATGTTGAATGTATTGATTGTCAATGCCTTACCCCTTCCCCCTTTGTTCTGTCCTATTGTTTTCCAAGCAGGGTGTTGTCCTAGGGACACTGTCCCTCCTCAACCTCCCATTTGGTTCTCGGCCCTTGCTATTTTCTGTCCCTACCTTCCATGTACTATAGTGCTCTATTCACCCTATTGATTGTAAATGAGGCTGTTGGGGGCATAAATATGTGTGCTGTGTTTATTAAAGTTAGTTGTTGTTTTAACCTTCACCAAGTGTCATCTGGTGTATGGGAAGAGCTCTGATTACTGCCCTACAGATGGAAAGGGAATCCAGGGCTCTAATCGTAGTAGTCTGG
>OW240915.1:145126297-145220756 GCA_933207985.1 Pelobates cultripes | reverse complement strand
CGTGGGTCCATAATTTTAGAGTATGTTGGAGTTCCAGCGAATAAACGGCTGGGGAATCCACACAGCCTTGGGGTAAGCGTGTCCAGGTATACTGACAGCCTTCAAAAGTAAAAGCCATAAGTAGCTGTGTCTCTTGATCAATAGGAATAGAAAAAAAATGCATTACGTAAATCAATGACAGTGAAGCAAGTGGCATCATGTGGAATGGCTGTAATGAGGGATGTCACATCAGGGACAATGGGTGCAATGGGCACAATTAAACTATTCAGGGCTCTAAGGTCCTGAACCAAGCGATGACCATTACCTTTAAGAACTGGATTAATAAGTGTGTTATATGGGAAAAATACTGGCTTTCGTATTCCCTGCTCTAGAAAAGATTGAATCATGGAGCGAACTCCCTCAACCTTGGCTTCTGACAGGGGCAGGGCCGGACTGGGAATTAAAAGCAGCCCTGGAAAAAAAATATTTACCAGCCCCATAATGCATCGCGCCAGCATAGTGTGCAGATACAGAGTTAGAACTGATAACTTAAAATTAAAAAGTACTTCAACGTAAAAAGCGCACTCATAGGTTTCAAAATAAACAAAAGTGCAGATTTATTTTATATCTCCCCCTCCTTTCCCTGTGTCTCTCCCCCTCCTCCCCATCTCTCTCCCTCCCCCCTTTCCCTGTGTCTCTCCCCATCTCTCTCCCTCCCCCCTCCTCCCCATCTCTCTCCTTCCCCCCTTTCCCTGTGTCTCTCCCCATCTCTCTCCCCCTTTCCCTGTCTCCCCTCCTCCCCATCTCTCTCCCCCCTGTGTCTCTCCCCTCCTCCCCATCTCTCTCCCTCCCCCCCTTTCCTGTCTCTCCCCATCTCCCCTTTCTCTGTGTCTCTCCCCCTCCTCCCATCTCTCTCCCCCCCCCTTCCTGTGTCTCTCCCTCCTCTATCTCTCCCTCCCCTGCAGTGTCTCTCCCCCATCTCTCCCCTTTCCTATGTCTCTCCCTCCTCCCCATCTCTCTCCCTCCCACTTTCCCTGTGTCTCTCCCCATCTCTCTCCCTCCCCCCATTCCCTGTGTCTCTCCCTCCTCCCTCTATTCCCCTCTCCCCCCCCCTTTACCTGGAGAAGTCAGGGGGCCGGCCGCGTTCCTGGCTGGAGCCGCCGGGCCGGGTGGCAGCTTCCCCAGTCCGGCGGCCCTGCTCCTCTCACTGCTGTGGCTGATGGAGGAGAAGCATGTCTCTATACAGAGACATGCTCCTCCTCCATCAGCCACAGCAGTGAGCAGGGGAGGGCTGGCAGCCTTAGGCCTGGGGGGCAAAACCAGTCAAGTGGCCCATTGCACCACCAAATCAGTTCACCATCCATGCCCACCTTTTCCTGGTTTTATAACGGATATTGATGTTATGCTAATCAGTAGCTCTTTGCCATACCCGCTCCTTCACGGCTCCAGGCACTGCAGGCACTGCTTGTTGTGAGTGTGAGCCACTGTAAATTAGGGGCAGAGGGCACTTGCACTGCAGTAAAGATGGGGCTGGGCAGGAGGAGAGTGCAGTGCAATCAGTGCACTCCCCTCCTGTGGGTCACCAGTAGACTGGTGCACCTGCCCAGGATCAGAGCCGGTGCAAGGATTTTTGTCACCCTAGACAAAATAAAAATTTGCTGCCCCCATGTGACATCACAATGCCCCACCCATATGAACTAACGCCAGTGCTGCACACAGTGTGTGTTTACATTAAAAAGCCTGCAGGGACCAGCTATAGACACCAGAACCACTTCATTAAGCTATAGTGTCCCTTTAATGTGAGGTACATTATAGATTAGTGTCACTAATAATATACTAGATTGCCTACTTACAAGCAGATGAGGATGATGATGGGCTGCAGTTTGGCTCCACTGGTCTTGTGTAGAACAGGATCTCTGGAGGCTGTTTGCAACTGTGGTCACAAAATTCAATGTTCTGGGAGAATTGGAAGCAGCTACATTTTTTGGGGCCCCTTACACAGCTCAAGGTCTGGGCCCACTCATAAGTTCCACCCACCCATGAGTTCGCTCACAGGGAGTGGAGTGTGTAGGGGATGTGTTATGTGTTATTGTAGAGGATCTAATATGTGTGCTTATGGTATGTAGTGTATAGGGTTACCAGTTTGTGCAGGTGATGTAGTGTGTTTGTGTGTACTGGAAGCAGTGTGTATTTGTGTATAAGGGATGTATTATGTGTTTCTGGTTGTGTGTAAGGGATGCATTGTGTGAATCTGTGTTTGTATGCATAAGGGATGCAAGGTGTGTGTCTGTATGTGTGTGCATTGAGTGTAAGAGATGCATTGTGTTTCTGTGTGTATGTAAGAAAAGATGTGTGTATGTTTGCATGTGTGTGTACGGGTTTGCATTGTCTGTTTCTCTGTATGTGTGCAAAGGATGCATTGTCTTTGCGTGTAAGGGTTGCATTGTGTGTGTGTGTGTAATGGATGCATTGTGTGTTTCTCTGTGTGTAAGGGAAGCATGTTGTGTTTCTGTGTATGTATAGGGATGCATTGTGAGTGTGTGTGTGTGTGTGTGTGTGTGTGCGCGCGCGTAGTGTGAAAGAGCTCCCTGTCTTGGCCCCTGTCCTATAGAGCTGCCCCTTCTGTCCCGTAGAGCTCTCCCCTGCACCTTAGTGGTCTCTCCTCTCCCCACCCTCCCCTAGCGGTCTCTTCTCACACTCACCCACCCTCCCTGTGCTCTTCTCATCCCCCCCTCCACCCTCCCTGTGTTCTTCTCACTCCTCCCTCTATGTGTTCTCCTCACACCCCCTGTGTTCGTCTTACCCCCCTCCTCCCTGTGTTCTTCTTACTTCCCCCCTTGGTCGTCTTACTCCCCCACCTGTTCTTCTTACTCCCCCACCTGTTCTTACCCCCCTTCTTCTTATTGCTCCCCCTTCTTCTTCTTACCCCCCCTTCTTCTTACTCCCCCTTCTTCTTACTCCCCCTTCTTCTTCTTCCTCCCCCTTCTTCTTCTTACTCCCCCCTCTTCTTCTTACTCTCCCTTCTTCTTCTTACTCCTCCTTTTTCTTCTTACCCCCTCTTCTTCTTCTTCTTACTCCCCACTCTTCTTCTTCTTACTCCCCACTCTTTTTCTTACTCACCCCTTCTTCTTCTTCTTACCCCCCTCTTTCTTATCTCCCCTCCTTCTTACTCCGCCCTCCCCTCCTTCTTACTCCGCCCTCCCCCTTTTCTTATTCCCCCTCTCCCTCTTCTTACTCCCCCCTCTTTTTCTTACTCCCTCCTCTTCTTCTTCTTACTCCCCCATCTTTTTCTTACTCACCCCTTCTTCTTCTTACCCCCTCTTTTTCTTATCTCCCCTCTTCTTATTCCCCTCCCTCCCCTCTTCTTATTCCCCCCTCCCCTCTTCTTATTCCCCTCCTCCCCTCTTCTTATTCCCCTCCTCCCCTCTTCTTATTCCCCTCCCTCCCCTCTTCTTGCTCCCCCCTCTTGCTTCCCCCCTCCCTCTTCTTATCCCCCTCCTGTAGCGTGGCCAAGCTGCACTCCGGTCCGCGGTGGCCGGCCGGAGTGATAGGAAGGTGCACACTGAGTGTGCACTTCCTGTCAGTCCGGCCGGTTACAGGAAACAGAGCGCTCAGGCGGCTGCAGTATTTAAAGGGCCGGCCCGCCGCGGCCGGTCTTACAGGAATGTAGGACGGCCTGGGGGGCAATTGCCTCCCTGCCCCCCGGCCCAGCCAGCCCCTGGCAGTGAGAGGAGCAGGGCTGCCGGACCGGGGAAGCTGCCACCCAGCCCGGCGGCTCCAGCCAGGAACGCGGCCGGCCCCCAGGTGCCGCGGCCCACCGGGAAATTTCCCGATATCCCGGTGGGCCAGTCCGGCCCTGCTTACAGCGCAGTTGTAAACATTCTAATTTTCTGGGTGCTAATCTGCTAAATAGTACATTTTAGGGACTGCTCTAAATATCTGAGAGTCAAATGTAAGCGTCTTATAGTGCGCTTACAGCGCAGTTGTAAACATTCTAATTGTTTTGCTGCTAATCTGCTAAATAGTACATTTTGGGGTGTGCACTTCATATCTGAGAGTCAAATAAAAGCGTCTAAGAGTGCGCTTACAGCACAGTTGTACACATTGTAATTTTCTGGGTGCTAATCTGCTAAATAGTACATTTTAGGGCCTGCTCTTCATATCTGAGAGTCAAATCGAAGCGTCTAATAGTGCGCTTACAGCGCAGTTGTAAGCATTATAATTTTCTGGGTGCTAATCTGCTAAATAGTACATTTTGGGGCCTGCTCTTCATATCTGAGAGTCAAATCGAAGCGTCAAATAGTGCGCTTACAGCGCAGTTGTAAACCTTCTAATTGTTTTGCTGTTAATCTGCTGAATAGTACATTTTGGGGCCTGCTCTTCATATCTGAGAGTCAAATCGAAGTGTCTAATAGTGCGCTTACAGCGCAGTTGTAAACATTATAATTTTCTGGGTGCTAATCTGCTAAATAGTACATTTTGGGGCCTGCTCTTCATATCTGAGAGTCAAATTGAAGTGTCTAATAGTGCGCTTACGGCGCAATTGTAAACATTCTTATTTTCTAGCTGCTTATCTGCTAAATAGTACATTTTGGGGTGTGCACATCATATCTGAGAGTCAAATAAAAGCGTCAAATAGTGCGGTTACAGCGTAATTGTAAACATTCTTATTTTCTGGCTGCTAATCTGCTAAATAGCACATTTTGGGGCCTGCTCTTCATATCTGAGAGTCAAACCGAAGCGTCTAATAGTGCGCTTACAGCGCAGTTGTAAACATTCTAATTTTCTGGGTGGTAATCTGCTAAAGAGTACATTTTGGAGCGTGCACTTCATATCTGAGAGTCAAATCGAAGCGTCTAATAGTGCGCTTACAGCGCAGTTGTACACATTGTAATTTTCTGGGTGCTGATCTGCTAAATAGTACATTTTGGGTGTGCTCTTCATATCTGAGAGTCAAATCGAAGCGTCTAATAGTGCGCTTACAGCGCAGTTGTACACATTGTAATTTTCTGGGTGCTAATCTGCTAAATAGTACACTTTAGGGACTGCTCTAAATATCTGAGAGTCAAATGGAAGCGTCTTATAGTGCGCTTACAGCGCAGTTGTAAACATTCTAATTTTCTGGGTGCCAATCTGCTAAATAGTACATTTTGGGGCCTGCACTTCATATTTGAGAGTCAAATCAAAGCGTAAATAGTGCGCTTACAGCGCAGTTGTAAACATTCTAATTGTTTTGCTGCTAATCTGCTAAATAGTACATTTTGGGGTGTGCACTTCATATCTGAGAGTCAAATAAAAGCGTCTAATAGTGCGCTGTAAGCGTACTTGTAAAAAATTTTATTTTCTGAGTGCTAATCTGCTAAATAGTACATATTGGGCGTGCTCTTCATATCTGAGAGTCAAATCGAAGAGTCTAATAGTGCGCTTACAGCGCAGTTGTACACATTGTAATTTTATGGGTGCTAATCTGCTAAATAGTGCATTTTGGGGGGGTACTCTTCATTTCTGAGAGTCAAATCGAAGAGTCTAATAGTGTGCTTACAGCGCAGTTGTACACATTGTAATTTTCTGGGTGCTAATCTGCTAAATAGTACATTTTGGGGCCTGCTCTTCATATCTGAGAGTCAAATCGAAGCGTCTAATAGTGCGCTTACAGCGCAGTTGTAAACATTATAATTTTCTGGGTGCTAATCTGCTAAATAGTACATTTTAGGGACTGCTCTAAATATCTGAGAGTCAAATGTAAGCGTGTTATAGTGCGCTTACAACGCAGTTGTAAACATTCTAATTGTTTTGCTGCTAATCTGCTAAATAGTACATTTTGGGGTGTGCACTTCATATCTGAGAGTCAAATAAAAGTGTCTAAGAGTGCGCTGTAAGCGCACTTGTAAAAATTCTTATTTTCTGGGTGCTAATCTGCTAAATAGTACATTTTGGGCGTGCTCTTCATATCTGAGAGTCAAATCGAAGCGTCTAATAGTGCGCTGACAGCGCAGTTGTAAACATTCTAATTTTCTGGGTGCTATTCTGCTAAATAGTACATTTTAGGGACTGCTCTAAATATCTGAGAGTCAAATGGAAGCGTCTCATAGTGCGCTTACAGCGCACTTGTAAAAATTCTAATTTTCTGGGTGCCAATCTGCTAAATAGTACATTTTGGGGCCTGCACTTCATATTTGAGAGTCAAATCAAAGCGTCTTATAGTGCGCTTACAGCGCAGTTGTAAACATTCTAATTTTCTGGGTGCCAATCTGCTAAATAGTACATTTTGGGGCCTGCACTTCATATTTGAGAGTCAAATCAAAGCGTAAATAGTGCGCTTACAGCGCAGTTGTAAACATTCTAATTGTTTTGCTGCTAATCTGCTAAATAGTACATTTTGGGGTGTGCACTTCATATCTGAGAGTCAAATAAAAGCGTCTAATAGTGCGCTGTAAGCGTACTTGTAAAAAATTTTATTTTCTGGGTGCTAATCTGCTAAATAGTACATTTTGGGCGTGCTCTTCATATCTGAGAGTCAAATCGAAGAGTCTAATAGTGCGCTTACAGCGCAGTTGTACACATTGTAATTTTATGGGTGCTAATCTGCTAAATAGTGCATTTTGGGGGGGTACTCTTCATATCTGAGAGTCAAATCGAAGAGTCTAATAGTGTGCTTACAGCGCAGTTGTACACATTGTAATTTTCTGGGTGCTAATCTGCTAAATAGTACATTTTGGGGCCTGCTCTTCATATCTGAGAGTCAAATCGAAGCGTCTAATAGTGCGCTTACAGCGCAGTTGTAAACATTATAATTTTCTGGGTGCTAATCTGCTAAATAGTACATTTTAGGGACTGCTCTAAATATCTGAGAGTCAAATGTAAGCGTGTTATAGTGCGCTTACAGCGCAGTTGTAAACATTCTAATTGTTTTGCTGCTAATCTGCTAAATAGTACATTTTGGGGTGTGCACTTCATATCTGAGAGTCAAATAAAAGCGTCTAAGAGTGCGCTGTAAGCGCACTTGTAAAAATTCTTATTTTCTGGGTGCTAATCTGCTAAATAGTACATTTTGGGCGTGCTCTTCATATCTGAGAGTCAAATCGAAGCGTCTAATAGTGCGCTGACAGCGCAGTTGTAAACATTCTAATTTTCTGGGTGCTATTCTGCTAAATAGTACATTTTAGGGACTGCTCTAAATATCTGAGAGTCAAATGGAAGCGTCTCATAGTGCGCTTACAGCGCACTTGTAAAAATTCTAATTTTCTGGGTGCCAATCTGCTAAATAGTACATTTTGGGGCCTGCACTTCATATTTGAGAGTCAAATCAAAGCGTAAATAGTGCGCTTACAGCGCAGTTGTAAACATTCTAATTGTTTTGCTGCTAATCTGCTAAATAGTACATTTTGGGGTGTTCACATCATATCTGAGAGTCAAATAAAAGCGTCAAATAGTGCGGTTACAGCGTAATTGTAAACATTCTTATTTTCTGGCTGCTAATCTGCTAAATAGCACATTTTGGGGCCTGCTCTTCATATCTGAGAGTCAAACCGAAGCGTCTAATAGTGCGCTTACAGCGCAGTTGTAAACATTCTAATTTTCTGGGTGGTAATCTGCTAAAGAGTACATTTTGGGGTATGCACTTCATATCTGAGAGTCAAATAGAAGCGTCTAATGGTGTGCTTAAAGCAAAGTTGTAAACATTCTAATTTTCTGGGTGGTAATCTGCTAAATAGTTCATTTTGGGGCCTGCACTTCATATTTGAGAGTCAAATCGAAGCGTAAATAGTGCGCTTACGGCGCAGTTGTAAATATTCTAATTGTTTTGCTGCTAATCTGCTAAATAGTAAATTTTGAGGTGTGCACTTCATATCTGAGAATCAAATAGAAGCGTCTAATAGTGTGCTTACAGCAAAGTTCTAAACATTCTAATTGTTTTGCTGCTAATCTGCTAAATATTACATTTTGGGGCCTGCTCTTCATATCTGAGAGTCAAATTGAAGTGTCTAATAGTGCGCTTAAACATTCTAATTGTTTTGCTGCTAATCTGCTAATTAGTACATTTTGGGGCCTGCATTTCATATTTGAGAGTCAAATCAAAGCGTAAATAGTGCGCTTACGGCGCAGTTGTAAACATTCTAATTGTTTTGCTGCTAATCTGCTAAATAGTACATTTTGAGGTGTGCACTTAATATCTGCGCGTCAAATAGAAGCGTGTAATAGTGCTCTTACAGCGCAATTGTAAACATTCTAATTTTCTGGGTGGTAATCTGCTAAATAGTACATTTTGGGGCATGCACTTCATATCTGAGAGTCAAATAGAAGCGTCAAATAGTGCGATTACAGTGTAATTGTAAACATTCTTATTTTCTGGCTGCTTATCTGTGATGGAATTCCAGTAAAATAAAAGTTTAGCAGGCCAAGATTGCCACAAGGCAAATGTAGGTACATGTGTTTGTAGTATCAGTTAGTTAGTTACACGTAGCTAAGATACTGTCATCAATGTACTGAGCATGTGCAGGAATGCAGGAACTGGAATTACGTCTCCCTCTCCTTTGTTTCAGATGAGCCACGTGGTTAGACCGGATGGATGAGTTTAGACTCTGTTCATTGATTAGGTTAAGGGTATGTGTGGGCGTAGCTAATTATGGGAGAAGCTACAGTGCTATATAAGGAATGTACTCTATGTATTCAGTGCTCAGAATTTTGGAACAGGAGTTCATCTGAGACCCGATCGGTAATGTGAATAAAGGCCTCTTACTTCCTGAATACCTGTGTCCATCTCTCTGTGTTCGGCTTCTGCACGCTTACACGGTTACATCTCTGGTGCATTAGCAGCGGGAAGCTCATCGTCACAGTAGCTGAGACAGAGACGTGAGACGGTAGATCTTTACCAACGTTCTCCACGGCAGCACCCCTGGACTTCTGCGTGGACCTCCTATCGTCTCGGCGCCACTGGCCTTTTGTCCAGGAGATCATCGGCTTCTGCGCAGTGAGTACCGGGGTGTTCCGTCGATGAGTGTGAACCCAGGTCCAGGAACTAACAGGTAAGACTGATACTGTTAGAGCGGTAGACCCACAAGGGGTTTTATATTTGGAACCGGTTATTGGAATTGGCCCCTTCCCTCTGGAAGGAAGAAGCGAAGGTGCAAATTATCTGGCCATTAGACGCTCTGTAGTCAGCCCGTCTAATATAGGTGGTATTGTCAGACTGAGTTCTGGTGTAAATAGCTCATGTCGGACACCGATGTCCTGCCTTGACTAGCATGGTAGGTGTAAATTTTGGTTGCTAGGTCGGGGAGATCGGCGAAACTAAGCAGATTCTGTTGTATATTATAGTTTGCTAGATTTCACCCTATCTTAACTAAGTGTGCTCTGTTGTAAATCCAGCCACTAAATTATTGATAGTGTAATAGACTAAAAGGGTATTGGTGTAAATTCTGCCCTCTAGTTCGCTATACGTGGTGTCTGGGCAGCGAAGAACTTATCGAATCTCTGGTGTACAAATAGATCGAAAGCTCTCGAGGTGCTGGCCAGTTAGAATAGTTGGGATTATTGTAAATGTTGTTAAATATATTGTAGTTGGTGAATTGGTTAAATTGTATGTCCTGCTAGAAAGCTTGAGCTCTGCCGTCTAGTGGGAGTGTAAATTGTGTGTATAACTGTATAATAGTGCACGGTACCATAACCACTAACATGTATTATAATTACAGACATTGTGTATTGTATATAACTACTAACAATCTGTTGTTTGATGTTATATGTGTAACACCATAACTGTTACTAATCGACCTGTGATTCTAAAACTGTACCATAACCACTTGCTAACCGTACTATAACTACTGATTGTAAAGACGATGTTACTGGAGTGTGTTATAGTCTGGTAATTGAGAGTTGATTTACTGCATGGATGGTTGCAGGGTTTGATTTATAGTTACAGTGATGAGTATCTAGTGTTTGGTGAATTTTCGTGTGTGAAGACGTCGTGTTAGCGCTGTGTGTGTATGAGAATTCTCCTCGTGTTTTTGGTGTGTGTTTGGCCTAGTAACTGTGCCATGTGGTGCTGTTGCTAAGGTAACTGGTATGACTGTTGAAACTGTTTGTATATTTGTACTGCTTTGAATCAGACGCTCTGTTGAAATTATGGGTGCTTCTGATTCACAAACAGTCCTTTGTCTTGTATGTGTCAAAAAACAAAAACAAAAACAAAAAAAAACTTTTCTAAGGAATATGTTGTAACACTGTCCCCCAAAAGATTAAAATACTCTGTTTAGCAGAGGACGGACTGTTCTGGTAACCAGTGTTCCTGTGGATCCCTGATCCAGATTTAATACAGCAGGTTTACAATGTTATAAATAATATGCTGGGGCTATACGAGTAATTTCTGTATACAGATTGTTGAAACACTACTAAATGGAACAAACTGTGCTAAGAGGAACAATGGAGTCCATGGTAGCCAGAATCTGTTTGTCCACTAAGACCTTAATTACAACTGCTTTGGACACCTCCCCCCCCCCATTGCATCTGATTCCCAACCCCCTTACTCATCCTCCAGAGCCTCCCAAGCTAAAAACTGGTATAGCTGGTATTTGCACTCCCCCTGCGCTATTGTCCACGCCTACCCACATACCTATCTGTTCTTTTCTTTCAAACTCTTGTATTTCTGTACAAACTGGTTCTCTGTAATTTGAACTGACTTCCTTTTTAGTAGGAGTGTATTTTAGCATTGCATTTTATTAACAGTTAAATTGTGAGGAAAATTCTTAATAACAGTAACTGAGTCTATTGGATCAGATAATTCTCAGCAATGACATGGTACCATAATCATTGAAATAGCACTAAAACTATTGAATACTGTGTGTCTTCATTGATTGTCTAAAATACAACTGGAAGAAATGATTAATGGTATAAGATGCTAGAGTACACTTTTATCCTTTTTTTAGTTACTGGATGGGCCCCTCCCAGCTTTGTTCAAAATACCCCCTTTACTAAAATACAAACTGAGATGTTTAATTTACCATAGAACTAAAGCTTTACTCAAGCCTATACATCAGGGTGAACAGTGATTAAAATAAGTAATAATAAAATAAGCACATTATTAAAGTCTATCTGCTTCATTCAATTTTAGGGAGGCACTCTAGGGCCACCTACTGGCCATCTTCGGGAGTTATATTGATATTACATTGCATAATCATCTTTAACGCTATACTGGCATTAGTGGCATAGAACAGACAGAAGTAGGATTGTTTATCCTATTTTAATATATTTATTGCTATAAGGTTTTATTTTATGTATAAATATATTAAAAGTTAAGTTTTATTATTAGACCCATAAAGATTATTTTGATACAATTACCCTCTGGTGACACCTACTGGTAGGTTTTTGGTTTAACTTTTAAAAAAAAAATTTCATCCACCAAATGCTGACTAGTAAAATTAGCTCACCCCCTTCAACCTATCTTACTACTCTCAGACTGGAACCTATTACTCAGCAGCCTTGCCAAAGCCCTGTATTAACCCGACAGATGACTGGTACCCTCCAACCCCGACATTACCAAATGCCTCTCCGACTAACACCGGGCCCAACACACGTTGGCAATAATGGTCAATTGCAACATGCAGACCCTGTATTTGTTTATGTTCCTTTCACTACGACTGACTTATTTAATCGGAAGACACATAATTCTTCATACACTGATAAGCCTCAAGTCATGACAGATTTGGTTACCTCTATTATACAAACCCACAATCCCACCTGGGCTGATTGTCAGCAATAATTGCTGACCTTTGGAACGTAAATGGACTGACATGCCCCAACTAAGGGCTTATCGGGAAGCCATAATTGCTGGCATGAAGGAAGGAGGGAAGAAGGCAATTAATATGTCAAAGACGGCTGAGGTGTTGGAAAAGGTTGATGAGTCACCTAGTACCTTTTATGAGAGATTATTGGAGTCATATAGGTTGTATACTCCTTTTAATCCAGAGGCTCCTGAGAATTCTAGGATGATTAATTCAGCATTTGTCAGCTAGGCCCAAGGTGATATTAAAAGGAAATTACAGAAATTAGAGGGATTTGCAGGGATATCCATATCACAGCTAATGGAGGTTTCAAATAAGGTGTATATGAATAGGGAAACTGAGACAAAGCGTGAGGAGGAACGTAAAATGAGGAAGAAGGCAGATATGCTAGCGGTAGCTATCACAAGTGTACAAAGACAGGGAAGGGAAGTGAATAAAGGAGTCGAGAATAGGCTGAGTAAGGGACCTTTAAGTAGGAATCAATGTGCGTATTGTAGAAAGGAGGGACATTGGAAGAGTGAGTGTCCACAGAGAGAGCAGTATGAAGGTGATAGACAAGGAGAGAGAAGGGTACTAGGAGGTTATAGTGGTAGTTATAGAGGAAGAGGAAGTTTTAGAGGGAATGGTGGGAATAGTAGAGGAAGTGTTCAAGGAGACAGATACTATCCACCCACGCAGAGACCTAGAGAAAGAGAGGATAAAGATTTTGTGGGTCTGGCTGACACTATCATGGAAGACTATTGATACCGACCGGGCTCCATCCCACTTGGTCGAGCGGAGCCTATGGTCGATGTAGCAATAGGGGGAAAGAGAAGTTCTTTCATGATCGACACAGGTGCTGAACATTCTGTGGTGACTAAGATGGTGGCTCCACCTTCGGGGAAGACTATAACTGTGATAGGAGCTACTGGGAAGAGCACTGCTAGACCGGTTCTTAAGAGTCGCACTTGCATTCTGGGAAGCCATTTGGTGAAGCACCAATTTCTATATATGCCCGAGTATCCAATCTAACTTCTAGGACAAGATTTGTTATCAAAGCTTCAAGCCCAGATAACCTTTTTACCTAATGGATCAACTTCTCTGAAGTTTAAGAGATCATCGGGCATAATGACGATATCGGTGCCAAGGGAAGAAGAATGGCGCTTCTATTCCATAGTGACAAATGTTAACCCTAAGAGTGATGCATCCTTATTTAACATTCCAGGAGTATGGGCAGAGAATAATCCACCAGGACTTGCTCGTAATATCCCATCCATACATATTGAACTAAAGCTTGGGACATATCCTGGGAGCCTACATCAATATCACATACCCCAAAAGGCTAAGGAAAACATACAAACCTACTTGGATAAGTTCGTAAGGTATGGCATCCTAAAATTCTGTACTTCCTCCTGGAACACTCCATTATTACCTGTTCAAAAACCAGGATCGGACGAATATCGTCCTGTACAGGATTTGAGAGCAGTTAATGATGTGGTAGTTAATATACACCCAGTTGTACCCAATCCTTACAATCTGCTTGCCTTTATACTAGGTGGGGCAACCTACTTCACAGTGTTAGATCTTAAGGATGCTTTCTTTTGTCTTCGAATTGCTGCTGAGAGTCAACATATCTTTGCTTTCCAATGGGAAGATGCTGTTACAGGTTCAAAGCGTCAGATGACCTGGACTAGACTACCTCAAGGGTTCAAGAATTCACCTACCCTATTTGGATCCGCATTAAGCCAGGATTTGCAAGATTTCAAGTCCATCCCAGGAGAATGTGTACTACTTCAATATGTGGATGATTTATTGATAGCAGCTGATACTAAAGAGATATGCCAACAAGCCACATTTGCTTCATATTCTATGGAGAGCAGGATACAAGGTATCGAGGAAGAAAGCACAATTGTGCCAGCCAAGTGTTAAACATTTAGGATTCCATATATCCAAAGGTCAAAGAATGATGGGACCTGAAAGAAAAGAAGCAGTGTGTCGGATACCGATACCTAAGAATAGAAGACAGGTGCGAAAATTCTTAGGAGCAGCAGGATTCTGCAGGATATGGATTCCTAATTACGCGATATTGGCGAAACCCTTATATGGAGCTATAAAAGGCACAGAACATAGTTACATAGTTACATAGTTACATAGCTGAAAAGAGACTTGCGTCCATCAAGTTCAGCCTACCTCACATTTATTTTTTGCTGTTGATCCAAAAGAAGGCAAAAAACCCCAGTTTAAAGCACAATTTTATCACATGACAGGAGGCTTCGTATTTTGCATAATCTTTCTTTACTAACTCCATAGCAGCAAAGAAAAGAGTGACATAACTGAGAACCAATCACAATGCAGTATAGAGTATAAGAGGTGTAACGTATGACATCATTTCCTCTTTCTTTGCTGCTCCATCACAAGATAAGTACAGACTTGGTTTTCCTCTGTCCTTACACTATTTGTCATCTATATTTAAGAACTACTGTCTAATTTTTCTATTTCTATTACATTTATTCATTATGTTATTTTAGTACTTCTGTATTGTTACCTTTGGGGGCTTCCCCCCACCCCTCTAGCTCTGGGACCTTTTCCACTGCTTTTATTTGGCTTACCCCCTTTCAGGGAGTCTTAACGGCATTTTCGCCGTTTTCACCTATACTTCCTAGTGTCAGTTAAATTCGCGGGTTTCTTTCCCGCCTTATCGTCATTCGCACGTTTTTTCGCGAACGGCACTTCTGTTCGCATAGACTTGTTCCCTTTGCGAACGCCTAGCGTTCGGCAAATTCCCGCGAACGTCTCTTATTAGGCGCTTGCATTCGTGCGTATTAGCCGAACGCTTCCGTTCGGCTGATTCGTAAGCGCGAACGCCCGCCGTTCGGGTAATTTTTTGCCGCTCAAAACATCTAGGGGAGGTACTAAAACCTCCCATTTCCTTCTGCTTTCAGTCCGGCGGCCATTTTAAACGGCTACTACTATCCTGCTTACTACTCCAGCCTATTATTACTGCACAAATACTCTGGAATACTCTTTGAACTCTGCAGCCTTATCAGCTCACTGTGGGACCAGTATCAGGTTAGTGCTTTGCACTTGGGGTCGGTTTCAGCCAGTGGGAATACCCTTATTCTGGCAGGGGTGAGCCCCCTTTCATGTGCTGCTGAAAGGACCTGTTTATGCAGGATTCCAAATTCCTGGGTGAGCCCCAGCGACAGCCCTCGCTTGACTTACCAGTCGCATAGCGCTTTCAGGTTAACCACTACCTATTCTACACCACCCCCTGGTCCCCAGGCCTCCCCATTTTGTGCCACAAGTACCACAAGTGCCCTCACGCATATTCACCGGGTGAGCCCCGAGTGTGATTAACAACATGGAAGAATCCCAAAATCCCTCAGATCTCCAGGCCATGATTGCAGCAGCGGTTGCTGCATCCATGGAAAAAGCTTTGGCTAAGTCGTTCCAATTGGAACAAGACGCATCTAAGCCCATTCCCAAACGGGATCATTATGGGGCGGATTCGGAAGACTCCGATTCCTCCAGGGAACGCTCCCACCCCCCTAAGCGCCATTGGAAAGGCGAGGCTATGGGACCACGTAAATCCAAAGGAAAGGCCCCTGCTAAACGCAGACGAGACACAAGCAAATCATCACAAAAACCCGCTCAGGTTTCCTCTGGGGAAGAGGACGCAGGTCCCTCACACGCGTTAGCCGTGGTTGACGAATGGCAGGCGGCAGCCTCCGACCAAGAGGAATCCGACTACTCCGCTGCCAAATCGGACCCTTACTTTATAGGGGAACAGACCCTGGGTGAGCCCCAGGACTCCGGGACCACATCCCTAGACATCCCACAAGAGGGTTCAGAAATATTTTTGGACAATTCTGGCCTCCGAATGTTCGATCCTAGGAACATTCGCCATCCCCGTTCGGAAGAATGGACACCACCCGAACACTTGACCAGATTCATGCACTTCTGGCTCCGGAAGTCTCTGGACAAAGAAGTGAGAAAGCGTATGAGATCTGAATGTCCTCGCCCGAGCCTACCAGATAAGGTAGCACACACCCCCGAATTCGACCCGCTTATGACCACATTCATGTCCCGCGGGGGTCGGGACCCACGCAAGGGTGTGGAACGTGGTTTCAAGGGAGCTCAGGACAAACTATTAGATGCCATCGGGCCTTTGGCGAGGATCATGGATATGGCAGATGATGCCTATGAAAGGGCTGATGACTTCTCCCCAGATATGGTGCCTGAGTGGGCACGAGATACCCGAGAGTGGGCACAAAGGTGCTTCTGTTTCCTCGGGAACACTAATGTGGCCCTCTCTTCGGAGAGGCGCCGAGCAGCACTTTTCAGAATCGATGACAAGCTTGTCGAACTGGGGGATAAAGAATTAGGCCCTTTGGCACAGGGCAAATTGTTTGGCGAGGCCTTCCTTACTGAGCTTAATAAGAGGGTCAATATATTCACTTCCCTCAATAAGGCACAAACATCAATGCGGAAAGTGTTCCGCGGCCACAACACCCGTGGTGTTTTTGGGAGGGCTGGTCGGCAGAGGGGCCGTGCCACCAGCCGCTTCTGGCCATCCGGCCCCCGCACAACCAGGTCGCAACCATTCTACACAGATCCATCTGCATGCCATCGATTCCATCAGTTCAGGGGATCGGAACGTGGCCGTGGCGGCCGAGGACGCTCCCGAGCGAGATTCTCCAACGGTAAGTTACCATTCTATACTGCCTCTAACCCCTTGCCATATCGCAGGTCGTGTTTCTCTTTTTTTCCAGAATTGGGCAGACCTCTCCTCCGACACATGGATACTTCGGACGGTGCGGGGCTATCAAATAGAATTTGAGACGAGGCCACTCCAACAGGCACCACCTCGCCCGATTCAGTTTTCACGGGCAGACGCTTCTTTGATAGACATGGAACTTCAGGACTTACACGCCAAGGGTGCCATCCAACCAGCTCCGGACTCAACCGGGTTCTACAGCAATATCTTCCTAGTCAGGAAGAAAACTGGGGAATTCCGTCCCGTCATCAACCTCAAGGAGCTCAATTCCTATGTGGTGTACCGCCACTTCAAAATGGAGGGTATCCATCTTCTCCGGGACCTACTGCGAGACAACAATTGGTTCACGCGTCTAGACCTAAAGGACGCATACCTTACCATACCGGTGCACGAAAGGAGCCGCTCATACCTCCGCTTCTACTGGCACGGGACACCTTGGCAATTCACCTGTCTCCCGTTCGGCCTCAGTTCGGCCCCATGGTGTTTCACCAAAATGATGAAGCCGGTAATGGCGAGACTAAGGGCCCACGGCATAAGATGCATCGTCTACCTCGACGACATCTTGATATTCGACGAGGATGCAAGGACCCTAAAGAGACATACAGACTACGCTGTACACCTCCTCGACTCACTGGGTTTCGTTATCGCCTCCCGGCCGCAAAAATTGCCACCATCCGCAGAGAAATTCGGAAGGTACTTCGACTGACATCCATACCTTTACGTCTACTAGCACGAATAGTGGGCCTGCTTTCGTCATCCATCCAGGCCATCTTTCCTGGACCCCTGCATTACAGAGCCATGCAACGCCTCAAGACAAAGTTCCTTCGCAAAGACCCAACATACGACCAACCGGTCCCCATGTCTGACGAAGTTCGGGAGGAACTGCACTGGTGGCTGAACTGCATGCAGGCTTGGAATGGCCGGGCGATATTCGGAAATCAACCAGACTTCATATTGGAGTCAGACGCCAGCCGCTCAGGTTGGGGAGCAACAGACGGCACCTCCTCCACGGGGGGAGTGTGGACTCCCCAAGAACTTTCGATGCACATCAACTGTTTGGAGCTCCTGGCGGGATCGTTCGCCATTCGCAGTCTGGCAAAAGAACGATCCAACTGCTGCATCCTTCTCCGGATGGACAACGTCTCGGCGGTAAGATACATCAACCGACTCGGAGGCATCCGCTCCCAAGCATTAGTAGAACTCACGAAGGAAATCTTCGATTATTGTCTGCCTCGCAACATCACGCTATTGGCGGAACACTTACCAGGAGAGACCAACACAACAGCAGATTGGTACTCACGCCACTGGAGGGACGCCAGCGACTGGCAACTAGACCCTCGCGTTTTCACGATGCTAGATACACAGAGGGGCCCCTTCTCCCTGGACTTATTCGCCTCCCGCAACAACCGTCAGACGAAGGACTTCTTCAGTTGGCTCCCAGATCCGGAGAGTCTAGCAACCGACGCGTTTCTGCAACAATGGCCACAACACGGGGCTTACGCCTTCCCTCCATTCTCGATGATTACGAGGGTTCTCCACCGAATCCGCAGGCAGAGGGTGATACTGACCCTCATCACACCTCTATGGCAAAGCCAACCATGGTTCCCGGATCTTCTGGAACTATCGAACAAGGATCCCCTCCTCTTACCAGATACTCCATCCATTCTCAGGAACCCGATGGGACTTCCCCATCCGCTGGTCCAGGAGGGCCGACTGCCCCTGGTGGCTTGGACTCTTTCAGGGGTTCCTGGCGAACCGAGGATTTATCGCAGGAAACTAGAGAGCTCCTATGGGACTCATGGGCGCCAGGAACAAGGAGGTGCTACTTATCAGCATGGCACTGCTGGACCACTTGGTGTCTGGGACGGGATCTCAATCCCTTTACGGCACCTATTCCCTCCATCATGAATTTCCTCACCTCTCTGTTCACAACCGGGAAGTCATACCGGTCCATCAACGTGATACGTTCAGCCATCTCAGCGGCTCATACGCCGATTCAAGGGACACCAGTGGGCCAGAACCCACTCATCTGTAGACTCCTCCGTGGCATGCGCCTTCGGCGCCCCCCGGAACCCAAATACTCGAGACTCTGGGACGTTGGCATAGTCTTACAGTTTTTACGGGACTGGCCCCCTAATGAGAACTTGTCACTCCGCCAGCTTACGGCAAAGTTCACCTTCCTACTCTGCCTAGTCTCCTTTCGTCGGGTGTCCGATGTACGCGCTTTCGATGCCGACGCATTTACCTTCTGCCCAGCGGGAGTAACCTTCCAGATCTCTAGACGCACGAAATCTGACTCTTCCTCTGTTTTTTACCCCTTTTTTCCCTCAGACCCACAACTCTGTGTGGTCTCTACTCTTCGTCGATATGTGGAAGCCACCGCGACGTTGCGGCCTACTTCCAATCGCCAACTTCTCATCTCTTACGTCCGCCCCTACGCTCCAGTCTCGGTTACTACGTTGGCCAGATGGGTTAGATGGCTATTAGCCCTCGCCGGGATAGACCAGGCTTTTGGTGCACACTCAGTCCGAGGGGCCGCGGCCTCCTCTGCCTACGCAGCGGGGGCCTCCCTTCCAGATATTTTACGAGCGGCGGACTGGACCAGAGAATCCACCTTTAGGACGTTCTATTTCCGTCCTCCATCTAACCCAGCTTTTGCTCTACTTACTCAGCGTTGAAATTGCAAAATACGAAGCCTCCTGTCATGTGATAAAATTGAAGATTATGCTAGCTTCAGTGTACAGATAATCTTAATTTTAATAATGACAGGAGGCGAGTATTTTCCCACCCTGCTCTCTTTCGCTCTTCCCCACCTCTGTCTTCATGTATATTTCTATCTCTTTATTCACATGTTTTTGTGCTAAATGCCTAAGTTGTCTTCTTACGATTAATACAGATATTTCATATGGGTGGGATGGCTTAGGTAGCATCAATAGATGGGTGGAATGTATTCGCTCTATTGCAGTATGATGGTTACTTAATCATAAGGGATAGACATCTTGTTGTTTTACACAACCATCTCCGGAATCTAATACCCTTTTACATTCTCGTTTCAGTTTAACCAGATGAATCAGGACACTGCAGACTTCCTTCAAGATATCATCATCATCTTGTCATGGAAGTTCGTCACTTGACACCAAGAACTCGTCCCTGTCAAGAATTCTTCATACGTTTATGTTCTATTTTCATGTTATACGTTATCTTTATTGTTTCTGCATTGTGATCTTGTGATGTCGCATGCTTTAAAGAGGAAATGATGTCATACGTTACACCTCTTATGCTCTATACTGCATTGTGATTGGTTCTCAGTTATGTCACTCTTTTCTTTGCTGCTATGGAGTTAGTAAAGAAAGATTATGCAAAATACTCGCCTCCTGTCATTATTAAAATTAAGATTATCTGTACACTGAAGCTAGCATAATCTTCAATTCACTTTGAATGCTCACTTTAGTGCACAACACCATGTGTGTCAAGAAATGTACTTTTATAAACAAAATGAACCTAAGATCTATGTTAAACTGATATTCATGTGAACTAGTGCCTCTCTTTTCAAACAGTTCAGAATGTTTAGTGTAAAGAAATACATAAAGTTGCACATGAAATAAAATCAATAACAATGTTCATTTAAAGGTCACTCTTTTTTTTAACCTGCTAAGAAAACATTTTAAATTAGTATATATACATTATTAGACTGAAGTGTAAGCAAACAAAACAGCTTTCGTATTCGTCAATGGTAAATACAGAATGCATGAAATGATGACCCATAATAGGGGTAACAAGAGAAAGTTAGAATCTTGGCTTGCATGTTTGAGCCGTTTCTCTAGAAGATACTGTGCTAAAAAAAATTGCACATAAAATGTAAAAGAAAAAAAAGACAGATATTCATATCTGAACTTCCATCATTTGCAGGAGATCTGCAGGAGATTTGCAGGAAGTGACTGAGATTTAGCAGCTGATCCTGGTCTTCCTCACATTGTTCTAAACGTGAGTAATGTACGCACATTCTGCATGATTCCCTGTCAAGAAGATACATGTGAGGTAAGTAATTCAGCAGTCTCAAGTAACAATTAATAAAGGACACTTAAAACACAGAACGAACCACTAGGGGTTGGGGGTGGGGTCCAAGCCTTGGGATGGTCACTTTTCTTATTCTTATACCTCCTTCCTACCTCTTTCCCCCACCTACTTAATACATTTTTCTCCTCATTGTTATCCTACATTCTATTGAGGAATGATTCCTCCAAGAAGTTTCAGTTCTGTTTTTCGTTGAATTTGATCCAACCGCATAGATGGCCTGCTTTGAAAGCACTCAGGTGTGCGGGGGAAGATGTGGCTGGAATAGAAGGTTCAATTAGTTCACCATGAGGGAGGTAACTTATGCCTTAACTCAGGTTCATGGAGTACTCAAAGTCTATTGATGTCCTATTATGCCTCTTTAGATTGGGTGGGGGTTTAGGTGGGGGGGTGAGTGAAGTCAATATTGTTGCATCCTTCACACACCAATGAGACAAGAGAGGATCTGGTGAGAGTTTGGGCTTTGCTCTGCATGGTTGGGTTCTTACCAGTTGATCACGGATATCTAGAATTGCACACCCGTTCAACCATATGTAAATATTTTTGATGCTAATGCACCTTAATAGTGACAAAACAGGGGAAAACGTTCCTCCCGATTCCTGGATCAACATACCCTAGTTGATTGCATACTTTAATTTGGTTTCTTTCATGTCTGATAGGTAGTGGAGTGTCAATGCAGTTATTTGTTAATGCCTCCATGGGATGGGTTGCCTGATGTAGCTATCATTTTCTCCTGGTTTAAACATATTTGCTATCTAATTGATCTTTGACCATAACTTCTTCATGACCTGCATGTTACATTTTGCTATCTGTATTATTCATGTAAAAAACCTTAATAATAATAATAAAAAAATCTGATTTACTAATAAAACACAGAATGAAGGGAAACCAGGACAAAGGAGCCTACAACAAAATAAAAAATGCAAGGGGCATAGGTTGTTTTGGTGCCTGCACTGTCCCTTTAAAGTCTGTAGAATATGTGTTGGTCTTCAGTTTCATTACAGATAATGTAATACATATACATGGATATGAAAAGTGGTCTAAAATAATTAAGCATTTGAAAAGCATGATGAACAGTTTCACCAATAATCAAAAATAGGGATTCTGCACTATAACATCTTTGTAGTGTCCAAAGGAGGCAGTCACTCAAAATTAGGCTTCAGTTAATAGAACAGGTTATGCTTCTGTCCCCTATCCCCAATTTCCTGTCAATCTGCGTGGTTTGACAAAAGTGGGGCTACAGAGGCACACAATGCCTAGCCTCTCGCCTTCAGCTCAGGTAGTAAAAAAGTTTAATGTTTACATTATCTATTCAAAGTTCTGGAGGGTGAAAGCAGTTTGATAGAAACAAGACTTCATGCACCATAACTACTACAATAAACTGTACTAGTTTTGATGCTTAAAGTGTCACATCAAATGAGCCACTCTAGGCAACATCACAGCTATGCAGGATTGCAAAGGTGATGGTACACACACAGTAACCTAAGCCTACTGACATCTGTGTGACTGCCTTAAAACTGAAGTAATTTGTAAAATAATTGCTGCTAGCCTATGACATCTTCATCTGGCTGCATGATTGACAGCTCTGAGGAGCTGTCTAAACTATGCAAATATTTTTTTCTAATTTTAGTAGGTAAGACTGGATACATGTCCTTTTAACTATTCAATAAAGTATATGTATGCATAGTTACTGTATGGCTTCATAAATAAAATTGTTTTTTTCCTCTCTAAAGGTGTTCTTATAAATAACTGCACTTATGCCAAGTTAATTAAAGCATTATGTACATCAAAGGAAACTTCACAATTCAAAAAACATCTGCGATTCAAACAAAAAAAAACTGCCAAACTTGAATCTGTCAGAACTCTGTTAAGAATGACTGATCCTGTCAGATGTTCACAAGAAAAATTCAAGTGACAATTTCATTCATCTGAAAACTTGAAAATTAGGTTACGGCTATAGGAGGTACCACAGCCCTCACAGAAAGGGAATTATTACTTAAGTCAGGATAAAACATTCAGCTTTAAAATCACTTTGGGATTGTAATTATAGGTAAGTTGGCCAAAGTTCTGCGATCATCTCATCGTGGTTTATACACTAAAATACTGACTTGTTAAGTGAAAGATAAAAATAATAGTTGTAAAGTTTAAGTTAAAATAGCCACAGTGTAACTACAGCTAAGTTTGAGATTTTATTTGTGCAAGACAAAAGCCAACTGTTTTAAGTGGTTTCATAGTTGTGTATGAAAGTTTGTGCAACTTTTGTGTATTTGCACAGGTTTGATTATTTGTCATTCTTTATTATAGTTGTGCATAGTTAGGCATTCATAGCTCTCAGACATTTTTGCATATCTACAGACAACAGGTAAAAATGTAACTGAAAATGTCAAAGCACTGCACTTTTGTTAGTAATAAACAAGATAAACTATAACTAACTATAGTAGGAACAACATAATGATTCTATAGGGAGGCCCCATATTAGCTAAATGATGTGACAAACGAGGACTTGTAAAGACTGCTCATCAAGACAGAAACATGTAAAGATGACAATTAACAAATTAGGATGAGCACATGTAGGCAGCTAGTTAAAAGATCAAGAAGCTTTACCACATTGGTTATGTAGGGAAAGAAGAGAGTGGCAAAGAACTTCTTCGTGTAATAGACCGCATGGCATCCTGACTGGGTACCTCTATCAAGCTCGCTTTTTAGCTCTCATCTGGGACACAGGAGTGCTTCAGGCCCTAACCAGCGCAGCTTTGCTGGGGTGTCTCTGAAGGGTTTATTAAGGCCAATTTGCCTGCTTATACACACAACCACGAGCAGGGGGTCTCCACACAATACAATGCAAGCCCCTTCCAAAGATCTCTGTGCCTGGGAGATAATTCTGTTAAAGACCAGTAAGCCAATTATCTCCCAGGAGCAGAGGCAAACAAACATAAAAATACCCCAAAACACTCCTACAAACCTTTACCACGTACTCTGAACAATTAACCCACAAGACACCAAATGAAAACCTAAATCACTGCACTAGACACACCATCGACACTCACAACACCCACACCATGAATACCTAAATATTAAAGACTGACAATAAGGACCTGGGATTAAGCCCCGAAAGACCTAAGACCTACCACAAACCTCAACACAACCCACACCTTCTACACTACCAAAAGCCAAACATGGCACACCCAAAGACACCAAATGACCTAAACACCACCAGACACCCACACACTCCAACACCCTATACAACACCTATAGACCCCAAAGGGGGAACACAGACCACAAGCTCATAACAGTTGGATGAGGACAAAATAATACCAAAGGAAAGGCATCACAAATGCCCCAAATGACGAAACAAACAGATGACCCACCAAAATCATAACTCAGAGGGGTAATTGTCAAATGTAATGAATATACAAAAAAACTCTATACCTAAACCCTATTGTACTGCAAAATGAATAATTATGTGTAAACCCCCATGTTGAGTACCCTCCCCACATTCTTTATTCTGTACTCTAAATTATCTGAAAGTACAATTGAAAAAACTGAAAATAAAGAATTTACAAAAAATAAATAAAAAATATCCCAAAACATCATTAAAATAAATAACCCCACAAATAATACATCCCCAATAGCCCTGATCTGAGCACCCAAGTTCTCCAGATAGCGCTCAGATCCATGTAGTATAGGGGAAATGCCACAGTGTTAAAGTTCTGACCGGCCTCACACGTTGTCCTATGCCCAAACAAGTTCCAGGGCGTTTGGTGCTATGGCAGGTCAACTATCGGGAGCTCCTGCAGCCGCAATACGTGGTGCTCCAGCTGGCTCTTAGGTAGCGTTTTTTCCCCCCCTTAGTCTCAGACACCTTCCCTCCAAAAAGTGCTCTCCTGGTGGATTTCAAAGTGGTTCAAAACCGCAAACTAAGTTGTCCGGGAACCCACGAAGTCCTCATGCCGAATTTTGTTCCATAATGATCGCGCCTAAGTGCCGCTGAGGACAATTCGTGGATTTGGTTCATGCGAACAGCCATCAGAAAGCCAGCTTTTGGTTCCACTCAGGGACACCCAGAGAAAGCTGCTAATGGCGGCTAAGGAGATTTAACTCACGAACAGGGTCTTTGTATATGGCCCATAGTCTTTGGGCTGGAGGCTAGCTAGCTGGCTCGTCCAGCAGCTTGTGGCATAGGCACATTTGCCACACTCAGTCTCACAGCCCCTTTCAAACCATACCCCCCAAGGGCAGAGCATAGTCACGCAATAAGGAGGCATACTGTAAGTCATGAAGCCAAGATGAGAACAGATAGGTTGAATCTCTAGCCATGTTAGGGGTTCCCCCTAGTACCCTTGACCTGCGGTGCGTTCCTGCTTTAGTCTGATTAGGTGTATGCTTCTATGCGGTCTTGTGTCTGCGTGAAACGCGGTGCCTGTTCTGCCACCATGATGAGGTCTTCGCCACTAGTGCAGCCAAGGACTCTAGAGGAGAACTCCTAGATGAGTTATTATCCAGTAGTAATGGGGCTGAGTGGAGCCTCCGGAATTCCAGTGGTCACCAGAAATTGGAGAAAAGTCTGTCCAGCTTTAAAGAAATGTCGTTGCAATGGCAAGTCATGATGTGATTATGGTGTCCCACCGTGCTGCTTCTCAAGCTGGGTAGCCTCTTATGGATGGACCGGAATCCCCCCCCACTGGTTCAAAGGGAGGATAGCAGGGCACTTGTGTGGTTCTGTCAGCCTCTGGGCATCTCTGGTTCGGGAGATCACCCACTCTCCCATCCAGTGGGCACTAGGCCTCAATTACCACGGTAGAGCCAAGAGTTTGGTCAGTTTTGTCCCAAAACGAGCTAGATTGAGCTTGGAATCACTTTTTGTTGCAGTGTAGTTGAGGAGCTCGTCCTGGATGCGACTTTCCCTCATGGCAGTCAGGCCCCACCCCCAGGTTCGATTAAATTGATTCAATAAAATGTTTTACAGAAATAAACACTTGGCAAGAGAAGCCTCAGCATTATAGTTTTTAATTTGACACAAGCATCTTCATTCATGACTGAAATTAAAAGAACACTCCAAACAACATAACACACAGCTCACTCTAGTGTTTATGGTGCCAGGAGTGAGAGAGTGTCAGCCGATCAGGACTATTGGATATGTAAAAGCTCATATAGAATATGAAGACAGTAACAGAATCAGATGAAAGTATTTCAGACACTTTCTGGTCTGGTAGGAAAAGTCATACAGTGGCATTCGTGAGTCTGTTCGGGAAGCTTAGCTCAAGTGTCCTCTTTAAGGACCGGTTGACTGTCACTGAATAAGTCACTGAATAAGTTGGTACGTTTGTGGTGTCGGGGTCACTATGTGGTGTGATTTCATAAGGCTTCTACTTTAAATGTGATATGTTGCTTAAGTGTATGTGATATGTTATGTGTACACGTCTGGTGTTTCTGCCCGCTGCTTAGGGCTCGTGCGTCGTGCCTGCCTTATGGAATCCCCGTCGGTGTGCGGTCACCGTGGTTCCCCTGTTCTGTCCCAACCTGTAAGTGTGACCTTGTGTGCATCATTGAGGTGGAGTAGTCTGTGTAGTGCTGCTTGGGAGGTATCTCGAGGTGTTGACGGGAGTCTCGATGTCGGGCCGATCCTTTTATGACACCCGAGAGGGGGGCAGGGGAAATAAAGGGGAGAGGGGGAGGGCGTTCTCTGGTTGTTGGCCTGATCTGGGCTCAGTTCTCTGTCAGTGTATTTGCAGTTACGTTCGGAGCATCTGGGTGGCCATCCAGTGAAGACTAAAAGTATAGTGGAATGTGGGTTAAGTCAGTAAAACAAACAAACAGTCAATAAAACAAATAATGCAATCAAGTAGTCTTGTTCACTCCCAGCAGGTGCGAGGGTGCACGGCCTTAGAGCCGCCTGCCATATGGTTGCTCGGCAGAGAAGGGGAGTGCATCCCGGTGAGTGTCCTTAAGCTCTTAGTCCAGAGTTAGGTCGTGGCTGCATAAGGTGTTACGGGTCGTTGCCTTGGTATAAATTCCAGTGCGCTGGCCGCATTCTTCCCAAGGCAGCGTGCGGGTCCCTTCGATATCGTCAGGGGAGTCCAGAGTCATCAGTGGGAGGTTTAGCTTTTCGAAGTCCCCTGTGGCCTCTTGTAGATTCCATATGAGCAATGGGCCGCTTGCGCCCTCTATGCGTAGCGCTCGGCCTGATCCCCAGCGGTACCGGATTCAGTGTTGTCGTAGGAGGGAGGTGAACGGCCCGAAGGACTGTCTCCAGGTCAGTGTCCCACTTGATAGGTCCGCGTAAAACGATAGGGTCATTTCCTCAAAGGTATATGTTGGTTGGCCCTTAATGGCGTCAATCACTGCCCTTTTGTACCTTGCATTTTGAAAGTGGAGGATTACATCCCCTGTAGCCGCAGGTCGTGCAGTAGCTGGCCGCGGTATGCGGAAGATCCCATCCAGCATGATAATTTTTGCCGCCTTTGGGGTTAGTAGCGCGGTTAACAGTCGCCTGGTGTAGTGTGGGTGCCTGGCCTCTGGTATAGAGTCTGCAACCCCTCGTAGTTTCAAGTTGTTTTGGCGCCGCTTGTCTTCTTGTGCAGCCAGTTGCTGATCATGAAGTATCGCCTGTTGTTTCAGGTCGTGGACCGCTGCTTGCAGTTCCGCAATTTGGCGTGTGTAGTCTCTGGAGGTGCTTTCGGCGGTTCCCAGCCTCTCAGGTCCTCTCTGATCGAGGCCACCTCTGCTGAGATTTTCCCATGGTGGGTGGCCCCATAAGGTCTTACGATGGCCTCCATGGTCACCGGTGTGGGGGTTGGTGCAGGCTGCCGTGGCCTCTCTAGCGGTGGCGGCACACTGGCTGGCATAAAGCTCCCTTTCCCCTCGTTGGATGTCCCATCCGAGAAATCGGAGCATCCTCTGTGCAGGGACGCCATTGTTGCTCCTCAATTTGGAAGTATTTTTAATGCATTTTTCATGTAATGTTAAAAAAAGGTTCATGTCTAGATAACACAGAGCTATTCACTAAAGTGAGAATTTAATGTACATTTTAAATTAAAATAGTTAAACTGGAAAATCTTTAGGTCAGCTATGCTTTCAGTTTGGTTACTCTAGCCTTGAATTTGAAATTCAATTTGGATGCTTACTTTAGCAATTAACCCTGATAGTGTCCCTTGAAATGAACATATTGCATTGTATTGCTCAGCAGAAACTGACATGAGATGAGATCAGACTTGCTAAAATAACATTTTGTTTCAGCAGCTAATATGAAATCTCTCCTACAGTTACATTCGCACACACAGATACACTTCCTCTGTCTGCCTCTATAAAAAGCAGTGATACACAAGAGAATTGCTTTAAATAAAACACCCTGGAGTTGAACCATCAGAAATAGTAACAGAAAAGTCTAACAAAATGAGTGGATTTAGACTTCAAGAGAGTAGATTTAAAAGGCTACCAAAATATGTTCCAAATCAGGCTGTGTGAAGCTGCCTACCCCCAATCAGCACAAATCCATTGTTTTTTGTTGGTGCTACATTTGTGCTTTTTTGTGCTGTAAAAATGAAGATTTGTGGTGCTTTGATTATTAAGATAATATGTGTATAGGTCTGTGATTGTGCATGCATGTGATTGTATATATATCAGATTTTCTTTTTCTTAATGTTAAAAAAGCTAAACTGGCTAGTTTAGTGCTAGTGCTATTCAAGTCAGAAGCTGTAACTTTGCATTGTTTGCCTAAAAAAAAAAAAAAAAAAACAGTCTGCTGACATCATCAGAAGTGGTAGCCTGATCCAATCACAGTGCTTCCCCATAGGATTGGCTGAGACTGACAAAAGCAGATCGGGGCAGAGCCAGCATGTGTCGGGGATCCGCGGGCGGCTAGGAGGGGAGGCTGCACGCCACTTGCAGCACTCACCCTCACTCCATTGCCGCCCGCGGTCTCCCCTCTGCTTACCTCTCGGCGAGCGGCGTCTCCTCTCTGCCGCTCGCCGCCCGCGTCCTCCACGCCCCCCAGCGGCAGCATGTATAACGCTGCACGCTGGGAGGTCAATTAATTATGTAAACGCCGGGGTCACGTGAGTGACCCGGCGTTAAAGAAACAGTACCACAATCACAGTGGGGGGTATAGATATCCCCCACGTGTGATTGTTAATTCTGATTGGAAGTTATCCAATCAGAATTAAACCAAGGGTATTTATACTTACCTTTCCTGTCCCTCAGTGCCCTGTTGTGGTCTTGTGATCCCTGTAGCGTACTGTTCTCGTCTTGCTCTCTGGTTACCGATTACTTGGCTCGTTATTCCGATTATTCTGTCTTCTCCACTCCTTTGACCTCGGCTTGTTTCTCGTTCTCCTGTTTTCTGGCTCCCTTTACCTGGCTTGTCTCCTGACTAATCTTAGCGTGCTTAGCCCGGCCACTCTAAGGTCCGGTACGGCACCTTTTCTGTGTGTGTGTGTGTGTGCCAGCGTGTTGGGTTCCACAAATCGTGACAGCATGATTCAAACACAGCCCTGGCCAATCAGCATCTCCTCACAGAGATGAATTGAGTCAATGAATCTCTATGAGGAAAGTTCAGTGTCTGCATGCAGAGGGAGGAGACACTGAATGTTTGGATGCATTTTAGGCAGCCATGACCCAGGAAGGATCTCTAACAGCCATCTGATGAGTGGCCAGTGAAGTTTTCACTAGGCTGTAATGTAAACACTGCATTTTTTCTGAAAAGACAGTGTTTACAGCAAGAAGCCTGAAGGTAATGATTCTACACATCAGAACAAATTACATAAGCTGTAGTTGTTCTGGTGACTATAGTGTCCTTTTAATGTTAAAAAAGCTAAACTGGCTAGTGCTGGGATACAGACACCTTTCAACTTTCCATCCTTGTGTTTAAGAGCATTTCCCAACCAAAGTAGAATTCTCGCCCTAGCTGTTCCCACCTCGTAACCTCCGATCTAGTACCAGCAGTTTACTTAATGTACCAAAACGAAAGTAGCTCGATCCTCATTTTCCTTCTGAGGTCGTATTTGCCCAATTTTAACACCTGCTAAGTTACAGATGATTGTTATGTCTGGATATGTAAACCCATAGAAATCAAAGAGGGTGTGTTTTCTTTTCCCCATGACTGTATGTGTATTTTAATATTATTTTTTATTTTTAAAGGAACACTATAAGGTCAGAAAAACAAACATGTATTCCTGACTCTATAGTGTTAAAAACACTATCTAGCTGCCCCTAAATATAGCAAAATTGTACCTTTACTCCAGTCTGCTGCTGCTGGCTCTGCCCCTTATCTGCCTGCTTTGCTGACATCATCAAAAGTAGTGTTCTGAGCCAATCACAATGCTTGGATTGGCTTAGCTTGTCAAGGAGGCAGATCGGGGCAGAGCCAGCACAAGCCAAACATATCCCTGGCCAATCAGCATCTCCTCATAGAGACACACCGAATCAATGCAGTAAGTTCAGTATCTCCATGCATAGAGTGTAAACACTAAATGTCAGTGTTGCACACAATGCAGCACTGCCCTAGGAAGCACGTCTAGTAGCCATATGAGGAGTGGCAAGTGGAGGTATCCCTAGGTTAAAATGTAAACACTGCACTGTCTGAAAAGACAGTGATTACTGCAAAAAGCCTGAAAGGGATGATTATACTCACCAAAACAAATACAATAAGCCTTAATATTTAATTTAATGTAATAATATTATATTGTACCCAATCATAACAATGTAATGTTTGTGGGCACAGGAAATGACTTGAAAATGAGAGAAATCTCACTGCATCCTTCTTGGTAAAATATTTTATAAATAAATAACTAAATAATTGCCCCAACCCTGACAAAGTGCTACACATTTAGTAATCCTTAGAGGGAGGTAAAGTAAGCTTTTAAAGAAGCACTTTCATTTGAATATAAATCAGTTTTTTATCATTTGAAACCTGAAAAGGAAAATGAAAGAGAGTCAATTGAAATGCCAGGCTGGGTTGACCTCTTTAGTACAAAATGTGTGTGTATGTTTTGTCAGTAAATGTGTGTGTGTGGAGGGTCAGTGTGTATCTCTGTGATTGTGTGTGTGCAAGTCAGTGATAATGTATGTATGTGATAATGTATGTGATAATGTATGTGGGTGTGTGATTGTGTGTGTATATCTGTGATTACATGTTTGTATGTATGTGATTGTGTATAAAGGTGTGTGTGTCGGTGACTGTGTGTATGGATCGTTCTGTGATTGCATGTGTGTGTAATTGTGTTTGTGTATCTGTGTGTGTACACATCTGTGATTATGTGTTTATTGGTCTGTGATTGTTTGTATCTATGATTGTGTGTGGGTCTGTGATTGTGTGTGTATGTCTGTGTGCACCTGTGATGTGTGTGGGTCTGTGATTATATATATGACTATGTGTATAGGTCTGTGATTGTGTGCGTGTAGGTGAGTGTGATTGTGTGTGTGAATGTATGTGTGTGATTGTATCTGTATTGTGTGTGTGTATGTTCCTGTGTGTGATTGCAAGCATGTGTGTGGGTCTGTGATTGTGTGTATAGGTCTGTGATTGTATGTGTGTGTGTGTGTGCATATTTGTGATGTGTGTTTAGGTTTGTGACTGTGTGTATAGGTCTGTGATTGTGCATGCATGTGATTGTATGTGTGTCTGTGTGCATCTGTTATTGTGTGTGTGTGTGTGTGTGTGTATAGGTCTGATTGTTTGTGTGTATATTTGTGATTGTGAGAGATTTGAAAGAATGGATACTTGAATGACACATGCGCAGATTTAATTAACCAGCTTGTTTTTTATGTCCTTGTGCTTTTGTACCATAATAAAATAGTTAATTTAATAACTTGAAAACAAAGAAAAGAGACAGAAATTAGATTTAAACGGCACAAACGTGGCACTAATGGACAAGTCTAGTTTCAATTGCCTGGGCTGTTGTTGAGGGCTGCTTGATATTTTGTGATTTTGAAATCATTAATATTTCAGTAAATATATTATATCTAGTTTTGCAAATCAGATGATTGATACTTTTCTTTTTCAAGATTTACCTAATGCTTTTGAGTCAGAAGAAAAGCACTGAAACAGATAAACATTTCAATCACATTAAATATCTTAAGAGCTTTAGCAATGAAAGGGGACGCCCAGGGTGGGTACATGATCCCAGCAAGAGCGTGACGTGAAGGCGTTTGTTCCGGTATTTCTGTCAGTATTAGAGTTTGTCTAGACTAAAAATCTTATTAATCAAAGTTGCAGAGCCAACTAAGCAAAGTCTGAATCACGTATTTATTTAGCTGTATAAGTAACGTACTGCCTTACTAAAAAAAGATGATGCTATCCCCCCGAAACCTCAAATTATATGCAAAAACATAATTTCTTTAATTTAAAGCAGATGCCTACATCTTATATATGTAGATGAAAAATATATGACTTATACTGCACAAACTAGATTATCCAAATTTTGGACAAAATCCACTACAAAGTTTCTGTTTCTCTTCAAGTGTACCTGCCATGATACAGAACACTTTTCAAATTTAGAATCTTGTAATTTCACCTGTATATTATTCTAGTAGAAACATTAGCAAACTTACATATTTATTAAAAAATATTTTTTTATTTTATTAAAAATAAAATTAAAATAATCAAAAGTTGGTCTTGTCCCAGCTGTCAAATTCTTGGACTATGTCTTTGCTGAAGATTGGCCAAACTGATAGTAAAGAGCATTACCTGATTGGGTCTATCCTGGATTTCCGTCTTTGGCGCTCCTGCTCGGGGACTGCATGCCACTGGAAGGTCAGACGCCAGTCAAATCCTCCAATCATTGGCTCTCCTGTCTGCATATAAAACTCAAACGTGTTCCAATCAATGGTATCAATCACTGGGCAGACAATTGCAGTTTCATTTTCCGCAATCCTACATTTGGAAAGTGCAATAAAACAAGAAAATTTTGATCACCCAACATACAACACTTCCATTATAAACTACTTTTACCATCCCATAAAACATCTTGCCACACCTCTAATAACCTTGATAAAATATTTGACCTCACTTTTATTACATATTACCAGAATGAAAGTGTGCAATCTCTAGCATAAGGTGGAATTAAAAAAACCAAATAAAAATACACACAAAACAAATGCCCATTTAAGCAAATTAAAGCGGCACGGTCATGCCGAACTTACCTTTTCCCAATCGCTTCCGCTTCTCTCCCTCTCTCAGGATCTGTTAAACGTTTCTTCCTATCTGATTTAGTTTTCTTTAAAACATAAGACAAAGTAGGGACTACTTTCTATTATGTATTTTTCCTACGCCTGACCAGTTCTGACCTACTTCCTGCGGGTCAGAGAAATTTTCCCACAATATTCACCCTTTCCTCAGTGATCTCGCGATGCTTCCTCTCAGTATTCCCGAACGTCCTGTCACATAGACATAGAATTTCGCCCCAACAGAATGAGAACAGTTTTTTTCGTTCATGTTAGGATGCAATTCTGTACTTTCTATTCGGATCGGAATTTCATTGAATGAATGAAATGCCAATCCTAATTTTGCCGACTCTGCATCTTGCAGATGCTTAGTAAATAGCTCCCCAATTCCCACGGTATCAGGAAGCTATCTACTGAAAGGCTCAAAGACCAAGACTGGTTTCAATACTTATCTGCATCAGCACATATCTCCAATATAAGCTATGGAAACTGGTTTGTAACTCTACAATAAACATGTCATATATTTACAAGCACTGGTCTCCTTCAACACATTAAAGGGAAGCTGTAGGCACCCAGACCACTTCAGTGAGCTGAAGTGGTCTGGGTGCTGTGTCTCTATTGCACTTAGTGTTGTAACGTAAAACCTAAACAGACACACTCACTGACAGACAGACACAGAGAGAGAGAGAGACAGGCAGACATACACAGAGGACAAATACACACACACACACACACACACACACATTTTCTTTTCATTTATGTCCACCCACCCTCCCTACCTTTGCTAGAGCTGTGTTGATCTTTTCCTAAGGTCCAGTGGGACTTGTCCGATCATCTTCCTGCAGTTCTGTTCGCCGGTGTGCACTCTGTAGTGACAACATATTCTGGCTCTGGGCATTACTAAACAGTGAGTGAGCATAGTAGAACTGCAGGAAGATTACTGCTCCCTCGCTCACCGCTTCCCACGCAACCCCAGGCTGGCAGTCGGCTACCATGCAACCCTGTGTGGGCAACTGCCTTTGCTAAAGGGCTGTCAGGAAAAAAAATCTCAGGAACCATGACAAAATTTCTAGTCGCCATGGTGCCTGGGATTTGTTGAGCCCTGGCTTAACCCCAAAGTATTGGATTTAATGCCGGTTAGCTCTGCCACTCTCCTTTCACTTTTAATAGAGCCTTGAAACAAGAAGCTTAGGACAGTGGAACAGAGGATTGGCTGTGTTAGGTGACACTAAATAAATCATTTGCACCCCATTTAAAAAATGGCTTGAGAAATTTGAGAAGTGCATATTTTTCTCAAGCAGTTTTGTTAATGGGGACCTACTGATTGGGTCAGCTGATGCTTTAAGTCAATCAGTAGCGGACCCTTTTACAGCTTCCGGATTCAAGCCTTGACAAAAGCGGAAGTAGAGAGGCAGATCTAAGAGGGCTGGATGCAACACTTACGGGTTAAGTTATTCATTAACAGTCTAATTCCTAATGGTAAGTCGGCGCCAGGAGCCTCTTAGCACCATAACTGATTAAATTGTTATGGTGCCTAGAGGGTCCCTTTAAACCATTGTCTAATCTCACTGAATGAATGTCTCTTACATTCTGTTGTAAGCCACTTTGCTTACACTTTTCTTAACTAAACACTCTCATCATCATACTCTCATAGTTCCATATAGCTTGGTTGCTTCATCTAAGTGCTGCTTCTAAGTGTGTGGTTGGAGATATTCTGGAGAGTTTTACAGAAGCTTCAACTGTCTAAGATTTTGCTAGGAGTTTTCTTTTCTACTGTTACAGGTAAGATTCATCTGTAGGAAAATGTTACTGATTGTACAAGGTTTGATTTCCTGTTGGTAATTTAGTAAGGCATTTGATTTCATTTGCTAAATACTTACTATTGATTGTTGCTTAATTAGCTATTGTTTGCAAATAAGCATAGGCCTACCCAGGTGTTAAACATTCCTAGTGGGTGGTGCTTTTAGGAGTTCTATAAGGGTTGTTGTCATTAGCTTGGCTTATATAGCTTGGTTGCTTCATCTAAGTGTGTGGTTGGAGATATTCTGGAGAGTGCTGCTTCGAAGTGTGTGGTTGGAGATATTCTGGAGAGTGCTGCTTCTAAGTGTGTGGTTGGAGATATTCTGGAGATAAACTGGAGGTAATTTGAGGTATTCAGGAGGACAAAAATGTAAGATTTGTTTGATTTAAATTATTTACCTCATTGAAATGTCAGATTTAGTTCAGTGTAATAGTTGTTATGCATTTGTTTCACGTTCCACTTTTTGGAGATTTGGATGCGGTCTAATCTGTAGACCGTTCTCTATATTGCGGCAGGAGATTGTATTTTTGAAATCTGAGATTTGTAAATTATCTGGTAAACAAACTCTTATGGAGACATTCTCAGGTACCAGGTGTAGTGGTGTTATGGAGACAAGGACAGGGGGTAGTGTTGTTGTGGAGACAGGCTCAGGCACGGAGGGTAGTGGTGTTGTGGAGACAGGCTCAGGCACCAAGTGTAGTGGTGTTGTTGAGACAAGCTCAGGCACCAAGTGTAGTGGTGTAGTGGAGACAGGCTTGGAGACTATGGTGAGGCCTAATAGAAGTTGTTGTTGGAGGGGGATTCCATCATAAGAGGGGTGGAGATGGAAAATGGTGGTCTTGTGAGATGTCTTCCCGGAGCTACTGCTCACAGAGACAGGAGACGTATCTGTAATATTGTTAAGCGAGCAAAGCAGGAAGGGGAATTGGATGTACTTGTCCATCTAGGGACAAATGACTTGGCTTGCAATGAGGTTTCAGAGGTTAAGGAAGTTTTTAGTGTTTTTGCCAATGATATACGGCAGGTTGCTTCCACACTGTCATTCTCTGAAGTTCTGCCTGTGTATAACACTCAGAACGACAGGCGGATGCGTATTAGGGACTTAAACTTGTGGCTTGGTGAATGGTGTCGGAAGCAAGGATTTGGCTTTATTTCTCATGGTAGCTCTGTTTGGAATGGAAATAAATGGTACAAAAAAGATGGTTTGCATCCTTCTTGAAGGGGAACAAATGTTATCAGTGAGCAGTTCAGAGGTTTTGCTAGGATGTATTTAAACTAGGAGGGGGAGCAAAAGGGTGATAAAACATCAATCCAATTGCCCCCCAAAACAAGGACAGAAGGTGCTGGTAGCAAGTGTGTTAAAAAATGATAAGATGAGAGTCAGGTCTACAAATGCTCGCAGTTTAGGGAATAAGATCCATGAACTTGTGGCAATAATGGCAACTGATAATGTAGATTTAGTCGCTGTTACTGAGACATGGTATAATGAGAAAAATGACTGGGCCATAGCAATACTAGGGTACTCTTTATATAGAAAAGACAGGGAAGGCAGGAAATGGGGGTGGCCCTGTATGTGAAAGATAGCATAAAATCTAGCCCAAGAAAAGTTAGTGAGGCGAACATAGAGTCCGTTTGGGTTACGTTAGAAATTGGTAATCACACAGTAACTCGTGTAGGTGTGATTTATAGGCCCCCCAGGACAAATAGAAAAGTTAGATAATCTACTAGTCAAAGGAAATAGCTCAAATGACAATGAAGGGGGAAGTTATCATCATGGGTGACTTTAATCTTCCTGATGTGAATTAGAAAACCAAAATAACTGCTTGTGCCAGGAGCACAGATATCCTAAACTCCCTACTGGGATTGTCTCTAAAACAAGTCGTTGAGGAGCCAACTCGTAAAGAGGCCATACTAGATTTAGTGTTAACAAATGGAGATTTTGTATCAGATATTACTGTAGGTGAAAGTTTAGGATCCAGTGATCATCAGTCAGTGTGGTTTAATATAAGAACAGTGACTGGGTCACACCACACAAAAACAAAAGTTTTAGACTTTAAAAAAAACAGACTTTTCTAAAATTAGAATATGGGTAGAGGAGTCATTATCAGACTGGAGCAATTTAAATGGAGTCCAAGAGAAATTGGATTATTTAAAAGTTGCACTGCTGAAGGCAACAGAAAATTGCATTAGGCTGGTCAGTAAAAGCAAAAAATTCAAGAAACCACTGTGGTACTACGCAGATGTGGCCAAAATAGTAAAAAAAAAAGTTAACATTTAGTAATTATAAAAAAAACTCAGATTTTTGCGGAGGCTTCCGACCCGCCCACCCCCAGTGAATGGCTGGTTGGCGGCCCTCCACATTAGATACTGGTATTAGCAAGAGAAGGAGGGGAGGGAGATAAGGGAGAAGAAGAAGGGGGGGAGAGAGAAAGAGGGGAAAGAGAAAGAAGGGGAAAAAAATGGAAAAAAAAGGAAAATCTTAAAAAAGAAGAAAAAAAAAAAGAAAGACATAATGTAAAAAAAAAGAAAAAAAAAAAAAGCAAGAAAAAATGATGAATACATAAAGAAAAAGGAGAGAAATGGGGAAGAGGCCTATATCCCATATAAGAAATAATGGGCGATAAAATATGGGCGAGGATCTTGGGCGGATAACTGCGCCCATTGGGGCGGCTCTACTGTTTTTATTATATTCGTTACAAGCCACATAGGTGGTGGTGTTTATTCTTGATGTTTCAGTTGGCACTGACACAGTGCCCACATTGGCTGGTCCATGCCCCGTACACCCCAGGGTTCTTCGAAGCACTGGGGGTGGCGGGACATTTACCCCAATCGTGCCTGGCTACAGGTAAGCCCAGGCGATTTATGTACAAAGTTTACTTTTTCTTACTCTTTTTTCTACCCTCCTTCTATCCTATCTCTTCTCTCCCTTCCTTTACACTCCCCGGGGGAACGGATGGGGGAGGTCCAGGGGCTCAATCTAGTAATCAAGGTGCCAGGATGTTGGTTGGGGTGGCACACCACGGATTTACCCATGCCTATTAAGTTGATATCTCTAAATGTTAAGGGCTTGAATGCACCTAAGAAAAGACGGCTCATGTTTAGGGAAGTGAAGCGTTTGAATCCAGATATAGCCTTCCTACAGGAGACACATCTACCTAAAACGGCCAATTTCGCTCTCAAAGATTATACATACAATACCACATATGAAGCGAGAGCCCTCAATAAACGGAATGGCGTAGCCATACTGATACATCGGAGGTGCCCGATCAGAATTAGTGGAGTTAGAATCGACCCAGGGGGACGCTTTGTATCAGTGTCGGGATTCTTGTATTCCCACGCAATTCATATCCTCAATTTATATGCCCCCAACGATCCATCTAGGGAGTTTTGGGAGGAACTTACCTACACTGTCAACACACTTACGAAGGGAATGGTGATCGTGGGGGGCGATTTCAACGCGGCTCAATCCCCGGCGGTGGACAGGGGACCCTGTAAGGGAATTCCCTGATCCCACAGAAGGTGCCGGACAAGATAGACTATTGCACACATTCATACAACAAACAGGGCTTATAGACATTTGGAGAGCTCAACACCCAGATGAGAAAGATTATACCTTTTACTCACAGCCACACATTCTAGAATTGACTTCTTTTTAGTAAACTCCCAAGTTGTCTCTAGGGCCTCTGAGTCATCCGTGGGATCCATAACTTGGTCGGATCACGCGGATTTCTCTGTCACCCTGGACAAGTTAAGCACAGCAACCCCGTGGTCATGGCGGCTGAACAACTCGCTGCTGCGGGACGCGGAAATAGTTGATATCGTCCGCAGAGAACTAAATGAGTACTTCCTAAGGGAAGCTGCATCGGGGGTGTCCAGAGCTGTAATATGGGCAGCTCACAAGTCCGTCATTCGAGGGATATTGATTAGAGAAGCGACACTCAGGAAACGGAAAAAAGCTCAATTAGTGGCATCTCAACTAGATGCTTTGAGATTGGCAGAGCAACGGCACAATTTGGACCCCTCACACGTTAATTTAAAGAAGGTACAAGATGCCAGATATGCCAAACGAGTAACGCTCCTTGACGACACTACGAGAGCCATAGTTTGGTCTAGGCAGACCTTTTATGAAAAGGCCAATAAAATGGATACTCTACTGGCAAGAGCACTGAGACCGCGACAACGGAACACACACATTACAAAGAATGCTGCGGGACTCTACCAAACGAATCCTACAGAAATTGCCAAAGTGTTTACGGGGTACTACACCGCATTATATAACCATTCGCAGGGGGTGGATTCACACCCGCAGAGGGAACTAGAGGGGGTACGAGAGTTCCTCTCTGGAATCCCTCTTCCAAAGCTGGGCGAGGCGGCTGCGGCAACACTTGAAACCCAGATCACGGCAGAGGAAATAGGCGCAGCGATCTCAGCCTTAAAAAGCAACAAGGCGCCTGGCCTGGATGGCTTTGATGGAAGCTACTATAAGATTTTTAGGGAGGAGCTATTACCCCACCTTGAAGCATGGTTCAACGATCTGCAGGAAGGGGGGACCCCAGATCAAGAAATGTCGCTTGCAAACAAACATAGTCTTGCTACCTAAGCCGGGTAAGGATGACTCAATACCAGAGAATTTTAGACCAATCTCATCGATCAACCATGATGCTAAAATTCTAGCCAAGGTACTGGCGATTAGATTAAACCCAATTCTCACTCGCCTGGTTCACCCGGACCAGGTAGGCTTCGTGCCGGGTAGGCAACTGTTTGAAAATACGAGACGCAACATTGATCTCATAGGACGACAAGCTAGGCTACGAATCCCGACACTGATGCTGTCAGACGCTGAAAAAGCGTTCGACAGAGTCAAATGGCCATACCTATTTGAGACGCTGCGCCACTTTGGCATGCCGGCCCAGTTTATCACAACCATTCAAGCTCTGTACACCAATGTCAAGGCGCAGGTGCGGATAACGGGAGCGCAATCTATCCCTTTCCCACCGAGTAATGGCACAAGGCAGGGCTCTCCTCTGTCACCGCTACTATTCGTATTATCCTTAGAACCCCTCATGCACAAGATAAGGACAACCCCGGAGATCAAGGGAATAACAGTAGGGGGGCAGAAATACGTTATATCGGGATTCGCGGACGATATACTGTTATCACTGACTGCTCCGCTAGAGTCTATGGTTGCTCTGACAAGGATATTGATGGATTATGGCATAGTGGCCAGATACAGAGTCAACCTACATAAATCGAGTGCACTCCCCATTGGGTTGAGTGATACGGACGCGGCGCACATAGGGAGGACATATCAGATACGTATCGCGACAGATTATATTAAATATTTGGGAATCTGCTTAACGGCGGACCCCTCTCTTTGACACCAACAAAATTACACACCTCTTATCAGGACATTAATACGGGATATGGAGAAGTGGGTAGGAGATTATATTTAAAGGAGGAAAAACTACCACAGCAAGAGGATACAGTCTTAAATTAGAGGGGCAAAGGTTTAAAAATAATATCAGGAAGTATTACTTTACTGAGAGGGTAGTGGATGCATGGAATAGCCTTCCGGCTGAAGTGGTAGAGGTTAACACAGTAAAGGAGTTTAAGCATGCGTGGGATAGGCATAAGGCTATCCTAACTATAAGATAAGGCTAGGGACTAATGAAAGTATTTAGAAAATTGGGCAGACTAGATGGGCCGAATGGTTCTTATCTGCCGTCACATTATATGTTTCCAGGTAGCTATAACCTTTGTTTTTATTCCACAGGATGCCAAACCATTAAATCAATTATAATCTTTTCCCTTAGTCTAGCATGACAGGACACGTTTTATGCCTATGTCTCTTGCAATAGAAGTAAGCAATTCCTAAACTGGAGATCTAAGCGAATAAAACAAAACAAATCAAATCAAAATTAAATATCAGAAAATAACTTTTTTGTACCATTGTAATTTTTGTAAAAATGCCGCGAACAGAGAGAGGAGACCAAAAAAAAGGCGCAAAAGACTGGATATAAATATAGATCATGAACTACAAGCAACCAGAGCAACTGAGGAAGCCTCCAGACGAGGCGAAACGCGTATTGCAGCTAGAGACTACTCCAACAAGATTACCTTAAACTGTAAGGTCTTGTTTTTTATTTCATTTTGTGCACTTTACTATTAAAGCACTTTCACCACTTTATACCGATATGTGAGAGGACATTGGATTTTTTCCATCCCCTGGCAAGCTAAAAGAAGGAAGTGGTGATCCTTAATCCCACAGCGCTGGAAAATTGAGCCTTATATTACAGGCTCTAATTTTGTGAGTGTGTTACTATATATTTTATCCTCACTATATTCATTATTCAGACAATATTGCACTATCAAGTGTTATTTTGTGTTCTACTTTTAGAATTTACCTGTATTTACCTGTAACCAGAAGAAACTCCACCTTACACTGTATGTATATCTAAATTTTATGTGAGGGTGAAGGGTACTCACAAAGGTGTTTTGAGTATCTTTTTGGATTACTTTCTTATGTACGTGTCCCACTGGAAAATACTGTATTTACTGTATTTATTGTATAACATTGTGTATTTTTATATACAATCCCCTTCTCAGTATTTGAAGCGGTCACTACATTAAGATGTCTTTTTTAGATAATAGAGAATATCGTACTAACAATATTGATGTTTGCTTTGAAACAACTATAGAACGAAATTCAGTTCCACAATACAGTGATCAAAACAAATCCAGATATAATTTAGAGAGATACCTTATAAAAGAGATGAAGGTCAAATGGGAGATTGCAACCCTTAAAAAATATGTTCGAGATCAAATCACCCCTAGAGGCCTCAGGTTCGACAAGGACCCTAGTTTCGATAGAGAAGACCCCCACTTTATGGCAGGTTGGGAGAAACTACTTGATGGCTTCTCATTTAGTACAATGGGGTATATCGTAGCAAGAAGAGAAGAAACTCTCCCTAAACTTGATGAAGAAATTACCAAATGGAAAAATTGTTTGGCAGAATCCACAAGCCCAGAAATCTATAACGATATCCTAAAAGAAATCCAATTAAAAGTAGATAAAATTGAATTAGATATTATTGAAATAAAAAAGAAAAAATATTTGAGAGACACAATCGATTACAAGACAGGAAATGTAAGAAAAAGAAATAATAAAAATAAAAAAAATATACGTCAGAACACTTTTGTTAAAAGAAAACAATATGGTCAGGATAATTATTCACAACACCCATTAACTATTCGAGATCCACTAGAGAGAAACGATAACAACACTAAATGGGAAAAACGTAGGAAAATTCCATATAAAGATAACCCTTTAGAGAGTTACGACATAAACACAAAATATGATAGAAGTAAGAGAGTTCCATATGAAAATAATACAAAGAAATATACAAATGGAGCTCAACAAAATAGATGGCAACCAGACCATAATAAGAAAAGGATCTATGATAATAAGACTGTTGAATCTCCTAAAACTTATAAACATATACCGATCCAGAGGAGACAACAACGTACTAACTTTGAGTCTATTGTAACCACCACCAATAATCAGGACAGCAGAAAATATAGCGATGTGGTGAAAGAAGGAGCCCAAAGGAAAGAACAAGAAAAACATCCGAGGGAGGAGTCCTTTTACCATCATCAGGAGAAGCCAATCCCTCAACATAGAGGACAAAGAAAAGGAAATGAGAATACCCCTTCCCCTCCAGATACTCCACCATCACCTTCTTTTTTTCGGAGGGACCTGATTCAAAACAGGAGAAAATGGGTAGACAATGCCCAACCCTGGGAATCACAGGGGAAAAGACAAAGGTCCCTGGAGGAAGAAGGAGACAGAGAAGAAAGAAGAGACCAGCACAGAGAGAAAAGAGGCAAGACATCAATCTAGAAGGAATTTTTAATCTAACAGAACAATCTTTTACCTTAGAACAGGCAAATATTTTTAATAAAGGTCTTAAATTTGCACCTACGGCAGATTTTAACCCTTTTAATTTTTTTGTAGATATGAATTTATTTAAAAGAAAATTATGTTTAAAAAATTTTTTTTATAATAAAGAAAATAAACCGCAAGAAGAACATGATAATGAATATTTTCATACACAACTTAGGCCAAAATCACAATTCTTCCCAAGACATCTAATTTCGGATGCTATTCAAACTTTTGAAACTATGGTGATGAAGGATGTAGAGAAATTCAAGAGAACCAATAAATATAAACACAACTTATCAATAGGGGAAAAAAAAAAAAAAGCCTTAAATGTCATTAAAAATAGTGATCAATTAGTAATCAAGCCCGCGGATAAGGGTGGAGGAACCGTAATTCTTGACAAAGAGGCATACATTAAGGAAGCAAATAGAATACTTTCAGATTCTTCGACTTACCAGAAACTGACATATAATCCCACTAATGCCACTATGGAGATTTTTAAACAGTATGTGGAAAAAGGAAAAACTTTAGGAATTCTTACTGAAAAAGAAGCAAATTATTTGTGGATAGATAACCCAAAAATACCGGTTTTTTACTTATTACCTAAAATCCACAAAAATATTACTAATCCCCCAGGAAGACCAATTATATCGGGAATAGATTCAATCTCCACTAGGATCTCTGAATATATCGATACCATTCTTCAGCCGATTGTGATAAAAAATCCAACATATCTTAAAGATACCATTCATATTTTACAAATTTTAGAAGAAACTAAATGGACAGAGGGCAATACATTAGTTACATGCGATGTTACTGCATTGTATAGTATTATACCTCACGACAAGGGAATAGCAGCAGTAAAACATTTTTTAACCAAATCTTATTTTAAAGAAGAACAGATTCAATACATTTTAGAAGGAATTTTACTAATTTTATCCCATAGTTATTTTTGGTTCGAGAATACGTTTTATCTACAAATCTGTGGGACGGCGATGGGCACCAAATTCGCCCCGAGTTATGCCAATCTTTTCATGGCATTTTGGGAAGAAACATGGGTATTATCAAACCATGTGTGGGGGGCGAGTTTGGTGTCCTATTGCCGCTTCATAGACGATATCTTTTTTATTTGGACTGGCACCATAGAAGATTTACAATTATTTATAACCCAGTTAAATACCAATGATTATGGAATTCATCTCACTTATAATTACAGTGCATCCAACATAAAACTTTTTAGATCTCAACATCAGGATCGAAGATGGGACGATAATTACCAGTAATTATTTTAAACCAGTTGATGCAAACAGCTACATAAATACTAGTAGCTGTCACCATAAACCTTGGCTCCACAATGCTCCAAAAAGTCAATTTCTAAGGATTCGACGGAACTGCAAACTAGATAGTGATTATTCAGAACAGGCCACTTATATTAAACGGCAGTTTTTGGAAAAGGGGTACAATGAAATATCTTTGAACCAAGATTTAGAAGAAGTCGGAAGATTAAAGAGAAAACAACTCATACAATACAAACCAAAGACAATACAGATAGACACCAATGAAGTCCCCTTTATTTGCGATTTTAATGGACAAAATAGACGTATTCACAAAATTATAAATAAGCATTGGCATTTATTAAAAGATGACCCAATCCTATTTAAAATTTTACCAACCAAACCCAGAATCACGTATAGAGGAGCTAAGAATTTTAAAAATATTTTAGTCAAGAGTCATTTAAACCCCACAAAACCTAAGCACTTTCTTCAAGATCTTAAAGGATTTTATGGATGTGGCACATGTCTTCCATGCAGAATTACCAAACAAACAAAAAGGCACTTTGAAAACTTAGAAGATCTCATCCAGAAACCATTCATTATTAAAGACCACCTTACGTGCCACTCCAAGGGCATTGTATATATTTTACAATGTCCCTGTAAGTTACTCTATGTTGGAAGAACTATTAGACCTTTAAAGGTTAGGATCGCTGAACACATACGGAACATAAGGAATGGTTTGGAGACTCACAGCGTATCCCAACATTTTAAAGATGTCCACAACCAAAACCCAGAGAATTTATTTTTCTGTGCTATTAAAGAAGTAAAGAGAGATTGGAGAGGGGGTAACTACATTAAATTATTAGGTAAAGAAGAAATGAAATATATATACACTTTTAAAACCCTTATCCCCTATGGGTTAAATTTAGACTTTGAAGTTTGCCACTTTTAATTAAGAATTTTATATATTGTCTAAAGGTACTAATACATTAACTATATTGTTTTAAGGTACTAATACATAACCATTTAGCTTTTTTATGTGGTCTTAAATGGTTTCTACTCTTATTATTATTATTTTTTATTCCTTTTATTGCCATATCTATTATTATATTCCCATTTTATCTAGCACTTGCCTATTTTCCTTTGCTGATTTACATTAGGGTTCTTTTTTCTCTCCAGACAGCATCCTGTTAGATTTGCATGTTTGACATGTTTATGCCCTTTACCTGATTGTTGGGAATGCTTATTATATATTTATATCTCTTTCACTAATGAACTATGAATTTCATGCTCCCTATACCTCCCTATACCCATATGGACTGTTTTGCACAATTCATTTGCACCCTAACACATGAAAAACGGAGGAATATTGTATGCGTTCCACCTGTGGAACGCAAAAGCCGAAACCGGAAGTGACTCGATTGATGCGTTCCACCGGTGGAACGCGGAAGTAAAAATGCCGCGAACAGAGAGAGGAGACCAAAAAAAAGGCGCAAAAGACTGGATATAAATATAGATCATGAACTACAAGCAACCAGAGCAACTGAGGAAGCCTCCAGACGAGGCGAAACGCGTATTGCAGCTAGAGACTACTCCAACAAGATTACCTTAAACTGTAAGGTCTTGTTTTTTATTTCATTTTGTGCACTTTACTATTAAAGCACTTTCACCACTTTATACCGATATGTGAGAGGACATTGGATTTTTTCCATCCCCTGGCAAGCTAAAAGAAGGAAGTGGTGATCCTTAATCCCACAGCGCTGGAAAATTGAGCCTTACATTACAGGCTCTAATTTTGTGAGTGTGTTACTATATATTTTATCCTCACTATATTCATTATTCAGACAATATTGCACTATCAAGTGTTATTTTGTGTTCTACTTTTAGAATTTACCTGTATTTACCTGTAACCAGAAGAAACTCCACCTTACACTGTATGTATATCTAAATTTTATGTGAGGGTGAAGGGTACTCACAAAGGTGTTTTGAGTATCTTTTTGGATTACTTTCTTATGTACGTGTCCCACTGGAAAATACTGTATTTACTGTATTTAGGGACTAATGAAAGTATTTAGAAAATTGGGCAGACTAGATGGGCCGAATGGTTCTTATCTGCCGTCACATTATATGTTTCCAGGTAGCTATAACCTTTGTTTTTATTCCACAGGATGCCAAACCATTAAATCAATTATAATCTTTTCCCTTAGTCTAGCATGACAGGACACGTTTTATGCCTATGTCTCTTGCAATAGAAGTAAGCAATTCCTAAACTGGAGATCTAAGCGAATAAAACAAAACAAATCAAAATTAAATATCAGAAAATAACTTTTTTGTACCATTGTAATTTTTCTTTTGATACAGTCTATAACATACCTCTCCAGAAGTGGTTCTAGCCAACCAGTGACACATTCACAGTGGCAGTCCAGAAATGTGAGCACATCACCTATGGCATAAGTAGCACCGATCAGCCGTGCACGCACTAATCCTTCACGTTTGTTTGTCCTTATTAATCGGACTCGTTCCAAGGAGCTGATATATGTTTCAAGTTGAGTCTTCAAATACACTAGAAAAAAATTTGCACAAGGATATAAAATTAATTCATTCCTGCATAATGTCTACACATACTTGGCATAACTGAATGAATACATACATATATGGATGAAACAGATCTTACTACTGGCAAAGTTAATTACTGTATTATCAATATGGCCTGCAGGTGCCTGGGTACCCCCACTTTTTCAAACAACTAAGAGACAGTCTACAGCCTACTATTACCTCAACTACAACAATGGGCTGTTGTGGTGTGGTGCTTAGACAGGCAAATGAAACACAAACATTACGTGCAACAGAGTTACATTGAACATCAAACCCACTGCATTCTAAACATTTTAAAATTGCTCATAGCATGCATATTCGCTTAAAGGGATACTATAAGGGCTAGGAATACAAAGCTCCCTCTGCCTCCCCTCTCCCTCTCGCCCCCGCTTATGTGAATAAAGGGTTAAAACCCTTTATTTACTTACTTTACCCCAGCGCTGATGTCTCTCGGCTTCTCCAATGTCCCACAAAGAGCGGTCGCTAATGTGCATGCGCAGCAAATGCCATGCGTGCATTAGGCCTCCCCATGGGAAAGCATTGAATAAATGTTTTCCTATGGAAAACTAAATAAATAAATTGGACGCTGGATGTCCTCATGCAGAGTGTGAGGACATCAAGCATCAGTTACCGGACCAAAGGTCCATTAGTATTCAAGAAGCACCCCCAGTGGCTGTCTGGGAGACAGTCACTGGAGTCAGACTTAGTACTGCAATGTAAACTCTGCAGCACTAAGTACCATAGGGAAACTGCACCGCACCCAGAACACTTCAATGAGCTTATGTGGTCTGGGTGCCTATAGTGTCCTTTTAAATACAACTCAATGTTTGAGGGGGGGGGGGGAAACAAATGCATGCAGAAATCTAGACGTTTATGAAGTGCTTGTTGAGCTGCATTTGTTGGGGATAGTTCAATAATTGCTCATCAAATTTTTCTTTAGTTATTTGGTCCCTGATGAAGGCTGAGTAGGGGTAATATGGACAGGGACTAAACGTTATGAGCAGTCTGGAGTTTAGCTTCTTAAAATCACAGGAGAATAAATGGTGTTAATTTAATCCATTCTAAAGGTTCCAAAGTGTTTTCCCATATAGAGGACTTGAGAAATGACTTAAATGGTGGCAGAACAACAGTGTCAGCTGAAGTTCCAGTTGCTCTACTAGAATAAAACATATCCCTGACAAGCACTTAGCAAGTTTCCATTGATGTAATCATTTAAAGAAACCATGAATAATCAAGCATGCTATATTGCACACCCCTCTAATTATTTCCAAGTGACCGGATGATTCATAGTATTGGGGTTATGCAAGCTGTCACAGTCAGACACTGACACGTCTTGGTAAAGGCAGTAACCTAAAGCTGCTGCAATAAAAGTAATTCAGTTGAGCCTGGGCTTATGCCATAAACCACTGCCAAGAATACTTAGATAAGCAAGGTACGAGGAAGCCTGCTAGCTGAGGTGGGAATTTGCAGAAGTTGTAGAAATTGTTGGACAGGCAATGAACGAGGTATTGCTGCCTCCTCTGATGTTAGTCACTAGAGTGACAGGCATACACTTGAAATACACCTGCAGAGTATTTGTAAATCACTGCAATTAGAATATATCATGTTCATGGTGAAAGGGACAAGGAACCTCATTGCACCATAACCTATGCAACCAGCGTATGTTATTATAGAGCCCCATATAATATTATAAAATTAATATGAAATAGTGAAGGCTAATATATATATAAATATGTAAAAAAAAAAATTTTTATTTTTGTCTTGCAAGAGCTGTGAAAGCACCTGCAAAAAGGTGAGGGGAAACAATGGGTGTTGATGGTATGCCCTGAAAATGTATTTGTGCATTTAACTCTGTATTAATTATGATGCCAGTAGCATCCTGGTGCAATTCCTTGGTAAGGTGGCAAACCCGTAAGTTCGCCACTCACCTGTGTGCTGTGCCTCCAAGAAAGGCAGCTGTGCCATCTGTAGAAACAGGATGCCAATACTAATGTTCATTCATTGAGTGTCAGCCCATGACAAAATGTCATTGCAGTAGATATCTACAGAATTAGCATGAGCTCTCTTGCACCGGCTAGCTAATTAAACCTGTCTGAGGTGAAGTTAGACCTCCAGCAGGAACATTAATGGGACACTATAGTCACCAGAATAACTACAGCTTAATGTAGTTGTTCTGGTGAGTGCAATCATTGGCTTCAAGCACTATAGTCACTATAGTCACCAGATTTGCATATTGCTAATTCTGCAGGCAGGTGAGATATTTACTGTTAAATATTGTCTCCCCCCACCCCTTTAAAAATGTGCCATTGTGTTGTGATAAGTCACTGTGTGTTGCTTGATATGGTTTGACTGTTTGTGATTTTATTGAGGTTTCACAACAATGTTATTGTGGTGACCCTATTGGCTGGTCCCAAGGGAAATAAAGGTTTTGACAGTTCTTCTTGATCCCTCTAAACGTAGCCTTGTCTCGTTATTGGAGGGAGCTGTTATAATCACACCGGGGATTGCTATGCTCTGCATGCTCCCCTGAGCTTGAATCACTTAGCTCTTTTAAGAGCTTGTTTCTGACACGCTCTCCTTCGAGGAGGGGTATTCACCACACAGTCCTGGATGCTGGAGGTTCATACAAGGTGGAAAGAAGAGTTCTTTCCCACACAGTCCTGGAGGACAGAAGCTGATCCAGGGTGGAAGGAAGACGGCGAGACTCCAGTCAAGATACGGCGGTTGCGGAGTCTGCGGTGGTTGTGGTGTCTGCTGCAGTGCTTGGATTCCTCAGGAAGCGCTAGGAGCATCCGTCAACGGAGGGTACTCAGTCGGAGTACAGGGAGCTCCGTTACAGCAATCTCTTTATAATGCATGTAAAGTCTGTATATCCTAAATAATGCAGTGGGAAATGCACCAACACTGATAGTTGCACGTAGGACAACCACTGTCTTGTTGTACCCGCAGGCCTTCCAGTAGTCCATAACTTGCCACTAGAACTCTGGGGTGAACCTTGGTGCACACGTTCAATTAGAGGGTGCTACCACCAAGAAAAAGGTTAACTACACGAGTACAAATTAGATGTGCCCAGCTTTTGAGGTAACAATAAACGTATGAAAAGTATTAAAACGAATCAGACTTTGCACATTCCAGAATATATATTTTACCAATTATCAATAAATGTAAAGTACCTTTATCACTGAAGTCATCAACTAATATAATTTCTTTCAAAAGTACCGAAGGAGACATTTCTAAAACACTATGAATTGTTCTGAGCAACGTTGACATGGCTTCATTGTAGAATGCAATGATGACTGATGTCGTAGGAAGCTTCCTGTAGTTGAATGTCTGAGATTTGCATCTGCAAATTAGTACAGAAAAAAAATAGTCAGTGCCTTCCCATTACTTGACAATCACTAAACCTGCATTTAAAGCAGAACCCATACACAAGTGCTAAACCAGTAGCAAACGATTTGGAACACTGCCTCAACCCCTCCTAACAGAACAGAAAGGACCAGGCACTGAAAGATAAGGGAGTAATATGGAGACAGTTTAAGCCAGAGTGTCTCCAAAGGTTTATTTTGCAGGGGGCAGAGGGAGGGGACAATACAGCTAAAGCTAGTCCTCTTAAACAACCTCCCTATACATAGATCACACTGCTTCAAGGCAGTCCCTTTAAATCTAGCCTCAAAAGATTCTCACTATCAGCATTAAATTGGTCTAAAAAGTAAAGGGTTCCTCCTGACAATATAAAAAAATCAGCGTCAGCTCAGTGCAATATCGCGCCTTTATCAAGAGCTGTGACTTTTCTCTAACTGTTTCCAGTTAATAGTTTGGCTCGAACAAATAGAAGTTATATCCACATGAATGTGTATTTTTTACTGAGCATGTTAAAACGGAGTGTGAGTCAGATCTTGTATATATGTGGTTTAACCATCGCATCAAAGTGCACTGTGTGCAGCTAGAAAAATGTAGAAACCATGACTCTAAAGACACTTGTTATACCACTCCAGGGGAAGGATAAAAAAAAAAAAACAACAAATAAACAAAACATATAGTCTGTACTCCATCATAGGCTTGTTTCCCATGCTCCTTGTATCAAAAAGGTACATGAAGCATGATAAACAAGACAGCAGAAAAGGAGAGTGCTAGAAAACATGCAAATATTGTAGAAGTGTTGGGATAAACCAGGTATAACCATACAGAAATATGTAATTTGCCAATGACTCAATTGTATTGTGCTATTGTAGCATGTAATAATAGTACTCCAAGGCCAGATATGCAGGGTTAAAGGTTGGCCTTTAATCTACAATGTATTTGCTGTGGATTTGCATAGTCTCTCCCAGCATTCACACTTGTGACTGGAAGTAGGCCATATCCCGTTAAGCATACGGCTACAGGATTCCTATTAATTTTAGTTATGTCACTGCACTGCACAGATGTGTATGGTTTCCCAAATGGAACATTTGAGCGCTTGGCAGGCAGACAGCATGCTGGGATAATAGAGGCTTTGTATGACGCTGCCATTTCACACAGGTAAAACGCCTTCACATTTAGGTTATAAAAAATAATTTATTTTTTATTCTTTATTTAGTTGTGCTCACTTAACAAACAGGCCTGCATTGCCTCAACAGCAAAGGCAGGATCAGTAATACACATATCAGAACAGTGTGGCAGTCGGGATATTAGCACAATTTTTGGTATATAGACAAAAGGTAACACGATAATGCAGGTCAGTGAACTGTATCAGGCTAAGCTTTAAGTACTGAAACTGACATCTTAAGAATTATAAGTGGTGTATACATGCCAGATTAATTTGCTTGAGATAAGACTACTAACTCAAATGAAAACAAAAGGCAATGACTCGTAGCTGATAAAGCCACCGGGCCTGGCAATGCTGCCAGATCACTGTACCACACTAGTTGTGCATATAAAGTGGAAAGAGTAAAGAAAAAGAAAAATGATCATTTATCAATGGCATGGGTGATAGTAACTATATACTAAGCATAGAGAGCTAGTATGTGGTTTCTGCTTATGTCAGGTAAAGGCCCTGTGGGGCAAGAGGCCAGAGGCCAGAGTCAGCCAACTCCCCTAAGTGGCAGGGTTGATGTGCAGCTAGGAAAGTTTATGTGCCAGTGTGGGACTCCCCACCAGGTCTGGGCTTGTACAGGGGCCGGCATTCCATCTCCATCGACCAGCATGTTCCAGAAGACCATGACTGCCCCATTCCTTGGGTGGTTGGAGAGCAGAGGTGATGGTCGCCGCTTGGTGCGGGTACACTTCTGTCCGAGCGGTCGGTGTGTGGGAATATCACATGTTTTTAACAAACAGCAGCCACTTCACGTATATTTCATATCACAGAGACAACAATTTGTACACACTTACAGTTTAAGACTGCAACATTCTAAAAACACTTTTAAAATTAACAAAAGGAAAATAATATTTATTAGAATGTTCTACAGAAGTGAACTATACCTCCCAAGTCTCCCTATTCAGGAAGGACAGTTCCAATTTTAGGCCCAAATCCACCTGTCCCTCTTTTCTATGAGTTCCATATTGTTGGTGTGCCTGATGTGTATAACAGAACTCCACAGTAATAATACTCACAGTAATGTGTCTTAAAACTACAATGAATGGGTTTAGAAATAAGTCTTTGCAAAAAGAATAAACTGTTCTTGTTCTAAATTACATTTTATTTCCATAAATTGTTATTAGTAAATCAACTAAAGTTTCTCAAAGCCACACCTTCACTCACACCCCTATAATTAAAGTCTCTCATTGTCTATTTGAAATTTTGGGAGATATTTTTTTTTGTAAATCTCATTTATTGAGTTTTTGTATTTTTTATCTTCATTACAAACAGATGTAGAATTGAGACAGTTTGGACACGCAGGTCCCAGGTATTAAAACGTTATACAATTGTGCACAAAGTAAAATTATATAGGAAGGTTCCAACTGGCATAGTAGCATTATACGGCTGAAGCTATTTACTCTTAAGACCGCAAAGACACAGGTACTTTTGGTCAGAGCACTATGGGGTATGAAGCTATCCTTATCACCCTACCATCAGTTCTTGGGACTATCGAGCACCCCTATGGTCATATGTTCCTAATCGTATCCTACAGCTAATGGGTCCTTTGGTAGCTCGCGCAGTTGTGCTCCCTCAAGGTGTGTGCCAGGCTGGACTAGGGTAGTTCAGGGGACTTCGTGTGACGACCCTGGCTCCCTGTATGCATCATTATGAGTCCGTGAGCACTGCTGGTGAGTGTGCGGTCCTTCTGGAGGTGGGCCGTCTCCTCTAGTTTACCCCAAAAGGGAAAGGGGGATGGTGGGTGCGCTTATGTTTGTGGGTCGTTCCAAGAATCCCAATAGGCAGGGATGAATGTTACCGTGTTTGTCGTACATATTTGGTCTGATGCGTTCCTATTACAGGGCAGTTTCCTTTTGCTGGGGTGTTCATGCCCCATCCTAATAAGTGCATTTATGTGTTAAAAATTATAAGTGAAAATTAAAGAAATGTTTAGTAATAGGGTAAGAGGGAAAGAAGTGGAGGAAAGAAGAGTTGTCGCTCGCCTCGGATGCAGTTCGAATTGAGGGAGTGAGAGGAGGTATAAATGGCCATGCCCCAGAGAGCCGCCCTCCCTCCCAGGGTGTCCCCCCACAGGCTGCTTATCTCTAGTTGCTCTGAGACACGAATGTATACCATGGTCGCCACATTTCTGCATGTCTGTCTCTCCTCCCAAGAAGTGAAGCCTGGATCGCCTCCGCCCCCTGAATGTCCTCCACCCTGCGGATCCATTCTTCCAGTCGGGGCGTCTCCGTCCGTTTCCAGTATAGCGGGATCAAAACTTTGGCTGTATTAAGTAGATGACGCAAAATTGATTTCTTGTATGCGGCAATCGACATTGTTGAAATATGTAGAAGGGGTAGTGTTGCCGCCCACTCGGGTATTGCACCCAAGATCTCTGCTATTTTCTCCCGGATCATCTCCCAGTATGGGACTATGAGGCGACAATCCCACCATATGTGTATTATCGTGCCTCTTTCCTCGAGACATCTCCAGCATGTCGGTGGTATTGTAGGGAAAATTCTGTGGAGTAATATTGGAGTCTTGTACCAAAGTGCGATTAATTTGTAATTCGTCTCTTGGTAGTGGGTGCTAATGGAGCTTTTGTGTTGCCAGAATAGTGCGCCCTCCCATTGTTGGGGGGTAAAGGTGGTATCCATCAGAGTCTCCCATTGTCTACGGAAGGTGTTGTTTTCCGTTAGGTTACCCACCAGGAGATGTTGGTATAAGGTGGATACGGTTTTGTCTAGTGAGGAGCCACGTTCACATCTCGTTTCAAACCAGGTACGGTCCCTGTGTAGTTTTTCTTTATTGCTCAAGGTGTTGTAGTAGTGGCGGACCTGCATATACCGGAGGGAATTTAAAGTTCGCAAGTTGCCATCCTGCAGAACCGTGGAGATGGGTACGTATTCGCGGCCCTCCGCGAATGGCCACGCCGTCGCCGGGAAGCCCCCTCCTATTGTTGGATTGTAAGTGATGGGAAGCAGCGGACTTGGTACAGGGGAGATATGGGGTTGATCTCTTATGTGAGCCCAGCTGGTCAGCGTCTGAGCTATAATCCCTGTTGACTCTCCTCCAACCCTTGTTACACAACCCCCTGTCCATATAGCTGACTTTAAACGGGCTTCTCGTCCGTCTCTGGTTAGGGCTACCCATTGTTTCGGGTGTAGAACATTGTGCCATTCTAATATGCGTTGGAGGACTGTAGCTTGATGATATCGTTTGAAGTCTGGTAGTGCCAGTCCTCCCCGACATCTCGGCAGGCAAAGCAAATCATGTCGAAGCCTCGGCCTCTCCCCTTTCCAAACATAACGTATAACCGCTGATCGTATCGAGTTTGAAAAGTGTGTGGGTATAGCTAATGGGAGCGTCTGAAACGAGTATAGGAGTCTGGGTAGGATGTTCATTTTGAGAACTGCTATTCTCCCGATCCATGAGATATGTGGGTACGTCCATTTCCCCAGGTCTGCCAGGATTGTCTTCAATAGTGGGTCGAAGTTCAAGGCGTAGAGGTCTTTCGGGTTCGATGTGATCCAGATCCCTAGATATCTCATCTTGCAGGGGCACCATCGGAATGGAAATAGGGGATCTAGGGCCTGGTATTCAGTGTCGGGTATAGTGATGTTAAGCACCTCACATTTGGACAAGTTAAGTTTAAAACCTGAAATTCTACCGAAATGCTCAAATGTTTCCAGCAGGCATGGCATTGTGGTTCGGGGTGATGTGATAAAAAATAAGTCATCCGCGTAGGCGGCCACTTTATGTTCCACCCCTTCCCAGGGGTATCCCCGAATGTCAGGATTGTTACGTACAGTTTGGAGTAAGGGTTCCAGGGACATAGCAAATAGCAACGGGGATAGTGGGCAGCCCTGCCTCGTGCCATTGGAAATCGTAAAGGCAGGGGTTAGGGCCCCATTGACTCGAACTGCGGCCTGTGGTTTGTGGTATAGAGCCTGAATCCAGGTGAGGAGCCTGTGTCCAACTCCCATTTTGGTGAGGGTCGCAAGCATATATCTCCACCTCACTCGGTCAAACGCCTTTTCGGCATCTGTAGAGAGGAGGAGAAGCGGTCGCTTAGTTGTCCGTGCCCCATGTTGTATTGCGAATGCTCTCAGAGTGCTATCACGAGCTTCCCGACCAGGTATGAATCCTGTTTGGTCCACGTGGATGAGATCCGGTAGGACAGAACGGAGTCTAGTAGCTAAGGCTTTAGTGAATAATTTAGCATCCACATTCAACAAAGATATTGGGCGGTAGCTTCCGCATGCCTTCGGATCCTTTCCGGGTTTGAGGAGCACTGTTATTATGGCTGCCTGAGATTCCGCTCCGAAGTTCTCCCCGGTGGCGACCGCGTTAATGGCTTTCGTGAACCAAGGCATTAAAATGGAGGAAAATGTTTTATAATATCCAACTGAAAAGCCGTCCGGCCCCGGAGCTTTACCCGTCTTGGACGATTTCAGGGCCGCTGAGAGTTCGTCCTCGGAAATTAGGTTGTCCAGCGTCTCCGCCACCTCTGGAGCGATAGTTCTCATGATGGATTCTTGTAGGTAATTTCGTATCCGGGCGTCCTCTGCATCTTGATTGTTGGGACCGTCGTGGGCATGAATATTATACAGTGAGTGGTAGTATTTCCTAAACTCCTCTGCGATCTCGTTCGGAAAGATCGTCGTGGCGCCTGATGTGAGTGTTATGCTACGGACCTGCGTGCGAGGGGTGTTGCCTTTCAGAAGGCGAGCTAGATATTTCCCCCCTTTATTAGCGTGGGCATAGAAGAACCCCTTGGAGTACTGTAGAGATCTTAGGTGTCGCTTCGTAAGGAGGTCCTTCAATCGTCTCCTTGCCTGCGTCAGTTCCCCGTATGTCTCCAGTAGGCGAGAACGTTTGTGCCGTTGTTCCAGTTCCGAGATTGACCTATAGAGGTCTGACATTTCGCGCGTGGCTACCTTTTTCTTCCGGGAGGCTATTTGAATAAGTGTGCCTCTAATGACGCTCTTGTGGGCTTCCCATATTGAAATCGGGGATGTATCTGGCATGTCGTTATCTCGGAAATATTGTTCCAGTGCCTGGGAGATTTGCATTCGCGTCTCAGGTTCCAGAAGGAGAGCTTCATTCAGCCTCCACGACCACGTGGAAGGTCGAAAGAGGGGTGATTCGAGTTCTATAGTAACAGCACCATGGTCAGACCAAGTTGCAGGGTCTATTTTGGCAGATATCAGCCGTTGAAGGCCTATTTGACGAATGAAGATATAATCAATACGAGAGTATCGATTATGTAGCGCCGAGTAATATGTGAAATCTTTGGTAGAGGGGTGTAGGGTCCTCCAGCAGTCTACCAGATCCATGTCCCCTAGTGACCTCCTCATAGAGCGTATGTTGAGTTGCGAGATACTGCTGTGTCCCGTTGAGGAGTCCATGATGGGGTCCAGGGGAGCATTGAAGTCTCCCCCCAGAACCAGTGTTCCTTCAGAGAAGCCGTTTAGTTTGTTTATCATTCCTCTGAGGAACTGGGCCTGTCGTCTGTTAGGCACGTAAGCTGTAGCAAAGGTGTAAAGCATACCTGCAATTGTTCCTTTTACAAAGAGATAGCGTCCCTGCGGGTCATGTAGTGTATCTAGCTGTTGGAATTCCAGGTCTGCCGCCATTAGGATTGCCACTCCAGCCTTTCGCGCTAATGGGTGGTCACAAAAGTAATTCGACGGGTAGTTTCTATTATGTAGTCGGGGGGCAGCATCCTTTCTAAAGTGGGTTTCTTGTAGAAGTGCAACCGATATGCGATGTTTTTTTAGTTCCCGCAGCAGGTGGGTCCGCCGTTCTGGTATATTCAAGCCTCTGCAGTTGAGGGTGAGGACAGACAGAGGAGCGGGGCGATAGGCGTTATGCGTTCCGTGTCTGCCATCTGTATCCATTGCACTACTCTCCCCCCTCCTCCCCTCCAGCCGTGGCGGGGTAACCCCTGGGGAAGGCATGACCCTCCGTAGCAGGTCAGGTAGAGACCTATGCAAGGGGTTCGGTCTAAGTTCAGAGATAGATAAGGTGAGGGTAAGCAGAGTAGAGGACGAGAAGACAACTCAGTGGAAAGTGAGAGAGGCAAGAAAGAAGATAGTTAGTCGCCCGCGTAAGCAGGCTGCACCACTGAGACCAGAGGTGTCTCAGGAAAACCACCCCCCGTGAAGGTGACTCGTGTTACGGTGAGAGCGTATGGGTCCCGCCCCGTCTATCGGATCAGGTAACAGGTGTCCCCTAGGCTCCGCCGTGTAGAGTAAGCACGAGTGTGGGTTGGGATGCGTGGTTAGGCACCAGCCGAGTGTATGTGGACGTGTAGGTGTTCAGGAAGAGCCCCTACCCCTAAGCCCCTTTCATTGCGCAGGGTAAAAGTCGCGGTTGCATGATCCGTGTCATCTTATTACATGCCATAGTAACAGTACACATCAAGGGTGCGATAATATCCTAATAACTTTTCAAGGTTGACAACATAGCCGTATAACTGTGTTCACGTCAGGCAAGTGCCTGTAGCATTTTAAACATAACAATATAACCATATAACCATAAATTTTGGGAGATATGGGTAAATCCTCTTACTAATGTAAAAACATTTTTCCATTTAAGCATCCTCAAACTTTGCTTCTATCTAAACTGTGTCTTGACAAAAGAGAAAAAATGTTTGTCTCCTGAACCTCCCAGGTTTCTGCTGCCATTGGTTTATGACAGAATGTAGGGCCGGCACATATGCCAATGGCCCCAGAATGTAGAACTCAAGAACTCCTCAAGATGAGATAAATGTAGATCTCTAGAGCTCACAATATAGACAGCATAAAACAGTATATCCTTCATCTTCCCAGCCTTGTGTTTAAGAGCTTTTCTGGGAAGAATGCTCTCCTCGGCTGTTCCCACCTCCTATAACCTCTGATCCAGTACAAGCACTTTATTTAGTCTACCTCAATACAAAAAGAAAGTGGCCCGATCATCCTTTTCCTACAGAGCACTGCAATTATGGAACGACCTCCCGCACACTTTAAATTCTTCCCCAATCCTAAAGTCCTTTAAGAGATCCCTCTCTACATACCTCAAAACAGAATGCACGTGTCATGGTTGATTATATATTTCCTACCTGTTTCATGTTTAAATTTGTATTTATTGTGTATTAATATTGGTTTTGTATTTTATTGTACCCTAATGTAACAATGCAATGATTTGTGGACCCAGGACAAAAGAATCTTTCCTGGTAAAATGTTTTATAAATAAAATAAATATCCTGATTGACCAAATTTGGCTCGTCAGATAAAATTAAGAATGTAAAACCAGATCTTTGTTAAAAACAGAGCTGCCTCCATAAATCTTTGCCAGGCATGTCTTTTGGGGTCTAGAGCTTTGTGAACATTGAGAATAAATATCAGGCTTCATAATCACATCTGATATTGCAAACATTATATAGTATATAGAAGCACATTAGGTATACTTACTCATACATTCTATTATCTTGTATGTGTCGATGCAATGATATTTTATCACTCAAATAAATATTAATGGCATATTTCTCAATGCTGTTGTCCTGCATCTTTTTTTCCTCCACTCCAACCTGCAATCTGGCAGCCTTGCCCCATTCTCCTGGAGAGTTTGGATCTGGGGGTGGTTTTGCATTAACTGGGTGACTCAAGTCCTCCATTTCCTCTTGCGTAACAGCAAATTCTCTTTCCCACCTTCTCTTGGTGGTAAGCCCCTTACCCTCAGGAGAGTAAAAAGAAGAAACAGAAATTTCCACTACCACATAAGTAATCATAAAGAGTCCAAATAAAACGCATGTCTTCACAATCAGTGGCCATTTTCTCAGGCGGATCCTCATTGCATGAGACGTGTAGCCCAGCCAAACCAGAAATTAACACAAATGGCAGGTCTGAGGGGAAAAAGATACAAATTTAATTCTTATTGCATATATGTTGAAGGTTGCAGTTCATAATTGCGGAATCATAACAAAATACAAGAATAGCAACAGATTCTTTCAAGGACCTACAATAACATTTTTAAAGGAATACTCAAGACACTACAGCTACTTCATCACGTTAACGTGGCTACAGTCCCCCGGTAAGTTGCTCTATTCAGTGGTAAACAATTTTTTAATGGTTTAACACTGAATGAAGGTGCTTAGCAGCCCATAGACTGGTCTCCTTTGGAAGTATGGCTGAGGAGGAAGAGAGTACATGCCACTTCAGCCAGTGGCGTACATACCAGGGGGCCCGGCCGCCCCTGCGACCCTGGTATGCGCCCACAGGGCCAGCCTCTTCTCCTGGGGGGCCCAGGAGCCGGCCACCTCAGGGCACCCCGAGGCTGGCCCTGCTGACACCCGGCGGGCGGGCGGGTGGGCTGTCTGTCTGTCTGTCCGGGTGGCTGGCGCGCGAGGGAGCACTCTCCCCTGAGTGCTTCCTCTTCAGCTCCCTCGCGCACCGCACTGATACTGGAGCCGGAAGATGATGTCATCTTCCGGCTCCGGCATCCCTATGCGGCGCGCGAGGGAGCTGAAGAGGAAGCACTGAGTGCTCCCTCGCGCGCCCGCCTGCCCGACCGGCCACCTGCCCAGCAGCACCACTGGACCCCAGGGAATTCCCCCAGCACTCCAAAAAGTAAGGAGGCTGGGGGGGATTAAATTTAAAAAAAAAATGTGTGTGTGTGTGTGTGTGTTAGTGTTTGTTTGTTTGTGTTAGTGTGTGTGTGTGTCAGTGAGTGTGTCTGTTATTGGGTGTGTGTCTGCTAGTGAGTGTGTTACTGTGGGTGTCTGTTACTGAGTGTGTTTGATGTCTGTTAGTGAGTGTGTGTTTGTCAGTGAAAGTGTATGCTTTGTAAGTGAGTGTGTATGTATGTCAGTAAATGTGTGTGTCTGTTAGCTAGTGTGTATGCGTCTGTTTGTGAGAATGTGTGTGTGTGTGTCTCTTCAGCATTTACCTTTCTCCAGCGTCGGACTCCCTTGGCGCTGGGGATCCCTCCGCCTCTCAGCTTCGAATGCACATGTGCGGCAAAAGCGCGCGCGCATTTAAACCGCCCATTGGAAAGCATTACTCAATGCTTTCCTATGGACGTTCAGTGTCTTCTCACTGTGATTTTCACAGTGAGAATCGTGGAAGCTCCTCTAGCAGCTGTCAATGAGACAGCCACCAGAGGCTGGATTAACCCTCAGTGAAACATAGCCGTTTTCAGCTGCAGGGTTAAAACTAGAGGGACCTGGCACCCAGACCACTTCATTGAGCTGATGTGATCTGGGTGTCTGTAGTGGTCCTTTAAGTGTGTGTGCATACCGCGGTCGCAGCCCTGCAATCCCTGCGACCAGGTGCCCGCCGCCATGTGTTGCGGCCCCGACCCGCACCGAGTAAGCGTGGGGGGGGTGGGGGACAGGCACTATAACCACTTCAATATGATTGTCCCTGTGTGGCTCATGGCTTTCCTGATAGTAAAACACAACTGAGTTCACTAAATACCAACTAGGCTGTGTATGAATGTGTATCAGCTGTGTTATAGCTGTTATCAGTTTATTGAGCAGTTCCTATCATCCTATGCGGTTACTAGACCTGTTTGTCTTGGATAAACTACTTATCCATTAATTCCCCTGCTAAGGGACTATGCAGAGCTTGGAGACACTGAACATCAGTGACCCAGAAATCACATCTAGTGGTCGTCTGAATGACAGCCACTGGAGGTATCCCTAGGCAGCAGTGTAAACACTGCATTTTCTCTGATGTTTACATGAAAAAGGCCTGCAGGGACAGGCAGAAGACACCAGAACAACTATATTAAGCTGTAATTGTTTTGGTAATTATATTGTCCCTTTAAGTAATGCATTAAAAACTATGAACGGTTAAGATTTGACATAGACAATCCCTTTACAGCAGCTATTAAAGTATGAGTTAATTTATAACTCTGTGCTAGATATCATTGGATGCAGGAGTGTTAAGCTGCAGCAAAGGTTACAGAAATACTATAAGGGTGGAGTTCAGATATATTTACACGTCAGCATACCATTATAACGCCGGTGTGTATCTTTCCAAGAAAAGTTGTAAACGCAGAGTTATTACAGGTACATTCAGCTAAGAATTTACCATACTAATATATGCCATTAGTCAACTTTACGTGCCACTTTATTCATGCATTAATTTCCTCAATTTCTTTTAAAATTCCATTTCAACGGTTTTTATTATTATAAAAGAAAGTGACATTCATGTAGAAAAATCATACATTATCTTTAAATTGTTTTGGGTTTGGTGGTGTCATTCTGAAAATGGGCCCTGTCAAACCATCCCAGGTTAGTTTCCAGGGGTCCCACATCTGGGGCACCAGGAAAGGGCATGCATTCAGCACAGCACAGAACAAACTCATCAAAAGACACACATGACCTATGCAATATGCTGTCAAAGAATTAAGGCAATGCCCTGAGAATTTAAAAGTGATCTGCCTGTGTACTATGCTTACAAGCACCCTTTTTTCAAGCTATCCTGCACTTTCCTAGTTGGAACACTCCTTCGCCTTGCCATAGGCCCACACAACCCTTTGTATATTTCATACCTCCCACTGTTGGTAGTTATGATACAATGGCTGCAGTTTAGACTGAAACAAAAAGTAAACCTATATATTTTATATATTGTTTATTTTTTTAATCTGTTGAAACACTTCATAGGTTTTCAATCTTTTTACATCAACATATAACTATTAATAAATATGACAAGAACGTCTGTCTTTTAAACCATGTTTAAGTCGTAGCATTGGCATATCTATCTACTAAGTGATGGTCGGTCACAGGAACCTCATTGTAAAAATAAGACACTCCAGCTGAGTGTCCACCTTAACTACCATTCATCCTCTGAATTATCTTCATAACTGGAGCTTTGCAGAGACATGGTTTGATGGAAAAGCCTTAAAGGGTCAGTCTAAAGACCAAAACCATATCAATTTAAGGAAGCAGATTTGGTGCATAAATTCTGGCCATACAGTCTCTCTGCTACTTAGTAGTTATATAAAACTTTATTTACACCGCCATAGCCATACCTTGTCAATGTCTTCACATTGTCTGAAAAGATATATCCATTTAGACTGTATGCTACTTTCAGGGGGAGCTCTGGGGGTTATCTCCCTGCACAGAGCTGCAAAGCATGAAACGCTTCATAAAACATTGATCCTTGCCACCACATGCCTTTTCCTCTTTCTATATTCATCCATTTTTTGCACCTCCCCAGTTCTGTAATTTAAACTAAAATTTTTTTAAAAGCACTGACATCACCTATACCGTGTTAACCTGTTTTTCCATGAGATTTATTTATATTAAAGATTTTGTAAACAACTTTATAATTCAGTACAAACAAGAGCGAACTTTGCAAATGAGGAAGATATATAGAAACACTGTTTCATACCACGCAACATTCCAAATGGACAAAAAAAAGGACACTTTCATTTTAGAGGTGTGAGTGGTGGAGTGGCCTGGGCAGGGCTCTTGAGGAATTTTAGGTGAGTCACTCATAACAAGTTATGCAACAAAAATTTAATTTAAAACAAGAACAATGTATATTATTTACACAGATTGATTTCTAAACACATTTGTAGTTTAAAAATAGATTACTGGGGCAGAGCCTGACTGGCAAGCAGAGTGGACGCATGTAAGGCGAGCTCCTGTGCAACAACTGCTAAATAAGCTTTATTCCTTCCAAAATACAGTTTTCTGCTCTAAGCTACCAAGTTTCTCACTGCATGGTGGGGAATCTGGCAAATCGATTGGTACCGGCCTCAGTACTTTCCTGCACCGGATTACCCTCCCCTCACTCGCTGCGGCACTTAGGTCTGTCAGGCGTCTGGGCCACAATAGAAGCAAGACAGCAGTCTAAGCTGCCGACCTGCTATCAAACCTCAGCCACATGTCCACAAGCCACTCACCCACTCCAATCCACGTTGCCCTCAAGGCCTCCTGGAGGCCTGCCTAATCACGGAGCACTTTTGCCTCCACGGCAGTGACCAAGAGAACAAGGCGCTAGCCAGCTCTCCAGCCCTGATGCTACTCAAAGCCCAACAATCAGGTACACTAACTCCTCAAAATGGCAGCTCCAGCAGTAGCACGGATCTGGGGACATCAGAGTAAGGCTCACCATACGTGCTCCCATGCTACACACGCCTATACTCGAGGTGTCTGAGTGCCCAGCAGTCTCTACTCAAGCTGGGGATCGGGTGAAGATGCAGGGGGCTCACGGTGGCTGCCCCGAAGACATCCTACTGGCTCACTTTTCATATGGTGAACTCCTGTATTTTCTTTGCTTTGACTCTATTTGCTTTTTATATTCTTTGCAGTACCAGTCCACTCTTTGTTTATGTTCTACTTTCCTAAGAAAAGTTTACCTAGCAAGTTAATATGTCTCTCGTAACTAAAACGCAAGGATATGTGCCCTGTTATAACGCTAGGACTTCTCATCTATCCAATGACATACCCTCGATAATGGTATGTTTTAATTAATTTAAAAATTGTGAAGTAATATATCATGTCATGATCCTGTCTGCTTTAAACTGCCTGTAATTGCTATTGTGGCAATGCATGACTGCTTGTTAACTTTTGCCAGCAAAAATAAAAACTTTAAAAAATAAATAAAAAGATAGATTACTGTGAATACTAGGTGTGGCACTCTGTTATAAATTCAGACACACCACCAATATGAACGTCACAGAACAAAGGGACATTAGGATAGAAAAGAGGGACGGAGTGATATAGGCTTTAAAATAGGGACACTTGGTCAGTATGCTGTTTAATGTCATCCTTTTTCTATGTGCTAACCGCCATGTGCACACAGGGCTGGTGCAAGGATTTTTGCCGCCCTAGGCAAAAGAAAAATTTTCTGCCGACCTCCCCAAGTGACATCACATTGCCCCACCCATATAAACAGGCATATGAACTAACGCCAGTGCTGCACACAGTATGTGTTTACATTAAAAAGCCTGCAGGGACAGGCTATAGACACCAGAACATTAAGGTGCAGTGGTTCTGAGGACTATAGTGTCCCTTTAATGTGAGGTAAATTAGAGATTAGTGTCACTAATAATATACTGGATTGCCTACTTACAACCAGATGAGGATGATGATGGGCTCTGGCTGCCGTCTGGCTCCAGTGGTCTGGTGTAGAACGGGCTCTCTGGAGGCTGTTTGTAACTGTGGTCACAAAAGTCAATGTTCTGGGAAAATGGGAAGCAGCTGTGTTTTTTTGGGCCCCTTGCACAGCTCAAGGTCTGGGCCCCCAGGGCCTGACTGTGAGTATGCCCATAAGGCCCATCCATAAGTCCACCTATATGTTCCACCCATGAGTTCGCTCACATGTGGTGGAGTGGGTAGGGGATGTGTTATTGTAGAGGATCTAAAGTGTGTGCTTATGGAATGTAGTGTATAGGGACACCAGTTTATGTCGGTGATGCAGTGGATGCAGTGTGTTTTTGTGTAAGGGATAGAAAGCAGTGTGTGTTTGTGTATAAAGGATGTATTGTGTGTTTCTGGATGTGTGTAAGGGATGCATTGTGTTGATCTTCGTTTATATGTGTAAGGGATGTAATGTGTGTTTCTGTGTATGTAAGGGATGCAGTGTATGTATCTGTAAGGGGTGCATTGAGTGTGTGTAAGATGCATTGTGTTTCAGTGTGTGTAAGGGATGCATTGTGTGTTTCTGTGTGTAAGGAATGCAGTGTGTGTTTCTGTGTATGTGTGCAAGGAGGTTCATTGTCTTTGTGTGTAAGGGTTGCTTTGTGTGTGTGTTTCTCTGTGTGTAAGGGAAGCATGGTGTGTTTCTGAGTGTGTATGGATGCATTGTGTGTTTCTGTGTATGTACAGGGATGCATTGTGTGTGTGTAGTGTGAAATAGAGAGTTTGTGGGGTAGGATAGGGGCTGAGTCCTACCAGCTCCTTTTTGCCTCTCTTTCCCTCCTTCCTCAGCCTCTCTCCCCTCTTGTCCCTTAGAGCTCTGCCCTGCCCCACTGTCCCTTAGGGATCTCCCCTGTTCCTTAGTGCTCTCCCACCCTGTCCCTTACTGCTGTATCCTGCCCCACTGTCCCTTGTTGCTCTCCCCTGCCCCCCAATCCCTTAGAGCTCTCCCCTGTCTGTTATTGGTCTCTCCTCTCTCATGTCCCCACACCCCCCAAAGTGATCTCCCATCTCTCCCCTCTCCCCTCTCCCCTCCCCCTCCACCCCTCTCTCCTTCCCTCATCTCACCCACTCTCGTTTCACCCTCTCTCCCCTCCCTCTCCCCCCCGGCTGCTGGCTATACCTAATGCGTATGGGCTGTATGTAACGTGCTGGCTGCCATTTGGTTCACAGTGAGAAAAAGTAGCCAACAGAGGGAAAACGAGGAGGGAGCAGTAAAAACTAAAATTCTATATATTTTAAATAAAAGAGAATATATTTATTTTTATTTACTGCTTTATTTATTTTATTTTTTACTTTTTCTCTCTCTTGCTCAATTCTCACTAGACCTGTGAATAAAATCAATATTTAGTGATTTAGTGACAGTGCGCTATCCAATAATCATCTTTTTCTTCCCCCTTTAATCATCTCTTATTTTATACCCGCAGGCAGAAATAACATCACAAATAAAAACGAACATGATTGGCCATTGTGCAACTTGTCTGTTTTGTGATTTGGCTAAATTTTGGCTCAGAGTTTGGGATGTTGATCAATCAACCTGAACCAAATTCAGACAAACAGCAGTTCAGTTTTTTTGTTCTGATCTTTTCTGGTTGAATGTTAGAGCTAAACTAAAGTTATGTAATGAAATACAATGTACAGACACATGCAGAACAAATATATACATTTAATGATGACAGATTATTACCTAGTTCATTTATTCCAATTTTAGATAAAGGTCATAGAGAATTGCTATGGTCAGCATTCCTCAAGATAAACAGAGCAGTCCTCAAGGAATTTAATACGTATTGGCTAAAATAACTGTGGGTGTAAGTATTAAGTGAGTGCTAAAGGGTAATTTTAAAAGAAAAAAAAAGTAGATAAGATATTGCTTACATTACAAATAGCTTCTAGGGAACGTTCATCACCACAAAATAAACACAAAATTGTATTTTACAAAATCCATTAAACAAGTGACATCTGTTTTTAAAAGAAATCCGTCTAATGATATTCAGACAGTTTAAAGGCAGATGGAAAAATTCAATAGGCAAATTATATTTTCCAAACCTGTACTGACATACAGAGAGCTTGTTTTTATACATTGTTCTATAGCAATAATACTTGGTACAAATGAAATGTAATATACAGTATACAATGAATGAAAGAAAGCATCAGTTAGTTCTATTAAACATTTGTACACAATAGACAGGTTGGTAGATCCAAGCAGATCGTGTCCAAGAATTGGATGCAGTTCTCGTTAACCAGGAGCTAAATTGGAAATAATTATGTAATGTCGTTCGCAAGTAATCAGCTATATGGGGAATAAAGAAGGACTATATAGCACAAAAAGTCCTTCACTCATTTACCATTAATTTGTATTACTACAGCCAATTTATTAAGAAACTACGGAAAACTTACAAAATAAAAAGAGAATCTCACACTTGCCAATGTATATATAAGACAATGCTATATTATTTCTAACTGGCAACCTTATTCTGGCAATTGTTTTTTATCAAAGTGAGAGAAAAAAACAAAAAACTAAAAGTTATAGAAGTCAGAGGATTGGCAGAAAACATCAGACACTTTTGCCTGGGAAATGGTGCACAAGAAAGACTTTCAAAATATTATCTATTTTACTGCATTATCCCTTTAATGCATTTATAAATGGGTGTCTCTTTAAATGTTATAACCTTTTTTATAATCCTCTTTAAACACAATCCTTTAAAAAAATAAAATAAAATAAAAAAGATTATAATATTTTAAATGTAGTTATAGCATAAAAGGATGTGCTAACTGGCTATTAAACGATTTTAATAATAATCACACTGCTCTAAGGAATGGAGACTGTTTCTCTCTGGGATCAGTTCAATTGTTGCTCAACACTGAAAAACAAAAAAAGCTCAAGTCCACTTTAAGATTAAAATATTTAAAAATTTGAATTTAAAATGAAAAATATACTTTTAGTCCACCCACAGGGTCGCCCCCGAGTCCACCACTGAGTCCGCCCCCAGAGATGCAGTGTGTATACAGATAGTGGTGTGTGTAGTGGATACAGAGTGCGTATGTGAAGGGGATGTGGTGTGTGTATTTGTGTACTGGATGTAGAGTGTGTGTATAGTGAATGCAGAGTGTGTGTGTGTTTGTTTAGTGGATGTTGTGTTTGTGTCTATTAGATGCAGTGTGTGTAGTAAATGCAGAGTGTGTATTAGATGTGGTGTATATAGTGAATGCAGAGTGTGTAGTGGATGTAATGTGTGTATATTGAAGGCTGTTTGTGTATATTAGATGTAGTGAATGTGGAGTGTGTGTTTGTGTCATGCATTTAGTGTGTGTGTTTGTTTAGTGTAGGTACAGTGAATGCAGTGTGTGTTTGTTTAGTGTAGGTACAGTGAATGCAGTGTGTGTTTGTGTAGTGTGTGTACAGTGAATGTAGTGTGTGTTTGTGTACTGTGTACAGTGAATGCAGTGTGTGTACAGTGAATGCAGTGTGTGTTTGTGTAGGTATGTAATGTGTGTAAAATGGGGGTTGGGAGGTGCACATTAAATTTTTTTTTTATCTTCTGTGCCCTATTGTGGTTTCTGTCCCCAGTACTCTTTAGTGCATTTCTTGATTCCTTGGTATTGAACTTGGCCTTGTTACTGATCCTGTATATATGTTTAACCCTTTCCTGTGTTTGCTTGTTTGACAGATTACCGTGTACCCGATTCTGGCTAGTTCTTGTTTTTGCTCTCCGTTATCCTGACCTCGGCTTGCTTTTCTCTCGGTCTAATGTTAAGTCCAGCTATCCTAAGGCCTGCTAATACGTTTAATTTCCTTTATTACGTTCATTGCTATCCTAAACGCTGCATGCTGGGGTTTTACTTAGTGATAAACATGAAAGAGTACACACAAAAAAAACGTGCTTTGTTTAAATGTATTTAAAGGAATATTATAACATTTCCTTTAATTGCACTAGAATGTCAAATTATCAAATATCTGTAGCAATCTACTATGCTTTCAATAATCAGAACCAAGTAAATTTGAAAACCAAGAGTAGATTTACCATTATCCCAAATAAGAAATAGATGTAAAATGGTAAAAGCAGAGAGCAATAAACTAAATGTTCTGGTGGCTTCTATTGGATTCCAAAGTCCAGATTAGATTGTCCAACTATGAGACAGGTCTACCCCTTTTGAAATCACATTTTGATAAATCTCTCCGATACAGTCACGGAAAGCACCAGTGCCAAAAGACTGTAGCAGTGTGAGTATTGCATTACATAGAAGGAGCCATAAATGATGACTGTTTATACTTTCTAATCACAGTTGACTTCCTCAGACTGAGAGAGAGCCTGTGCTTTTTAACAGTTCAGATCTAAATTTTATAACAAGAGAAAAAAAAAACGGAAAAAAAAAAACCTGTAAGACTTGTCAAATTATAAGAAGCTGCACAGCCTTCGTATACATGCAAGAGGACAAGACTTTCCTAGAGGCTGCACAACTCCAACAATCAATCTGCATAGTCTTATTGATATCAAGCTGCTGACATGTGTAACAAAAGCTGTATGCAATAAAAGGGACTTTATAGGCACGCACCCAGACCACTTCATCCCAATGAAATGGTCTGGGTGGCATGCCCCCATCTTTTTAACTCTCCAAATGAATACGCTGACACTTTGCAGGAACATCAAAGTTTACAGTTGCATGGTTAACATGCCTTTAGTGGCTGTCTTCCTGACCGTTACTAAAGGCATTTCCACCCCAATAGCCAAGTCTCAGCTATTCATTCATATGTTCTCAAAGAGTTCCAACCCTTTACACTGCAAATCTCTGAAAGTAAATCCAAAACTTCCAGTTGCCATTCAGTGAATATAGAAACAGAGCATAAATATTTGTGCAGGTATTGCGTTTATAGCAAATGCTCTGGACCAGGAAAAGGCTGAGAAATATATGGCAATTGTTGTGTCCCTATGGGTTTTCATATCGTTTTTAGATAGTCCATGATTTCACATTCGACTGTCAGTTTTTTTGGCCCCACTGCAGTATACTTCATTAATGTTTTCTGCGCAAGGTAATTGCTAAAAAGAAATTGCCATGTCTTTTTTTTATTTTTTTTATGTAATTAGTCAAGACTGTGTACACGAGTGTGTGAAATTACATGGTAAACCGTGCTTGGCAAGCATTGCTCGAACATAAGGGGGGAACTTACAGTTGCACGGATTTCTGCAAATGATAAGAGCCGATTGCAAATAAATAGCAGATTTCCTTGCAAAATAATCTAAACTAGGAACATTGGGAGTTATGGTGCTTGTAGTGTCTTATTAAAAGGAACACTATAGCCACCAGAACAATTACAGCATATTGTATTTGTTCTGGTGAATATAATCATTCCCTTCAGGCTTCTTGCAGTAAACATTTGTATTTTCAGAAAAAATGCGGTGTTTAAATTACAGCCTAGGGACAACTTCACTGACCACTCCTCAGATGGCTGCTAGAGGTGCCTCCTGGGGAAGTGTTCTGCATGGGAACACTGAACTTTACTCATAGAGATGCATTGATTTAATACATCTCTATGAGGAGATGTTGATAGGCCGGGGCTGTGTTTGACTTGTGCTGGCTCTGCCCCTGATCTGCCTCCTTGACAGTCTCAGCCAATCCTATGGGGAAGCATTGTGATTGGCTCAAATAATCACTTCTGATGATGTTAGCCAAGCAGGCAGATCAGGAGGAGAGCCAGCAGCAGCAATCTTGACTAAAAAGAAGATTTTACTATATTTAGGAAGGGCTGGGGGCCAGGTGGGCTAGATGGTTTTAACACTATAGGATCAGGAATACATGTTTGTGTTCCTAACCCTATAGTGTTTCTTTAAATATATGTGTTCATTACTTGGAATACATGTCCCCTTCCTAAAAAAACAACAAAACAAAAAAAACAGTAAACAACCCAGAACAGGGAAGACTGACGAGTATCACCAAGCTCTGCCAATCAAATGCTTTTTATAGAGAAACTTTAAGCATTGCAACACTAAACGTGTTTTAATTACTGAAAGTCTAAAACGAGGAAGTTTGCCTAGAGGCTGATCAAAGCTTACAAGTGAGAAAGGCAGCACTGATGGGTGCTGGTGAACTAACCTCAGGATTAAACAATCCGAAACCGTTTAAACCCCGAAGGAAAACTAGCACACAGGCACTCCTGTCCTCCTAACAACTACATTGAGATAAAGTTGTTATGGGTTGGGAGTGTTCCTTTAAATAATGTGCCTATATGTTGAACACAGCAAGATAATGTGTGTAAATATTAAACAGAGTCATAAATATGTACAATTATTAAACTATTGCATGCATTAAAAAAAAACCTTCAATGTGTTCAAAACTATAATGGTTAGAAACACATAATTTCATACTTTGACATAAAGCTTAATGGGAGTAGTAATACAGTAGATAAGACCTATAGACTGAATAGTAAACCAGGATACTAAAATACTAAAAAAAGTTTTCTATTTCCCAAAAATGATACAACACTGAGTCATTACTAGCATATAATGATAAACATACAACCAAAGTTCCTTCCTGAAACATCTTTACTTTAATAAAACAATAGGGCACTGGCGGTAAGCATTAGGTTAGAATTTTTAATTTTTATAATTATGCTGCAAAATTCCAACTGGACCATTTCAATAGGTAACAATAAAGGCAACACTAACTTATGGAATGACCAAATGTCTGTTGTACTTAAAAAAAAGAAAAAAGAAAAAAAAAAAGAAAAAAAAGGTATTTCTCATGTTAGTACAGGTATAAAACTACTTCCTCCGTTTTCTTGATTGCAGTAAGCATGCATAAATAATAATGCACTCATTCAAAAGACTACAAAAGGGAGCAAAATCACAGCAGAGTTGGCTCAGAGGTAGGACAGTGTCCCTAGCACCTGTAAGACCTAAATCACATCTCACTGCAAACAGTGCCACTGGGCATCCATAAAACACCGAATCCCCAAAAATCACACACAGAGAGAAAGAGACCCGATATGCTGGGGATGGCAACCATGAATACAAAACTACCCCTGCGTGGTATTTACAGTCTGAGTGTACAATGCCAATTGCATGCCATCATCACTGGGTCACATCATGGGGCACTTTTACCAAAGCAGATACCAGACCAGGGGGATTTAAACAAAGTGGGATTTAAAGTGGTACTCACAGTGAAGGCTGCCAGTGAGTGGGACATGAGTGCTGGCAGTGAGCAGGCTGGCACTCTTGGCACAGACAGTGTGGCCTCCCGTGCTCCCTGTGGCTAGTGTCCTGGTCCTGTTGCTGTGTGTGTCCGCTTCCTTTCACTTTCTCAGGGTCTCTTAGTCCTGACGTGTCTGAGATGGCCCCTCCTCTGTGTGTGCAGTCACTGTCAGGACTGATCCTCCCTCCTCCCCATGGCTCCTTATTCAGAGGATCATGTGCTGAGAGCTGGCTGATAGCACAGGCTGACTGACCCTTCCATAGAAATCAGGCCAGAGCTGTATTTCTAGTTGTGATGTGGAAAACGAATGGTTTCCTTATTTACAGAACCAGTCTGTCTGCATTTCTCATGGCAGGTAATGGCTGGTAAGGACTAATGAACATGTTCACTCAGGGTTTTGGTCACTAAGCACTGAATTGTATAGAATTAAAAATACAGAATATAGGCCACATTTTCTGTATTTTCAATTTTCTCCAGTTTAGTCGTTTTGCTAATTTTTATATTTTTTAAATGTGTTATCCAACTGTTTAGGGGTTTATTCACTAAGTATTTATTTCAAAATTAAGCAACAAATTACCTAGAGACCACCTTATACTTCCTATTTACACTGTCCCTAGTGCTGTCTATCTTTTGTATTTTCTCTGACAATCCCCCATGACGTTATAGACGAAATTTCTGCTGCGTTATGCCAGGTATTATTATCATTCCACTTGATAAAGCTTTTTTGTAAGGATAAATGCATTGTGGATGGTTACTTTTGTTTTATTTTTTTTAAATTTATTTTATAGTTAAGTGTTCTTGCATGGCAAGACCACTTACTATTATCTCACATATATATTATTCTTATTATTATAGCCAAATTTAGCACCCTAACTCCTCCCACAGTTTTAACACTACATAGACAGTAATATACCGAAACGTGCGGATTGTTCCTGATTGGTGTGCTATTACTTTGTGGAACGTTTCGCCGAATGGTTCAAGAAATATCGTCATTTTTGTGGCGAAATTGGTCCCATAGGAATGAACGGCGGAATGTTCAAAACTAGAGTGGGAGCTGACAAAAGCTAGAGTGGGAGCTGAAAAATCAGGACATGATTTCTAAACTGCCACCACTCCCTCACTTTCAAGCCCACCTACACAAATCTTATATCATAACGTCCAGCTATCCCTGCTGCCACTAAAAATGTCCACGGCTCAGCCATAGTCCTGATAGTTTTCACGAGGACGTCAACACGCTTAGAGCCCGCATAAACGGGGCATGAGCGTTACCAGGAAACAGTGGTTGTGAATAGTGATGTCCCGAACGGTTCGCCGAACAGTTCGCCGCGGACGGTGAACATATGCGGTAAACTTTGACCCTGTACCTCACAGTCCGCAGACACATTTCAGCCAATCAGCAGCAGACCCTCCCTGCCAGACCCTCCCACCTCCTGGACAGCATCCATTTTACATTCATTGTGAAGCTGCATTCTTAGTGAGCTGTCCAGGAGGTGGGAGGCTCTGGGAGGGAGGGTCTGCTGCTGATTGGCTGGAATGTGTCTGCTGACTGTGAGGTACAGGGTCAAAGTTTACCGCATATGTTCACCGTCCGCGGCGAACCGTTCGGGACATCACTAGTTGTGAACACTGATTATCATCAAACAGCACTCCAACCACACAACAGTTACTCAAGCCACTCCACCCAGTTACTCCGCCCACTCCAGTTGTAGACTACTGGTGGAGGCAAGAACACTTCACACAATTTCCCCAGAAATTTTTGCTTTTCTAGAAATAAAGTGTTATTTTGCTTTTACCGTTTGGTGTTGCCATATATTTATTTTTTTCTATTTTATTTTTTGTCATATTTTTACTATTATTATATTATTTTCTAAAAAAACAAAAAGGTACAACTGGGGCACCAGTAGGCACCTGCTCTCCCCACATTGCAGCTGGCAGCAGCGAGGGAGCACAGTCTGTTCTTCGTGCTCCTCACTTCTCGCCAGTGCCCTCTGTAGTGATGCCGGGCATCGGAATATGATGTCATTCCGGCCCGGTATCACTAACCTCTGCACGCGAAGGAGCAGGAAGAGAGTCCTCTAGAGAGAAGATCCCCACTGGACCCCAGGTAGAGGCCTAACTCCAGCTCACAAAGGTAGGGAGCAATCAACAATAAATAAAATGATTTGTGAGTGTATGCAAGAATGTGTGTGTGTGTCTGTCTGAGTGTGTATCTGTCAGTGAGTGTGTGTGTGTATGTGTCAGTGAATGTGTGTCCGTCAGTGTGTGTGTCTGTCAGTGAGTGTGTGTCTGTCGGTCAGTGTTGCGATGGATGCAGCTAGTACTGGGATTTAGTAGAGTGGGGACTGGTATTTATAGAGGGGAGTGCATGGGGTTTAATAGAGGGGGATGCTGTGAAAGTTTCTATGAAAATTTAAGTTTTAGTTTTTTTGCAGCCCACATAAACTTAAAACTTGTTTATTTGACCCATGCCAGCCTTTGAGTTTGACATGCTTTTCCTAGACTATTTAAATACCAGTAATGTGGAAGGCTTGCTGCTGGCTTTGGACGCAGAATAAGCCTTTGACAGATTTAATTGGCTTTATATGAAATCTGTCCTGGAGAAATGTGTCTTCCCCTCTATGTTTATCACAGCGATCATGGTTTCATACACCTCCCCAGAAGCTAGCATTAGCATTACAGGGTCTATATCTCCACCCTTTCAAATCACAAATGGAATGAGACAGGGATGCCCCCTGTCTCCCCTACTCTTTATTGTCTGCTTAAAGCCCCTAGTACACACAATAAGACAAAATCCAAATATCCACGGAGTCACTATAAATGAGCATCACCATAAACTACCATTATTCAGTGATGATGTACTCTTAACGCTTACTCAACTGAACATCTCCCTTCCCAACCTCATGCCCATATTGAAATTCTTCTGTTCCATTTCAAACTTGATACCAAGTTTAAAAAGGGCTTTCAACTGACTGGAATACAGAGTCGGTAGCCTATTTGGGAGAGGGAGTCTCGAAAACTATACACTCCTTGTATAAGCTAAATCACGTGCCCCTCTTAGAGGTGATCCACAGGGAGCTAGACTCATGAAAAGATACAATGATCCCATAGGCCGAGCGGATAAATGCTATGAAAATGATGATCTTACCAAAATTAGTTTACCTATACTATACGTTACCTATTGACATCCCGTCTGCTTATTGTATTAAAGTTCAGTCCATATTTGCCAACTTTATTTGAAAAAGAGAGAGCATGGATAGCCAAAAACACCCTTCACAGACCATTAAAAGTGGGGGGAATGGGTGAACTTCATGTTGCAAGCTATAGACTGTGAGCCATACTGGAGCAAGCAGTGAATCTTCACGCATTTAGAGAGCAATTACTGTGGGTAGATATGGAACATGCACTATTGCCAAATAACTCACTCCTAGCATATATGTGGTCCCCCTCCAAAATGGTGAAATCACATATCTTTTTTAACACTACGAAAATGACCATTCTGGCATGGGACAAGATACGGTCTATGCATCAGAACCCTCTTGAATTCCATGAACTGACTCCATTGAGGGCCCTGTCCACAGTCCTACCATGGCTCCCACTGGCCTTATGGGAACGAGTTGGTATTACCAGAATCTCCCAGTTTCTGGTGGGTGATAAGGTTACACCCTTTGCAGATCTACAACAGGCATACAACCTACCGCCAGGGTATGTGTTTCAATACATACAAAATAAGAGTGTATTACTTGACCATATGGACATAGCTACGGAAGATGATTAGGGAGGTCAGGGAGAAAAACAATGACTTTTATCTGCTTGTTAGAAAAATCCCCTTAGACCTAAGTTACTATTGCTGTGTTACAACGCAATATCCAACCACTCAGAATCAGGTAAATGCTTTAGCAGGACAAACCGCATGTTTATCCCACATTGAGGCCCACAAAAAATGTATGTACCGGTGGTACCTGACCCCAGACAGGCTAAATAAAATATACCATTGCCACCTCAGATAGATGTTGGAGATGCCTCACACAGAAGGGCACAATGCTCCACATATGGTTGGGATGTGAACTTATACAACCACTGTGGCTGATGGTTACCAAACTGCTAAGTTCTATCTAAGTTTGAGGCATGTCTGTGGTTGGACCTTCCTACCCATTTGTCGTTTCATGAGAAAGCGCTGGTTTTGCAGGTGATATTGTCAGCTAGACCCCTTATCGCTGTTAACTGAAAATCAACTATATGCCCTACTGAGACATGTCTTATGGACAGGATACGGTTGAATTCTATATATGAAATGCCCTCTGCAGTGTCATCAAGACAAAAACTCGCTACCTCTCAAATATGGAAGCCGTGGTGCCGCTACTACAGATTTGAGCCCCCATAGAAATGTGAAATATGAAGGAGAGCTTTGGCTCGACCACACATATACACAAAAAAATTATGTTTATATATACTTATATAACATTGATACAAAGAGGCTGCAAACCCCTTACCCTCTCTGCACTACCCTCTCAGCACACTTGACCACTCTACTTCTCTAACCTCATACCCTTTTACTTCCTTTAACTCTATACTTTCCTTCTGTGAGTTACTTCACTCTCTACCCCCAGCTCATTGTAAACTTTTTCCTTATGGTTCTTCTTCTGTTTAACCCCTTAAGGACTGAGCCAAATGTACACATTGTGAACAAAACAAAACTTAAACAAAACCTGGTATATTAAATGCACCCACCCTTATTATATATCATTTTATTCAGGGGAAACAGGGCTTTAATATCAAATATTTAGCTATGAAACATAATTTAATATGAAAAAATGGGAGAAAATAAGAAATTTTTTTAGTTCTACATGACATTTTAACTGTCAATGTCATAATACTGTTTGCTTTTACTGCAATAAAATAAACATATTTGTATTCAGCAAAGTCTCATGTGTAAAACAGTACCCCCTATGTACAGGTTTTATGGTGTTTTGGGAAGTTACATGGTCAAATATAGCACGTTACATTTGAAATTGAAATTTGCCAGATTGGTTACGTTGCCTTTGAGACTGTATAGTAGCCCAGGAATGAAATTTACACCCATAATGGCATACCATTTGCAATAGTAGACAACCCAAGGTATTGCAAACGTAACCAATCTGGCGAATTTTAATGTGAAAAATGAAACACAAGCCTTATATTTGACTCTGTAACTTTTGAAAACACCATAAAACCTGTACATGAGGGGTGTACTGTTGTACTCGGGAGACTTCGCTGAACACAAATATTTGTGTTTCAAAACAGTAAAAAGTATCACAGCAATAATATCGTCCGTGTAAGTGCTGTTTGTGTGTAAAAAAAATGCAAAAACCGTCACTTTTACAGGCGATATAATCTTTGTAATACCTTTTACTGTTGTGAAACACTAATATCTGTGTTCAGCGAAGTCTCCCGAGTAAAACAGTACCCCCCATGTACAGGTTTTATGGTGTCTTGGAAAGTTATAGGGTTAAATATAGTACTAGCAAATTAAATTCCCTATACTTTCGGCATGGGTTGTCAGGAAGGTCCCGCTAATTGTAATTAATTAAAATACCTAATTATGTAAAAATATTACATAAATATATATGTAGAATTAATGTGTGTGTATATATATATATATATATATATATATATACGTATGTGTGTGTATATATATATATATATATATATAATTTTTTTAAATATTTTTATTTATATAAAGGTGTATATATGTAGTGATATATACGTATATATATATATATATGTATATAGATATATATATATTATTTCGTGTATTTTGATATAAATATATATATTAATATCACAATACAGTTACAACAAAATAACACACATCTACGGTATATATTTTTTAATTATTTATTTAATTTACTTTTTTAGCGTATTTAATTTTTTTTTATATTATATATAACAATTATATATATAATCAGTATCAGTCTACGTGTAATTTGATATTAATATATATATATATATATATATATATATATATATAATTATATATATATATTAATAGTAAAATACACCTAGACAGTGTATTTTATTTGATTTCCAGCCAGGGGACTGCCTGCCATTACAGGCAGTCCCCCTGCTGGCAATGCAGCAGCCAGCTAACCCGGCCATGTGATTGTGGGGGGGGTGGGGGGACGGGCGGAGGCAGCATCCGCCACGGGGGACTCTCTGGGATCACCGGCGACCGGGTAAGTAACAAAAACTGTGAGGCCGTACTATTACGCCCTGCGGCGTTTAGAGCCGCTTAGAATAGGGCGTAATAGTATGCCCTCCGGTTTTAAGGGGTTAAGGGCTAACGAGATTTACAGTGTTTTTAAGGAAAATACTTCCCAATACCTTAAGTGATTCTGTAAAGACAAATGTGTAAAATATAACCGCTAATATTGTGGTTTGTTTTAATTCTGTTTTTATTAGTATAGCAGCTAGAACACTATGTGGGTGCTCCAAAAATCACCCACTAGTTAAATTGTACAAAATACACACAGTACCAAGTATAGAAGTGGTTAACCCCTAAACCGCCTGGTGGTTTTAGTGCAGCGCTGTATAGTGCAATATATTGACTCACCCTTAGGAATTCTGGGTAATTGGAGTCATATAAAAAGGAAAAATAAAAACATATAGTGTAAAGCACAAGCACATGCCGCGTATATGTATGTATGTATATATATATATATATATATACACTGCTGTGTGTGAGGGTGCTGGTAGTATGCTATGTGGGTGTTTGTGTGTGTGCGCTTGTGAGGGTGCTGTTAATGTACTGTGTGTGAGGGTGCTGTTTGTGTGTGAGGGTACTGGTAGTGTGCTGTGTGTTTGTTAGGGTCCTGTTAGTGTGCTGTGTGAGGGTGCTGTTTGTGTTTGTGAGGGTACTGTTAATGTGCTGTGTGTGTGTGAGGGTGCTGTTTGTGTTTGTGAGGGTGCTGTATGTGTGTGGGTGCTGTGTGTGTGTGGGTGATGTGTGTTCTGTTTGTATGGTGTATGTGTGAGGATGTGTGTGTGGGTGATGTTTGTTTGCTGTATGTGTGTGGGTGCTGTTTGTGTGCTGTATGTGTGTGTTTGCTGTATGTGTGTGTATGATGTGTGTGGGTGCTGTGTGTGTGTGCTGTGTGTGTGTGTGTGCTATATGTGTGTGTGTGCTGTTTGTGTGCTGTATGTGTGTGTGTGCTGTATGTGTGTGTGTGTGTGCTGTTTGGGTGATTTGTGGGGGTGGAGGTGGGGGAAGATTAGTTAATAAAGATCCCCCTTCCTTCTTAACTTATGTAGGGAGGGGGGACCATGCTGCTGCCTTCCCTGGTGGTCCAGTGGAGGTGGGGGCAGTTGGCTTAATATCCCCCCTCCCTTGTTACCTTATGCCGGGGAGGAGGGATCCTTTCTGCCTTCCCTGGTGGTCCTAGTGGTGAGAGTAAACTCTAGCCTGCGGGGCAACCGCGGCAACGCTCAGAACTCGCGAGAGGAACCTGGCGAAGCTGCTGGCAAGAGCTCCCCGGGTCCTCTCCAGCCTCCCTCCCTGTCGGTGGGGAGGGAGGCTGAGAGCAGAGGCGGCGCTCGGATAGATCCTGAGATCTCCCCTGCCGGTCTCAATACATAGGCGTGCCACGGGGATTAGGGTACGCACATTTATCTTGATGGATGTATTGTCCCCTTTGATGCACTCCTGTGCGCCCTTCTCGTTTTTCTGTATCCTTACAACTTTTGAACTTCAAAAATCAATAAACTACAATGGGGGGGGGGGGTAATTGGATAAACAATATACTGTATAGCCAAGATGCGACCATAGATGAGTTGTAGAATTTGTCCATACCTGCTATTTCTGGTTACATTTTGCCATTCAGACTTTTGTTTTTTACAGTTTGACTTTTGTTCACAAGTTGCTTAGAGATTACTCGCTACATCTACATTTAGCATAGGTGCAGTTTTAAGCTACCATTAGAAACAAATGAAAAGACCATTATCAACAATTGTTTAAAATTGTAGTTTGTGAAGAAGCTCTATCGTAAACTACTTTTCGTGTAATTTCAAATATATCCTCCTGGGGGCGGAGCCAAGCACCTGAACAAGACGGCCACATGTTCTATGAGCGCCGGTGCCAATAGGCGAGATATAACCCTGATTGCAGTATTACCCACGCTCCCAAAGAGCATAAATCACACCGAAAGCGTCTCTTAACAATATGGGGCGAAAAACTAAGAAATTGAGACCGTATAAGCCAAGGATGGGGATGGATATAGGAGACCTCTGGCCTCAAGCCCAGGGCACCATAGGCCCCTAAAATGTCCGCCCTCACAGACGAGGGTTCTGAAGTCTCGCATGACTTCTTCCTAGGCACAGCGGAGGAATGCTCACCTGCTCCGCGAGCCCTCAAGCCGACCACCTCACAACCGGACACATCACCGGTGACAACGGCAGTTATGAAGGATCTCCTTGCAGGCTTGCAACAAACCATCCAGGCCAATATGGCCCAAATCCGCAAAGGCCTACACGGCCTGACAAGCTGCATGGGGACCCTGGAACATAATAGCCGCCAAACAGCTCAACACACGGTACATGAGCTACAACTGCAGCAAGCTAAAATGGACTGGCGGTTTCCGGCGCTGGAGGACCAGAGGTGCAGCTTAAATCTCAAGGTGCGAGGCATACCGAATTACATCCCTGACGCAGAACTGACACATCTGATGAGACCCTGGAACATAATAGCCGCCAAACAGCTCAACACACTGCCCAATTAAAACAAGTGGTACACAAGCTACAACTGCAGCAAGCTAAAATGGACCAGCGGTTTGCGGCGCTGGAGGACCAGAGGCGCAGCTTAAATCTCAAGGTGCAAGGCATACCGCATTACATCCCTGACACAGAACTGACACATCTCATGAGACGCCTCATGCTGGCACTAATGCCACCAAAGCAAGCCAAAGCGGTGGGACTGGAGGGGCTATTCCAACTCAAAAAAACAGCCAAAGCACCGCCCGCTGCACCGAAAGACCTCATGGTACGATTCTAAAGTGGCAGAGACAAAACCATTCACCTTATCCCTTCAAGGGGATGTCACTCACATTTTATGCAGACTTATCTGGGATCACATGGCGTGGCGGAGATCACTCCAACCCTTCACTGTTCTCCTCCGTTCCAACAACATCATGTACCATGGAGGATGCCTCACACACTACTCGTGCATCATGGCGAAACAACGCACCTCATACAGGATCTTCAAGGGGCGAAGGGACTTTTGCCAACATTGGGCCTCCCACTAGACTCTGATCAAAGCACTACCACACATTCAGGCCTCCCCACCTCACACCTGGAACCTGGATAATGTGATATCATTCAAACCCAGAGGGGCCGCACTGGAGGCCTACACAGCTGCCACCACTTGACTGCCTCCTGACAGCCTGCGGAGACAAGACGACCATCCAGCCTACATCATGTTGGCTTGTTTTGTGTTTTCTTTTGTTGATAATATTATTACTGTTTTCTCTCTTTATGTTCACTCTGCCCGAGAGGGTCACCCTCTCACGGGCACCTTCATGCACAAACTGCTGCTCCCCTCTAAGCTACAGGTCCCACTGCAGCCCACAACATTGTTAGCTAAGACCAGACCCCGAAACCCAAGAGTCCATGTTGCGCCCACACACATGAGCAGATCGATACCGCTCTAACTATCCAATGCCAATAGGGTATCCCCGACGCTGCCCCACCGCACCATGCCATAACACTCTCCCTCGACGGCCACCTACCTACCTCTCCAAATACGGCTGCGGAAGAACCACCATACAGTACCACACATCTTGGCTGTAGTTCAACTTTATAGCATCACTATGGGCACTCTGAAGGGCTAAGTAAACTACATCCCTCTCTTACTGTCCCACCTAGAGGAACCAACCCAGGGCACCAAGATTACAAGCACTGGTTCCCGATCCAGGGCTGTCCCTTCAAAATTACCCCAGTATAATTCCCCCCCGCCCTCTTCAGGAGAGGGGTAATCGGTATCTACCTACTGGACCCCCCATTACCTTACCAGCAATGTACTTCAACTTGTTACGTATCATACATTATAGAAAAATTGTGCTATCTACCTCCATGCCATACTGCACTGTTAAATTGTTTGTTGTTACTGAGCCTGTCAATGTTGTTGTGGCATTGTAAGTTCTCATATGTTATACTACCCACAGCAAAAAATAAAGAATGTAAAAAAAAATCTATATACAACCTCCTGAAATTTGGTCAGGCCATGGGATCAACTGTAGGTCCGTTAAGTCATGCACTATTACTATATTAACTAGGTAACTCTTAGGTGCTTGTTTTACAAAGTAAATTATCCTGTGTTAAGCTATGTTTGATGCATTTGTTCATACATAGATTAAAAGGAATTTGATTCCTTCAACACAGCTGAAAGGGATTTGTGCTCAAGTCTATTAGATAGTTAAAACGTAAGTCAGTTCCAACATTATCTCTATTAATCATAATGTTGTATACTTGCCAATACAATCGCCTGTTTTTGTAGGGAGGTAATCCACACATGGACCATAATTTAGATTAGCCTTAAAGGAACACTCCCAAACATCTTATCATCTTAAAATCATTTAAAGAGACTCTATAGGCATCCAGACCACTTTATCTCATTAAAGTGGTCTGGACGCAGTGTTCCTGTTACCTTAACCCTACAATATAAAACATTGCAGTTTTAGAGAAAGTGTTATTATTTTTATTATTTAAATAATAAGCAAATTCCGTAGCGCTGTACAAAGTTAAGACTGCTTCTAGTGGCTGTCTACCAGAGGCGCTTCCTGCAGTTCCATGGAGACTGACTCCGTGAAACAATGCTGGATGTCCTCACTATTTGCATATGAGGATTATTACCCCATAGAAAAGCATTGCTATGGGCAGGCCTAATGCTCGTGCAGCATTCACCGCGTGTGAGCATTAGGTTGCCTGTGAGTTTCTACTATACTTTTTCTTTTCTGCATATTGAAATGCAATTAACAATAACTGCTACTACATATGTGAGACTTGCGAGTCTTGACTACAGTGACTATGAATACTGACTCTTGCGAATCCCTTTTTGATTTATCTTTGTTAAAAAAAAATGTAAAATCAGGGGCGTAACTCTGAATGTGAATAAAAATAAAAGGCCAGAAACAACGCTAAATTACTCAAATGGACAACAAGAAAAAAACTTATACCAACTCAGGAACTAATAGACCCAATGGCTAGCAAGAAATCTGGAGGCCTGGACAAGTTCTTCAGGGCGAAATCCAGGGTCTTATAAGCAGACGCCAAGGACAGCATGGCGATGCCATCTTTAATTCATGAAGCACCTCCGGGTAGCCCGCCCTCGTCAGAGAAATCCTCTTTCTGTAAAGAAATGGACCTAAAAGAACTCTTTGGCAACTTACCTTCTAAAGAAGACATGGCAGCAATGCTGGCCAAACCGGAATCGTCATTCCAGGATCCATAGGGTCACCGACCTGGAAGAGGAGAGGGAAGTGATCCAATCACAAATGAAAGTATTGGAATCCCACCAAACAGCCACTTGACCCATATCATGAGGCACCTAGACGACCTGGGTAATAGGGTGAAAGGCCTTCCTGAATCCACAGACCCAGATGAGGATGTGGGTGCCATTTTGCAAACCCTATTTAACAAGATCCTACTGAGGCTCAAGGACACACCGATCATATTAACAAAAGGTAGGGTCGCACTCAGTCGCAATATACCAACACAGGGTGCTACTGAGCAAGGGTCAGCAAACTCCAAGAAATACGTAGTAATGAAAAAGATCTCAGGCACTCACTGTAATTGGTTCCACAGAGTGAATAGGCTGAAATGGCTACCACAGGTTCACCCTAGAGACATAATATGTAGAATACATTACTACAAAGTAAAAGAGGACATTTTACGCAAATCCAGAACAGCCCAATGCCTCCAGAGCAAAAATAATAGAATCTCAATCTATTGTGGACGATGCTACAGGGCAGAAGAGCCTTGAGACCTGTCACCATCCTGTTGGCAGAGAAGGAGATCTGATACAAATAGGGATACCCATTCTCTCTTATAGTAAAACACAGGGGACAGACACTAACTATATCGGCGGCAGAGGAGGTCCCAGAATTCATCAGGGCCTTGGGGCTTCCAAACTTTGACATACCGGACTGGTATGATCTTTCTCAGAGGGTACACCTTCCCTACCCCAGAGGCCCCCGATGGCAAATAGCTACAAAGAGGAAAAGGCAACCCACAGGCCTTCGCTCAGCGCCTCAATCAACGAGGCACCGTCAATCTACAAGACCCACCTGAAACTCCAGCTAAGATTTCAATTTTCATATTCTGCCCCGGTCAGGTTAACAATGTATTTGTCCTAAAACTTAGGCAAAAAGGATTCTAAAGACTGATATGTTAATATTTTAATTTGCCTTAATCTACTTTAATACGCTATGCTTAGCCTAGTTCCCCGCTAGCCAAATGTGTTATGTTATACTTACAATTACTAACCCCCTAGGATGAGATCTAGGCAGGTATATTCCAAACCGATGAGGTTACTGCTATAGACAACATATAGTTAAGGCAACTGGGACACGGAAGACAGAAGTGTCATTATGTTGTTTTATTTTACTCTATTTGAGCCTAATAATCTGTTATTTTACAAAAGTATATTTTAATATGTGGGTCTCATTGGACATTACTTCCCCCCCCCTCCCCACACATACACACCTTGGTTTAAAAAAAAAAAGGGGGGGGGGGGAACCAAGAGGCATATGGCTACCACTCATAGAGACCAACTACTGAGGCACAAAGAACCTCCAATAGCATGGGAGTAGAAATACAGAAAGCACTAAAATGCTCACATTTAAAGCCAGCTTAACTCGGCAACTAACTGACATGTATATTTCTATGTCTGCGGGTGGGGGCAACCTAGGTTACAAAGAACCCAAAGCTGTCTAACCTAAGGCTAGAGTGACTTTTGCACACTATCTCATTCGAAAAACACACCCCAAGAGTGGTGCAAGACCTTATCTGACACCCCTTTACCCAACCGATCCCGTCTGATGCCAGTATCGGTGATACAACGGAAAATGCACCAGCTCAATAATCACAATTAGTACTCCAATACACGTAAAAGCGGTATACATTACTATTGAGCTTTACACTGTTTTAGTTATGTTATTAGTTGAATTTTTTGTTACAGCAATGTTAGTTTTCACTGTTCCATAGTGGACTCTACGGGTAACATGATACAGGGAATAAAAATATGCTAAACTAAGTGGGTATGATAAATATCATCTCCCAAAACGTTAGGGGTTTGAACAATCCAGAGAAACGCAACGTTGTTCTCAGGGACATAAATTGTCCACAGACATAGTTTTCCTACAGGAAACACAACTTAGAGGCGTTTAGGCATCTAAACTATTCCACAAGAAATATACACATGTATATTAGAGTAATTATGTTAAAAATAAAACCAGAGGAGTGGCGATATTGTCCAGTTTATATAGAACAATCACCTGTCTGATGAAGGAGGGAGATTCCTGATACTAAAGGTCACACTAGGGGTGACAAGATTGACACTGGTGAACATCTAACTCCCAAACACAAACCAATGTGCATCATTCGGGCGTAGATACAGGCCCAAGTAGAAGGGGGGCTAATAATAGGCGGGGATTTCAATGTATTCCTGGACGCACAACACAAAATACACGATATCTTAACCCCACTAGATCACCGATGAAACAGATGCTATACACCAGTGATGGCGAACAATTTTGAGCCCGAGTGCACAAACTGCAATACAAACCAACTTTGTTTCCTCAAAGTGCCAACACGGCAATTAAACCTGAATACTGAGGTTTAAGTTTAGAACAAACAACTCACATAGTTGTCTGAACTAGGGGTATAGTCTGTGCATGGGAGTGAAGTGTATACATTGGGTGCAGTGGGAGCACTGTGTGTATGTGGCCAGTGTGTGTATGAGGGTGTAGTGGGTGTAGTGTGTGTTTATGGGAGTGCAGTGGGGTCACTGTGTGTATGGGGGTGCAGTGTGTGTGTGTGGGGGAAATGTGTGTGTGTATTGTAGTACAGTGGGGGCAGTGTGTGTATGGGGGTACAGTGTGGGCCATGTGTGTATGGGTGTGCAGTTGGGGCAGTGTGTGTGGTGGGGTACAGTGGAGGCAGTGTGTGTATGGGGGTACAATGGGGTCAGTGTGTCTATGAGGGTACAGAGGGGGCAGTGTGTGTATGGGGGTGCAGTGTGTGTATGGGGGTACAGTTGGGGCAGTTTGTGTGAGGGAGAATGTGTGTGTGGGGGTGCAGTGGGGGCAATGTGTGTGTTGTTGAGGGCTGATTAAAACATATAATTTTTTTAATTAAAAAAATATGCTTTATATACCTTCTTACCTTTGCCCATGGAGGGGGGATATTGATGGTGAAGTCCTGGTGGTTCGGTGGAGAATCCCTGGCAGTTCTAGTGGGGAGTGAATTCTAGCCTGCAGCTCCTGGGCTAGAGTCCACTCTAGCCCAGGAGCTGCCTTGGTAACCGTGGCAACACTCACGAGAGGAGACCCGGCGGAGCTGCAAGCTAGAGCTCTCTCTGATCTTTCTCTGTTACATAAAGGCACCCAGCAGGGCTGGCGCTTGGATTGCACCGGCCCTGCAGGAGAGAGCATTGGCTCTCGGGGGCAATTACAGCACCCTATGGCTGCATGCCCACAGAGAGGGCTTGGCGTGCCAGCTGTGCAACGCATGCAATAGGTTCGCCATACACCAACCAACTAGTAGACTGCTGGAGAATACTAAAACCCGCAGTTAAGGATTATTCATTCTACTCAAACTCCTGCAAGGTATACACAAGGATAGACATGTTTTGGGTCAAACATAATACCCTTAGATTGGTGTAGGCATCTTCCATAGGAAGTATAACATGGTCGGACCATGCCCCAGTATATTTGACAATAGAAATGCCTTCATTTCCTAACTACAGGCGTCCATTGAATACCCATATCTTACAACACTCGCAGGTGAAACAACACGCTCCACGCCCGATGTCTCTCCAATTATACAGTGGGAAGCACACAAAAGTGTATTAAGGTGGGAACTAATGAAATGGTGAGCTAGACTAAAAAGAGAGAGATCCCGTACTATGCAGATCATTATGACAGAAATTAAGACACTAGAAGCAGCAGATAAATCTTCACAATCTGAGGCTGATTATCGCAAACCTCTTACTCTCAGGAACGATTTAAGAATACTCCTAAGTTACCAGGCTAAAAAACACATTTTATGGACCAAACACAAATATTACACTCAGAAGAATAGGTGTAGCAAAACTTTAGCAAAAGCACTCTAACAAAACCAACTAAACACATACATACCCAAAATTAAAACCTCTAGAAAAGAAATGGTTCATAAGACGGAAGAAATAGCAAAATCGTTCTGAGACTTTTACGACTCACTATATAACCTTACTGAATCTCATCCTACCGGAGAAGAAATTGAGACCTATTTAAGGAACAAATTTGACCAAACTATTCCTTCTAATATCACAATCCCTGGAAGAACCCTTCACACAGAAAGAACTAGAGGCAGCTATTAAATCCAGTCTATCAGACGAAAGTCCAGGCAGATTCTCGTATATATACTTTAAAACATTCCAAAAGGAATTGATCCCACAGCTATTAATGGGGCTGAATTCCCTGACCAAGCAAAATACCATCCCTAGATTGAGTTTAGGGGCACACATAACAGTTCTCCCTAAACCAGGGAAAGACACAGTACTATGTAGCAGTTACCGTCCCATATCCCTTAATAATGTGGATATGAAATTATTCACAAAAATACTTGCAAACAGGCTGCAACCACTTCTGGAGGGGCTAGACCACCCTGATTAGTCTATCTTTGTAACGGCCTGTGAAGCCAAAGATAATACAACAAAAATCATAGAACTCGCTTTTCGGGCACAGAGAAGTAAAAAAAAACACCACATTGCTTTCAATAGATGCCGAGAAGGCTTTTGACAGGGTGGAGTGGTCTTTTGTGATGTCTACAGTCAGACACCTGGGGTTAGGCCCAAACTAGATGAGCTGGATGGGAGCTATCTACTCTCACCTGATGCCCCACGAATAAAAGCAAATGGACACCTATCCCAACCCTTCGGTATAGGGAATGGGACTCGCCAGGGATGCCCCCTATCCCCACTGCTTTTCTATAAGGAGTATGGGAAAAATGAAGGTATCAAGGGGATGAGAGCAGGATCCCTGGAATCCAAGGTCTCAGCATTCGCTGATTACCTTCTGTTCACAGTCTCTAAACCAGAGACATCCCTGTCTCCTTTGATGGAGGAATTAACAACCTATAGCATGGTCTCCAACTTTGAAGTCAACATAGAAAAATGTAGGAAAGAGAGAGCAATCAAGGCTTCAAACTGCCTTCTCATTCCCGTGGACCAAGGGTCTCATGAAATACCTTGGTGTCTATATCCCACAAGACTTTGGGGATCTTTATAAAACCAATTTCCCTTCCCTCCCCACAGCCATTAGAAAAGATCTGGATACATGGAACAAACCACATTTTAGCTGGCTAGGTAGGGTTAACATAATCACAATGAATGTCCTCCCACTGCTGCTTTATTTGCTAAATGCTTTGCCAATTACACTACAGAGACAGTTCTTTAAGGCAATTCAAAAAACATTCTCAGACTTCATCTGGGCTGGTAATAAACCACACATAGCCTACCACATACTATTGAAGTCTAAAAAGAAGGGAGGTGCAGGTGTTCTATTAACACACTGTGCACCTAGGTAGAATTGTAGAATGAACCAGGAAGGCACACTCCAAGATATGGATACAAATAGAACAAGCACATCTAAAAACACTGATACAGACTCTGCCATGGTAGCATTCTATCACTTCATATGACTTCATCCCAACACACCCAACCATATCTACAACACTGTCGATATTGTAGAAAATGAGCACCACTGCAGAGTGTGACAGACCACCTGGCACCCCTACTGGGTACCTCCATCAATCTCTGCTTCCTAGTAGTTGCGAGCACCATAAGCACTGCACTGGAACACCATAAATCCCACAAACCGCCATAGCTAGTTTGGGGTCTCGCTGTCCTCCACCCACCTGGACCCAAGACCAGGATCCAGCTTCTAATGGGTAGACCTCTCATAGTCCAGAGAGCAAAGCAGGCTGCTCTTACAAAAGCAAACGTTGTGATCCAAGGGAGTATAGTGATTATAGCAATCCCCAGAGTGAATATAGCTCTCCAATCCCCCAAACATGAGCCTAGACTTCATGAAGGGTAAAACGAATCTGTTTAATGGCAGCCACACTGGCCTTATATGCAGGTCCCCATGCAAGGGGCACTCCCCCCTGGACCTGAGAGTAGACTACAGTAAAAACATATACACAATTACATTGGCTCTCAGGTCCAGGACACTCCCATACAAAATAGGTCAATCCTTCCCCTATGCCTGGGAGATAATTGAGTCAGCTGTATTAAACTCAATTATCTCTAGGCACAGAAAACATAATTTTTTACAAAACCCCCAAAATACCTTGAAACAAACAAAATCCCCACAAAAGTTACATCCCCTGATAGCCCCGATCTGGGTGACCAACATATTCGAAAATCACCCAGTTTGGTTCAGGAGTTCAGGAATTTCCTGGAAGTCATAATGTGACCGACGACCACCCGCATGGTCCCATGCCCAAAACAGTACCAGAGAATCAGGGCTTGCGGTCGGTCTAGTTCGGTAGTTTAAAAACTGAACAAACTACCAAACAGAGTCAATGTTCTTACCCTGGAGCTTACCCATGTGCATGGGAACATTTCCAGCGCCTATCTAAGTGTTGTAGAACCGAACGCAGGCGATGCTGGAAGTCCAGCGGTGTTCGGGAGTTTCTGTGTCCGTTTTCAGTTTCATGAGATTCATGCCCAAACACCGCTGCCAGTGTTCGATCTCGTGGTCGTCCATAGGAATTGTGGCCACCCAGATGAACACTTAGAACTGCGGTGGAAATTACTACAAAGTAGCAATTAGGCTTAACAAGCTCCAGGGTAGTATTTGGTTTGTGCAGCTGTTCGCTTCCCAAACCAAATATAAAATCCCACGAACCAAGTCTGTTCACATAGTTTTTTTTTAAAGGGCACATTCTTTTGGTAAGGGCTGGCCAGCAGGCCCCTCCAGGAACACGTGACGAGGCTCAATTCGTCACACAGAGCATATCCCAGGCATGTCCCTATATTTCCCAATTATTTACAGACCGCTTTTTCCAGCAGGGATTAAGGGCCACAAGGCATCAATCCACAGCCCACACACATACCACAACTTTGATGAACAAAGCGACACTCAAACCTCTGTCACAGTTAGTCATGAAAGACAGACCATCGTTCCCCCAGACGTTCCAATACCACCAACTTAAACATTTTCTGAAATCCCTTCCCCTTCTAGACAATGGCCTCAGACCAGATACAATTTTTGAACAACTATATACACAAACTTAAAAAAACAACCAAAATAATGTCTACGTGCTATAACATGATCCAATCGGAAAAGAATATCATAAAAAGGGTCACAGGGATATCCCTCCCAATGACTATCCCAACAATATTATTCCACCTACCCGACAGAACAACCACTGCACAAATTCACGGCCAATTGGAGGTCAGGGCCAATTGTAGGTCGGTAAAAAGCCCCTCAAGTCAGACATGGTTCTCTAGAGTGGAATAAGTGAGGGTGATGGAGGAGTTATGATGGGCATCACAGAATAACATCAATAAATATGAAACAATATGGGGGCCGTGGAAATCATTTCTGAATACACCACCTTAAGGGAATAGACAAAGGGAATTAAAGACCCCTGGGACACAAAAGGAAACAAGGGAGATACCGGATCACAGGGACGTCAGGGGATGGGGGGAGAAATGAGAGGGAGGGTGCGAAGGAAAGAAATTCTGAAACGCAATAGTCCAGGGTCAACACTAAGGAACATCCCACAGGGGAAACCGACAGGACACCCCACAGCTGGCAGGGCCGAATTAAGAGCCCATTGGGCCTGGTGCAGACAATTATGATGGGCCTAATTACAGAATCTTATCGACAGAAAACACAAACATTGTTATACCTCCCAAGCGTCATGTATCTGGTGGAGGTGGTGCTGGAGGAAAACTCACAGGATATAGTTACCAGAAAACACACCCTATGCTAATGTCTTGCTTTTATCGTTCAAGTAAATCCATACCCCTAACAGCAGTGTCTGTTAAAGCAGGATTTCGGTGGCGGGGTAAAAGGGTGGGCCACTGATGTGAATCATGTACCCTGAATTGCTCAAAGGGACAAACATGCCCAAAAAGGATGTGTCTGCACGAAGAATGAGATAGTAAACGTTGCATGAATGCTGGTCAGGCTGCCTGCCAATCATGCAGGATGAACAACCAAGGGCATACTGTGCAGACAGCACCCTGAGCTTGGCATAAACGTGTCTAGTGATGCGCTAGCTCTATGCTTTCTAAGGACTGTCTCCTAGCACTCGCTGGTCCACTCCTCTCCTAACCTTCTTACTAGCAGGCAGAAGCTCCTGTTATACAGTCTGGGACAGAGAACTGTCAATAGTTTTATTACTGTCTAGTATGTTTGTTATTTTATTCTCATGACCAGTGACAAAGCAAACACAGTCACTTCACTGCAGACGAAAGCGTTGTAAGAGACACTCTCATGATAAATTGTTTGAAATGAGTATATGTAAACTATAACACATGAGAAATGTGTTGTCTGCAAGCTATGTACAATATATCAACTCCTTGTACTGTTTTATTTACATGCTGGAAAAAAACTCAAATAAAAACTAAAAACGTTAAGACTCAATAAAAAGATAATCACCAAAAAAAAAGCCAGAGGCATGGATGGATATATACAGATACTAGATAGACAGATGGATATGTATAGATATATACTACACATACTACATATAAAGGGACAGTCTAAGCACCATAGCCAGCACATGCCAATGACTGCTGACACTTCTGGGTCAAGCCACTTGGGTCACACATGTTTTGAAAAGCTTGCCCTCTTTTGACCGAATACCATTACCAATGACACAAGTGTGTAACCCCCAGTGTAACCGCTGGTGGTTCCCTTATTTACCACTATAATGTCTTAAAGCATAGAACTTAGTAGGGCTAACCATACAGATATCTTAGCCATAATTTTATATAGTGTAAGAGATCCTCTATTTAACATATATAAATAATTGAGAATACAATATAAAATAAGGATTGTCTTGGAAGCAAGATTGTCTTTTGGATATTTATTATATAAAAATATAAAATCCATTATAGCAGAGTTTATAAGATTAAATTACATGCTTGCAAATATCATTAATAGGTTAACATACCCTTCTGAACATGTCATCATGTCAGCCTCTCTGTCATTTTAAGATGGAGCAGCGTCTGTCTCCAAGTCTCTCCTCTGTGTCTTAACATTTAAAAGTACACCTATTTATACCTTAGGTGTCTCCATTTTAAGGTTACTGTAGTTCAAATATGAAAAAGTAACACTTCTTTTACTTTATTCAATTTAGGACCTCCCTTAATTTGGCAGACATACAAGGCTAAAGGGTGTATACGTCATGGAAATTTTCCTGACTTAGTTCAAGATGGCATCTTAAAGTCTGAATAGGTTATCTGTTGTTTATACTAAGTCATAAGTGTACAGTTGCGGGAGATTCCCGGATTTGGGGAAGTTCCATTAACTTGGGGTTACCACAGTATATTGTGTACTGCAAGTGTCGTAGCATAGCCTTGAAGCTTGTTTATGCATTATTGTTATTGTAATTCGTCTGGGACAAAATGGCGCAAACATATTATGCACTGAGGTTATTGCTTAAAGAAACAGTTATGAAAAACAATATGTTCCATTTCTAACACCTTGTCAGTTTGCAATATCTCTTAAAGACAAAGTACACAGTTTAAGAAATACAACATTTCATTCTAAAACTTATAATATTTGCATTTGCCCGTAACACCCTCTCCATTAAACTGTGGGCATTGTAGAGCATTTCTTCCTTAAATTAGTAAACCAAAGTTCTCCAACTGTCTTTAGGTTTTTTTATGCTCCCAGCATCTTAGATCATTGTTGTAACAGTAAAATATCCGTAGTGTGATCTTTGCATGTAAAGGTGGTTGATTAAAATGAGCAAAGCTTTTGCCTGGGAAAGAATTGAAAAGAACACCAAGTTCCAGAGTAAGATATTTTTGGATAGATCCGGATACGAATTGTAATCCAAAGTTAAAAATAGTAATTGTATTTGTAATCCAAAGTCTTAAAGGCCTGTAGAAGTTTACATTCCTTAGATACATTGCTGGAGGTTGTGTTTGTAGAATACCCGGGTATTTTTTGTAGAGTATAGGTTGTAGAGTCCAGCTTTCCAAGTATTTGGATAGAATTGGTTGCAGATATTGAATCAGCATCATCTATTATCACCGTGGTGATGGTGTTGGTATTTATCTTTGTCTTTTGTCTTTGCTTATTTGCTTTTTATTTTGTTTTTTTCATGAAACATTTTTACACCGTTTACGATGTGTATAGATTGGATACTCTCCGATATTCTTTTATGGAATCAATTAATTGACAGCATTTCCAAGACCTTGTCTTAAGTGACATGGATCCCATTATAGTAAATGTTATGTTGATACAGCAATCGAAGTGGATTCTCAAGAACTCCTCTTTTTGCTGTATTGGAATCTTTGTAACATCTCAGTGATAGACATCTCACTGACATCAGGTGCTGTTGTGCTAAAAATGTTAACAGGTAAAATCTGTGGAAAAATCTTTACATTTGTTATACTTTGTATAATAATTATAGATGAAATAGTAACATAGTTAATCTTTCTAATGTTTTGTTTTAAAGATAAACACTCTTGTATATGATTTAGATATAAAGAATAATTTGAAGCAGCAAAATATTTACCTCCCTTGTTCACAATGGTATGTAAAATTACATTCTCTTTAAATGTAAAAAATACTCCTTTATTAAAAATCTCTCAATATATTTAGAATAGTTGCTAATTGGAAATATGACGTTAATTATCTTTCTTTGACCTGTTAGGGAGAAGACAACTTATTCCCTAAGATATAATTAGTAAATATAATAACTACAGTTATTAGTGGCTTAAAATACCAGAAACACCCCAAAATTGTCTTCAAAACATTTTTTTTTTAAAACCAAGATCTGACAGCCATTGTGGAAAGTTACATTCGTGAGATTGGATGCTCAACAATGAGAATCTTAATTGTTTAAGTATATTTACTAGCGGCTGTTGGATGTAGCTTAAGATGATTAGAATGTATTATTATTTCTAAAAGTGAGTTAAGAAAGCACTCCGATACAATATTGAATGTATTTATATTTTAAGTCTACCTTTGTATAGGTGGTTTTATGTACCTTTAACCATTACAAACCAAATAACATTTTCTTTGTATTTGAAAAACTGATAAAATATTAGATTACGTGTATTTTAATATATATACATAGAGTGGTATGAATGTTGAATTTATATCTTTGACATCTTTTCACCAGTTTGCAATAGGTGACCTAAAAGATCAATTTCCAAAATCATCATGTATATCACCTGGATGGGTTAATCCACAATACTCTTTTACTTTCCATTGACTGGCCTTGGCTCTGGCAGACTGAATATTTTTATCATTATAAATAAACTTTATGATAGTTGAAGTAAAGTTTCTGCCTGTCTTTCAGTTAAATTTTAACTGTTGAAGTATTTCACTTATATTAATTATACCACTCTGCAAACTTAAACGAATATCGAGTAGTTTCTGTTTTAATAAAAACATTTTATATTTTCTTCTAAAGTTTAAACCTTATTCATTATTGCAGTTGTTATTGCAATCATATGATCTTTAACTATCATGATTCAATTATTCATCTGGGTAATTAGCTGTTATGCTCTTATACGTATGTTTAACCCCCTAAGGACTGGACTGTTTTTGCGATGTTGTACATTTGCGACCAGGCATATTTTTACACTTTTGTGGTGTTTGTGTTTGGCTGTAATTTTCCGTTTTCTCATTTACTGTTCCCATACAAATTATATATTGTTTTTTTCAGGACAAAAGGGGGCTTTCTTTACATACCATTATTTATATAATCTCATGTATTTTAATTTAAAAAAAATAAAAAAATATGA
>OW240915.1:144833456-145126197 GCA_933207985.1 Pelobates cultripes | reverse complement strand
AACTCTTTATAAAGATCTATTAGTTTGGATTATACAAATTAAACTTAGCTCCTTGGTGGAGGGTTGTCTCAGGCGTCAGTGGCATCTTACTACAATAGGAGCTATGGATGAGACAACTTGTACCTACTTCCATTTACATGAATCAAAAATATTCTCCTATCATAAATTCAGAACTGACAAATAAGGCACTGTTTAGAACATTTACATTCGCATACGAAAAATGCACTAACCTAATAGGAATACATATGCATATACAACCAGAATCAGTTCAATGGGCCAAATTTCCTTAATTTATGTAACATTGACATTGTTACAATCAAAAGAGACAAATCCTTGGAGGTAACAGGCCTAATGGAAAGGGACTTATGTTGCAAGGTACACAATGTAAAGTTGTATGCAATTGTTAAGAATACGTTCATAATAGCAACTTTTACCTTATCTAAAAGAAAGCATATAAAACCCTCCCATGGTTGTATTTAGACCCTTGTAGGCTGTAGTTCATCTTCCCACCAGACCTGGTAGTTTATGAACTCACACACAAACAACATGGAATACATGTTTGGAGTACATGCACAATTATGCACACTTTCTGACAAGTCGTTTTCTCGCTAATTCATTTTGTTCTGGGCATTTCCCTTAAGTCCCTAGCTTACACAGTAAAACATATGATCTTAAAACTACATAATCATGTCAAGTGGATCTTACTCCTTTGATATCTTAACTAGATCATCTAGGGGGGATTTTCCCCATCCTTCTCAAATCCATTCCTATTCTACAAAAACAAACATAACAAAACTAAATAACAATAAACTTGGCCATGTGACTGTCTCTTCTGATCATGTTTTTATTCCTTTTCCTGACTTATTTTCAATTGTTTTGTCATATGGTTGTGTTAGCTCTGTTGTTATTACATCTGCCCTAGTAGCCTTCCCCTATTTTTAGGCATTATCAGAGGGTGGTACGCCATTTCTGCAGCTGGGTTATGGCTCTACAAAAACAGAACCTTACATCCTAAACATTTTGCCTTTGCTAATAGTACAAAAAGTACAACTAAATAATGGAGATATATTTTCTTCAAGAGGTTGTAGGCATAATTGTAGGACAAAAAAGACAATTTATCTCCAATTTCTTGCCTCATCTAGGCAAACGTATGCAAATGGCAGTGACAGTTAAGTTGTTGACCTAGCATATATAATTATTTTTAATTTGTTGAACTCACATTTAGTCTTAACCCCTTAAGGACTGGACTGTTTTTGCGATGTTGTACATTTGCGACCAGGCATATTTTTACACTTTTGTGGTGTTTGTGTTTGGCTGTAATTTTCCGCTTTCTCATTTACTGTTCCCATGCAAATTATATATTGTTTTTTTCAGGACAAAAGGGGCTTTCTTTACATACCATTATTTATATAATCTCATGTATTTTAATTTAAAAAAAATAAAAAAAATGATGAAAAATTTAAAAAATACATGTTTTTTGACTTTTACTTGAAAAATCTTTTACTCATCTACAAAAGCGAATGGAAAAAAAACTGCTAAATAGATTAAAAATTTTGTCCTGAGTTTAAAAATACCTAGTGTTTACGTGCTTTTTTGCATGTTATAGGGCTATAGGTACAAGTAGGATATTGCGGTTTCAAAACATACATTTTTAAAATTTATCAATAGTGACATTGTAACACTATTATCTGTCATAAATCTCTGAATAACACCCCACATGTACAGATTTTTTTTAAAGTAGACAACCCAGGGTATTCAATATGGGGTATGTCCAGTCTTTTTTAGTAGCCACTTAGTCGAAAACACTGGCCAAGTAAGCATTCATATTTGTTTGTGTGTGAAAAAAGTAAAAAAACTAAATTGAACGCTAATTTTGGCCAGTGTTTGTGACCAAGTGGTTACTAAAAAAAGACTGGACATACCCCATTTGCAATACCTTGGGTTGTCTTCTTTTGCAAATGGTATGCCATCATGGGGTAATTCTCATTCCTGGGCTACCATACGCTCTCAAAGGCAACGTAACCAACCTGGCCATTTTCAATGTAAAAATATTTGACCCATATATTTGACCTTGTAACTTTCAAAAATGCTATAAAACCTGTACATGGGGGGTACTGTTTTACTCGGGAGACATCGCTGAACACAAATATTAGGGTTTAAAAGCTGGAAAACGTATCACAACAATTATATCATCAGTAAAAGTGCTGTTTGTGTGTGAAAAATGCAAAAAAAGTAACTTTCACTGACAATATCATCGCTGTGATATGTTTTTACTATTTTAGTCACTAATATTTGTGTTCAACAATCTATAGTACTATATACAAATTTACAAAACAATGATAGAAACGTTACGGAGTATAAGAAAGCATCTGATGCTAGCAAATTCAATTCTCTGGAATTTCGGCCTGGGTTGGCAGGCAGGTCCCTCAAATTGCAATCAATAAAATTACTTAATTATGTAAAAATATTACATAAATACGCGCGTAGAATTTAAATATATATGCATATATTTGAAGTCTACGTGTATATTTATATAATTATTTATGTAATTTTGTATATGGACATATGTATATTTCGTATTATTTTTATTTATATACATAGATATATACAAATTCATTCTAAGTGTATTTTGATATAAATATATATATATTAATTTTAAAATACAGTTAGAATAAAATTTCATATAGATATATAATTTTTTTTTAAATTTTTATTATTATTTAAAAAAAATTATTTAATTTAAATTACTTATTATTTATATTTTATAATAATATATATATACAATATATATAGTTATTATATATATTATATATATACGTGTGTAATTTAATTATAAGTGTATTTTATATTAATATAAGTACATATTAATATAAAAATACACTTAGTATGGCATTATATATATGATATATAGACATATATTATATAAATATAATATATGTCTATATATCATATATACACATATATAATTATTATTATTTTTTTTATTAACACTAACTTTATTTGTTTTATTGATTTTACACTAGCAGGGAGACTGCCTGTCAGCACAGGCAGTCCCCCTGCAGGCAGACCCATGGACACCCATTGTGACCATGTGATCGCTGTGTTAAGCGATCACATGGCCACAGGGGTCCTAAATCAGTGTGGGGAGACTGTCTGGGCTGCAGGCAGTCTCCCCACACCGGGAGCAACGCTGATCGCCGCCGGGGGAACGATGGCGATCAGGTAAGTAACGGAAACCGTTAGGACGGTTCAGGACCGTCATCGGTCCGCAATGGGAAAATCCCGATGACGGTCCTGAACCGTCCTGGGTCGGGAAGGGGTTAATATATTTGTTTGTAGGCCAGACTGCAGCTGCATATGGCATTTTAGCAATAATCTTCAATTGCGTTTCAGATATTCACAAAGTCTATCCACCTTTGTAATTAACACATAATGTGTTTATTTTATACCATTAATTATAGTATCTGTATTATATTACACATTGTCACTGACACATTTCTGATACAGGGAAAAAAATAGCATGATTGCTTTAGTAATTATAATATTCGGTCCATGCACCACTTTACTGGAAGTCCAGAATATAGCAAGAATCCTTGGTCTATGGTCCTAGGGAGCCATTTAATGTTTTGATTGGTATAGTTATACCAAAAGAGCAAGGTGGAACCTTGTCAGTTTGCAATATCTCTTAAAGACAAAGTACACAAAGTACAATTTCTAATTCCTTTTGTATCTAAGTGATTATACTCCCGCATTGCCATTTGCCCATATTTATTATCTTTGCTTTCTTGTGCCAGATCTCAATGCCTGGATGCCTCAATTTGGTTCTCCTCTGTTCATGATGTCTGCAGTTTGCCATCTATTAAAGCGATCCTGTCAATTTAGGGGGATTTTGCATATTTTGACTCTCGAAATGGATGGGTCTGCTGGCCGTGGGTTGCAGGGGAGGTGAGTTGTACTTACATCTAGCTGACAGTTGCAGTTGCAGCCATGTTAAAGCCCCAGGACTCTTTAGCTACTGATGCTTTAACTGCCAGGAGCCATGTCAGTGATGTGCTCTCATGCAGATTATGCCTAAATCTCACATCCATCATTTGTGACGGCTGCTGGGATTGGAAAAAAGTTAACAGAGGAGCATCTCCTTTTGTCAACCTCAGGCTTTATCAAAAGAGAAAGTAGAAACTTTTTTCAGTTAAATTCATTCTCGCGAGATCTGAGCGTTGTCACGGCAATGCTCCGACCTCGCGAGAGGAACCTGGCGGAGCTGCTGGCTAGAGCTCCCCGGGTCCTCTCCTGCCTCCCTCCCTGCCTGTGGGACGGTGAGGGAGATATTTGATTTCCCCACCGGCCCGTGGAGGCACACAGCATGGCTGGCGCTCGGATTGCGCCGGCTCTGCATGGACTGACAGGGGAGATCCTCTGATCTCCCCTGCCGGCCTCAATCCATGCACGGACCGTGGGGATTAAGGTGTGCCCAGGCACACCCCGTGTGCACGCCTATGAATATATTTCTAGTGCAGTTTAACACCAGGGATTTGAGATGCAACTCAGTTTTATGGAAGGTTAATAAAGAAAACCGATAAGAAGTATCTAACCGATAATGGAATAATCAGTTGCCTCCTTGTTAATAGACTTGAGATCATATAATTTAACAATAAGTCGTGTCCAAGGTACACTGCTTTAACGTAGATGTTTTAAATGTTTTGGTTTTTCTTTTAATAATAGACAAAATACAGATCAAAGCAAATTGCACTGAATTTCAGTAGGCAAAGTCAGTAAGAATGCAGCAAGACAACTATTCCTTAAAAAAACATGTTTGTATGATGTCTGCAAAAACACAGGGAGATTAAAGTCTTTCTACATTAACTTTGTTTAATTTAACTTTTACGTTTTATTTATATCCCTTTAAAGTGATATGTTTCTGCTTCATCACCTGTGACGTTGCAGGGATTAGAAATGCATTGTAACTCATACTAGAACATTTAAGAAATCAAACATGCCCAACTTATGTTGTTTAGGTTTTTCAGAGGGAAAGTTTTTAGAGGTCTCTTTAAATGTAGTCAGAGAATAATGCCAGGTAATGTACAGTATATATCTTGAAATGATCACTTGGCCTGAAGGGTTTACAAAAATTTCACTTGAGTGTATTTTGTTAGCATTTTTATGTCTTACAATTTGTGTTCTTTCTACACAAAATGATTCCTAGGTTTGTCAATTTACTACTGAAAGTGATTTATAAGACTTGCATGCTTCAAGTTCAGCCTTTGCCACATCTGTTTCTGCTATTGATCCTACAGAAGGCAGGTTGAAGTGTTTTCCAAATTTGCAACAAACCTGGAAAAGAATTCTCCTTGACCCCAGAATAGAAGTCAAATCTCTCCTTGGAAATGTATAAGAAAAAAGTGCGCTGTGCCTTTTTAAATAATACCTTATATATACATCTATATATGTGTATATATTTTCATAAAGTGCAAACAGATTTTGTGAACGTGCACTACGAAGTGTAAAAATATAATTATTATCTCAAATATATTCTGTGCCACTTAACCAATGTGCACTTAGTGATAAAATATATAGAAAAAGAGGCACTTACTTATAAAACTTGAGACATAGGATAAATATTTATACCCTTCCAAATATAGGTAGTGCAAATAAGAACATAAAAAAGACTAAAAAATATATAGTGCAAATCTGTGACAAAAAAGAAAATACATAAATGAACCACCCCCGGGTTAGCCCCCCCATATTGAGAATTTTAACAAAAGATTATTCCATTTGTTAGATCTTTGTTAGATCAGGTTTGATCAACATTTTTTTTCCGTTAGATCTACTCTAAAATATGTGATATTAACAATCATTTTAACCCGTAGCCAGCCCCCCCTTAACAAAAATTTGTACAAAATGTTGTTGATTATGATAGCTCTACATTAGATCAGGTTTGATCAGGCAAAATTTTTGTTAGATCTAGTCTAATTACTGAGATATTGCATATATAATTGGGGGGGGCTGGCCCCCCCCTCAACTGAAATTTGGACAAAATGTTACTGATTTTGGTAGATATTCGTTAGATCAGGTTTGATCAACTGTTTTTTTTCGTTAGATCTATCACGCAGGAGGCGTTATTCACTACTTAACTTTGTGGGCGTGACTTAGGGTTAGTCCCCGCCCCAACTGAAATTTTAATTTTTTTAAATTGATTTTGGTAGAAAAATTGTTGATCAAACCTGATCTAACAAAGATCTAACAAATGGAATAATCTTTTGTTAAAATTCTCAATATGGGGGGGCTAACCCGGGGGTGGTCATAAATGACCAAAGAAACTCACAAGGAGGGAGCAGTGAAAGTCTGTTCTAACTTTGACAGCCCAGATATCTTATGTGCAGGACCACGATGTAACAGGCAGGACGGCAGCTGAATACAAATGAATCCTTTATTGGTAACAAAACAAAAACCGTTAAAAACCACGAGCTCTTCCCCTGTAGTATAGAGCAGGCCCGGACTGGCCATCGGGCACACCGGGCAAATGCCCGGTGGGCCGCGGTGGCCGTGGGGCCGAGGCCGGCAGGGAGATCACAGGATCTCCCCTGCCGGTCTATGCAGGGCCAAGCGCTACCCGAGCGCCGGCCCTGCAGTAGTCCACGGTGGGCCGGTGGGGAGATCAGAGATCTCCCTCACCGGCCCACATGCAGGATAGTGCAGCCGCCGGGGGAGAGAGGGAGGGAGCCAGCCTGCCAGGAGAGGAACCCGGCGGAGCGTTAACAAACAGCTCCGCCGGGTTCCTCGCGCGGGATTCGGAGCGTTGCCATGGCAACGCTCCGGGTCTCGCGAGAGTGAACTCTAGCCTCACAGGCTAGAGTTCACTCACCACTAGGACCACCAGGGATGGATGGCAGCCCCAGCAGCAGGACCCCCCCCACCCACCCTCCCAGGCTAAAGGTAAGCAGGGAGGGGGGAAATAATCACCTAACTCACATCAGCCTCACAGGCACCCCTAACACTCACAGCACCCTCACTCACACACACACACACTGCACCCCTGACACTCACAGCACACACACACACACACACACTGCACCCCTGACACTCACACACACACACACACACTGCACCCCTGACACTCCACTCACACACACACACACACACACTGCACCCCTGACATTCACAGCACACACACACACACACACACACACTGCACCCCTGACACTCACAGCACACACACACACACTGCACCCCTGACACCCACTCACACACACACACACTGCACCCCTCACACACACACACACACTGCACCCCTACTCACTCACACACTGCACCCCTGACACTCACACACACACTGCACACACTCACTGCACCTCTAACACTCACAGCACACACACACTCACAGCACCCTCACTCACACACTGCACCCCTAACACTTACAGCACCCTCACCCACACACACACACTGCACCCCTGACATGCACAGCACACACTCACTGCACCCCTGACACGCACAGCACACACACACTGCACCCCTAACACTTACAGTACCCACACACACACACACACACACACACTGCACCAGCTTCCTCACATGCACATAGCACCCTCACGCAAACACAGCACCCATCACTCACACACTACACACCTCACACACACTGCACCCCTCTCGCACGCACACTACACCCCTTACACACACACACACAGCACCCTCACACACACTGCACAATATGCTTTCCTAGCATTTTTGTCTCCTGGTATCCCAACTATGGAGACACCAGAGACAAATTACAAGCAAACACAGTGCAAGCATGTTATTGAATTTGCTTGCGCTGTGCAGAACAAATACAGGGTCTTTTTCTCATGCCGGAGCTCTTCAGCAGAGCTCTGCGCATGGTCTGCCCTGGAAGAGCATTGAACCAACATGCTCACTTTGTGATGGGGCGTGCATGTCATTGGTGATGACAAAACACACCCTATCTGGCCCTGCCCCCTTTGTAGTGGGCCGCTGTAATTAAAAAATGTCCGGGCCGAATTATCTTCCCAGTCCGGCCCTGGTATAGAGTAAGTCCTCAGACCCTCCTGACACACTGGCTAGCACTTGTGGTCCTCGGGAACTAGAACACTAAACTTTTCTTTTGGGAAATTCGAGTTTCGTCCAGCACATCCTGACATTGTGTGTCTGGTAACGTGATGAGGCGTTTCGCCTGGGCGGCTTCTTCAGATTGCGTCCTGGGTCTGCTGTCTGTCTCAATTTATATCCATCCTCATAGATGTAATTAACAAAGTCTCATGTTGATTGGTTCTAGTGTAAAGCGCATTATCAGTCTTTATGCATATAAAATTAAAAGGCATATTGACTAAATGTCTCTCTTTAAATTTCCATATAACCTTGGAAACCATTGTACTAATACATAATTACATAACAAATCCTTTATGAATGAACACAAACATTTTTAATTATCGTAGTACATATAAATATCTCTTAAAGGGAAAATAGAAGGAGATAGCATATTACTTAAAAATATAAATCTATTTATATATAAAAATAAGAAATTATGTATGAAGAAAATTAATAAAGTCCTATAAAAACCTCAATATGAAAATCCCTAAGAATTGACATAAACCTACTATAACGGGAAGAAGTAATGTTTTTCCTTTTTCTTCCCTTTATTGTAGGTTTATGTCAATTCTTAGAGATTTTCCTATTGATGTTTTTATAGGACTTTATTGGTTAAGTGGCACAGAATATATTTTAGATAATAATTATATGTTTACACTTCATAGTGCATTTGGGAATGCACTTTCACAAAATCTGTTTGCACTTTATGTATATATATACACATATACAGATGTTTATATGAGGTATTATTTAAAAAGGCACTGCTTGCCTTTTTTGATTATATTTTCTACTTTCACTTCTAAATTGTACACAGTGCCTTTTTTTTTTTTTTTACTTGATTTTTCTTGTATTTTAAATCCCCCCTTGGATCAAGAAGTTGTTAAATTATATCCACGAATGTTATGTTTTTGCAATACTTCATCAAGTCACTGTGTAAAAATCTGCAGGCCCAGAAATCCACATCCTTTCTGTTCTTACTGTAAGGAACTCCTTTGCCTATGTCTAATTTCTTCTCATCCAAATGGGTGACCTTGTGTCCTTTGTATAGTCCTGATTATGAATAAATTTCCAGACAATGGTTTGTATGGGCCACGAAATATATTTTTATAATTAGTGACAGAATTCCCAAAGGCCAGCAAGGCTAGCTCATAATCATACCATGGGGTCGAGACTGACAAGAGCGAAGTGATCTCCCTGGCCGGCACCTGCGCTATTCGTGTGCTGGCCCAGATAGGAGGATCCATTGTGGGGAAATCAAAGATCTTTCTCACTGGCCAGGCTGCCCTGCTGCTTGCGGTTAGGAGGGCGGTCTGATACATTCTTCAGTGCCAGCCGTAAGGAGCTGTCCGCACTTAGATCAACCGTCTCTCTCACCGGACCACCAAGGATCACAATTCCCCACTCTATGACCCAAAATTAGATTTGAATGTCTTTGTTTTTTTTTGTCGTTATACTTAATCCAAGAATAACATAGCACATCAGCAATATATATCATATTATTCATTCTTCCCCTCTTTCCTACCAGATGTCTTTGAGGACCCAATTTATACTAGAATTTGTTCTCTCTAAGTAGCTGAGAATCCCCCTGAATTAACTGTCTCCATAGAATAGTTTATCTGGATAAGTCTCAGTAGAGAATGAGCTGGTTTCCCTCAAAGAACATGGAGAGAATGCCCCTAGCAGCCCCAGGAAGCATCCTCTATCAGAGTCCCACAAAAATAGAGGTTTTATAGCTCTTGGAAGATGAAAGCAGTGATCTATCAGGATCAGCTTAGCTTGTTTAGGAGCGTACATAGTGGAGAAGTTCCTCGTTGGTAATGGCCTCAGCTGTACATTCCTAGCTTTGGCTCTATCCTCCATGTTTGCCGTGCAGCCACATCTGCATACTACTTCTGTAATGTGCCAAGGGTTCCATCAGTGACTGTCTGGGCCATCCTAGCACTCCCAAGTTCCTCATCCACTGCCACAATACAGGTAGTAATTGCTGCCACCTCCTCCCAAACTATCGCTATGTGTTCCTGGAACATTGCTTTAATGTTAGTTAGCAATGCCTTAATATCAGCTTTACTTAATTGTGGCATTATCTTCCAGTTTTAGGGGTCCACTTGAGGCTAATAGTACCTGGGAGTGTGCAGGTGTTGGATCAGTCAGGTTGTCCTCTTAGATATTTCAGCCATGTTGCACAATGCATGAAAGTTCCTATATCTCTGAACCTGGAGCTCGGATTCCTGGACTTCTTCCCCATGCTGGGTTGTGTGAGTCACAAGCTGGAACAAGAGGACACGTCCGTCTCGCATGGGTGTTAACTCCACTCTTCAACTTTTTTTTTCTTTCTAAATAATTAAAAATGTATGTGTTTGGTTATAATTGTCCCTCAGCCCCAATCCCCCTCTATCCATCCCACTACTGCCCCTATCCTCCCACTACAGCCCCTATTCGCCTCACTGCAGCCTTTATCTCACACACTACAGCCCTTATCCCTCACACTAAAGTTTATTTTTCTCCCTCAACCGTTTTTGTCTCTCCCCCAACACACACAACAGTCCTTATCACCCTAAACACATACTACAGGCCCAATATTCCCAAAACATACATTATAGCCTCTATCCCCCAAATACACCCTGGTGCCCCATCCCCCAAATACAAACACTCACCCTACAGCCCCTCTGCACCTAAATACAAACTAAAGCCACTATACTCCTAACACACACACTACAACATAGCTCCCGTACTGATTTTTTTTTTTTTCCTCCTTTGCATTGGATGCCCTGGCTGTGCCTTGACTGAACTGGATTGTGGATCACATGAAAAAAGGGCCACCATCATTTCCAGGATTATTATTATTATTATTTTTTTTTACCTATTACCTATATTTATCAAATGAGCTTCTTTGAGGTTTGAAAAATAAAACTAATTGTGAAATCCATAGTGGAAATGAACACCTCCATGTTGGCTACACTCCGGTATTTTTATAAACTCTGCCCTTTTCTGTCAATGAAAATAGTATGTGGAGAAACACAAACAATACTGTACTACTTGGGTCCAAGAATAAAGAAAGAAAGTACTGCCCCCTTGCAAGCTAAAACTAAACTAGTTAAACCACACGCATACAAAGCACCTCCCACATTCACATAAGTTGGATTTGCTTCTGAAACAGGAGACCCAGATCTGTGTGTAAGAGTTTCCATATGACTAATAGCACAGGTTACGGTATAGTGGGTACAAAAACCAGAAAAACACTTCACCCCTACATCACTGATTGCACTCACAAGATTGTGGATTAAAAAATGCCTTAAAGCCAGAATTGGCTATGATGTCCCCCTCTCCTCCTTTGCCTGGAAGCAGTGACTTGTAGCAGTGACTTGTATAGAGCAGGAATTTCAACAAACAAAATTAGGAATCAGATAAAAAGGTTATTTATTTAGTCAAGATAAAGCCAAAATAATCAAAAAATGTACTGCATCTTTATGAATATTGTGACGAAGTGCCCTTCGCAACTTGTGCCTGGAGAGGACTAATTGCCGGCCTCTTGCCATGTGACTATGGCTCCTGGGAGACTTTGCCAGTTAAATACACTATTTGGACTTATTGGTGTTTAAAAGACTGTTCTGGCACAATTCTGCACCTTTGATTCCATGGGAGAATGTGCCTTTTCCTGTCCCATTGTTCTCCAGCAGGGCGTTGTCCCAGGGACACTGCCAGACCAGTTTAAACTGGCTGCTTTGTCCCTCCTCAATCTCTATATCAGCCCTTGCTAAACTTAAACCCCATGGCGATTTGACTGTGTTCGTGGGATCTGAGCGCTGTTCAGATATATTGAGCGCTCAGATCCAAGCTATCTGATGATAGGTGGGGGTTCTGTTCAGTATGATAGAAATTATGTATTTTTGCTGTTGTTGTGAATATAAATATTTTCTGTACCTGGAGATAATTGGCATACCACACCCAAGCCATGCTTGCAGTCGGTCAAAAAGGACTTCCATCTAATTTTTGAACCACTGTGTACTGAAATGCCTTTTGTCACTGGATTTTTAGGTGACAAGTTGCCCTTTGCCCCTGGCTGTTGGAGGAGCCTGAGTGCCAGCCTCCTGCCTCATGACTCTGGCCCTGAGTTGTATGGCACTTTACAAACATTATTTGGGCTAATGGATTTATATTGTGCTGCTGCTGGCCCTTTAAGAACTGCATTGTGGTTTATGGACTTGTATTGGACCATGCTGGCCCTTTAAGAACCATCTGGGGACATACTGTGACTTTTGGGAACAATGCCCCTTTAAGACTATGGCCCCTGGGAGATATTGCCTGTTAAAGACTATTTTAGCAGATTGGATGTTAAAAGACTTGCTGCCCCTTTAAATTGTATTGGAGCAGTTCTGCAGCTTTAAATTGGCACTTCGGATGCAGCTGAAGTGCCGAAGTAGTCGAAGTGGCCGCCATTCGACAAACAAACACGTGGCGGCGGCCATCTTTAATTCAGCTGAAGTTTTACCTTCTCCAGACTTCAATGCATTCGACAGTTCGAACGCCATTCGACAGTTCGAACGCCATTCGACAGTTCGTTCGAATGTTCGTTCGACAATTCGAATGGTTGTCGTTTGTCTGTTTGAACTGACTTTAACATGGGAAATAGACCGACCGCACAGCCTGATTCTCTGGAACTGTTTTGGGCACGAAAACGTGCTTGCGGTCGGTCATAAAGGACTCCCAGCTAACTTTTTATCTACTGGGGGGATTTGTATGATTTTTTGGTATGTTTATATTTAAAGTATTCTGATTCTGAATATGTATGTTTTATGTGAATATGATGCATATTTTTAAAGTTACAATATAGGTGTAAAAAGTGTATTGTTCCTGCCTGTGATAAATTACATTAACCCATTGTGTTCAGTAATTATATCACAGGCAGAGGGGAGGGATTGTATGTTGGGGCTGGGTGTGTTTTACGGTTTTCCTGTAAATGATTGGTTGTACTGTGTCCCACCCTGTGGGATGTCCCCTTGCATGGGGACTTGCATAAAAGCCAGTGTGTGGTCATTAAAAGCAGATCATCTTGTACCTACATGAAGTTTCGGCTCATGTTTGGGGGATTGGAGAACTACACTCTGGGGATTGCTATAATCACTATACTCCCCAGGGTATAATCACTAAGCTCTGCCAAGAGCTTGTTCCTGTTCCTGCTCTCTGGAATTCGGAGAGGTCGACCTACTGGAAGCTGGACCCTGGTCTTGGTGAGACTTCAACCAAGCTGCGGCGGTTCGTGGGGTCTGCAGTGGTTATGGTGTCGGGCAGAGTGTTTAGAGTCCTCGGAAAGCACTAGGAGCATCCGTCAGCGGAAGGTATCTGGTCTGGGTGCCAGCGGTTCCGTTACAGTGGTGGCAGTGGTGGGAAGGCGTCCTAGTGCGAGGAGAAGCAGCGCAGAGGCACCGGTAACGTTTGGAATTACAATTTGAGGGCAACGCTAGTATTCGTACAGCGCCCCTGTTCACAGCAAACATGACCTATCGCTTTGAGGGTGCCGCTTACAGGGAGGAGGCAAAGAGGCGGTTAACCAGGTATGGCCCGGATCCCTCGGTAGAGACGATCTTGGCAACCATGCGCAAATTGGATGCGGAGAATCGAGTGGCATGGGAATGCAAGTGCCGATTGCAGAGATTGGAGCTGTGGCCAATTGGTCTCTCTCCCCAGCGGCAGACAGCATCCCAGGGAGAGGAGATTGTCTGTCCCTCGTCCCTGCAGCAACCGTCATCACTGGGAGTCGAGACAGTCAGTCTGACTCCCCAGCGGCAGTGTGTTGACAAGGGAGAAGAGATAACCGGTCTCTCTCCCCAGTGGCAGTGTACCCTACCAAGGGGAGACCCTACTCCCCCAGATGGTGCAGATGGGACCGTAGTCTCTGCACCCGACCTACAGGGATGCTGGACGGCCTATCCAGATCCCCAACTACCCTCACAAGAATACCGGGCGGAGGAGGTAATCGATGTCTCCTCTCTCCAACCAAGTTGCGTCCAGGCTACCCCAGCAGAAGCGCTGACATCGGGGCAGAGCGCAGTTGGTCTCTGCCTCCCTAGTACCCACAGCGTGTTGCCCAGTAGCACCAGAGGAACCACCAGGTGCAGTAAATGTGTGTTGTGGGGGGGCTACTCATGTACTTGTTCACTGTGGGTGGGTTAGTCTCCCCCCCCCAAAGGGGAGATGTGTGACGAAATGCCTTTTGTCACTGGATTTTTAGGTGACAAGTTGCCCTTTGCCCCTGGCTGTTGGAGGAGCCTGAGTGCCAGCCTCCTGCCTCATGACTATGGCCCTGGGTTGTATGGCACTTTACAAACATTATTTGGGCTAATGGTTTTATATTGTGCTACTGCTGCTGGCCCTTTAAGATCTGCATTGTGGTTTATGGACTTGTATTGGACCATGCTGGCCCTTTAAGAACCATCTGGGGACATACTGTGACTTTTGGGAACAATGCCCCTTTAAGACTATTGCCCCTGGGAGATATTGCCTGTTAAAGACTATTTTAGCAGATTGGATTTTAAAAGACTTGCTGCCCCTTTAAATTGTATTGGAGCAGTTCTGCAGCTTTAAATTGGCACTTCGGATGCAGCTGAAGTGCCGAAGTAGTCGAAGTGGCTGCCATTCAACAAATGAACACGTGGCGGCGGCCATCTTTAATTCAGCTGAAGTTTTACCTTCTCCAGACTTCAATGCATTCGACAGTTCGAATGCCATTCGACAGTTCGTTCGAATGTTCATTCGACAGTTCGACAATTCGAATGGTTGTCGTTTGTCTGTTTGAACTGACTTTAACATGGGAAATAGACCGACTGCACAGCCTGATCTCTGGAACTGTTTTGGGCATGAAAATATGCTTGCGGTCGGTCATAAAGGACTCCCAGCTAACTTTTTATCTACTGGGGGGGTTTGTATGATTTTTGGGTATGTTTATAGTTAAAGTATTCTGATTCTGATTATGTATGTTTTATGTGAATATGATGCATATTTTTTTTTTTATTATTTGCATTTTGTTATATCAACAAATGGATATTTGTGGGGTTATCCTATATTGCGGTGGTGTAGGGCTTCATCCGTATGTGGTTGCTATATACGTCTCCCATCGTTTTTCCGCGCCATTATTTCATATTGTTTCGTCAGATGTAATGCTGTTAGGCAATGAGCTACTTTCGATGGGTTTGGGTCGCGCCAATGTCTGCTAATTGTTTGGAGGGCCGCTACTATTATATGATATATGATGTATGTTTGGGTTCTATGAAGATCTTTTGGAAATAGTTGTAGTAAATATATTTCGGGGGACTGCTGGAGGTTAACCCCCGTGCTCTCCCGTATGATGGTTGTTATGTCTGACCAGTATTGCTTCAATTCCTGGCATGACCACCAGATATGTAGCATGGACCCTTTGTCATTTAAGCAGCGCCAGCATGTGTCTGGCATGTTGGATTGCCTTTCTTAAGCCGTACTGGTACTATGTACCATCTGTACAAGATCTTTCGCGTGATCTCCATATGGGAGGCGCACAATGAGAGACTCTTATGTGCCTGAAATATTTGGGCACATTGGCTCTCAGTAATTTGGTTTCCAATTTCTCGGTCCCATGCTTTTGTGAACGTATGGACTTGGGATCCTGCCATGGTGCTATATGTAGCATAGACCAGAGATATCAGTTTATTGCGTGGTTTTAAATTAAGGCTTATTTTTTCCACCTCCGTCAGCTGTAGACCATTTACAGGATTGTACGAGCAGATCTTTTGTGTTTTAAACCATGACATAAGTTGCATGTATGAAAAAAGTGCTGTGTTGGGTACCCCATATTGTGTTTGGATTTCAGCAAATGAATTCAGCACTGGACCCTGGCATAAGTGGAAAAGGTGTGTGATGTTGTGGTTGTGCCACAGCCTCGAGTTAAATCCAGGGATAGTCATGGCTAATGTTTCTAGGGGCATTGCTAAAGAGGTGCCCCCTTTTGTTATGTGTGTGTCCCCAAACTGATCCCATATTCGTAGCGTGAGTTTTGTTGTGGGGAGGATGTCCTTGTGTTTTGGTCGTAGTTTCCTAGACATCCAGGCCAGGGCCGATATGGTAAAGTCGTTAGTGTAGATCGCTTCTAGCTGCACCCATTGGGGGGCTTGGGGTTGCCATTGGTAGCTAGCACCTGGCCCAGGATGGCCGCTTTGTAGTAGTTGGTTATATTTGGTAGGCCCATGCCTCCCAGCGGTTTATGGTTTATATAGGGTGGATTTCGCAGTCCTAGATCTAGCGTCGTTCCATATAAACGAGTTAATTACCTTCTGTATTTCACATAGGTTGCTATTGGAGACTACTAGAGGGATAGTTCTGAATAGGTATTGTATTCTCGGGAGGAGTAGCATTTTTGCTGCTGCTATCCTGCCCACCCATGAGATAAATTTCCCTTTCCAGCTATGTATGAGAGTTTTGAGCTCTGTGAGAAGAGGGGTGTAGTTTGCTTTATGGATGCCTGCTAAGATCTTTGTCAAGGCTATCCCTAGAAACGTGAGGTGGTCCGTGCGCCATTCATATGCGAACGTTTCTTTGAGGTGGTTCAACTCCGGCTGTGGGATGTTAATTCCCATTGCTTGTGCTTTAGAAATGTTTAACTTGTACTATGAACAATTTCCATATTGGTGAATCAGCTTGTGTAGTGTGGTTAGTGAGACCTGTGGGTTTTGTAGTGTAAGGAGGATGTCATCCGCAAATAGTGTGAGTTTGTATTCTGTTTTTTACTCTGATGCCTTGTATCTTGGGGTCATTTCTGATTGTGTGAGGGGTTCTAGAGCGAGTATGTACAATATCGGGGATTGGGGGCAACCTTGGCGGGAGCCATTGGATATGTTAAGGCTGTTTGAGGAGAAGCCCCCATTCACTACCTGGGCCGAGGGACAGGAGTAAGGGGCGTATATCAGTGCGGTGAATCGTGGGGGGAATCCAAATTTCCCTAGGACTGCGTGGAGGAAGGGCCAGTGGAGGCGATCAAAAGCCTTTTCAGCATCCAATGATACTAATACACTTGGCGCGCCTCCCCAGCAAATCCAGCACCTTCCTCACCCCATCTGCTCCCTGGCGTCCCCTCACAAACCCCACTTGGTCTGCGTGTATTAGTGTGGGTATGATTGGGGCCAATCTGTTGGCGAATATTTTAGCTAATACTTTTGTGTCCGTGTTGAGGAGTGAAATCGGACGCAAATTTTGGCTCTTGTTTGGTGGTTTCCCTGGTTTGGGGAGTGTCACTATGTGTGCCATGAGCATTTCTTTTGGCATTGTGCCCGTTGAAATGATGTGGTTGTACACCGGAGTCAAGTGGGGGGCTAAGATTGTGGCGAATGTTTTGTAATAATAATTTGTTAGGCCATCTGGTCCCGGGGATTTCCCGGACGGTAAGGATGCTATTGTTTGTAGTATTTCTTGGGTGGTTATGGGCAGGGCCGGACTGGGACAAAAATTCAGCCCGGGCAATTAAAGGCAGATCAGCCCACTATTAGGGGCGGGGCCAGAAAGGGGGCATGTCATGTCACCACCATTGACACGCACACCCCCTTCCCCCCCACCAAATGAGTATGTTAATGTGACGCTCCTCCAGAGCATCCAGTGCTCCTGGCTAAAATAAATGCCATGAGGTTTTTCTAGGGGGCAAGGGGGGTTGAGTTTGTGCTGCGTTTGCTGGCGATTTGTCTCTGGTGTCCTCAATAGTGGGATACCAGAGATCAAAACAGAAACCGGACTGTTAAAGAGTGTTGTACATGTGTGGGGATGTTCCTTGTGTTGTTGTATATGTTTGGACATTGCATGTGTGTAGAGCAATTGTGTGTGTGAAGGGGTCTGTTTGTGGCGTACTGCATGTGACTAGGGGCTGTAGTGTGTGTGTCTCTGGGTTGTAAAGTATGTGTGTTTGTGTGTGTGTATTTATATAGGGCCTGTGGAGTGTGTGCATGTAAGGAGCTGTACTGTGTGTTTGTGAGTGTATCTAGGGGCTCTAGTGTGTGTGTATGCATATAGGAGCTGTAGAGCACATGTGTATAGGGGGGATAATGTATGCATAGGTGGTGTAGTGTGTACAGGGGGTGCAGAATATGTATTTATAGTCAATATAAATTAGTGTGGGTGCATGCAGGGGGTGTAATGTGTGTGTTAATAGGGGTATAACATATGAGATTGCAGGGAGTGTAGTGTAGTGTAGGTTTATGGTGTATAGAGTGTGTTTAGTGTGTGTATGTGAGTGCCAGGGGACTAGTGTGTATATAAGGGGTATAGAGTGTGTGTAGTGTGTTTGTGTGTAAGTGCAGGAGGTGCAGTGTGGATATAGGGGTCTAGAGTGTGTTAATGCAGGGGCTGTAGTGTGTATGTAGGGGTATAGAGTGTATGCAGTGTTTGTGTGGGTTAGTGCAGGGGGTGTAGTGTGTTTGTGTGTTAGTGCAGTGTGTGTGTGTGTTAGTGTGTGTTAGTGGTGCAGTGTGTGTTAGTGCAGTGTGTGTGTGTGTTAGTGCAGTGTGTGTGTGTGTTAGTGGTGCAGTGTGTGTTAGTGCAGTGTGTGTTTGTGTGTTAGTGCAGTGTGTGTGTGTGTGTGTTTGTGCAGTATGTGTTTGTGTGTTAGTGCAGTGTGTTTTTGCAGTGTGTGTTTGTGTGTTAGTGCAGTGTGTGTTTGTGTGTTAGTGGTGGGGAGCAGAATGTTTGTGTGTTAGTGGTACAGTGTGTGTAGTGTGTTTGTATGTGTGTAATGTGTTTGTGTGTGTATATGGCCTTAAATTATTATTATTATTAAAAAGTAAAAAAAAAATAATAATAATAATAATTCCATTTACTCCCCCTTTTAACTTTGCAGGGGGGGAGGGAGCATTCACATACCTGGTGGTCCAGTGAGGGGGGGCTACGCCACACACACATCCCTGGCGGTCCAGCGGCAGGTAATTCAGTCTGTACCCCGCAGGGTACAGACAAGGTCTCTCTCCCTCTCGCGAGCGCCGTTTTTTCAGAGCGTTGCCGTGGGTTACCATGGCAACGCTCTGATAATCTCGGAGCTCGCGAGAAGAGGAGAAAGGAAGCTGCTCGGCGTGCGCAGAGGGTGATCGGCTCACTGCCCGATCTCCTCTCCGGCCCATGATGGAATAGAACTCCATCTTGGGGCCGGTGCTGCTGCGCATGGGCCGGTAGGGGAGATCTCTTGATCTTTCCTACCGGCCTTGGTCAATGGCCATCGCGGCCCACCGGGCATTTGCCCGGTTTGCCCGATGGCCAGTCCGGGCCTGGTTATGGGTGCCTGTATCAGTTCTTTTTGTTGCAACGTCAGTGATGGCAGATGCGTGAGGTCTAGAAAGTTCTCAATTTCCATTTCTGTGGGTTGGTGGGTTTTGCTATCTTGCTTTAAATTATATAAGTTGTGATAGAATTTTGGCCATCTCGTCATTGATGTCTTGGGGGTTGTAAATTCTATCCCCTTTATTAGAGATTAAGTAGGGGATTTTGGATTGGGCTTGTTTTTTCCTTAGCAATGCTGCCATAGCTCTCCCCGTTTTGTTGCCCTCGGAGTATTGTCTCATCTTTAGGCGTTGCATTGTGTAGGATGTTTTGGCTAGTTGAATGTCATTTACGCGTCGCGTAGCGGTCGCTATTGTTGTGAGATGAGTTGTATCTGGACTTGTCGTGTGCGCGGCTGTGGCGTCTCTGATTTTGCGCAGCAGGGTCAGATATTCTTTATTGGATGTGCGTTTGACATGTGAGGAAAGGAGCCTCTCATCGTAATTGTGAGTGGCGCGTGGTCAGACCACACTATGTCGCCAATTTCACACTGAGTAGTTCTCGGTATCAGTGTTCCCGATACCAGTATATGGTCTATTCTAGAGAATGAATTGTGGACTTGTGAGTAGTACGTGAACTCTTTTTCAGTGGGGTGGAGTGTGCGCCATGCATCGTGCAGGTTATGTTCTGTCATTAGTTTGAGTATGGCTTTGCTCTGTGTGCCAGTTGTAGTGTGTCGTGGGGAGAGGCCAGGGAGTATTGTGTCTATGCGGGAATCCAATACGTGGTTTAGGTCACCACAGATAACCGTAGCTCCAGGTGACGGATTCGGGAGCTTGTTCAGGATTTTTTGCAAGAATTGTCTTTGTTTGGGCTGTATATGCCTGCCAGTATATATTCAGTATCGTTAATCATGCAGTGCAGTATTATGTATCTCCCTTGTGTGTCTTTATTGATATGCAGTAGTTCAAATGTTAGTGAGTTATGTATTAGGAACGACATCCCCTTGGATTTGGAGGAGTGTGTGGTATGGAACTGGGATGGGTAGTCTTGAAGTCCAAACTTGGGGACTTTGTTGGTCACAAAATGCATTTCTTGGACGCATAGAATATCTATTTTATCTTCTTTTGCCGCTTCTAAAAGGATGCGGCGTTTATGCGGATGATTCAACCCCTCGTGTGTTGTGAGTTCTTATTGTTATAGACATCGGGTTGGGTCGGGATGCTGGGCCAAGACGCCCTGTGCCTCATGCGTGTATACCCTTTCTTGCAGTGGGTGGAGGGTAATTGTAGGGTGGGCATGCGGATCTCTTGATACTGTTCTCTCCTGAAGGTTGATGTGGGGGAGGGGATGTAACCAGGTTAAAGGAACTTGGATGGGGTGAACATGGTTCCCTCCAAGGAGGGTTTGGTGTGGACGGTCCACACCTCGGGAGTGGGAGTCGTTTGGTTCTCCCATGTATGGCTGTTGAGCTCTGTGTGATGTGTGTGTGGTGTGGTATAAAGGCTTGGGTGGTTGAGGTCCCTTTGAATATGCTGGCGTCCAGTTCCCTGTCTAAGTTTGGTGTGCCAGGGTAAAAAGTACATCGCCCGGCTCAGGCGGTGCAGCTTGTGTTGGGCCCCGACCACAGGGGTTCTCATAGGTCTCAGTCTCCATCAGCGCACCTCGTTATGCCTGGTGGTAGATCATACGACCTCTGCCCAGCCCATGTCCGATATGCGCAACCTAACCTCTGTCGTGCATAGGGGCGATGCTAGCCTGCTTCGTCAGTCGTGTGTTGGAGTGGCCCCGGTGGTAGGGATCGCTGCCGGCCTCAGATGGCGGGTCGTTTCTGTCACAATATACCCCTCCTAGAAGACCAGTACACAGAGTATTGCTGAATGTGGCCTATCAGGCTCGTCATCCCACCCCGTGCCCTGTGCACACATCCCGCTAATACCTCTATTGCGGGGTGGTGGCCTTTCGGGCCATTAATATGTGTAGGCGCATGCCGACCCTGAGTTGTGTAGGAAAATAAACCCATGGCGTTTCTATGAGAGCTTCCCGTGTGGTGGGATTGCCTTCAGTTGCTCTGTTTCACAGCCCAGGCTCTGCGTTTAAAAGCATAATGTTGCATACATTACCATTTTAGTATATTACCGCTAGTCCCTGATTTTACACTGGACTTGGTTGTCTATGCACGACCGTTAACGTATGCATCTTATTGTAGCATCTTATACATATAAAACCAATGTAAAGGTTGTTTTGTGAAGCCTTTGTATATTGGAGCCAGTCCCTTCATTTCCAGTCTCTGAGGCAGTCATTGCATTTTAGCAAAGTGGGCTGCTTGTGCTTCACGGCCCATAGACTGGGGCATCCGCTTCGTCTTGTACTCGTTTCATGCATGTTTCGTGGTTGTGTGTGCGTGTGAACATATAAGTGTGAGACTGAGGTATGTGGGGATATTTATGGGATAATAATAGTAAACAGTGAGAATTGCCCACTAATTCAATTCTCAGATCCCAAAGATCGTTATCGTGTTAAGTGAAATGTATTTCATATAAATAATATCACAATGTTATAAAAATAGATTTATTTTATAATAACAAATTAATTAATAATAATATGTAACATGCGTGACAATAATCAATTAGTATTTAATACAACATAGTATACAATGCAATGGAATGGGTATACACGTTTCAATGGCTAAACAGCATTTTCTGTCAAGACTTACACGATTTATGACTATCTTTCACAGAGAGAAAGCGAAGCTTTTCACAGTGAAGGGCCATAAAACCCTGGCTAACAGTTAGAACAACTGAATAACCCTTTCAATGCTGGCTAAATCTCCTAGGTAATTAAGATCTATTCCTATGTAATTTTAAATAAAATAACATTTAAACCAGTTCATTAGTCATTTCCTGGAACCATCCAAGAGAATCTACCATGATTTTTACAAAAGCAGAATTTTAATTTGTCTAAAAGATATCTTATCTTATATTAAAGCAAATCAATACACCTGGATAAAAACAGCGGTATGCTAACACGTGATACTATCACATTAATATATAATTATTCTTAATTCCACCTGCAGAATGGAATGTTTATAACTATATATTCTTTAGTTAACTAAGATTTCTTAATACGGAAATCTGACCGTGATTTATCCAGTCATATATCATGCTATTAGTAAATTTTAATTAATTTAATTAATTAAATGAAACCAGTATAGTTACCACTTATGTAGGTATTTCATCCGATTGGTAGATAGTTTTAGGAACTTATTTGGATGTCTGTAGGTGCATGAGTTATGGTGAAAGGTGGTGTTGGTTAGAAAGTCAGTAAAATTCTAAGTGTTAGAGTTTTAAGAGTAGAGTGTTAGTCTCAGATGTTGTCCTGGGTTTCTCTGCATGTCCGAGTTGGAGTCCCCAAACTTCCAATTCCTCCTCTGTCTTTTCCTTTTTCCTCTTCTCAACCCCTTTGTCCTAACTTTTTAAAGGGAAAATTCACTAGTTGCTAGACCAATAGAAACACTGGGGGTGTGGTTATCTAGGGATCGCAATTTAGGTATTTGGTCTATAGAGGGCAGTCTCGTCCCACTAAACATACCTTTCCAGGAAAGAGTTAACTTTTCCTGGTGGCTATTTTGACGTCATTTTGCTTTATCTTTATAGTGGCCATAATTTAAGTTTTCTGTCAGATAAAACAGTTTCTTTAAGTTTTGTCCAGACTATGTGTCTGTCAAATTCTGAGTTTTGACCCGTAACTTACAATGGGACCTTGTACATATAGAAAGTAAAATTTTATTATTTAATCTTCTCTGTCACAAATGTCTGTGTTTAGATATGCATCTATTCCATTAACATTTTAGACAGTCTGTCCAACCCCCGTTCTCCTTATCACTTGGTTTGTTTATACTATGCATTCCTTTAGCTCTGGCAAAGTGGTTAGTTTTACAGAAAGGATCGAAATTTCGTGCCTCTTTGTTAACTTGAAAATAACAAAATGGAGTCTGGTCTGTTCAGAGTGACTCAAAATATACACTTTTAATTTCTATCATAGCACAAGATGTCTGCCGATATAAATACCCTGACAGGTAATAAATTGTGCGTGAAAAGTAGTGTTGGTTGGTATGTTATAATATGGTGTGGCTGCTTTGCTAGTGTGGATAATACTTGCGGGTTGTAGTCCCAGTTTATGTGAGTCTCTTGCTGGCTTTGCTCCACTCCTGTGCGGTCTTCTTGATCGGGTGCTTGGGTGTGTCATTTGGCGTGATGGGGATGTTCCATTCCTTTAGGAGCTTGATGCCCTCCTCCGGCGTGAAGAAGGGTTTAAGTGCTCCGCCATATTGGACCAGCATTTTGGTCGGGTAGCCCCATCGGTACTTGGTTCCGTGTTGCCGTAAAGCTTCTGCCACCTGTTGGAAGGTTCTTCTTCTTTTCAGCGTTGCCGCCGATAGGTCGTTGAAAAGTTTTACCGTTGGGTAATATTTGTGCGGTTGATGCGACTCGCCTTGAGGACCAATTCCTTGATGTGGAAGAAATGGGCTCGGAACAACACATCTCGCAGCGCGGAGTCTGGTAAGTATGCCGGCTTGGGGATGCGGTGTATCCGGTCTATCAACATCATGTCTGCTGGAATATCAGGCGCGTAGGCCTTCAACAGGCTTGGAGGTCCGCCTGTTGAACTGATTCCGGTACCCCTCGGAGCCTAATATTGTTCCTCCGTGCCCTATCTTCAGCATTAGCCATCTGTGCTTCTAGCCGTTCCACTTTTCCCTCTAGATGCTGGACATGATCTGCCATGTTGTTGTGGGCGGAAGCGAAGTCCCCCATTTTCTCCTCCATTTGCGATGTGCGGGTTCCCATCTCCTGCATTTCTTTTCTTAAGGTATCGTCTGTTTGCTGCCATGAGGTTATTAGTTTGCTGGACAGTGTGTCCAGTGCTTGTGCCAGGAAGGTTTTTGTAATGTGGTCGGCCTGAGCATGCTCCGCCAAGGAGAGGCTTGTGTCCGAATCTCCGTCGCCATCTTGGGCGTCTTGTGGCGAGGCCGCTTGCGAAGTTTGGCTTTTATGGCCGAAAAAGTTGATTTTGTCAGTTTTAGGGGCTGATTTTTTTGTTCTGTGGTGAGACATCACCGCAGGATTCGCAGTTTCGTGATAATTTACGCCTTTTGATGCTAGGTTGTGAGAGCTCAGTGCCGGAGCAAGTCCTTATGTGGCCATCTTGCTCGGTGGTCAGCCACGCCCCGCCATGATGCATATTTTTAAAGTTACAGTATAGGTGTAAAAAGTGTACTTTTTCCGGCCTGTGATAAATTACATTAACCCATTGTGTTCAGTAATTATATCATAGGCAGAGGGGAGGGATTGTATGTTGGGGCCGGGTGTGTTTTACGGTTTTCCTGTAAATGATTGGTTGTACTGTGTCCCACCCTGTGGTATGTCCCCTTGCATGGGGACTTGCATAAAAGCCAGTGTGTGGTCATTAAAAGCAGATCATCTTGTACCTTCATGAAGTTTCGGCTCATGTTTGGGGGATTGGAGAACTACACTCTGGGGATTGCTATAATCACTATACTCCCCAGGGTATAATCACTAAGCTCTGCCAAGAGCTTGTTCCTGTTCCTGCTCTCTGGAATTCGGAGAGGTCGACCTACTGGAAGCTGGACCCTGGTCTTGGGTCTAGAGTGGGTGGAGACGGCGAGACCCCAACCAAGCTGCGGCGGTTCGTGGGGTCTGCAGTGGTTATGGTGTCGGGCAGAGTGTTTGGAGTCCTCGGAAAGCACTAGGAGAATCTGTCAGCGGAAGGTACCCGTTCGGGGTGCCAGCGGTTCCGTTACACACTGGACCAATTTGTATGATTTTGACATATGTTTGTATACTGCATATGCTGGTTCAGAATATAAGTAAGTTTTATGTGAATATGATGTATACTTTTAAAGTTATGAATATTGTTTAAAACTGTATATTTTCCTAACTGTGATAATTGCGTTAGCCCATTGTGTCCAGTAATTATATCACAGGCAGAGGGGAGGATTTTGCTGTAATGAATGGGAGTGTCAGACATTGTTGTATTGTTTTGATTGGTTTGTGTCCTTTGCATGCCTGTGTATCATCAGGTCCAGGGGGTGTGCCTCTGGCCTGGGGAATTGTATAAATTGTGAGTGCTTGCTTCCATTAAACAGAACTACTTGACCCTTTCTTGAAGCCTTGGCTCATGTTTGGGGGATGCTGGAAGTGGGGTCTGCAGTGCTGATGGTGTCGGTTGGAGTGCTTGGAGTCCCCGGCAAGCGCTAGGAGCATCGATTGGTGGAGGTACTTGGTTAGAGTGCCAGCATTCCGTCACAATTATTTTGTCTCTGAGGAAGTCTACCTGGAGTTGAAGAAACGCGTTAGATATCCTGAATTTTTATGTTTGTTGATTTTATACTTTTCATCACCAAAGGCTTTATATTGCCTAAATAAATATATTTTTTTTTATCTGATTCCTAATTTTGTTCGCTGAAGTTCCTGCTCTATACAAGTCACTGCTACAAAGCAAAGGAGGAGCGGGGAACATAATTTTTAATCCACAGACTTGTGAGTGCAATCAGTATTTGCCATATTATATTTATGTTACAATACATCACTGTGTGTTGTTTATTTTTTATGTTTTAGTGATCAAGCTGTATCCCATATTTGTATACAACATACTGTAGGTCCGGTTCTGATGCTCACATCCGCACTTTCGGCGGTGAACAGGGGTCATCAAGGGCACTCTGACCTGTCTGCGGCTACGCAGTCCCATATGCTGCAAACTGCCATGTACTGTGTGTTATGACAACTTTGTGTCATGGCCAGCATTAGGTTTTAGAGCATTTTGAGTTACAGTAGCTCCTCTGTGTGATCGAACCAGATGGGCTAGCCTGTACTCCCCTTGTACATTACATAGTTACATAGCTGAAAAGAGACTTGCATCCATCAAGTTCAGCCTTCCTCACATTTGTTTTTTGCTGTTGATCCAAAAGAAGGCAAAAACCCAGTTTGAAGCACTTCCAATTTTGCAACAAGCTAGGAAAAAATGTCCTTCTTGACCCCAGAATGGCAGTCAGATTTATCCTTGGATCAAGCAGTTATTACCCTACATTGTAAGATTATATCCTTGAATATTCTGTTTTTGCAAGTATGCATCTAGTAGCTGTTTGAACATCTGTATGGACTCTGATAAAACCAGTTCTTCAGGCAGAGAATTCCACATCCTTATTGTTTTTACAGTAAAAAAACCTTTCCTTTGCCTTAGACGAAATGTAGGACCACTACAGACACCCAGATCACATCAGCTCAATGAAGTGGTCTGGGTGCCAGGTCCCTCTAGTTTTAACCCTGCAGCTGAAAACATAGCAGTTTCAGAAAAACTGCTATGTTTCACTGAGGGTTAATCCAGCCTCTAGTGGCTGTCTCATTGACAGCTGCTAGAGGAGCTTCCGCGATTCTTCCTATGGGCGGTTTGAATGCGCGCGCGGCTCTTGCCGCGCATGCGCATTCGGAGCTGAGAGGCGGATCGGGGCGGAGAGATCCCCAGCGCCAAGGGAGTCCGGCGCTGGAGAAAGGTAAGTGCTGAAGCCACACACACTCTCACGAACAGTCGCATACACACTAGCTAACAGACACACACACACTCTCTCACGAAGAGACGCATACACACTAGCTAACAGACACACACATTTACTGACAGACAAACACTCAGTGACAGACATACACACTGACAGACAGAGACATACACACTCACAAAACACACACTCACTAACAGACACCAAACAGACTCACTAACAGACACACACAGTAACACACTAACACACACACTCTAACACTAACACACACACACACACTAACACACTTACCTGTGGGAGTGCTGAGGGGATTCCCTGGGGTCCAGTGGTATCACCCGACTGGCAGGCGCGCGAGGGAGCACTCTTCCCTGAGTGCTCCCTTGCGCGTCGCGTACTTGCTCCGGCTCCTGTATCAGTGCGGTGCGCAAGGGTGCTGAAGAGGGAGCACACGGGGAGAGTGCTCTCTCGCACGCCCGCCAGCCGGGTGACACCAGGACACTCCTGGGCCCCCCCGGGAGAAGAGGCTGGACACAGTGGGTACATACTGCGACCCCGATATGTACGCCACCGATGACAACTCTTTGTACTCTATTTTTAAGCCAATGTTCTAACCAAGAACAAGCATTTTCATCTAGACCGATTTCCTTGAGTTTGAACATTAAGGATTTTGAACCCTTTTTGAATATAGGAACCACATCTGCCTTCCTCCAATCCTCGCGAACACTTCCTGAAAGAAAAGAATCTTGAAAGATTAAAAACAGAGGTTCACTTATTTCTACAATTAGTTCCTTAAGTACTCGTGGATGGATACCGTCAGGCCCTGGATCTTTGTTTATATTAACTTTCTTTAGTTGCTGCAGCACCTTGTTTTGAGTTAACCAATTACAATTATTCTGCAAGTTTTTAGTAGCAATCATTTGCACATCGATTGCCATGGGTTCTTCCTTAATATATACAGAGGAGAAATAGTTGTTTAAAATTCCTGCCTTTTCCTGGTCTTCATTAACTAACACCCCCATTTCAGTTTTTAGTGTACCTAAACTTACATTTTTTGTTTTTTTAGAATTTATATTCCTAAAAAATGCTTTGGGGTACATCAATGAGTCTTTTCACCGGTTGTTCTTCCTTACACCAGTTTTGGTAGGTGTTAACCACTGCATACTGGGAGCACACCACCAGACTTGCTTTGATCCAGTCATCAAGCTATCACTATTTTTCCTGTGTCAAAGTCACTCTTTTCAATCTTTTAGTTTACCTATTGTAATGATATTGATGTGACAAAGTTTTGGAGTCCAGTAGCCAGATCAGCAATGTTTTCTGCCAGAGGTAGCCACTCGTTACCCAGGTGGTTGAGCCCCTGAGCCTTGAGTGGCCTTCTGGTCTTAAGCAGAGATGGGAGACTGGAACAGAAAGATGATAATCGTAGTGAGGCAAGCCGAGGTCAGTGGGAAGGAGAAGCAGCAAAGTCAAAACAGTCCAAATTCAGCAACAGGAAGGAGAAACAAGAACACGCTTGATTAGAGAGTACAGGAACCACAATAATCTGGCAAAGGTACAGAGACAGGAAGTGGCTTTTATAGGCCAAGAACCAGACACCTGACCAGACACAGCTGAAGAGAGTTGTCACTGATAACCTTGACTCTACAAGCAATGGTATCAGATCTCAGGTAAATTTGCAAAAGGCAGGCTGGTGTACTGGTAAGGAAGATGTTTAGCACCATGTAAACCAGGGTTTGAAACCCAGCAGAGTCAGTTCCTCACATTACCTCCACCTCTACAGGCGCAGCCTCTGGATGCCCTATTTCCTGGTTTAGCAGGGTACTGTGCATGGAAAGATCAGGAGCGTGAATATTGTCCACTGGTTCCCATGATCTATCCTCCTCACCATAGCCTTTCCAATAAAACAAATATTGAAGCTTGTTGCGGAAGATCCTGGAGTCAAGAATTTTTTCCACCTCGTATTCATCTTCACCATCCACGAGGACTGGAGGTGGGGCAGGCAGGGCTCGACCAGGGAAAGTATTTTCATGAAAAGGTTTAAGCAGTGCCACGTGAAACACCGGATGTATTTTCATGGAATCCGGAAGTTGCAGACGGAAGGTGACTGCATTGATCTGAGCGATGATCTCAAAAGGTCCCATGAACTTTTGACCCAATTTATGAGAAGGAATCCTAAGCTTAAGATTCTTTGTTGACAGCCAAACCTTGTCACCAACATGATAAACTGGGGCCTCCTTTCTGTGCCTATCAGCAGCTCTTTTGTAACATTCCTGAGCCTCCGAAAGAGTCTCCTTCAACAGTTCTTGGGAATCTCGTAAGGCGGTTAGCCGGTCAGTGACTGCAGGAATGGGAGTAGTAATTGGGAGACTCACTAGAAAGGTTGGATGGTAACCATAATTGGCAAAAAATGGGCTCAGAGAAGTGGAGCAGTGTTGGGCATTGTTATAGGCAAACTCCGCCGTGGGTAGAAAATCCAGCCAGTCATCCTGCAGGTAACTAATATAGCACCGCAAATATTGTTCTAGAGTCTGGTTGGTTCGCTCAGTCTGTCCATTAGTTTGTGGATGAAAAGCTGAAGACAGATTTACATTAATACCTAAAATAGAACAAAAATATTTCCAAAAATGAGATGTAAACTGCACTCCCCTGTCAGAAATTACTTCATCAGGCACTCCATGCAAGCGAAATATTTCCCGAATAACTAGGTCAGCAGTCTGTTTAGCTGAAGGGAGACCACGAGCTGGTATGAAATGACTCATCTTAGTTAACCGGTCCACAACAACAAGAATGGTAGTGTGTTCCTTAGAGGGAGGTAGTTCCACAATAAAGTCCATGGATATAGATCCCCAGGGACGATGAGGAATCGGAAGAGGCTGAAGCAAGCCAACAGGGGATGAGCGAGGAGTCTTATGTCTGGCACATACATCACAAGAGGACACATACTTCTTAACATCCTCATAATATTTAGGCCACCAAAAGGATCGGGTAAGCAGTTCTTGTGTCTTTCGGATTCCTGGATGACCTGCTGGTTTAGAGTCATGGTAGAGGCGTAAAACGTCCAGTCGCACTGATTCTGGAACAAACAGACGTTGTTGAAAAATCCAAAACCCATTAAGCATGGTCATATGAAGATCACGAGGAGGATCACGAAAAACTGGATCTTTAGAGTAGCCCTTTTTAATGCGAGACATTAGATCAGAAGGAAAGGTAACTCCTAAAAATCTACTCTCCGGCAAGATGGTGGCCTTGGTTACTGTAGTATGGAGGGGGTCAGCTATCCTAGACAAGGCATCCGCCTTGCCATTTCTGGAACCAGGGCGGTATGAAATAAAAAAATTAATCCTTGAGAAAAATAGGGACCAGCGTGCTTGTCTGGCTGACAGTCTCTTAGCGTATTGAATACATTCCAGATTTTTGTGATCTGTGAGGACAGTAATTGGATGGGTGGCTCCCTCCAAGAGATGTCTCCATTCAGCGAAGGCAGCTTTTATAGCCAAAAGTTCTTTATTCCCTATGTCATAATTTCTTTCTGCTGGTAACATCTGGCGGGAATAGAAGGCACATGGATGTAACAACATCTTAGGTCCAGTCCTTTGAGACAGTATAGCCCCAACAGCTGAATCAGAAGCATCTACCTCTACAGTAAATGGCAATTCTGGCTGAGGATGTACCAAGATAGGGGCAGATGTAAACAGAGTCTTTAATCTGGAAAATGCAGTGTCAGCCTTATTGGACCACTGAAAAGGAGTCCCTTTACGTGTAAGTTCAGTGATCGGTGTAATAACGGCAGAGAAATTCTTAATGAAACGCCTGTAAAAATTGGCAAACCCCACAAATCTCTGTATATCTTTTTCATTCTTGGGGATGGGCCAGTCCAGCACAGCTTTAATTTTACTTGCGTCCATACTTAAACCTTTAGGAGTTATTACATACCCCAGGAACTGAATTTCTGTTTGTTCAAACTCACATTTTTCCAGTTTAATGTATAGGTGGTGGGTACGAAGGCGCTCAAGAACAATGCAGACCTGTTTTCTGTGATTTTCAAGATTATCAGAAAATATCAGGATATCATCCAAATATGCCACAACAAACTGATCCAGGAGATCCCGTAGTACATCATTGATTAGATGCTGAAAAGTTGCAGGGGCATTACAAAGCCCAAATGGCATTACTAGATATTCGTAATGTCCGTACCTGGTTCTGAAAGCTGTTTTCCATTCATCATTTGGTCTTATGCGAACCAGATTATATGCCCCCCGTAGATCAAGCTTCGTAAATATTTTAGCTGAACGAAGTCTCTCCAGAAGTTCAGGAATGAGAGGCAAGGGATAACGGTTTTTAACAGTGATTTTATTAATGTCCCTGTAATCGACACATGGCCGTAGACTGCCATCTTTCTTTTCTACAAAGAATATAGGAGCTCCTGCTGGAGAAGTGGATGGTCGAATAAAGCCTTTGGCAAGATTTTCTTGTATGTATTCACGAAGTGCTTTCAATTCAGGCTCAGAAAGGGAGTATATACGGCCAAATGGGATAGCAGCTCCAGGTAGCAGCTCTATGGGGCAATCATAAGGCCTGTGAGGTGGAAGCTGATCAGCATTCTTCTTATCACAGACATCTGCAAAATCCCGATATTGTAGAGGAAGCTTAGTTAAATTTGTAGCAACCATTTCGTTAATTGTTGTGTTAACAGGTGTCGCCTTAGAGGGTTGACAATTCATTAAGCAGTGTTCTGAAGGAAAGGACAAAGTTCTAGTCTTCCAATCAATCTGTGGGTTATGCAGAGCAAGCCAGGGTATACCCAAAATCACTGGAAACTGTGTTGAGGAAATTAGGTGGAAAGATATAGACTCATGGTGATTCACTTCCAGAATCAATTTTAAGGGCACAGTCTCATGTGTAACCGGGCCTGACGTAAGTGGAGAACCGTCTACTGTTTCCATTAACACAGGTGAAGATTTAGGGATAGACTGAATTTTATTTCCTGCTGCAAATTTAACGTCCATAAAGTTTCCGCCTGCTCCGGAATCAATCATAGCTGTAGTTGAAATTTTATTATCACCATATTGCAAAGTGATAGGCACCACCAAATGAGGATGTTGAGTCATCATACTTTCTTCACCCTGAGCCAGAGAAAACAAGGGTTGTGTGACAGAATCCAGTTGGTCTGAAATCTGGGATTGGTGTTGAATCTGTGCACCCTCAGCAGTCATAGCTATTGTTCTTTTAGACTTGTTAGGGCAATTGATGGCATAATGCCCTGCACTACCACAATACAGGCATAAGTTGTGAGTGCGTCGCCACTGTTTTTCTTCATTGGATAATGGCCCTCTTATTAGATCTACCTGCATAGCCTCAGGTTCAGAGTCTGTAGGTGTTTGTGGGGTCGGAGTAGAAATTCTTGAATAGAAAGTAGGAGTAGCACTTGGTTTAAAAGAGCCCTGTCTTTCCAATCTTCTTTCTGAAAGTCTCCGATCAATACGGATAGCCAACCGCACAAATGCATCAAACTCAACAGGAAGATCAACACGAGCTAGCTCATCTTTTATAGCTTCTGAGAGACCCCTTCTGAAGTGGAACCTCTGGGTTGATTGGTTCCAAGTAGTATCAGTAACCCACTGTCTGAATTCAGCAGAATATTCAGCCACAGAGCGCCTCCCTTGATGTAAATGAAGGAGAGTGGCTTCTGCTGTAGCACAGCGATTGGGATCATCAAAAACTAGGCACATGGCCTCAAGAAAGTCTTTTAAATTTCCCAAGACTGGACTGTCCTGTTCCAGAAAAGGGGAGCCCCAGGCCAGGGCTTCATCTTTGAAGAGGGAAAAAATAAATCCCACCTTCTCTCTTTCAGATGGAAAACGGTTAGGTAACATCATGAAATGCAAACGGCATTGATTTAGGAAACCCCTGAATTTTTTGCGGTCTCCTCCAAATTTTTCTGGTAGAGGCAAGCGGGCATCTTGTGCAGGTGTAACAGTAGTAGTAGCAGCAGCCGCAACATCATGTGCCCTGTAGCTGGTAAGCTCACTATGCATTGATCGAACTTCATTTTGCAGTTCAGCTACCTGATCCTGCAGCACTTGAATGGTCTGTGCCTGGGTCTGCATAGTTCTTGCATTAAAAGCAACCTGCTGGGCCAATGCAGAATCTGATCCGACGGTCTCCATGAATGGGCCAGATTATTCTGTAATGATATTGATGTTACAAAGTTTTGGAGTCCAGTAGCCAGATCAGCAATGTTTTCTGCCAGAGGTAGCCACTCGTTACCCAGGTGGTTGAGCCCCTGAGCCTTGAGTGGCCTTCTGGTCTTAAGCAGAGATGGGAGACTGGAACAGAAAGATGATAATCGTAGTGAGGCAAGCCGAGGTCAGTGGGAAGGAGAAGCAGCAAAGTCAAAACAGTCCAAATTCAGCAACAGGAAGGAGAAACAAGAACACGCTTGATTAGAGAGTACAGGAACCACAATAATCTGGCAAAGGTACAGAGACAGGAAGTGGCTTTTATAGGCCAAGAACCAGACACCTGACTAGACACAGCTGAAGAGAGTTGTCACTGATAACCTTGACTCTACAAGCAATGGTATCAGATCTCAGGTAAATTTGCAAAAGGCAGGCTGGTGTACTGGTAAGGAAGAGGTTTAGCACCATGTAAACCAGGGTTTGAAACCCAGCAGAGTCAGTTCCTCACACCTCTATTTTCTGCTTCCAACACATTCAATTTAAGAACTGACTGTTCACTTACTGCTTAATTTATCCCACCCCTTGACAGGTGCTTTTGTAACAATGTTATTTACTTCACCTGACAATGGTTTTTATGCTGTGGCTGATTAGTGTATATAGACCATAGAGATGCCTAAGCGTAACAAAAACTCAATCCTTAATTGCCCAACTCAGCACTGGAGATGTAGTTGACTGTAAATCTTCTGAGTTAAAATGATGGGATTACACTTCATGGCATTTTATATGCAGAATGCGTAGTATGAAACCCAGACTATGAATTGTAACCAAATCGTTGTAAACAACATTCTGAAGAACTTCACTCTGATGATGCTGCACTCAAATGAATGCAGTACCATTACAATAGCTGCTTTTAAATCTTGCAACTGGAGATATTATCCCAATTTAAAATATCAAGGGAAATTCGCGTGGAGAATTGAGAAAAATACAGACATTAAAGGGATTCTACAGTGCCAAGAAAACAAAGCCAGTTTCCTGGCACTATAGGTTTATTAGGTCCCCCCCGGGCTGAAGGTGTTAAACCCCTTCAGCCACTTACTTGAATACAGTGCCAATGTCCCTTTGTATCGGTTTTGGTAAACTTGACTACTTTTTTTGGGAAAAATAACTACTGCTGTATACACATTATTATCACGAGAGATGTGTGTTTTTTAAAAATGTGCATATTTTAATTTAAATTGAGGTGCTAATTTTCTCTGGGTGTACACCCTAATGCAGGGATGGCCAACCATTGACACTACACGAGTTGTAGACTGCATCTCTCCTAGCATTGTGGCTGAAAGAGCATTATGGGAGATATAGTCCAGAACATCTGAAGGTTGCCTGCCGTAATTTATTGTGCTGTGCTGGTGTATGATCTTAGGGATCACTTCACAGCTTTCCTTTTATATCTGTCAACCTATATTACCTTGGCCATCACCATGTTCAAAAAATCTCTGAACACTAATGACTATTACAATACATACAAAGTAATAGGTGGAGCTGTAAAATATCTTGAATAATCTGTAAGACAGAATAAATGCAAATAGCGTAGTATGTCTATACAGTATAATACATAGTAAGAGTAAGATGGTTAAACTCACAAGACTAGAGTCATACCGTCATATGACTCTAAAAGTATGCTCCCTTGGACCATTGGGGGGTTGTCCAAACCCTTCTTTCGTTGGTTTCTCGATGTTCCCCCTTGTAATCCTTAGAGTGTCTCCAAAAGAGTGCCCAATATACAGTAGATCTTTGAATACTGGTATTTGTTTTTTGTAACAAAAAATGGTGATAAAAAATAACAAATAACAATTCACTATACTAATAAATCTTGGATATAGGTAAAGTCCAATATGGATTAAAAAATGAGTGTCCAAAACGCGTTTCGCCTGATTAACAGGCTTCCTCAGTTGGCTCTGATGTCTCCTCTGACGTTCTTCCCTTTTTTTTTTTTTTTCAGGCGAAACGCGTTTTGGACACTCATTTTTTAATCCATATTGTACTTTACCTATATCCAATATTTATTAGTATAGTGAATTGTTATCTTTGTTATTTTTTTATCACCATTTTTTTGTTACAATAAACGAATACCAGTATTCAAAGATCTCCTGTATATTGGGCACTCTTTTGGACACACTCTAAGGATTACAAGGGGGAACATCGAGAAACCAACGAAAGAAGGGTTTGGACAACCCCCCAATGGTCCAAGGGAGCATACTTTTAGAGTCATATGACGGTATGACTCTAGTCTTGTGAGTTTAACCATCTTACTCTTACTATGTATTATACTGTATAGACATACTACGCTATTTGCATTTATTCTGTCTTACAGATTATTCAAGATATTTCACAGCTCCACCTATTACTTTGTATGTATTGTATTGTATTTATAGTGGTGTAAGGGATACCACTCTATAGGTGTTTTAGAGCTATTCATTAGTCTTTCACACCGTGTACACTTTTGTTTTGTACTAATGACTATTAATACATATTAATATATGTACTGCATTGTTTTAAATTCCACCAGTACATCCCATTTAATTTTTGAAAAGGCATTGATTAGGTAATCTAAATATATATATGGTAATGTAAAGAAAAGTATAATATAGTAAGATTCCTCTGAAGGAGAGGGACAACTCCGCACTATGCCATTAAAAGCTTAATAGGCAGATATATAACATGTTCACAGGCACACTTTATTGGGTTGGTTAATACCGCCATGAGGTTTTGAGGTTAGAGAACAGCATACTGTATCCTACTTCTCTCTCTGAGTTAAAGACCACTAATTTTCACACCGGGGCTCCGTGGTTTCTAGCTACACCTCTGGTTGGGTATGCAAACACTTTTAACAAATGTTTTTCTCCCTCCTTTTCAAGATTCTGTATCCCTCACGCATGCTTATGTACCGAAAATGAAATAAAGAATTTATAAAAAAAAACAAATGTTTTTCTAGCATCGAAGAATAAACTTATCCTGGCTAAATTATTGTGCTTCAATGCTTACCTGAAATTCTCTTAATGAAAGAACTTTACATTATTTGCAAAAGGCTGAGCCAACAAACAAACTGAGAGAAAGATGTGAAATATTGACTTTGGCAGGCAGAATACAATGGCACACAAAGAAACAAATATAGTTCAAGGAAATTCTGTGCACATTAGTGACTACATGCAGAATGCTGCTTTAGGCTATAGTTTACATATCAGCTCAAAACTCCAAAAAGCAATTCATAAACCATCTTCATTTAGAACAAACTGAGTGTAGGTAGAGTTTCAGACTCTATTTTTTGCTTCTGTTTATCCATTAACCTGTTCTGTTTGTTACATTTGGTAATAGTTATGTTGCATAGACATGGCTCAGTTGTACACACTACCGTCACAAGATATTCCGTACCCGAATCTTCTGTATGTCTGTTACAGCCCCCGGCAAGAACTCATACTGCACATGAATAAATGTCACTTTGATTTTCTATAAAGCATATCTGTAGGTCTTAGTGCTGACCTTCTTTTCAAATCCACATAATGGGAGCAATTAAGTGAAAGGGAGTTTACTCCTCAGCTTAGACAAGATTGCATGTAGTTAGGCACCTGGTAGACTGAAGATGTTGTAAACATGCCTATACTGTATTACTTAATGTAAAATATTGCCTGGAGTGTGTCATTTGGGCTGTGCCTTTATTTGGATCAGAGCAGACACACTGATGTAAAAAGCAGAACATGTGGGTGTTGAGCCTTTTAACTGTATCTATATAACTATGCAACTAGCTATATACATATCAGAGTAGGATATCCATGGTGTAGATGCATGCTGCTGAGACTTCAATAATTACTTATTACTCCTCACCTACAGTAGGCATGCTCACAGAACACTATTACAATGCCCCACGCAGGCCACATTGCTTGCACAGATCCGCTAGCAGAGTAATGGCTGTACCCCCAAAGCAGGTCTACGAACAGTCCTGATTTTGGTTGGACAGTTCCAATATCAGGGCCCTGTTCTGCCATCCTCATTTTGTTTTCCAGTGTCCTGGATCAGTCTATCATTAGATGCGCTCGTGCTGTGAACAGGCATTAGGTCCATGCAGAAAGCACTTCTGCAGGGCGCTCGGCATGATCTTGTCAGTCAGCTTGGTGTGCTTCATGCCAGGCTGACATGCTCCTTTAGTGGACAGACCTTCACAAGTCATGTCACTGATGACACCACATGGGATGTATGCCCACGGCTGTTCTGTAGATGTTTAATTTTACCCATTCACACTCACACACATACTACTTCAGACATACACACACAGATAAAAATTGTCACACACACACACACACAAATATTAAAATGCAGCTTGTTTTCTAGCCAACCTCCCCTTTCAGTTCCTTCCTGCTGAAGGTACTTTCCATGGAGTTTAATGGAGAAAGGACTGTATGGGTATAAGGACTACATTTACTCCTGCTCTCCCTTGGAGTGCTACTAAGCTGTTATATAACATGACATCCCCCTACTGCTGTTGCACGGGAGAGAAAGGGGAGCAGTCAGTACAGTTTGTCTGGCTACAGCAAACATCTGCAATGTGGTTCAGTTAGAGGAGAGATATATATCTCCCTAACTGTACCACATAGTGTTAGCGTACCAGGAGTGCCTGTTCTAACTCTCTGAGTGAAGTCTGACAGTGCAGAGCTTAGCTCTTTGGCTGAGTGCAATGAACTGATCATTCCAGCCAATAAGTTAGCCCTGCACTACAGGGTTTAGCTCAGGAGAGAGCTAACTGAAACGCTAGTTTATGAGCTTCTAACTTTCAATGGTGAAGTAATGGAGACAGTGGCCGGTGCAAGGATTCTCGCCACACTATGCAATCCTTTTTGCCACCCCCCAACCCCATGAATGCAACTATATTCCCTCAGAGAAAAAGCACTAAAAAGTGGAAAAACACTAAAAAATGCAAAAGACCTAGGAGCTAATTAGTATATGACTCAAAAATCCGGATATGAAATGCTGGATAAAATCTGTATAAAATACTTTAAGGATGTAACAATAAAAATGTGACTAAAAAAGGGGACTCAACAATGGGTACTATGCCTTTAAGAAAAATATATCAAGGGTAGGACTCTAAAATGTAACTGATAAATTCTAAAACTTAATCATATGTGATATATAAAAACAGAGGATGAATCAGATAAGAGAAAATAAATGATTAAAATAAAATAAAAAATAAAAATAAATGCTCCTAACAGTGCAAGGTGCAGTAAAATACTGTCCCTGAAAAGATACAGGATAACAGATAGTTAATACTTGCGCCTAAATAATATGCTTTGTATAGACAAAGTTGCAAAACAAGCACTACAGTATGAGGAACTGTGTGCTAAAATAAATAATGTAGCGTGGATACAATGTAGAGAGAGAGAAACTGGATAGAAATGCAAAGTCCAGTTTATTCAAAATAAATATAGATTAAAATATGAATTAATCAAAAATGATGGTCAATTCATGTGCAAATGTATGTTACCAGTCCAATGAAGTCCACAAATATTCAAAGACCCTCGGAATCAGCCAGGATGGATGTGGATTGACTTGGCAGCTGTTGCTCTGGTGCTCTGTGGTCTGTCTGCCGGTTGAGGACGGCGTGCAGATCGATGTGTGCGTCCCGACACGGACCTCACTCCGGGGGGTGTGCACAGTGAATAGTCTAAGTCCACAGGTTCACCAAGGGTCCTGAGCAAGTGGGTGCTTCTAATGCTGGTTACTAGCACAGTTTAAAGTAATGCTTTGGTCTAACGCGTTTCGTGAGGAAATAGCCTCACTTCTTCAGAGACATACTGCAGACTGATGTTGCAGCCACGCTTAAATACACATTATGCTAATTAGTGTAGAGCCTCAAAGTAAAAAAAACAATAAATAGATATGACAAATATACATTGTCAGCATTGCAAGTATATACAAAATATTACAATATGGAGCATTAAGATAACAACAGAGATAAAAACAATTATGTAAAAAATAATATTAATAAGTAACAAAGTAATATTGATAGATAAAGGAAAGGAAAGGAAGAAGAAAAAAATATATATTACAGTTGCTTATTTCTGTGAAGCACAGCAAGAAAATCCTGACAAATTTGTGTTATTTTTAAATTTTTTACTTAAACTCCTCTGCTGCAGCCACCCTCTCCAACCTCCACAGATGTCATCATGATTGCTGACATCTTTGTGATCTCATCCAATTCATTACTTCTCAAAGACATGCACTGGATTGTAGGTATACATGCATGGCCAAAGATCGGACTCCACCAATCAAATACTGCAATAAGCAGCATTTGATTCCCAGAATCAAAGAGTTTTAGTTGGTCTGGATGAGGAAGAAAGCCACTGGAGGTGGATTTCAACCTGCATGTAAACATTGCAATTTCTAAAATCTGCCACACTGCAAAAATTGTTCAGGAATTGTTTAAAGAACGTTACAAAAAGGCCTCTAGATTCCCCAGATCTCAATCCGTTTGAGCATCTGTGGGATGAGCTGGAAGAAGAAATTCATTCCATGGGGGCCATACCTCGCAACTTGCAGGACTTAAAGGATTTTCTGCTAATGTCTTGAAGACAGTATCAAAAGGTCTTGTGGAGTCCATGCCTCAACACATCAGAGCTATTTTGCCCTACACCATATTGGGACCTATACAATATCAGACAGGTGGTCAGTGCATTTGATATTTTGAGATGTGGCAAAGCTATAGGAATCATGCTTCATATATTTTGGACATACCCAAATCTATTTACCTTTAGGTTAGACGATCTGTTTCTTATTGGTGTCCACGGTAATTCCAGCCATCCTCTTCTCCCTGAGCATTATCTACTCAATATGTTTGTGCCTTCACCCATGGGAACAGGAGGTATATTGCCTTACACATCCTCATTGCAGCAAAAATTTGTATTGCTAGAATGTGGAACTAGGCCTCACTTGCTACTAAAGCTCCAGTTTTAGAAAATGTTGCTATAACGTTCCGCTATGAGGGCATGTCAGCCCGAGTACAGGGTTCATTTCAAAAACTATCCCAGGAATGGGTTCACTTACACAAATTTTTTTCTTTGCGTGAATCTACTATCACTCCTTGTTGCTTAAAAAATTTGGGGGCTCCTATTGTATAATGTTATTATATTAATATATGGTGTTGACCTGTATATCATAATGTATTTACTAATTAGTTACTCATTTATTCACCTATGTTATACCGGAAAATAATCTGGAATGTTGTATACCCCTTGGTGTTTTTTTAGTCATTAAATGCTCCTGGATGATATGGCCTTGGTTTTGTACTTTTTGTTCTCTGAAAACCTCAATAAAAAACTATACATGGGGAAAAAACTAAAAAGGTATTTCAATCTGTTAAAACTTAGATACAAAATGTACGCAACTCAACAAGTAAAATACCGCCAGAGTACCAGGCTAAGGGCATACAATTGTTAAAATCAAGCACTTATAAGAGCGGCAGAGTATATGACATAAAAAGCGTTTTCAGTTTGTAGTGTTCACCATTTTCAGTGAAGCATGTAGTGTGTCTGAATAATGATGTATAGTGATAGAAAGGAAAAACAGACCAATAAAAGAAAAATGTAATGCAATCTACTTACGCAACAGTGTTTAGTGTGAGGGAAAGATTTATTCACCAAAACCACTTCCGTAAGCTAAAATTGTTTCAATGCTTACAGTGTCCATTAAATACATTTGATGGACCAAATTAAGTGTAAAAGCAGCCAACTTAATTAGCAGAACAAACCCCTTCAACCCCCACTTTCCTATCAAAAAATGGGAAGAAGATTGTAATCTAAATATTGATGAGAATTTGTGTGTTTTTTTTATTATCAATCTTACCATATCTTCTGTTCATAATGTAAATCTCTAGGAAGTATACTGCAAACTTTTATACAGGTATTGGACCCCCCAGAAACTAAATAAGATATACAATCTAAAGGACGCTAGATGTTGAAGATGCAAAGAGGACTTGGGCTTTTATGCCTATATATGATGGGACTGTAAGAAAATAAAAGTTAAATAGAAAATTATATTTTCCACAGTCTCATGCTTTACAGGAGTTACAGTCCAATTAGATATGGCATTTGCCCTTCTACATTTAGGATTAAAATAAATACCTACTACCTGTAGAAGTTTAGTTATAGATATACTTTTAGCGTTTGAAATCTCGATAGTTAATAATTGGAAGGAAAACTATGAGATCAATCTAAGAATTTTGTATTAGACAATAGAAAGGTGGGAACAAGCCCACCTAAAAGAGGGCGCTAATCTTTACAGGCAAGTAATGAAACGTGGTGATAACATTAAAAAATATATTTATTCTGCACACTATGCAGTATATCAAAAATGAATAAAATAAATAACATACAAAGCAGTACAATTGCAAGACCAGGGGAAGAAAAACCCCAACTAAAAACCACTAGGCTAACAAGTACAATAGATGTAATATACAGCCCTAGGTCGCGATTCCTAGGTCTTCAAATATACTTGCAGCTGATGTTACAATACAAAAGTAGTAGTGGTAATAGAATACGGTCTCTGGACTGCTATATCTGTGAATCTGGTGGCTCCGGCTCAACGCGTTTCGTCCCGCGTTGTTCGGGACTTCCTCAGGAGCTGTAGACGCTATAATCCTCAGGCCGCCGCTCTCTCTTCTTATATTCTCAATTTTTCAATCTTCGTGCTCAGACTTGCCTTCGCGCATGCACACACCAACACTAATTTCCATCTAGCTACGGGTACCCTCATGGACCAGTAGCTATCGGGAAATATTTGGCGCGCATGCGCGGCAAGATGAGTCTGCGTAAAAAAAACTTTATTGGCATCTGAGTTCTATCACAATATAACACTATAACAGTTACAAGTAACCGAAAACTCATTACACTATGCCTGTTGTTACAAAGCATCCTTAGCATTCACCACAAAATAACAATTATGTGAAGACATACATAATTGTTATTTAATATATTCTGGGTGGGCATATGCAAATTAGTTTAAATAAGAATCACATTTTTGCCTCATTCCATGGCAGCATCATTCATGGCAGCATCACTTATGGGTTAGCTCCACCCCCAACAGAAACAGGACAGGAAAAAATTTACTAATTAGAACCAGACTGTAGGCATAAAATGTCTCTCCTCCATCTATCCCACAGTCTAGTTTAACCCCTTAAAACCGGAGGACGTACAATTACGCCCTCTAATAGGCGGCTCTAAACGCCGCCGGGCGTAATTGTACGCCCTCCGGTTTTTGTTAACTTACCCGGTCGCCGGCGGTCCCACGCCGGCGATCGCGGTTGGGGGGACTCCCAGGGAGCCCCCGCGGCACATCCGTCCTCGTTGAAGCCCCCCGGCCATGTGAGAGTGGGGTCCTAGCGAGGACCCCACAATCACATGGCCGGGTATAGCTGGCTTCTGTATTGCCGGCAGGGGGGCTGCCTGTAATGACAGGTGGTCCCCCTGCTGGCTGAAAATAAAAGTAAAATAAGTTAATGGTGTAAAAAAAATTTATTATATATACTTAGATCATATATATATATTATATATATATGATCTAAGTATATATATACACATATACATACACACACATACACCGTCTAGGTGTATTTTACTATTAATATATATATAATTATATATATATATTAATATCAAATTACACGTAGACTGATACTGATTAAATATATATATAATTATTGTTATATATATATTTATATATAATATAAAAAAAATAAAAATGTAAATACGTTAAAAAATAAAATTAAAAATAAAAAAATAAATAATTAAAAAATATATAGATGTGTGTTATTTCGTTCTAACTGTATTGTGAAATTAATATATATATATATATATCAAAATACACATAGAACGAAATAATATATATATTTATACACATAAATATATACGTATATATCACTATATATATACCTATATATAAATAAAAATATTTAAAAAAAATTATATAGATATATACATATATTTACACATACGTATATATATATACATATATTAATTCTACATATATATTTATGTAATATTTTTACATAATTAGGTATCTTAATTAATTACAATTAGCAGGACCTGCCTGACAACCCATGCCGAAAGTAAAGGGAATTTAATTTGCTAGCACTATATTTAACCCTATAACTTTCCAAGACACCATAAAACCTGTACATGGGGGTACTGTTCTACTCGGGAGACTTCGCTGAACACAAATATTAGTGTTTCAAAACAGTAAAATGTATTACAACGATGATATCGCCAGTAAAAGTGAAGTTTTTTGCATTTTTCACGCACAAACAGCATTACACGGACAATATTATTGCTGTGATACTTTTTACTGTTTTGAAACACAAATATTTGTGTTCAGCGAAGTCTCCCGAGTACAACAGTACCCCTCATGTACAGGTTTTATGGTGTTTTCAAAAGTTACAGCGTCAAATATAAGGCTTGCGTTTCATTTTTTTCACATTAAAATTCGCCAGATTGGTTACGTTGCCTTTGAGACCCTATGGTAGCCCAAGAATAAAAATTACCCCTATGATGGCATACCATTTGCAATAGTAGACAACCCAAGGTATTGCAAACGGGGTATGTCCAGTCTTTTTTAGTAGCCACTTAGTCACAAACACTGGCCAAAATTGGCGTTTTTTGCATTTTTCACACAAACAAATACTAACGCTAACTTTGGCCAGTGTTTGTGACCAAATGGCTACTAAAAAAGACTGGACATACCCCATTTGCAATACCTTGGGTTGTCTACTATTGCAAATGGTATGCCATTATGGGTGTAAATTTCATTCCTGGGCTACTATAAAGTCCCAAAGGCAACGTAACCAATCTGGCGAATTTCAATTTCAAATGTAACGTGCTATATTTGACCCTGTAACTTCCCAAAACGCCATAAAACCTGTACATAGGGGGTACTGTCTTACACGTGAGACTTTACTAAATACAAATATGTGTATTTTATTGCAGTAAAATCAAACAGTATTATGACACTGACCTTTAAAATGCAATTTAGAACTAAAAAAATCAAAAAAAATCGTATTTTCTCCCATTTTTTCATATTAAATTATGTTTCATAGCTAAATATTTGATATTAAATGAAAGCCCTGTTTCCCCTGAATAAAATGATATATAATAAGGGTGGGTGCATTTACTATGAAAGAGGTGTATTACGGTTGGACAGACATGTAGCGCAAATGCCAGGTTTTGTTTACATTTTGTTTTGTTCACAATGTGTACATTTGGCTCCGTCCTTAAGGGGTTAAAGCTGTAAAACAAAAACATGGGCGGGTTGCTGATACTGCCATGAATAATAGCCAGGAAAAGAAAATTACGGTAAATATGGAAAAAACATTCTATATTCCTAGCTAATCATGGCAGCATCACTTATGGGTAATACCCAAGTTAAGACCAATGCGAGGGAGAAAAAACAGATACTTTTAGTCTGCTGCAACTATATTTTATTCATGAGAAGTAACAGAGGATAAAACTCCTCTCCCAAAGGAAGTAGATGAAGAAGCTACATCCAGCTTGTAGTGTTTGATGAATGTCATAGGAGAAGACCATGTTGCTGCTCTGCATATGTCATCAGATGAAACCTCTGCCCAAGTAGCCCAGGAGGTAGCCAGTGCTCTAGTCGAATGAGTCTTTATTTTCTTCGGAGGAGATAGGTTTTTAACATAGTAAGTGTTCTTTATGGTGTTTGAGATCCAACGCTTCAAAGTAGCGGTAGAAGCAGCTTCACTTTTTCTGTAGCCAGATGGAAGAATGAATAAATGTTGTGACTTTCGAAATTGATTAGTGACAACCAGATATTTCATCAGACATTCCTTAACATCCAATTGATGGAGTCAGAGGAGGAAGGGTTTGAATAAATGAAGGCAGGACAACTTCTTGTGAAACCTGGAATCGTGAAACCACCTTAGGTAGGAATTCCACTGTAGGTCTTAAGATAATTCTATCGTGGAAGACCTGTTTATGATTCTCATCACTGGAGAAGGCTTGAATCTCAGACATTCTTTTAGCCTTGGTAATTGCGACTAAGAACAATGTCTTATAAGTCAGAATATTAATGCCCAACTCATCCAAATGAGCAAAGGGGGTGTCAAACAGAAAATCCAGCACCATAGGAAGATCCCAAGGAGGAGCATAATTTCTGGATGGAGGTCTTATACGTATAGCTGCCTTGAAGAACCTTGCTATCAGAAGATCTGATGCCCAGGAGGTGTTACACTGTGTAGAAAGAGCCAATGACTGTACTTTTAATATGCTTAAGCTTAAACCCTTCTCCAGACCTGCATGTAGAAATTTAAGAACATCAATATTAGTAGGATGCATTAAGTTTATGGAGTTTTGTTCTGACCATAACCAAAAAATATCCCATATTCTATGATAGCACGCTGAAGTGGATCCTTTTCTGGATTTCAAAAGCGTTTCAGCCACAGAGTCAATCCTTGCTCTAAGAGTCTCTGCTTCTCAAGAGCCAAGACCCCAATTTCAATTGGTTTGGATTGTGATGAACTGCTGGACCTTCGATCAACAAATCTGTTCTCCGAGGAAGTGGCCATGGAGGACTCAAGCTCATTTTGTTCAGGATCGGTAACCAACAGGGTGGAAGGTCTCCTTGGCCAAATCGAAATTATTGCAATGACCATCTTCCCTTCTTTCCAAACTTTCCTCAATAATCGGTGAATCATAGGCAGGGTTGGGAATACATACCCCAGATAGAAGTCCCAGGGACGGGAAAAGGCATCTTGTCCTGCTGATCGATAGTCTGCTTGTAGTGAAAAATACTTTGGGACTTGAGCATTCCTGTTCGAAGCCATCAAGTCGACCTGAGGCGTGCCCCACCGTAACGATATAATTTGAAATACTTCTGGATGAAATTTCCACTCTCCTGCTCTGCTCAGATAGTCTGCCAAAACATTTTCCAGTCCTGGGAGGTAAACTGCATTCAGACCCTGTATCTTGTCTTGAGCAAGTTCTATAAGTGGAGCTTTACTTCGGGTTCCACCCTGTCGATTTATATATGACACCACAGCTCTGTTGTCTGTTTGAATTCTTACCCAAGAGTTCTTTAGGCACTGCTGAAATCCCAAAAGGGCATAGTATATCGCTCTTAGTTCTCTTAGATTTCAATGTGTCATCCTCTCTTCTGATGTCCATGTACCCCGTATCCAATGCTCTTCTAAATGTGCACCCCATCCTTGGAGACTTGCATCTGTGGTAACTGTCTTGCATGGTGGTTCTTCCAATGGAAATCCCAGAAATAGGTGTTTCCTTTTCATCCACCAAGATAGGTCGTCTAATGTTTTCTAAGTGAGAAGAATTCTCTGATCCCAGTTGCACTCTCGTTTATTGAGGTTTTGTAAGAATTTCATTTGAATTGGACGCATGTTACACTGTGCCCATTTGCCTAATTCTATGGTGGACGTGAGAGAGCCCAGGTTCAGAGGTTTTTACTTGGAATACGGGATCCTCTTCCTCTAGATGATTTTGTAAGGTGTCAGATAGTTCCTCCAGTTTGGTCTGGAATATTCCTTTCCTGGCTTATATGTTCTGCTTTCTCGAAAGGAACGGTTCCTGTACCTCTTCTCTTTCCATGTGGTAGAACCAAATTTTCTTCTTTCTTGTGGAAGAAAAGCTTTTTTGCTATCAGCTGCCTTGTGAATAGCTTCATCCAGGACTTTACCAAATAGAAGATCTCCTTGGAATGGGAGGGCACACAGGAAGGCTTTAGAGGCATAGTCTACCCCCCAGGAGCTTAACCATAGCGCTCTTCTTGGTGCAACTGACAGGCCCATGCGTTTAGCCACCATTCTAGAGACATCCAATGAGGCTTTAGAACAAAATTCAGTAGCAAACTTCAATTCTTTAGTCGGTCCAAAAGATGTTCTCTCCGGACTCCTTTAGCAATGTCTTCTTCTAAGTTTTCTAACCAAACTTTAAATGCTCTTGACAAAGTGGTTAAAGCTACTGCTGGATATAGTACAGATTCTAATGCTAGGTATGACTTGATAAGATTTGCATCCAGTCTTTTTTCCATAGGCTCCCTCAGATAAGCTATGGAGTCAATAGGTAGAGTGGTCTTTTTAGCCATATAGATAACTGCTGCGTCAATCTTAGGGACGGAGTTCCATGATCTTTCGCATAGGGATATAATCTGAATGCTTTATTAAGAGTTACTTTTCTCTCTGGTTTCAGCCATTCCTGGGAAATAATTTCCTTTATGGTAGAGTGGACAGGAAACGTTGGCCTATTAGCTTTCAGATCTTCAAAATATCTGTCTGATTCTTTCATCTCTGATTTCTCCTCCGGGAATCTCAGAGTCTCCCTTATGATGTTGATTAGTTGATCGACTGCCTTAGAGTCCAACGTTCTTGAAGCATAGTTTACTTCACCTTCCTCTTCGTCTGATGCATATTCGATTGTGTCCGAGTTTTCACTTGAATCTGTGGAATATTCTTCTCTTCTTAGGCGTTTGGATGAGGTCATCTTACTTGTTGTGGACTTGAACCCTTCTGCTATTGCCTCTGTAATCCACTTCTTTAAATCTGTTTGAGGTGATTGTCTTTTATCCATTACCTCAGCAGCTTCTGTCATACATTCTTTACAAAGATTTCTTCCACTAGGTGCTAGTTGATTGCAGTTTACGCATCTATTGGATTTATCTTTGTTTTCTTGGAGAATCCTCTCGTAAATTGCCTTGGCTGAAAGAGGCCAATATATTAATGTATTATCGGACCATAGTTGCCCTCTTTTCCCCACTGAATATGTAATAATTATTGAGGCTCACCTATGTTTTCTAGATAAAGATCTTGAGGCAGAGTGAGAAGCCATCTATAAAAAGAACGCAAAGATTATTTATAGTATTTAAAATTCCTTAAGAGATGAAAAAGGGTTTACATTTTCTTTTTAAGTATATATTTAACCTTATTAGATACATTTCATCTAGGGCAGCCTTCCAGCAAACTATACAGGTTCCAATCTCTGTAGAGTTACTGTATACCGAAAAAGAACTGTGACTCTAAGGTTCCTGGTATTTTGTAATTTTGGCGCAATGTTTCTTTAAGAACTCGGTGGCTTGCGCATGCACAAACGGATCTTCAGGATGCTGATGCTCCTGCACATGCTCCGCATACCAAGATCAGAAGAGACCGGAGAAGCCTGCTAAAAAAACTAATTCTTGCTCCTAGAGAGCCACAAGCAAAATGCTCTCTTGATATACATGGAAAGCACCAGGTACATATTCAGGCTAAGAGATTTAAACACTTACCCAGGCTTCTCCCAACTCTCTTCCCCAGGATCAGAGGGGGTTATTTGATGTATACAAGGGGAATTTTTAAGGTATATCCAACCCCACATCAAATGTAAATATTTGCAGTCCATTTAAAGGATTCCTCATGCTGTGGTACGTATACTAATATATACCTAACTCAGTTAGTCCTGCAGGCTGATTACTGAGTTCTTCAGATGAAGAGAGGCTGAACTTCATCTGGAAAACCCATGGTACACATGGAAAGGTGGCCTAAAAAAAAAATGGTCTTAGGAGACTAATCCCTGTTTGTCCTTTTTAAGGACAGAAAAAAAGATGGTGTGATAGAGGTAGGAGGGACCTTTTATGCCTACAGTCTGGTTCTAATTAGTTAATAGTTTTCTGCCCTGTTCCTGTTTGGGGCAGAGCTAACCCATAAGTTATGCTGCCATGATTAGCCAGGAAAGTGTGATTGAAAACATCTTCCACCTGAAGTCTGTGGATAGTTAAAACAATGTTAAACAAAAAAACTGCACACCAGTCAAGCCATAAGACTTGATTCTCCCAGAGAAATTACAAATTTGCAGTGATGTTACTACTGCAAAGGATTCTGGGTGGGCATATGCAAATTAGTTTAACAAAGAATCACATTTTTGCCTTTTTCCATTTTAAACATGGATTCCTTTATCTGTGTTTGCTGTATAAAACAGCTTTGAAACACAACTTAGGAAAAGATGCAAAACCAGTGAACCACTCATGGGCAGCTGTTTTGTTGTTAATGCAACTCATCAGCATGAGATTGGTTACTGGTTTGATTATTGAGGCTTGGCAGTGCTTGGGAAGCAAAAACCAAAACACTACCAAGCCTCAAAAGGCAAACCAGTAACCAACCTCATGCTGATGATTAGCATTAACAAATTACTTATTTTAATCATTCGTAATCCAACTGCGGACAGTAGCACACTAGGAGTTCTAAAAAAGATACAATATACACGTGTGTAAATACATTCAACCCAAAGGACAAAAAAGATATTAACAAAATAAAAAAAAACTGTACAGTATCTAAGCAGTACATGAACATTGAACATGATTCAATCTAAAATCGTAACAAAAATGAACAGGAAAGTCTGTGACCCAATAAGGGCTCGCAACCGTGACTGCTCAAATGGGTATGACTTGAATAAGATAATTCTATCATGAGGATGATTATTTATTGATAATCTAGGCATGAGATCTGGTAGATAGTGGACAAAATGTTGTGCCACCTCCACAGAAATGCCGTTAACGTTTACTTCTCGTTTAGTCTTCTAGGCCAAACAGTGTCCAAAGTCTATATACAGAATAATTCACGTTGAAGTAGTAACTTGCTGCAGTCACCTCCATGTCTCTAATGCGGGATCTGATCTATGGCAATCAATATCAGTTTTGGTAATGGATGTCCCATAGAGAGGAAATGTTTAGCTACTGGAAGTTCAGCTTTATTGTCTCGATATGTCGTGTGAATACTAGAGCAATAATTTTGCATACGTTCTCTCAATGGCAAGTCTGTCTTCCCCACATATGTAAGCCCACAAGGGCATTGTAATTTATAGACTACATGGTCTGATGTGCACGTTAGTCTATGGTGTATTTTGTATCTTCTTCCAGAGTGGGGATGGTTAAAGTATTTGCCAGAGATCATGTGGCTGCAAGTCACGCAACCTAGGCACTTGTAACATCATGTGTTCAGTGGAGTGTGTTTTTGTGTATAACAATTCTCAGGGTCGGTCTTGACCAGGAGGTCACTTAAGCTCTTACCTCACCTGTAACACATCATTGGTGGGTTCTTAAATATTGCCTGTAGTGTGGGGTTCCTCTCGAGTATACGCCAATTGGATTTAACAATTGTTCCCAATCCATGTGATGCCGTAGTATATGTGGTAGGAAAGACTTCTGAGGGGTAGTATTGGTACACTTAGCAAGGGCATTATTTAAAAAATGATCCTTGTAGCCCCTCTCTTTAAACTTAATCCACATATCCTGAATTTGTAGTGATGCTGTCTGAAGGTCTGAGTTGTTTCTGAAGACCCTCTTGAACTGAGAAAACGGTAAGGATTCCTTCAGGTGTCTTGGATGGAAGCTCTCTGCGTGCTAGAGAGTATTCCTGTCAGTAGGTTTCAAGAAACATTTATAGGAAAGCTTGTTCTAGGTATATATATATGTTTATCCAGGAAATCAGTTACATTATTACTCATATTACTTGTGAGTTTAATTGGTGTAGGTACCCCACTCCCTCTAGAATGTAAGCTCATTGAGCAGGGCCCCTCCACCTCTCTGTTCCTGTACGTCCAGTTGTCTGGTTACAATTACATGTCTGTTAGTCAACCCATTGTATAGTGCTACGGAATCTGATGGTGCTATATAAATAATAAAATAATAATAATAGGGGACAGATTAATGGTATCGATCATGGTGGCAACTGATTCCATATCTCCTTTCCATAATATAAGCACATCATTAATGTAACGGCGGTAGAATAGAACATTGTCTTTATATGGTCGTAAGATATGCATATCTTCAAAGACACACATAAGCTGCATACATGGGGGCCATTGCCGCTCCTATGAAAGTCCCGGAGATTTGCTTGTACCAGCTATTCTCGAATCTAAAGTTGTTTTGGGTAAGTACTTATTCCAATACCTCCAGGATATATTTCACCGGTGGGCCTGTGTATACTTTAGAAATGCTGATTACTTGTCGCTTAGCTTCTATGCCTGCTGAATGGGGTATCACAGTATACAGACTTTTTACATCACAAGTGACCAAAAGCACCAGTCCATCTGGTAATGTTATGTCGTTTAGTAGTAGTAATAATTGTGGAGTATCTTTTAAGCATGTGGGTAGTGACTCTACTGGTTTCTTGAATAAGTAATCAAGCCATTTGGCTAGTGGCTCAATCACACTCCCAAATGAAGAGCCAATATGCCATCCCTATAAGAGACAAGTTATACCTATTGAGCTTTCCAAATTCTACATACTCCCAGCCTTCGTATGTTTTATAATTGCATATATTTCTATGTAAATATTCATTTTCTAACCTTAGGAATTCTTTGTGACTTTGTTCCCAAGTATTGTTTTTAACCTATAATTGATAACACAGAAATGCCGTTAACGTTTACTTCTCGTTTAGTCTTCTAGGCCAAACAGTGTCCAAAGTCTATATACAGAATAATTCACGTTGAAGTAGTAACTTGCTGCAGTCACCTCCATGTCTCTAATGCGGGATCTGATCTATGGCAATCAATATCAGTTTTGGTAATGGATGTCCCATAGAGAGGAAATGTTTAGCTACTGGAAGTTCAGCTTTATTGTCTCGATATGTCGTGTGAATACTAGAGCAATAATTTTGCATACGTTCTCTCAATGGCAAGTCTGTCTTCCCCACATATGTAAGCCCACAAGGGCATTGTAATTTATAGACTACATGGTCTGATGTGCACGTTAGTCTATGGTGTATTTTGTATCTTCTTCCAGAGTTGGGATGGTTAAAGTATTTGCCAGAGATCATGTGGCTGCAAGTCACGCAACCTAGGCACTTGTAACATCATGTGTTCAGTGGAGTGTGTTTTTGTGTATAACAATTCTCAGGGTCGGTCTTGACCAGGAGGTCACTTAAGCTCTTACCTCACCTGTAACACATCATTGGTGGGTTCTTAAATATTGCCTGTAGTGTGGGGTTCCTCTCGAGTATACGCCAATTGGATTTAACAATTGTTCCCAATCCATGTGATGCCGTAGTATATGTGGTAGGAAAGACTTCTGAGGGGTAGTATTGGTACACTTAGCAAGGGCATTATTTAAAAAATGATCCTTGTAGCCCCTCTCTTTAAACTTAATCCACATATCCTGAATTTGTAGTGATGCTGTCTGAAGGTCTGAGTTGTTTCTGAAGACCCTCTTGAACTGAGAAAACGGTAAGGATTCCTTCAGGTGTCTTGGATGGAAGCTCTCTGCGTGCTAGAGAGTATTCCTGTCAGTAGGTTTCAAGAAACATTTATAGGAAAGCTTGTTCTAGGTATATATATATGTTTATCCAGGAAATCAGTTCCATTATTACTCATATTACTTGTGAGTTTAATTGGTGTAGGTACCCCACTCCCTCTAGAATGTAAGCTCATTGAGCAGGGCCCCTCCACCTCTCTGTTCCTGTACGTCCAGTTGTCTGGTTACAATTACATGTCTGTTAGTCCACCCATTGTATAGTGCTACGGAATCTGATGGTGCTATATAAATAATAAAATAATAATAATAGGGGACAGATTAATGGTATCGATCATGGTGGCAACTGATTCCATATCTCCTTTCCATAATATAAGCACATCATTAATGTAACGGCGGTAGAATAGAACATTGTCTTTATATGGTCGTAAGATATGCATATCTTCAAAGACACACATAAGCTGCATACATGGGGGCCATTGCCGCTCCTATGGAAGTCCCGGAGATTTGCTTGTACCAGCTATTCTCGAATCTAAAGTTGTTTTGGGTAAGTACTTATTCCAATACCTCCAGGATATATTTCACCGGTGGGCCTGTGTATACTTTAGAAGTGCTGATTACTTGTCGCTTAGCTTCTATGCCTGCTGAATGGGGTATCACAGTATACAGACTTTTGACATCACAAGTGACCAAAAGCACCAGTCCATCTGGTAATGTTATGTCGTTTAGTAGTAGTAATAATTGTGGAGTATCTTTTAAGCATGTGGGTAGTGACTCTACTGGTTTCTTGAATAAGTAATCAAGCCATTTGGCTAGTGGCTCAATCACACTCCCAAATGAAGAGCCAATATGCCATCCCTATAAGAGACAAGTTATACCTATTGAGCTTTCCAAATTCTACATACTTACAGCCTTCGTATGTTTTATAATTGCATATATTTCTATGTAAATATTCATTTTCTAACCTTAGGAATTCTTTGTGACTTTGTTCCCAAGTATTGTTTTTAACCTATAATTGATACATCACTACTGCTTAGATACTGTACAGTAGTGATGTCCCGAACAGTTCGCCGTGGTAAACTTTGACCCTGTACCTCACAGTCAGCAGACACATTCCAGCCAATCAGCAGCAGACCCTCCCTCCCAGACACTCCCACCTCCTGGACAGCATCCATTTTACATTCATTGTGAAGCTGCATTCTTAGTGAGCTGTCCAGGAAGAGGGAGGGACTGGGAGGGAGGGTCTGCTGCTGATTGGCTGGAATGTGTCTGCTGACTGTGAGGTACAGGGTCAAAGTTTACCGCATATGTTCGCCGTCCGTGGCGAACCATTCGGGGAACCGTTCGGGACATCACTACTGTACAGTTTTTTTTCATTTTGTTAATATCTTTTTTGTCCTTTGGGTTGAACGTATTTACACATATATATTGCATCTTTTTTAGACCTCCCAGTCCGCAGTTGGATTACAAATGATTAAGATAAGTAATACAAGCATGGCCAACAAGTTGGAACGCAAGGGCTCCGCCCCCTAAGGCATCTGGACCAGCGCGTTCTTGTAGATCACATTGACCGCGCAAGCCTCGATCCAGCTGCGGACGCTGCACACTTGTGAGAGGTAAGTACTCTAATATTGATAAGTTTACAAGGTATATAATGTGTGTAGAGTGGATATCACACTGTTTATTCGTCCTTATGAAAGCCCCCTTGCTGGTACTGAAATGTCGGCCATTCTTTTTATGATGAACTAATAAAAGTTAAGTATTATCTTTACTAGCCCTGTGAGTGCGGTCACTTTTCTGTATTTTTATATATATATATATATATATATTTTTTTTATAATTCTTTATTTTTGCTGTGCTTAAAACATGCTTAATAAACAAGGTAGACATCATGTCCTAGAGCATGAGGGTAATAAGAATAGATTATAGCAGAGACAGTGAGATGCCAAGGACAGATAGAGAGAAAGCACACAAGCAATATACACATTTACAGGTTAGTTGAATGCTTGTGCCAACCAAGGAGGCGTTGCTATGATCTATTAGCGATCTGGTGTCTGACAGAACAGCAGGAGACATATTAAGTAAAGCCTCTAAGACTGTTTTAACCCAGTAACCCATTCACTTGCGGTGGAGAAAAGAAGTATAAAAATAGGAGACTGCCATAGCTTGAAATCAGTGTAGGAAGCATCAACTCAACCTATGCCCTACAAGGACAGCCCACAGTCCCGATGGAACCATATTAGCATTCCCTTCTCCACACACAGTTATTCCAAAATGTTGCCCCTTGCACCGATCAGGGCCTCGCCGGGTCGTCCAGCTGCATGCATTGTCCCAGATGTGGTCCCTTATGACCCAGGCCCAGCCTTTTCATTCAGTAGGTATGGAGTCTTCCGGCGCTGTTGTGGAACTTTTGCTAAGGCCAAAACTGCCCTCTTCTTGATGGCTCTATGTGGCAGCCGCTGAAGCATTCCACTTGTCGGCTTTTGGTGCTCAGGAGGCTTTAATCTCTGTTGCAGCTTTTCCCAAAATTCTGCAAAGGTTCAGTATAGCTTAATGATGTTGGGATCTCTATCATCACAGAGCTCTGAAGGGCACGTGGCGTCTGCCATTGCTGATGCTCTGGGTCTTGTGAGCCCATCTCCAAATTTGCCGCTATTTGCCATATGTGCAGAGGGGCCTCCGAGGTGTAGACCAGGATCACTCCCACTGGTCCAGAGTGGAGGGCCGGGGGAAGGGGGTAGCAGGAGGATTCTATGTGGACCCAGTGCCTTGCTAACTAAGAGAGCGGCCGTGTCTCCTGTCCGGCATGTGCACTAGGCCTCACTATGCAGTGGATTGTGGCGACATGGACTGCTGTTTAGCACTTCACCTGTGTCCTTGCCTGGCAGGATGAGGTAAGTTTCGAACAAGTGCTGAACGAAAGCTCAGGGAGACAAGAAACCTGAGAGAATTGGTGGCTCTTACAAACTGAGTCCAGCCGCCATGAAGGTCAGACTCTGCCCCCAACTATCAATATGTTTTAATGATGGAAGTAGATAAGTTTATATATGCCACTGTAATACCAATAGAAAGGTCCTCTTAGAAATTTATTTTTATTATCTTCCCTCTGGTGTGAATGGATGGCTTGTTTATGGCAATATTGGGCACTAATGTAACTAGGCATCATCATTATTGTCATTTTTTTTTTTTTTAAAGGGAGGGGGACTGCTTGGACTCCCAGGCAGTCCCCAGAATCACTTCCGCCGGTTTGGGATTGGTAAGTCCCCTGGACAGCAGGGACATTCTATGCCGCCCTGCGGCATTTAGGACTGCCCCTGCCAGGATGGCATAGAACGCTCGCCATCCTTAAGGGGTTAAAATATATATTGTATATAAAAAAACACTTATTTTATGGTTTGAACAAATGTATTAGGAGTCTTGCGAGTGTCTAACTTATCTTCTTATGTTTCATCTGACGTCCTCTTTATGTCTAATACAAATAAATAATTAAACAAAAGTGTAGTATGTGACTATTGTACACTGTAGGGATAATAACATTTTTAAAAAACAGAGGCATGAAAGCGATTTAGATATTGTATCAAAGGTGTGTTCTATAACATTAATATGCAAATAAATACATATTTTTGAACAAGTGAGTGTTTTTCTCATGGTTTAATTAGTATCAATGTTGGGAAGAAGTTAAGCATGGTGCTTAAGGTGTGGTTCTAAACTATGGAGCTTACAGCATACTAATCTAGAAAATCTTTAACTGTTAATTAACACAATAAGCTTTACATAAGCTATGGCTTTAGATATATCATATACCTCTGCCATGCCTTACAACATTTCAAATGGAAAACATGAACAATGTATCTTATTTACACAGACTGGTTCCAAAAAACATTTACTGTTTAAATATACATTACTGTGAGTTACTGTTATACAATCAGACACATCAACAACATGTAGCTCCTAAAAGAGAGTGATAATAGGATAGAAATAGGGACACTTGGGAGCTATGCCTCTACTGATAATACTATAAGCATCAAAACAACCTTAGCTTAATGAAGCAGTTTTAGTGTATATATCATGCCCTTTCACTCTCACTGCTCAATTCTCTGCCATTTAGGAGTTAAACCACTTTTGTTTCTGTTTACAGCTTGCATAAAAAGTGGTTTTATTTTCAATCAGTTAACGTTATTTACAAGTTTATATCTCCTGCTCTGTAATTGTACTTTAATCACACTCGAGGCTCCTGCAGGGTCTAGAAGGCTATTAACAGAGCAGGAGATAAGAAATTCTAAATGAAACAGAATATGCAATAAATTAAGATTAAACATTAGATCTCTGTTTAAGAAAGCTGTACAAGTCACATGCAAGGAAGTGTGACTAGGGCTGCATGAGCAAAGTGATTAGCCCCTAAATGGCAGAGAATTTAGCAATGTGATTGCAGAAGTTGTTTGCTGTCTTTAGTGTACCTTTAAGATAAGCTATCCCTCTGTTTATTCCTTTAGTGCATTTTCTTTCACAGCGCTTTTGCAATGTGTGTGTGTAATTCCAAGTTTTGTTTACGTTTTGATCACAACGTGTACATTTGGCTCAGTCCTTAAGGGGTTAAAGGGACACTGTAGGCACCCAGACCACTTCAGCTAATTGAAGTGGTCTGGGTGATGTGTTCCTTTTGCATTTAGTGCTGCAATGTAAGAGAACTGCAATGTTTACAGGACGTCCAGCGTCAGATTTTCCCCATAGGAAAGCATTGAATAATGTTTTCCTATGGAGACATCTAATGCGAGCGCGGGCTGAGCCTAACCCAGCACTGAGGGACATCAGCGCTGGATTCAGGTAAGTGGCTGTAGGGGTTTTAACACCTTCAGTCCCGCGGTATTGGGGTCGTGAGGGAGGGGGGCACTGTAGGGACCTATAGTGCGTTTTCCTGGCACTATAGGATCCCTTTAATGAGAGGTCTTTGTAAGCCTGGTGCTCTAAGCCATTCCTTTCCTCTTGAGTTTAGCTCTACTTAGGTAAGCATCTCAGAAGTCTCAGAAGCAGCAGCGGAACAACCAGGCATTATTGGAGCCCATCAGGGGCTCCGCTCATACTGGCAGGATGGGAGGAAGTGAGGTCACTTCCTCTCAGATAACAGAGCCACACGAGTCAGACTCTGACTCCCAGCAGACTGGACCTCAGAGAAACCACCCTCCTGTGCCCAAAAGGCAGGAAACTGGAGAATGGCAAAAAAAAATAAAAAAATCTGACCTATGTGTGTGTCAGTGCATGTTACTGTATATGTGCATGTGTGACAGTCTGTGTTTGTATGTGTGTTTTTTTATCTGCATGTGTGTCACTATTATTCTCTGTGTTTCTATGTATCTGCATGTGTCAGTGTTTGTATTTGTGTGTGTATGTGTGGCAGTGATGTATATATGTGCATACATCTCAGCATTCAACTGCCAAAACTACACACAGATAGACCCTTGCATTCAAATGTGAACACTATATACAAACACATCCCTGCATTCAAACATCAATACTACATTCAAACACAGATCTGTATTAAAACATCAACATTATATATATATATATATATATATATATATATATATATCAGAAAAAGCAATCCAGGGAGCACACTGGGTCTTGAAGTTAGTGGAAAAAAATTATTTAATGTATCATAAAAAATACATCAGCTGTGAGGTACACACAAATCAACGTTTCGACCCTCCTGGGGTCTTTACTGTGACAAGTGGCAACATCCAAAACAGTCGGTCCCTATGAGATGTGTCTCCCCTGGGAGACGGGTTGATCTTCTGTGAAGAAGACAGGGATCGAAGGAGTCTACATGTTGTCTGATAAAAGTGAGTTGGTCCATCCCGGTAGACGTGAAACCTGACCGCCTAATCTGTGGTCACCTGCAGTAGGGTGTAGCCGATCTAGTACTTCCTTATCAATCCATGTATTGTGAAGTATAGGACCAAGAAGTCTAGGTATACAACGTACGGGGTCGCGGTAGTGCCGTTGAGAGTCGTGCGAATATTCCCATGGCGTGGAATAGTCTACGAATCCTCTGAGCGAATAGTCTTCTACAAGTCTGGAGGTTCCAGCCGGTTCTCGGATGAACGTGGGTGTTGACAAGTTTTCAGTACCCTGGAGTGATCTGTATGAGGTTCTCCTGGAAGAGAGTGTCTCGTCTTCCCCGCCTGTATGCATTACTTCTTTCGGTAGTTTATCAGGGCCCACCAGACTCCAAGCTATTGGATCGGAAGGAGAGGATGTCCCCAGAAACCTGGGTAAGGTGGTCGAGCGGGAAGGAAGAAGACCATCCTGATGTGTCTTTAAGTCCTGAACGCAAGTCGGTTGACTACGTGAAAGTGATCTTCCCCAGGATTGAGTGTCTTTCACGTAGATGTGGTGAAATCCCCTGTGGATGTAGTAGGAGGTATATTGATGGTATCTGTGCGTACCGTGTTCTCTGTCCGCTTATCTGGAGCGCCATTGGTTGACTCTCGCTCTATATGGGTAATAGAGCTAGCTGTAGCGGGTCTCGGGTCAAATGTCCCGAAGTGGTCGACGACCGGCTCTGTTGCCAACCGGTTCCAAAGAATCCCTTGTAAAGGTAATCGCATAACACCTCCCTCCTAGGGGTTTGGGTCCTTATGAAAGCAGTGGGACCCTTGCGTGTCTAATAAGTTCCCTTCGGAACTGTTGTGCCTTGTGCCCGGGGTTCCGACTATCTTGGCGCCCAGTTCCGCCAACCATTCATCAGTGCGGAGGAGTGCTGCTATGCACATCCCATGGGAAAGGCGAACACTGGGGTTTTCTGCGAGGAGCAGAAACAGTTTTGAGTCCATATTCCCAAATTGTATGCCCGTTCCCAGACGATGTTTGGCGGTGTCCAGCATCGCCCATGGTAAGGTCGTGAATCCTGAAAGACCTCCTCCGTTGATCACTATAGTCGTCTGAGCCGTTCTGACCGGCATGGAAGGGCATTGGTTTGTCCGACTGTCAGCGCATATGGACATTTTAAGCAAGAGGCTGCGAAGCCACGAGTGCATAACGTTGTCAAGTAGGTTTATCGTAGTAAGGGATACCCCTGTGTAAGACACAAATCAATATTCAGGCACAGGATGCAGGGCAAACAGATCAGTCTACTATGACAGTAGGCAATGTTCATGGAAACCCTTGCGGGTTGTATTCCGAATCGTGGCCAAATAAAACAGACTGGGGCTCACCCAGTACGTAGAGGTTGCAATAGCATTGCCTCCACTCAGCAGCACCCTGCAGCGCACGTATAGTGGGGGCTCACCCCGGGTGCACAGGGTATGAACCCTTAAGTGCTGGCCATCGCCCTGATAGAGAGTGTCAATCACCTCTTCCATTATTAAATTCGATCAAGGGGAATATATATCTTTAAGTAGGCGGCTCGGGGCTCCTGTTCAGTGGTTGTAACCGCATGCCTCTGTTCGGCATTTTAGTGCAGCGCACGCCTAGCCGGGCGCGGTGCATAGGGCATGGGCCTTTAATTGCAGGCCGCAGAATAGGTACAGGGCATAAGCCCGTACCGTATCATGATTTATTATCAATGGAGGTATTCCTTCAGTTGTAGGTAGAGGTTGCTGCCATAAGACCTCCCTCGGTCGGGTATTGTGACTCGCCTATCGTAGGGGTCTCACCCCGAGAGCACAGGGTCTGAACCTGTAAGTGCCGGACCCAGACCCGAAGTTTAGGTTTTCAATCCTCGAGTTCGCTGTTGAGAGGGACAGGAGTAGAAGCAGCAGTGCTGTAGGAGGTTCACCCCGGTAGCACAGGGTATGAACCCCTCAGTGCTGGTCATCAGCCTGATAGAGAGTGTCCTACAGCTCCTCCAATAATTAATGCACCGCCATGGGGGATATTCTGCGCAGAAACTTGTGACTCTGTCCCCTTTTGCCGAATAGATTGGCTTATACCTAGTCAGAGATCACCTCAGGTGCGCGAGGTATGTACCCGCCAAGCGTGGGTCGCGGCCAAATAAAACAGACTGGGGCTCACCCAGTACATAGAGGTTGCCATAGCATGCCTCCATTCATCAGCACCTGAGTGGGGGCTCACCCCGATCTGTGTTCTGGCGGCTGTATGAAGGACCTGGCAATACCCGTTGGTTATCTTTACGCCATATGTTAGAGAATCTTGTTTAGCAGTTAAATTTGCCTGCATCATGCAGAGCCCAGCAGGGTGCAGTAGTGTGCAATTTATTGTGTGCAATTTATTGTCTCAAAGTACCAAAACAACCCCAGCAGGGTGTGTGATATGGGGTACCCCAGCAGGGTATCTGTTGTGGTGTAAATAATGCCAGTGGACCCCAGCAGGGTCTGTATAAATGACAGTAAGGTGAAATAACCTCAGCAGGGTATTCTGTATCTGTCACTTAGTGTTGTCAAATTGAACCAGCAGGGCAAACCACAATATTGGGATTTGTATAACTGGGTCTCACCCAGGATCACAGAGGTGGACACCGGGCGACCTCCAAAAAGCAGCACAGGAATAGGGGCAGCACCCCAGGTAGGCACAGAGTAATAAGCCATTTGGTGCCTAATATGGCAGTAATAAGACAAAAGTGACTGACTTCTGATGGATAATAAGATATAGCACTAGCTCTAAGTTCCGCCATCGGTCGTGTTTTGACAGGTAGACTTAAGTGATAGGAGTCATCCCTTTAAGCATCCATTACCTGACATAGAGTGTTGCCGTAGATTCCTGAACCAGGTGATATCCCTTCAAATCTACCATCGCTGAAATGTACTTATACAGTATCATCTTGATAGTCTGTGTCCAAGGGCGATATCCCTTTAAGGAATTCAAGGGTGATATCCCTTTAAGGATTTTCAGGGTGGTATCCCTTTAAGGAGTTCCCTCTAAGGGTCCAAGAATGGTATCCCTTTAATGAATTTGAGGGTGCTATCCCTTTAAGGAATTTTTGGGGGTGATCTCCCTTTAAGGTTCCGGTACCTTGAACCACTATACATGAGTACGACTTAAATCTGTAAATAGTAGGCCAGTTAGAATACTTACCTTTGCCTGGATTCGAACTGGGGTCCAACGTCCGTGTCAGAGCATCGTGAGCCACATGACAGCCCAGGTATATGTAACTCTCGAGCGCCGAAATCGCAGCATGCGAGAGTAGCAAGACGGCCACCCATAATCTTGCGAGATGCGAGATTAAAGATGGCCGCCGAGGTTAAAGGAAGGGGAACATGGTCCCTGCAGTCTCGGTTGACGCGGGATCAAAGATGGCCGCCACGTCATGCTCGGGCTACCTCGTGGTCGCCCCACAGACTGCCCTGCACCAAGGTAATGGATGTTGGAAAGAATCCAACACATTACCGGGTGTACGTAACTGGGCAGACTGAGAGTGAGGACAGTGAGTCCAGCCGTCCCCCTGAGGGTTGGAGGAGGAAGGGGTTGAATGGATAGGCAGGAGGAAGGGGTTAATGCCCGGGAGCCGACTGGAACCGCTGGAGGGAAGGGGTTAAGCCCCAGCTAGACCCAGAATCCCCATGAGACCCTGGGGAGAAGGAGGAAAGCGGGGGAAGAGGGTCCCCAGATGCCCCAGGTATAGAATGCCAGGAAAATCGCCAGAATAGCCATGATACATATGGTATAAAGTACATATACCATAACTATACATAAAAAAACCTATTTAATCAACTAATAAAACTACACCTAACAGCTATGAAATCCATATTATAAAATACATATGACATCTATTAAATACATATAAAGTACATATAGTACAAAGTATGAAATGTCTATAAAACTTATAAATTACAAGTGATGTTAATCACAACTAAAGGTTATGAAATAACCTTAAAATTACGTGAAACATCTTAAAAGTACGTGAAACATTGAACAGCAAGCAAATCTTTGATGAGAAATTGATAAATTTGATAAATTGGATATCACTATTGTGAAACGAAAACCATATAAATTTTTAAGAGACCAGGCTGATTATGAACAGCAATGTGGTTTTTCTTTTCTTTTCTTTTTTTTAATTTGTATTTTATTCAGTTTAGAATAAAATATTCAGATAATTATAAAGTGTGAGCATATTGACATCGAAATGTGTATAATCATAGTAATAGGTATTACAATAGGGATCAGTAGCAAGGTGTTGGTCAGTCTCTTTTTTCTCTATGTTGTTACTTGGTGGTTATTTATTAACTATAATGATCTGTGGCCAGTGGCAGAGTGCTGTGGGTCATTGTTTTATGGTGCGCCCCAAAGGGGTGTTATAACATCATCTGTCTCTGTGTGGTCCCTGTTTACTTGCCGGATCTGGGTCTCACAACTTTGGGCAGTGAAGTTAGCCTCTTTATTGTGTTGTTAGACAGCCAGCTGTGCCGGCGTTTGTTGATGCTCTCTGAGTCCCCTGGATTCTTGGTGGGAGGTGAGGTTTCTTCTTGTGGCATGTCTGTCAGGCTGGCCCTTTGTAGGAAGAGCTCCAGGTCATCCTCTGAAGTAAGTTTGCGGCTCTCTCCTTCGATTTCTGTGAGGAGGGACCCTTCCATGCCCCAGCGATACCTAATATTGGCTTCTTTTAATTTTCTGGCTATAGGTGCCAGTTGTCTTTTTTCCGCGAGGACGGAGAATGGTGCATCTGGGTAGATAGCTATCATGTGGCCCTCGATTGATACCGTTCCCATTTCTCTGGATCTTGTCACTATGGCAGATCTCACCGAGATGTCCCGGGTCAGCACAATGACGACTCTGGGTGCTGCTTTGGGCGCTACCGCAGACTTCCGTACTCTGAATGCCAAAGTGATCTGAGGCAAGTCGGGGTTGTCTGTAATGCCCATGGGTGTGAGCGTAGGTCAGGAGCTGTGTGTTGTCAACTTTTTCGGGGATGCCTCTGAGGCGTACGTTTTTTCGCCTGTGTCTGACCTCCATTGTGGTGACTGTACGTCTCATTTGTTTTACCTGTGAGGTAAGCTCTTGTATGTCAAGGCCTATATTCTGCATCTTTTCATCCCTGGAGGTTTCTCTTGTTTCTAGGCTTTTGACTAGGTCATCCCTCCAGACCTGCCTCAGCTCTCCCAAGAGTCTTTTTATGTCTTCCTCAGACTCAGTGGTGTAGGATCGAGGAGAGGGTAGTGAGTCTTCCTCTTCCAGGGAGGCTTCAGATGCCTCGGGTGTGCAGCAGGCCTCAGACGCCATCTTAGGTCTCTGTGAGTTCACAGGCCTCTTGAAGGCTAGTCTGATATCAGGCTGCTGGGGCCTGGCTGGACCCTGGTGCCTCTTAGTTTTCTTCCCCATTCTCTCTGCTTGGGGGGTGTCTGTCTCTCGGGTGGAATCGCCACGATATCGTGTTTGTTTTCAATGTTTTTCTCTTGGTCTGAGCGGAGCTCCGTGAGAAGACGTCCGCTCAGTATTGCTGTCGGTCACGCTCCCCCCCCAATGTGGTTATTCTAAGAAACCCAATAACACCAAAAGGGGCTCCAAGAAAACTAACAATTATTCTCGAAAATACACTGAACAAAATTATAAACGCAACATTTTTGGTTTTGCCCCCATTTTGAAGTTGAACTCAAATACTTTTTCTATGTACACAAAAGGCCTATCTCTCTCAATTATTGTTCACAAATCTGCCTAAATTTGTGTTAGTGAGCACTTCTCCTTTGCCGAGATAATCCATCCACCTCACAGGTGTGGCATATCAAGATACTGATTAGACAGCATGATTATTGCAAAGGTGTGTATAACTCCACTGGCCACTCCTCAGATGGCTGCTAGAGGTTCTTCCTAGGGCAGTGCTGCACAGTGAGCAGCACTGACATTCAGTGTCTCCACCCTCTGCATGGATACACTGAACTTTCCTCATAGAGATGCATTGATTCAATGGAACTCTATGAGGAGATGGTGATTGGCCAGGGCTGTGTTTGACTTGCTATGGCTCTGTCCCTGATCTGCCTCCTTGACAGCCTCAGCCAATCCTATGGGAAAGCATTGTGATTCGCTCAGAGAATCACTTCTGATGATGTCAGCCAAGCAGGCAAATCCGGTGCAGAGGCAGCAGCTTCAGACTTGAATACAAGTAAGATCTTATATTATTTAGGGAGACAAATGGAGGGGCAGTTGGGGAGGCTAAATTGTGTTTTTAACACTTTTAGGTCAGGAATACATGTTTGTGTTCCTGATTCTATAGTTTTCTTTTAAATATGTCCAACAGTGCAAGGGTAACCCATTGGCTGAGAAAGTCAGCTAGTCACTCTCAGCCAATGAGCTAAGACCTTCTGCGCTTTGTCTGACATTGTGAAGGCAGGGAGCAGCGTTCGACTGACCCCAGCTAATAAGCCTATTTGTTCAAAATGGTTTGACTACTTACCATGGGGTGGGAGGCAGGGCGTTCTTGGCACTATAACCATCATGCTATTGTGGTTATGGTATTTAGTGTTCCTTTAAAAGTGGGCATGGCACCATAGCCACTATAACACAATCTCCAAGTCCCAAATACATATATGTTAATTATAGGATAAAAGTAAACGTTATTGAAAATCCCTAGAAGTGACCGTTCCCTATTAATCATGTCATTTTATAGACTAACTTATGCTGTAAACTGTAGAAGATCCAGAGAGGACAAGTGACAGGCTTGTGTCTAATGAGGGGGGTACCAGGAGTTTACACTTCTTTATGGGAAATGGTTTGTTCCCCACTCTAAAAAAGAGGCAGCAGAACCTGCCTAGCATTCAACTTAAATACAAGTGCCTAATGTGGGTTTCAGTCTGCCATTTTAGAGGCGCTTGGCCAGTGGCGTACACATGACCCATGGGGCCCCGGTGCGAAAATTGATCCGTGGGCCCCCCCCCCGCGTGCGGGTCGGGCCGAAACACATGGCGGTTGGCACCTGGTCGCAGGGGTTACAGGGCTGCGACCCCTGCGACCGCGGTATGTACGCCAGTGCATGCAGATGCTCACACACTTAAAGGACCACTACAGACACCCAGATCACTTTAGCTCAATTAAGTTGTCTGGGTGTCAGGTCCCTCTAGTTTTAACCCTGCAGCTGAAAACATAGCAGTTTCAGAGAAACTGCTATGTTTTACTGAGGGTTAATCCAGCCTCTAGTGGCTGTCTCACTGACAGCCGCTAGAGGAGCACACTGAACGTCCATAGGAAAGCATTGAGTAATGCTTTCCTTAGGGCGGTTTGAATGCGTGCGCGGTTGCATTTGGAGCTGAGAGGCTGAGGGATCCCCAGCACCAAGGGAGTCCGGCGCTGGAGAAAGGTAAGTGCTGAAGACACACACACACTTACAGACGCATACACACTAGCTAACAGACACACACATTTACTGACAGAGACACACTCAGCGACAGACATACATACACACTCACAAAACATGCACTCTCATTGACAAACACGCACTCACTAACAGACATCAAACAGACTCACTAACACACACACTCAGTAAGACACACACAGTAACACACTCACTGACACTCACTAGCAAAAACACACACTAACACACACTAACACTCACTCTAACACACACTCACTCTAACACTCACACACTAACACCCACTAACACTCACACACACTAACACTCACTCTAACACACACTATAACACTCACTAACGCTCACTCTAACACACACTCACTCTAACATACACACACTAACACTCACTCTAACACACACTATAACTCTCACTCTAACACACACTCACTAACACTCACTCTAACACACACTATAACACATGTTTTTTTTTTTGTTTTTTTTTAAATGTAATCCCCCCAGCCTCCTTACCTTTTGGAGTGCTGGGGGGATTCCCTGGGGTCCAGTGGTGCTGCTGGGCTCCTGGGCGGGTGGCCGGTCGGGCAGGCGGGCGCGCGAGGAGCACTCACTGCTTCCTCTTCAGCTCCCTCGCGCGCCACGTAGGGATGCCGGCGCCGGAAGATGATGTCATCTTCCGGCTCCCATATCAGTGCGGTGCGCGAGGGAGCTGAAGAGGAAGCACTGAGTGCTCCCTCGCGCACCCGCCTGCCCGACCGGCCACCCGCCTGCAGGGTATCATGAGGGCCAGCCTCGGGGGGCCCTGGGGTGGTCGGCTCCTGGGCCCCCCAGGAGAAAAGGCTGGCCCTGTCGGTACATACCGGGTCGCAGGGGCGGCCGGGCCCCCTGGTGGGCCGGGCCCGGTCGCAGCCGCGACCCCTGCGACCCTGGTATGTACGCCACTGCGCTTGGCCCCCGTGTTCAGTCTTTGGTTCCACACCTGGGTAGAGTTACTATTAATTTAGGGGTATTTGCAATTAATAAAATATACTGTAACAGCCTTCATTATCAGACAAGATAACTTGAAATTGTATGAGAAAAAGCATAATGTGCAGCTTAGTTAATCATGCCTGCTGGTGAAACATAAATTTATAAGAAGAGCATGCCAAAATGCAAATGTTTTGGGACCCCTGTCCCTTTTTAAGGACTGAGCCAAATGTACAAAACGTAAACGAAATCTGGAATTTGACTATATGTCTGTTCAACCGTAATTCACCTCTTTCATATTAAGTGCACCCACACTTATTATACATCATTTTATTCAGGATAAATAGGAATTTCATTTAACATCAAATATTTAGCTATGAAACATAATTTAATATGAATAAAATGTAAAAAAAAAAAAATGGGTGAAAATAAGAAATTGTGTTATTTTTTTAGTTCTACGTGACATTTTGACTATGAATGTCATAATACTGTTTGCTTTTACTGCAATAAAATACACATATTTGTATTCAGCAATGTCTCACGTGTAAAAGAGTACCACCTATGTACAGGTTTTATGGTGTTTTGGGAAGTTACAGGGTCAAATATAGCATGTTACATTTTTCATTTTTTTCACATTTAAATTTGCCAGATTGGCTACGTTGCTTTTGAGACAGTATGGTAGCCCAGGAATGAGAACTACCCCCATAATGGCATACCGTTTGCAAATGGGGTATGTCCAGTCTTTTTTAGTAGCCACTTGGTCACAAACACTGGCCAAAGTTGGCATTAATATTTGTTTGTGTGTGAAAAATACAAAAAACAAATTTGAACGCCAATTTTGGCCAGTGTTTATAACGAAGTGGCTACTAAAAAAGACTGGACATACCCCATTTGCAATACCTTGGTATGTCATCATGGGGGTAATTTTCATTCCTGGGCTACCATATGGTCTCAAAGGCAACGTAAGAAATCTGGCGAATTTCAATGTGAAAAATCTGAAATGAAAGCCTTATATTTGACTCTGTAACTTTTGACAACACCTTAAAACCTGTACATGAGGGGTACTGTTATACTTAGGAGACTTCACTGAACACAAATATTAGTGTTTTAAAACAGTAAAACGTATCACAACAATTATATCGTCCTTGTAAGTGCCATTTGTGTGTGAAAAATGCAAAAAACGTCCCTGATGATATCGTCGTTGTAAAACATTTTACTGTTTTGAAACATTAACATTTGTGTTCAGCGAAGTCTCCCGAGTAAAACCGTACCCCCCATCTACAGGTTTTATGGTGTCTTGGAAAGTTACAGGGTTAAATATAGTGCTAGCAAACTAAATTCTCTGGACTTTATGCCTGGGTTATCAAAAAAGCAAACAGTATTATGACATTCACAGTTAAAATGTCACGTAGAACAAAAAATATAAAAAAAAATCTTATTTTCTTCCTCTCCATTTTTTTAATATTTTAATATTTTATTCATATTAAATTATGTTTCATACCTAAATATTTGATGTTAAATGAAAGCCCTGTTCAAAAATCATATATAATAAGTGTGGGTGCACTTAATATGAAAGAGTTGAATTACGGTTGAACAAACATATAGTCAAATTCCAGATTTCGTTTACGTTTTGTTTTGCTCACAACGTGTACATTTGGCTCAGTCCTTAAGGGGTTAAGGACCTAATGTCTTGCCTGTAGTCTTGTTTACTTTAGTTCTTGACTTTAAAGGGAATCCACACCCTGTTAAACATCCTGTATTCTAATTATCTTACACTGTACTAGGATTACTGTGATAATTAAACCACCACCACTAGAGATACATTTTACAAAAACTAAATGCACCATACCTTTTGTTAACCAGACATAATCCTTTTAATTGGTTTGTTATTATCTGACTAATTTCAGTAGACAGGGACATGGACTGTGCACAAATAGGGCAACCTATTGAGATCAGAGTCACTAGCAGCTTGTGAAGTTTTAAGATGGTGGGAAGCTACACATGTCGAGCCAGCAACATATTTCCAATAGGCCTACTGGGTCTAGGGTGGCAGGTGGGAGTAGGCCATCACGTCCTAGTGATGGAGATTGTATAATTATTATTATTATAATATGGGGCCCTTCATAATCTTAACATTTTGTTAGGGGATTGGTGCCTTTACTGCCCCCTAGTGCAATACTATCCCTTGCTGGCCCCTGCACCTTTTAAATAGCCACAGTTTGGCAAACACCTAGTAACAACTGCCCAACAACAACAACCAGTGGCAGATCCAGAGCCTGATCTCGGGAGGGGCACTTGTAGATTGTTTAAATAAATAATCCAGGCACAATAAACACTACAGCTCAGTGTAGTAGTTATGGTGCCAGTAGTGCCAGGATCCCACCCCAGTGTAAGTAGTCATACCGTTTAAGAACAGTTCGACAACTTACCTGGGGTCTGCTGGGATATAGGGTATAGGAGCAGTGGTGTGTGAGCGGTGAAGTGTGTGTATGAGTGCGGCAGTGTATGTCAGGGTTGCAGTGTATGTGTGGGGGGCACGGTATGTCTGTGTGGGGGAGTGTGTGTATGGGGAGCACAGTATGTATGGGGGGGCACTGTATGTATGTGTGGGGCAGTGTGTGGATGGGGGGTCGTGTGTGTGGGGCAGTGTGTGTATGGGGGGGCAGCAGTGTGTGTAGGGCCCTGTATGTGTCTGTGTGTGCAGTGTGTGTATGGGGGGCAGTGTTTGTCAGGCAGTGTGTGTAGTGGGGGGCAGTGTGTGTATGGGTGTGTGTGTGTGTATGGGGACAGTGTTTGTGGGGCAGTTTGTATGGGGGCAGTGTGTGTATGGGGACAGTGTTTGTGGGGCAGTGTGTGTATGAGTGTGCAGTGTGTGTATGGGGACAGTGTTTATGGGGACAGTGTTTGTGGGGAAGTGTGTATGGGGGGCAGTGTTTGTATCGGGGGGGGGGAGGGTAGGGAGGCTTTTTAATAATAAAAAAAAAATGTATTTAATAAAATATATATATTTATGTCCCCCCTCCCTTCTTACCTTTACTGGGAGGAGGGGGGAATATTTTGTTCCCTGGTGGTCCAGTGGGATTCCCTGGTGGTCCGGTGGGGAATCCTTGGTGGTCCCAGTGGTGGTGAGGTGAACTCTAGCCCGCAGCTCCAGGGCTAGAGTTCACTCTCGCGAGATTTGGAGCGTTGCCGTGTTAACCACGGCAACGCTGCAAATCTCGCGAGAGGAGGACCCGAAGAATGCCAGCCCTGCATTAGCCGGCAGGGGAGAGTTGAATTGATCTGGGTGCCTATACTGTCCCTATAAGTCACATTATAGTCCTAAAGGTATTTCACATGAAACAATGATTTAGTTATATAGCACGAGGCTGTATATTCCTGCAATATTTACATAATTGGTTAAATTAATCCAAGTTGATTAAACTTGTGTCTGCAGAGAAAACATACACTTAACAGCAAAACATGTTATAAAATAAAGATGCAAAGTTCGGAAAAATACCTTAATCCAATTATTATTCTGGAAATCTACGAACACACAATGAACATCTTTAATTTAAAGGAACAATAAAGCATTAGGAATACACACCTGTACCCATGTGTGCTTTCTCGTCAAGTGATGAAGTTTAACTTGGTCAGTGCTGCGGAATCGTCTCTAGTGTCAGTCAGTATGACAGCCGTTAAAGGTGGACTTAAAGGGATACTCCCGTCACCAAAACAACTTTATCAAAATTAAGTTGTTATGAAACCTGGAGGCACTCTTACCTTAAGGGGATAAACCCTTCTCAATGACTCTCCGGGACTCCCCATTCACTGAACTGGCTTGAAAAGAATTGTACCTTTCTCAAGCCAGATTAGTGAATGGGGTGTCACTGATTTGCTGTGAGGGTCAATCTCAGTCAATCTGCGGCACCTCTGTCCGGATGCACTCTGCGCTTCGTGAATCTGAAAATTCAGAAGCCTGATGCCGACAGGGGAGGAGTGCAGATCGCCGTTGGAGGCAACCTTGGGGTTAAACCATTCGAGCACAGTTTAACCCCTTGAGGTAAGAGTGCCTCCAGGGGCATCCTGGCACCATAACATCTTCATTTATACTCCAGGTACTAAAATAACTTAATCTAAACTAGGTTTTTTTTAAAAAATATTATTTCAGACATATACCTGGCATATGTGGAACACGTAAAGCTTCTTACTTTTTGCCTTGGTATCTTGTCATCATTAATATTCCTCCCCATCTCATTCATATATTTACATATCTATATATTCCTTTCCTAATTAATTATTATATAATTGAATCAAGTAAAAAGATAGAAAAGAAACACCAGAGGAAAAAAGTACTAAAACTCTATTTGTTGCCTCCCACCCTACCCTTGTGACTTCCTATGGTAGCTGTTGCCTTGCTGGTCTATTTAACTTCCTATTTTGGAGAGAGAGAACCCCCTATTCTTTTTTCCACCTTATATTATTTGCCCGTTTCTTGGGATCTTCGGAGGCCATTTAAATCCTTCACTATACCGCTTCTTGGGTTAAAGATTCTAATTTAAACTAAGTTTTTATGGTGCCAGGAAGCCCCTGCAGTCACTCTCACTTCAAGGGGTTAAATAGTTTATTTTGTTTTACCAGTTTAACCCCATAGTTGGCTCCAGCTCCAGTCTCCACTCCTCTCTTGGCGGCTTCTGAATTTTCAGATTGACACTCTCAGCCAATCAGTGATTTCTCATTCACTAAAATGGCTTGCAAAAGGTATGTTTCTTTGTTATAAAAGTTCTGATTTCCATAACAGACAGCCAGGGACGGTTTGTTCAGATTTGCTAGCATTACAAATCAATCAGAAATGCTGTTGACACTGAGCTACGGCACACCTCCTTTCCCCCATCTTAATAATGCCCTACATCTATTTAAATCTAACATAATTAGCTGGGCTAATTATAAATCCCTGCGCTCCCACCATGGTCTACGAGTGGGGTCTATAAACTAAACAGGGCGGGCCTAGTGTCCCTCTCTAGCCTCCATCCACGGGTGGTGCTATTAAATAAATTGAATGGGGGATAGTGTACACCACCCACTCTATTTATTGCCCACCAATAGGTGGGTGTTGGCAGGGCTGGATTAACATAGGGGCCCATTGATTTTAAAAAAATATAAAAAAATTTAAAAATTTTTTTACTACTCTCCACATGCTCTTGCTTCAGTGTGGAAACTTAAGAGGTATGTAGGGGAACAAAACTGGTGTAGACTAGCTGACAATGAAATTAGTTACGGTAAAGCTGACTTTGTGCACTATGCAAATGCTGCTTCAGTCCTTCTAACACTATGGCATGTTCCCTTTCTTCTATACTCACTACATACACTTACTAGCTTCTGCCTGCTAGTAAGAAGGTTAGGAGAGGCAGGGCTGCCACCAGAAATTTTGGGGCCCCTAACTCAGCTCAGGGTCTGGGCCCCCTGGGGCCCGCCTCCAAGTACCGCCCACTGGGTCCGCCTCCAAACACCGCCCACAGGAATACACACACAGACACAAACACACACACTGATACAAAAGGACACAGATACATACTAACAGACACACATACTGAAACAAACATACACCCATACAGGCATACATACTGAGACATACACACAGGCATACATAGTTACAGACAGACACATACTAACATACATACAGACACACATGCATGAGGACATAAAGACACATACATACATACAGACACCGACATACATACATACATACACACACACACATACATACATACACACATACATTCATACATACAGACATACTAACATCCATACACACATACATTCATAATGGCATACAGACATACACAGACATACATTCATAATGGCATACATACATACATACATACATACATTCAGACTGACATACATGCATATATACAGACATACTGACAGACATACATGCATACAGACATCCATACACACATACACACAGACATAATGATATGCAGACATACATTCATACTGACATACAGACATACATATATACATATATAATGACATACAGACATACATATATACATACATAGACATACATACAGACAGACATACATGCATACAGACATACATCCATCTATCCATATACATACATGCATACAGACATACATACATACACAGAGACATGCATGCATACAGACAGACATACATACATAGACATACATACATACAGACACACATACAGACATACATACAGAAGGGAGAAATAAAGTAAATAGAGTGCAGATCAGGAGTCCGGATACAAGTCAAGGGCTTATGAGCTGCACCACTGTAACCACCTAATAGGGATCTCCAATGAGGGGGTAACTCTCCAAAATATGTAGGTAATAGGAATAGGTGATGTGTAGAGTCCCACAAGGGGAAACCAACATCAGGAGATCTCCACTGTATAAGAAATGAGGAAGGGAGGCCCTTCCTTTAATCAATCTAAGGATAAAAAGGGATATGCAAGCAAAAAGTATAACTTGAAAAAAAGGGAGATCTACTAAACGGTGCCCAGGGGATCAATTGTCTGGAGTACTAACTAGCATCTAAGATCAAGTTCCCCTAGTGTCCGACTGACAGGAAGGTAGTGTAAACGAGGTTAGGGAGAGAGAAGAGGCACAGGGTCCCGTTATGGTTGTCACCTCCTGATGGCGGCCCTGAGGAGAGGAGTAGATCAGCGAGTTCTAGGGTAGAGTCCTTAGAAAGCGCAAAGCTAGTGCATCATTAGACGCATTTATGCCAAGTTTAGGGTGCTGTCTGCACAGTATGCCCTTGGTTGGTCATCCTGCGTGATTGGCAGGCAGCCTGATGTGCATTCATGCCAGTCTGTTTCGTGCAGACACACCCTTTTTCCAGCCCGTCTATCTCCCCTAAGCCACTCTGTGTTTTTTTCCTTTTCTCCAGCCCCTCTGTGTCTCTTTCACCCCCAGCCTCTTTGTATGTCCCCTAGGCCCTTCTGTGTGTCTCTTTCATCCACCCAGGCCCATCTGTGTTTCTTTTTCACCACTCAGGCCCCCCTATGTGCCACTCTCCCCTCCATGTCCCTTAGTGCTCCTCTCCCCTCCTCTCCATATCCTTAGTGGTCCCCTCCATGTCCTTTAGTGGTCCTCTCCCATCCCCTTCCTCTTCCCTGTCCCTTAGTGTTCCTCTCTCCTCCCTTCCCTGTCCCTTAGTGTTCCTCTCCTCTCCCTCCCCTATCCCTTAGTGTTCCTCTCCCTTCCTTCTTCTGTCCCTTAGTGTCCCCCCCTTAGTGTTCTTCTCCTCTCCCTTCCCTCTCTTTTAGTGGTAACCCCCCTTTAGTGTTCCTTTTCCCTTACCTCGCCTGTCCCTTAGTGTTCCTCTTCCCCTCTTTACCTATCTCTGTACCTGTTCCTCTCCCCTCTTTTTCCTCTCTTTTAGTGCCCCCGCCCCTCTGTCCCTTAGTGTTCCATTTCCCTTCCCTCCCCTGTCTTAGTGCCCCCCCATCCCTTAGTGATCCTCACTCTCCCCCACTTAGTGGTCCGCTCCCCACCCCACCCCCACACCTCTTAATGGTCCTCTCCCCTCCAAACCTGGTATGCCTCCTACCTATCTTGTAGCGTGGCCGAGTAAAGCAGACCGCGGTACAGGAGCTTAAGTTTCCTGTACCCGGCCGGACTGACAAGAAGTGCTCTCTCAGTAAGCACTTCCTGTCAGTCCGGCCAGGGAAGGAATCAGAAGCTCCTGTACCACAGTATGCGCCGTTCAGCCACGCTACACTGAGTCACTGGCAGGAGGGAGCGCAGTGTGCTTGCTTCCGGCCAGTCACTCTAATCTAGCACCCCCCAGGCCTGTGCGCCCTAAGGCGGTTGCCTGAGCTGCCTTATGGAAATGTCGGCCCTGGGTATGGATTTACTTGAAAGATGAAAGCAAGAGATTAGCATAGGGTAGGTGTTTTCTGATAGCTATATCCTGTGAGTTTTCCTCCAGCACCATCTCCACCAGATACATAACAATTGGAAGGTAAAACTGCTTTAGAGTTTTCTGTCGAGAAAATTCTGTAATAAGGTCCATCATAATTGTCCGCACCAAGCCCAGTGAGCTCCTAATCTGGCCCTGGGGGTTGGGAGCATTAGAAGTTGCCGGTCATGGTAGTAATTTACCGAGCTGGCTAGCTGTGTGATGGGGAGAGAAAACCGTGCAGTCACTGAGGGAGCAGGGTAAAGCAGTGAGGAGCGGCCAATCTCTTCATGAGCTAAAGGCCGCTGAGATACGTGACATTATATCCAGGCAGTCAAGTGCTGTGGAGAACGAAGGAAAACTAGTACAGTGCAGCAACACCTGGGGGACCTCTGTTTAGCAATTATAAGAAACAGTAAGTGTGTGTGTATAAGCCAATGTAAGAGTCAGTGTGTGTGTGTAAGAACCAGTGTGTGTATAAGCAGTGTGTGTGTAAGAGCCAGTGTGTGTGTGTGTATGTGTCAAGATTGGGTGTCAGGTATAGCCTGACATGCATTTCACCGTAGGAACCCACTTCCGGGTTCACGGAGCTTAGCCCCGCCCCTTTTTTCTGACGCGGTCCTTACACGCTACTTAGGAAGACCGCGCCAGATTCAAAGGGCTGGATTATTGCACAGGTGCCTGCAAACTTATCAGCTGCACTACCTTGATCCTGCCTGTATCGAGTATCGTTCTGGGACGGCTACTACCTTCTCCACTCTTAAACCTCGGCTTGCTAAAACGGACTTCTACCTTCTCCACTCCTTGACCTCGGCTTGCTAAACGGACTTCTACCTTCTCCACTCCTTGACCTCGGCTTGCTAAACGGACTTCTACCCCTCTCCACTTCCATTGGATGTAGTTAACCCCTACAGTTCCAGAACTGCCTCTTAAGTTAAGTAATTGTTTCTACAATCAAGCTTCTCTCTGTTACTAATAATTGTAACGAGAATATACCCCTACACGCAGGATCCAGCTAAACAGAAGCCAATACAGAGGAGAGATACGTCTACCGGACCTTAGAATGGTCGGACTCGACGTATATGAGAGGAGACAGAGCCAGGAACAAACCGAGGTCAAGGGCACAGAGAGACAGCGTAAACTAGGACAAGCCGGGGTCTGGTACATGGAAAACAGCAAGCCGGCAAACAGTACAGATAAGGATAAAGCGAAAACGAAGTCAGAATACGAAGCCAAAGTCAATACGAGAAAACACAACTGAACACCACAAGCGCTAAAGGGAACTGAAACAGAAACCACGATAGGGCAACGAGCTAAGGGAAAAAGGTAAGTTTAAATAGCTTTTAAACGAAAGTGATTGGCTCCTGTCACTTCCACACCCCCAAAAGGTAATTGTATAGGGAGTGTGGTATGACAGGAGCCAATGGGAGCCTTTTGGCAATTAGGCTCCCACTGTCTCTTTAAGAGCGCGCCCGAGACTCGCGGCGCGCTCTTAGTTTCAGGCGGGACACGTGACCGCTTCACGCGGTCACTGCCCGCCTTCCATCTAAAGCAGTCGGATGAGCCGCGCGCGGCTCGTGCAGCCGCAGGACCGCGCGCGGCTTGAAGAGAGGACCGCGACCGGCCCCCGGTTAAGGTAAGTAACGCTACAGTACCCCCCCCTGAGGACACGCCCTCCGGGCGGGTAGGACCAGGCCTGGCAGGAAAACGAGAATGGAAAGAGCGCACAAGACGGGGAGCATGAACAGCATCAGCCGAAATCCAACTGTGCTCCTCAGGCCCATAACCCTTCCAATGTACCAAGTACTGAAGTCGACCCCTAAGGAAACGAGAGTCAAGAACAGCAGACACTTCGAACTCCTCATGACCCTCCACTGAGATAGGAGGGGGAGGAGGAGTATGCCGGGTATAGCGGTTGCGTACGTAAGGTTTCAACAATGAGGTGTGAAAGACATTAGGAATACGTAGATTCTTAGGCAGGCCTAAGGCATAAGAAACAGGATTAACCTTATGTATAATACGATAAGGTCCAATGAAGCGGGGAGCCAATTTCATAGAAGGCACCCGGAGACGAATATTCCGCGTGGAAAGCAAAACCCTGTCCCCCACAACATAGGACGGAGCTGCTCTGCGATGCTTGTCAGCCTGAGCCTTCTGGCGAGTAGCAGAGTCCACCAAAGAACGCTGAACCTGCTCCCAAGTATTACGCAAACCAGCCAAATGCTCATCCAGAACTGGCATGCCCTGTGAGGAGAATGCAGCCGGAAGAACAACGGGATGCTGGCCATAGACAACGTAAAAAGGGGTCTTGCCGGAAGAATCATGAGTGGCGTTATTCCGAGCAAATTCAGCCCAAGGAAGCAGGTCAGACCAATTGTCCTGATGGTGAGACACAAAACAACGGAGGTATTGCTCCAGAGACTGGTTGGCACGTTCAGCAGCCCCATTAGACTGGGGATGATAAGCGGAAGAAAATGAGAGAGAAATACCCATTTCTGAACAAAAGGCCCTCCAGAACCTGGAAATAAATTGGCTACCCCTATCGGATACAATAGATACGGGAATACCATGTAATCGAAATACTTCTCTAGCGAAGATATGAGCCAGTTCCTTGGATGTGGGCAACTTGTGAAGAGACACGAAGTGAGCCATCTTGGAAAACCGATCCACTATCATCAGGATTACTGTGTTACCATTTGAAGGGGGTAATTCAACAATAAAATCCATGGACAGGTTAGACCAAGGTCTCTCGGGAACGGGTAACGGATGCAACAGCCCACAAGGAACTCTACGGGAGGATTTCATACAGGCACAAGTAGTACAAGCACTTATATAGTCAGTGACATCCTTTCGTAAGGAATCCCACCAAAAATACCGAGAAACAGCTGACACCGTTTTGGAAATACCAGGATGTCCAGCAGTCTTAGTATCATGATATAATGACATAATATCCCGTCTCTCAGGAACATCAACGAACAGTTTATCATTAGGCCTCTCGCTAGGTGCCATGCTTTGTTTCGCTTGTATGGCCTGCAAGAGGGACGAGGAAATAGACAAAATAGTAGTAGCTATTATCCTGTCTGGGGGAATGACAGGAGTAACATCAATCTCCTGTTTGTCAGTAGTTTCGAACTGTCTGGACAGAGCGTCTGCTTTAGTGTTGCGATCACCTGGCCTATAGGTGATAATAAAATTGAAACGGGACAAAAATAGTGACCACCTAGCCTGCCTGGAAGACAATCTTTTAGCTTCGCTAAGGTAGGATAGGTTCTTGTGATCCGTAAAAATGAGGATAGGATCCTTAGTTCCTTCTAACAAATGTCTCCACTCTTTAAGTGCTAAAATAATAGCAAGGAGTTCGCGATTACCCACATCATAATTTTTCTCTGCTTTGGACATTTGTTTAGAAAAGAAGCCGCATGGATGCAATGGCTTTTCAGGCGACTCTCTTTGGGATAAGACAGCACCTACCCCAATATCCGAAGCATCAACTTCAAGAATATAGGGCAGTGAGGGGACAGGATGCTGTAAAATAGGTGCAGAGGCGAACGTAGTTTTAAGAAATTCAAAAGCCTGAAGTGCCTCGGTAGACCAAACACGAGTATTGCCATCCTTTTTAGTCATACGGGTAATAGGTGCTACAATGGACGAGAAACCTTTGATAAAACGTCTATAATAATTGGAGAACCCAAGAAAACGCTGAATAGCTTTCAGACCTTGCGGTAGAGGCCATTCTATTACAGCAGCAAGCTTCTGGGGATCCATACGAAAACCTTTAGCGGAAATCAAATACCCCAAGAACTGGACTTCGGTTTGGTCAAACAGACATTTTTCTAGCTTGCAATAAAGACCATTAGCAAGAAGGGTCTTCAAAACTGTCGTAACATGTCTGTGATGAGTGTGTATGTCTGTAGAATATATTAAAATGTCGTCCAAGTATACGATAACAAATGTGTGAATAAAATCTCTTAAGACATCATTAATAAATTCTTGGAATACTGCTGGGGCATTGCAAAGCCCAAATGGCATAACAGTATATTCGTAATGACCGGATCTAGTGTTGAATGCAGTCTTCCATTCGTGATTTTCCTTTATACGTATCAAATTGTATGCACTCCTAAGGTCTAATTTAGTGAACACAGTGGCATGTTTCAGCCTGTCAAATAATTCTGTAATTAAAGGTATAGGGTATGCATTTTTGATAGTGATTTTGTTTAGACCTCTATAATCTATACACGGTCTTAAATCACCTTCTTTCTTCGATACAAAGAAGAACCCTGCTCCAGCTGGAGAAGAGGATCTCCTAATAAACCCCTTTTCTAGTGATTCCTTAATATACTCCTCCATGACACGGTTTTCTTGAACCGATAAGGGGTACACCCTGCCCTTTGGAGGTATAGTGCCAGGCAACAAGTCAATAGCACAATCATAGGGTCTGTGAGGCGGTAATTTCTCAGCCTCCCTTTTATCGAAAACAGTCTTTAGAGATAAATACTGAGGGGGTATAGCCGTAGACAAAGGAGGACTGGTAGGTACCTTAATAGAATTCAAAGGTGTGACTTCAAACGTACAAGACTCGTGGCAGGCCTCACTCCATGATTTTATTTGCCCTGTCTCCCAGTCAAAAATGGGATTGTGAGCACGTAACCATGGATACCCTAATACTAACTGTGAAGAGGGAGAGGTGATGACCTGGAATCGAATGGTTTCATAGTGTAAAACCCCTGTGTACATGTGTAATGGTACAGTCTCATGAGTAACAACTGGAGAACTTAATGGTCTACCATCTATGGCCTCAACGGCCAAGGGTATCTCCTTCTCTCTGATGGGAATGTTGTTTCTCTTTATAAAGCCAGAGTCTATAAAATTTTCAGCTGCCCCAGAGTCAACCAGAGCATATATGTTGTCAACTATACAAATCTCTCCCATATATAAAGAAACCGGGAGAAGCAAGCGGTTAGGAGGCAATTTAGGAGACTTAGATATCACACCCAAGGCCAGTCCCCTATAAGGTCTTAGGTGCGAGAGTTTTCCGGGAGTAAAGGACATTCCTTTACCATATGGTCTCTCCTACCACAGTATAGGCAGAGTCCCTCCCTTCTCCTATGTAATTTCTCAGTATCAGAGAGTTTGGCAACCCCTAATTGCATAGGTTCCTCCTCAGACACTTTAACACTCTCTGGTATATTAACTCTGGGGTTAATGGGTGTAACAAAACGTCTATTCCTGTTCTTGGTATAGAGCCTGTCACGAATTCTATTATCTATATCAATGAGGTAATCAATAAGGTCCTCTAAGGCAATAGGAAGCTCCTTAGCTGCTACCTCATCCAATATCGTATCTGACAAACCTTCCATGAAGGCAGTAGTTAACCCATTGTTGGTCCAATCTACCTGCGAAGCAAGAGTGCGAAACTGAATAGCATAATCAGCCACAGACCTAGAACCCTGTTTAATTCTCATTAATGCTCTCGCGGCATTCTTTGACCTTTTCATTGTGTCAAAAGTTCTACGAAAAGCCGTAAGAAAACTGTTGAAATCATGTACCATAGGTCCATTAGCTTCCCAAATAGGATTTGCCCACTCAAGTGCCTTATCGGTAAGTTGGTGCATAAAGAACCCAACCTTAGACCTCTCTGTGGGAAATGAACGTGGATACATTTCGAAGTGGAATTCAATTTGATTAATAAACCCTCTGCAAGTCTTAGAGTCCCCTCCATACCTAGGAGGAGGTGTTAAATGGGCCGAAGTATTAGGCAAAGTAGATACTTCAGGGAGAAGGGGCGTAGGAGGGTTAGGTGTGGTTGCTGGAATGGTTCTAGCTAGGAGCGTCTGGAGAGCCTGGGCTATCTGATCCATACGGTGATCCTGCTCTACAAATCTTGCCTCATGGGACGCCATCTGTTGAGCTAAATCTGCGGGGTCCATGGCCCTATCGTAATGTAACGAGAATATACCCCTACACGCAGGATCCAGCTAAACAGAAGCCAATACAGAGGAGAGATACGTCTACCGGACCTTAGAATGGCCGGACTCGACGTATATGAGAGGAGACAGAGCCAGGAACAAACCGAGGTCAAGGGCACAGAGAGACAGCGTAAACTAGGACAAGCCGGGGTCTGGTACACGGAAAACAGCAAGCCGGCAAACAGTACAGATAAGGATAAAGCGAAAACGAAGTCAGAATACGAAGCCAAAGTCAATACGAGAGAACACAACTGAACACCACAAGCGCTAAAGGGAACTGAAACAGAAACCACGATAGGGCAACGAGCTAAGGGAAAAAGGTAAGTTTAAATAGCTTTTAAACGAAAGTGATTGGCTCCTGTCACTTCCACACCCCCAAAAGGTAATTGTATAGGGAGTGTGGTATGACAGGAGCCAATGGGAGCCTTTTGGCAATTAGGCTCCCACTGTCTCTTTAAGAGCGCGCCCGAGACTCGCGGGACTCTTAGTTTCAGACGGGACACGTGACCGCTTCACGCGGTCACTGCCCGCCTTCCATCTAAAGCAGTCAGATGAGCCGCAGGACCGCGCGCGGCTTGAAGAGAGGACCGCGACCGGCCCCCGGTTAAGGTAAGTAACGCTACAATAATAGACTGTATCTGAAGGCTCATTGCTGTGGCAATCTCTCAAGTTATTCTCTCTTATACATAAGGAACTGCTTTTAAGGCTAAATTCTTCCTCCAATAATCAATTTATTCCTAGCTGCAATTCTGTATTTCCTCATTAATAATCTTGCTTGCAATTATTCCATCTGAATTAAGCTAAAACTAACTCTGCATATTTTTCTGCATTATTCCTAAATTGGAACTATTTTGGCTTGTGCAGATCTTCATTGGCTTATTCTTTACTCACAATTAACATCCTGCTTGAGTATTTAAAGCTACAGTAACCTCTCCTCCACATCAGTATAACAGGAGGTGAAACTAATAGTTACTGCAATTAGAAAATTCTGCAGTTGAGTTCCAATTAAAATAAGTATTACAAAATAATCTCAATGGAACCAGCAGATATTAACTCTCAAGTTTCTGCCCTGACCAATAGAGTGGATACGATTGCTCAGGGTTTACAGGAATTGCAAATTACAAATGAGAGAATATTAACCTATGTCAGAGACATGCAAGGTCATCTTCCTCATGCCGCTCTTCAATCGGCTAGTGATCCTGCTGTCTGCAATCCAGAAAAATTTTATGGAGATAGAACAAAGTACAGAGAGTTTTTGAATTCTTGCAAACTTCTAATAGCTTTAAGACCTAGATCTTATCTCACTGAAAGATCTAAAGTCTGTTCTGTGATCTCTTTTTTAAGAGGTGAACCTATGGCTTGGGCCCATTCCTTTTTAGAGAATGATGATCCCATATTAGATTCATTAGATGAGTTCTTTGAAGCTATGTCTTTATTATATGAAGATCCTTATAAACAAACTACTGCTGATTTAACCATCAGAACTCTACACCAAAAGAATAGACCTGTTGAAGATTATATTGCAGAATTTAAAAGATGGGCTACAGAAACCCAATGGAATGACATTACTTTACGCAATCAATTCCGTCTCGGATTATCAGAAGCTGTGAAAGATGAACTCTCTCGTACCGAACTCCCTCCTACTTTAAACGCATTGATTCAACTTTCCATTAGTATTGATAGACGTCTAAGAGAAAGAAGGGCTGAAAAGGTTCTTACTAATTCTACTTGGAGAAAACCTTTCACTCCTCCAAAATTACCTGAAAAAATTCCTCCTCAAACTGAACCTATGGAAGTAGGTATAATAAGAAGTCCTCTTACTTCTGAAGAAAGAATAAGAAGGAGACAACTAAACCTATGTATGTATTGTGCCTCGAAAGAACATCTAATTCCCGAATGTCCGCTACTGAAACATTCAAAAGGTGGTAAACATCAATCATCTACTTCAATATTGAACGTTCAACAAAAAAAAAAAAAAATCTACTTATTTTTCTATATCTCTCATATTACAGTGGGATACAAAAAGAATCGTGACTGAGGCCATAATTGATTCCGGCGCTAATGGAGCATTCCTTGATTTTTCCTTTGTTACAAAAAATAAAATTCCTTGTGTTCGAAAAACTAACTTTGTTCCAATCAGAGTTATTGATGGTTCATTTATATCCTCAGGACCCATAAAAGATGAGACAATTCCTCTAAGAATGATTACCAACAACGTTCATTCCGAATTCCTTACATTTGATGTTATTAAATCTCCACTTTATCCCGTCATTCTAGGAATTAATTGGTTAAAAACCCATAACCCGTTAATTAAATGGTCCCCCTTCACCATTTCTTTCTCCTCTGATTTTTGTAAAAGAACGTGCTTACAACATATTCCTATTCTCCAAATTACTAAAGAACCAGTTATACCTCCATTCTACTCAGATTTCGCAGATGTCTTTTGTAAAAAAGAAGCCGAAACACTTCCACCTCATCGGGTATATGACTGTCCAATAGATCTCATACCCGGAGCTCCTATTCCTTATGGCCACATTTATCCACTCTCTGAAAAGGAGTTAGAAACCTTAAAAGAATATCTTAATGAAAATTTACGCAAAGGGTTCATCAGACCCTCGACCTCCCCAGCTGCTTCTAGCATTTTCTTTGTGAGGAATAAAGACCAAACCATCCGTCCCATTATAGATTACAGAGCCTTAAACAAAATAACCATTAAAAATCGTTATCCTCTTCCTCTAATAAATGAATTAATTGAAAGATTAAGAACCGCAACTATATTTACTAAACTAGACCTTCGTGGCGCATATAACCTCATTAGAATAAAACAGGATGATGAATGGAAGACCGCTTTCCGAACAAGATATGGTCTCTACGAATATCTTGTGATGCCTTTTGGGCTCTGTAATGCCCCTGCAACATTTCAACATTTTATAAATGATATCTTTAGAGATCTTTTGGATGTATGTGTTATTATCTATTTAGATGATATCTTAATATATTCTAACAATTTGGATGAACATAGGAAGCATGTAAGATGGGTTCTATCTAGATTAAGAACACACAAATTATACGCTAAACCCGAAAAATGCCTTTTCGAGGTTACTGAATTCTCTTTTCTAGGATACATTATTTCACCTCATTCCTTGAAAATGGATAACTCCAAAATTGAATGTATTATTAACTGGCCCGTCCCTACTAATACAAAAGAATTACAACGATTTCTTGGATTTGCAAATTTCTATAGAAAATTTATTAGAAACTACTCAGATGTATCGCATCCACTTAATCTCCTTAACAGTAGTAAATGTCCTTTTAATTGGAATAAAGATGCACAAACAGCCTTCAACGAATTAAAAAAAAGATTTACAACTGCACCTATACTGCAATTGCCTAATCCAACGTTCTTATATGTTCTTGAAGTAGATGCATCAGATACAGCTATCGGAGCAGTTCTTTCTCAACAAAAAACACCTCAAGATCCACTCCATCCAGTTGCTTTCTTTTCAAGATCCTTGAGCTCTGCTGAAAAAAATTATCCTATTGGTGAAAAAGAATTGTTAAGTGTTAAAGCTGCCTTTGAAAATTGGCATCATCTTCTTGAAGATACAAAACACCCTATAGTGGTTTATACTGATCATAAAAATCTTGAATATCTCTATACTAACAAAACCCTTACAGCTAGACAAGTTAGATGGAACCTTTTTTTTAACCGATTTAACTTCCAATTAGTATACAGACCTGGAACTGGAAATAAAAAGGCTGACGCTCTTTCCAGAATTCCTCATAAAACTACTATTGATGATTATCCTCCTAACAAAACAATTGGAATCCTTTCCTCTCTTCATGATGACATAAAGAATTTGAATCAAAAGGATCTTGAGCTTCCCAACACACCTATGTTAACAAAAAAGGATGGAATTTTTTATTTTAAAAATAGAATTTATATTCCTCCCATTTTTAGGAATAAATTACTTAAAATGGTTCATGATTCTCCCCTTGCTGGACATCCTGGGATTAAAAAAACTCTTGAATTAACTTCAAGATATTATTGGTGGCCTCGCCAGGATAGAACCATTGAATTATATGTTAAGACCTGCCCTATCTGTCAAAGGTCCAAACCTGAACATAATCAACCTTTTGGATTACTACTTAACTTACCTATTCCAGAAAAACCTTGGCAATCCATTTCTATGGATTTTCTTGTGGATCTCCCGCCTTCTCAACATTTCACCACTATTCTTGTAGTTGTGGACCGCTTCACAAAAATGTCCCATTTTATCTCTTTAAAAAAATTGCCCTCCTCCGTAGAATTGTCTAAAGTCTTTATAGATAATATTGTGAAACTTCATGGTCTTCCTGAAGAAATTATTTCTGATAGGGGGACTCAATTTACCTCCAAATTCTGGAAAGAGATGTGTCTCTCCCTTCAAATTCAACGTAAACTCTCATCCGCCTATCATCCCCAAACTAATGGACAAACAGAGAGGGTTAATCAATGTTTGGAACAGTATCTTCGATGTTATTGTTCATACCTGCAAGATGACTGGACCACATGGTTACCTATGGCCGAATTTTCTTACAACAATACTATTCATTCTAGTACGAAAATGACTCCTTTCTTCTCGAACTATGGGTTCCATCCATCTTGATTTCCCATCCAAACTATTGCTTCATCCAATCCTACTGTTACATCAAAAAATTAATTTATGTCCTCCCTATTTCTCAAATTACGGGAGAATCTTCAACTCGCCCAAAATAACCAGAAAAAGTTTTTTGACAATAAAAGAAGAATTCCCCCTCCTTACAAAGTAGGAGATCTTGTCTGGCTTTCTTCGAGGAATATTACCACAAATCGCCCTTCAAAGAAATTGAGCTCTCTTTTTCTTGGTCCCTTTCAAGTAATTACAGTCATTAATGATAACGTTGTTAAACTAAAACTCCCTCCAAGTTTTAAACTTCATCCAGTATTCCATGTCTCTTTGCTTAAACCACACATCCCTGACCCTTTCAATAGAGATGTAATGACAACTCCTGAACCTATCATTGTCCACGGTGAAGAGGAATATGAAATACATAAAATTTTAGATTCACGTGTCCACCGTGGCTCCTTACAATACCTTATTAGATGGAAAGGTTATGGAATTGATGAGGACACTTGGGAAGATTCATCTAATGTAGATGCAAAGAGGTTAGTTACTGCATTCCACAAACGCTATCCCTCCAAACCGAAATAAAGTGCACCCAGAGGATGCCCCATGAGAAGGGGGTACTGTCAGGTATAGCCTGACATGCGTTTCACCGTAGGAACCCACTTCCGGGTTCACGGAGCTTAGCCCCGCCCCTTTTTTCTGACGCGGTCCTTACACGCTACTTAGGAAGACCGCGCCAGATTCAAAGGGCTGGATTATTGCACAGGTGCCTGCAAACTTATCAGCTGCACTACCTTGATCCTGCCTGTATCGAGTATCGTTCTGGGACGGCTACTATCTTCTCCACTCTTAAACCTCGGCTTGCTAAAACGGACTTCTACCTTCTCCACTCCTTGACCTCGGCTTGCTAAACGGACTTCTACCTTCTCCACTCCTTGACCTCGGCTTGCTAAACGGACTTCTACCTTCTCCACTCCTTGACTCGGCTTGCTAAACGGACTTCTACCCCTCTCCACTTCCATTGGATGTAGTTAACCCCTACAGTTCCAGAACTGCCTCTTAAGTTAAGTAATTGTTTCTACAATCAAGCTACTCTCTGTTACTGATAATAGACTGTATCTGAAGGCTCATTGCTGTGGCAATCTCTCAAGTTATTCTCTCTTATACATAAGGAACTGCTTTTAAGGCTAAATTCTTCCTCCAATAATCAATTTATTCCTAGCTGCAATTCTGTATTTCCTCATTAATAATCTTGCTTGCAATTATTCCATCTGAATTAAGCTAAAACTAACTCTGCATATTTTTCTGCATTATTCCTAAATTGGAACTATTTTGGCTTGTGCAGATCTTCATTGGCTTATTCTTTACTCACAATTAACATCCTGCTTGAGTATTTAAAGCTACAGTAACCTCTCCTCCACATCAGTATAACAGGAGGTGAAACTAATAGTTACTGCAATTAGAAAATTCTGCAGTTGAGTTCCAATTAAAATAAGTATTACATTGGGTAACCCACACATACAGCGTATAGGGAAACCGTAAACAGAATAAAAAGAATAAAATAGAAAGAAGGTACGTTTACCAGACCTTAAAATGGCCAGGTTAACGTGCACCCTAGATAGGCGAACATACAGAGTCAAAATAGCAAGCCAAGGTCAAGGATACCAGAGATACTCAAAAACTAAAAAACAAGCTGAAGTCAGGGAACCAAAAAAATAAGAATAGTCAAACACAAAGCCAGGTCAGTAACGAGAAACTGGACTACAGATGGAGGAGAAGTAGATCCAAGGATTACTCTGACTGCCATTCTGGGGTCAAGCAGGAATTTTTTTCCTAATTTGTTGCAAAATCGGAAATCCTTTAAACTTGTTTTTTTTTGTCTTCTTTTGGATCAACAGCAAAAAAAAAAATGTGAGGAAGGCTGAATGTGATGGACGCAAGTCTCTTTTCAGCTATGTAACTAAATAACTATGAGAACGAGGCACAGAGGAACACTTATTACAGACTAGAGGCTTTAAAAGGGAAAATGAAAGACATTAGGGATACGAAGATTGGAAGGCAAAGCAAGAGCATAGGAGACAGGATTAATCTTGCGAAGGACCTTAAAGGGATCAATAAAACGAGGAGCCAATTTTATGGAGGGGACACAGAGGCTGATATTCCGAGTGGACAACCAGAGCAGGTCTCCAACATGATAGGTAGGCGCAGCCCTCCGACGTTTGTCCGCATGGTACTTCTGGGAGACGGAAGTCTTGGACAGGATGGAGTTGACCCTCTGCCACATAGAAGACAGATTAGAAAGATGCTGGTCAAGAACAGGCATACCCACATCAGAGAACACAGCAGGAAGCATGGTGAGATGATAACCATAAGTGACAAAAAATGGAGAATGACCAGAGGACTCGTGATCAGCAGTGTGTCACGGGTGGTGGTCCGAAGACCGGGACCCCTGTGTGCCTGATAATGATGATAGGAGTTCCAGGGTGGAAATGGACAGTCAGGGTCTGGTGCAGGGTAACCACACGCCCCCTGGTGTTGAGCACCAGGGTTTGTGCGGCCACATACCAGAGCCCTGATGCAGCTTAGTGGATGCCAGGAGCGATATTAAGCAGATATGTATTCAGAACTAGAAACAAGGCAAGACTAAAACAGGTACCAATCAAGAAAACAAGACAAGACTGGAAGAATCCAGAACCAGAGCAGAACAGAAAGCAGAACCCAGAACATGTGCACAATACATGAGGGAAACATGAACAGGACAGGGCAGGACAGGACTGTACAAAAGGCAAAACAAGCGGAGACATAACAAAGTACTATATATGTAATAAACATTGGAGATTTAGACATACATAAATGGCCAAGATGTATGCAGCCCACCACTGCGCCAAAGTACTCCAATTACAGTGGGTCCTAACTGCCTAGATATGCATGACTAAATAAATAACAATAAAATACACACAGTACTTACCTGCAAAGAAAGGAGCAGAGGAAATGAGACCACTGCTTGCAGGAACAGACTGAAACAAAAAGGAGTAATGGCAAAGGAATGGGTGTGGGAACAAAAAAACAAACATTTAAAGGAATCCAGGAGACTGGGAATTCCAGGTACGGAATAAAGGAATGAACCCAGAACACCCAGCATAAAGAAAACCAGACATAGAATAGAAAACCCCCCAAAAAGCAAGAAAAACTAAACAAGAATTGTAAAAAGAGTACTGGATATCAGAAGCAAAGACAGATATGAACTGAAACAGTAGCAGGATGGAACAGGACGTGACACATTGTTCCTAGCGAACTCGTCCCACGGGAGCAATTCCGACCAATTGTCCTGACCTTTTGATACAAAGCAATGTAAGAACTGTTCCATAGATTGATTGGTACGTTCTGTTAGATTGTGGATGGTAGGCAGAGGAGAACGCAAGTTGAACGCCCAGTTCCGAACAGAAGTTACGCCAAAATCTGGACACAAACTGACTCCCTCGATCAGACACAATTTGAGTAGGAAGCCCATGCAACCGGATCACCTCTTTAGCACAAATGACAGTTAATTCTGAGAAGGTAGGTAACTTAGGAAGAGGTATGAAATGACCCATCTTGTTAAATCTACCAACAATGGTTACAATAGTAGTGTGCCCTTTGGGTGGAGGTAAATCAACCACAAAATCCATAGAGATATGGGACCATGGCCTGTCCGGGACAGGAAGCGGGTGAAGAAGACCAATGGGTAATTGATGAGCTACTTTGTTTTGTGCAGGGTCCCTTTTTATTAGATTGTCTTTCAGACGAAAGGACAAATAGCTAAAATTTGGATGAATGAAAGTTTCGTTCTCGATGAGAATCTCTTGGTTGGAGTAAATGCCGGCAGAGAATCAGAGAGGGGGTGACTATCTAAAAATGCTAAATAAGACAGAAATGAAATGGATTTTCGATATAGAAACCCTCTCTCCAAGGGGTCCTAATATTGACTTTGATTTTGATAACTGTATTTAATAAAGAATAATTAATGCATATGTTTATGTATTTTTATACTATTAGTCTTCAAATAAAGTCCCAATTTTATTGTCTTTTCTAATACCCTGCTCCTTTTATTTATTTACTTTGTATCTCGATATCCCTGTGTGTGAGGTAATTAGAACATTCAAATATGAACGCCAGACTTTTAGAATAAATAAATTAACTTTGGGCTATTTGACCATAACTAATATGGTTTCCTGGACTTCTATGTATGAGGGAGAAAGGTGAAGTGAACTATGGGAGCCTAGAGGAAGTCCTCGCCGCCGCCATTTTGGTGCTCGTGAGGATGCAAGGAGGACGTCATTATGTACTAGAGACCATTATAAACAAAAGAACGAGGCCTAATATGCCAATTTCCATGCGAAAATGGTGTTTAAAAGACCACCATTCAACACAGGACAGTTCATGCACCTGAGGAAGACGCATTGAAACGAGGTGTGCTTTTTGGACTGTGGCATTCCAGTTACTTCAATGTAATTCTTTTATTACTGTTTTAATATATATTATTTGTACTACTCTAACTGGGTTTGCCTTTTTCCTGTTTTATGGAACCACTGTGGACAAAGATACCCTCCTAATACAGTGAACATCCTATATCACACCAAGGCTATACTACCTGAGCCTGTTATCTTTAACAGATTCATGGAAATGTGAGTGTGATACTTACCATATATTTTAGATTTCAATTTCCATACAATTGTATACTATTGGGTTGTCCTATGAGAGTGTTTGTTATCTGAAAAGAGACTTGCGTCCATTAAGTTCAGCCTTCCTCACATTTGTTTTTTGCTGTTGATCCAAAAGAAGGCAAAAAAAACAGTTTGAAGCACAATTTTGCAACAAGCTAGGAAAAAAGAAATTCCTTCTTGACCCCAGAATGGCAGTCAGATTTATCCTTGGATCAAGCAGTTATTACCCTACAGTGAAAGATTATATCCTTGAATATTCTGTTTTTGCAAGTATACATCTAGTAGCTGTTTGAACATCTGTATGGACTCTGATAAAACCACTTCTTCAGGCAGAGAATTCCACATCCGGATTGTTCTTACAGTAAAAAAACCTTTCCTTTGCCTTAGATGAAATCTTCTTTCTTCCAGTCTAAACGCATGGCCTCGTGTCCTATGTAAAGTCCGGTTTGTGAATAGATTTCCACACAATGGTTTGTACTGGCCCCCCGAATATATTTGTATAATGTTATCATATCCCCTCTCAGGCGACGTTTTTCTAAACTAAATAGGTTTAAATCTGTTAGCCTTTCTTCATAGCTGATATGTTCCATTCCTTTTATTAATTTTGTAGCCCGCCTCTGCACTTTTTCTAGTGCCATAATATCCTTCTTTTGAACAGGTGCCCAAAATTGCACAGCATATTCAATATGGGGTCTTACCTGTGATTTATAAAGAGGCAAAATTATATTCTCGTCCCGAGAATGAATGCCCTTTTTCATGCATGACAATACCTTACTGGCCTTGGCCACTGCTGATTGACATTGCACATTGTTGCATAGTTTGTTGAAAATTTACCATTAATGACAACTCTTTGTACTCTGTTTTTAAGCCAATGTTCTACCCAAGAACAAGCATTTTCATCTAGACCGATTTCCTTGAGTTTGAACACTAATCTATTGTGTGGAACTGTATCAAATGCCTTGGCAAAATCCAAATAGATCACATCCACGGCAACACCCTGATCTATACTTCTACTTACTTCTTCGTAGAACGCAATCAAGTTAGTTTGACATGACCTGTGCTTCATAAAACTGTGCTGATTTTTGCTGATAACCATGTTCTTCTCAAGGAATTCTTGAATATTATCCCTTAATAACCTTTGAAATATTTTACCAGCCACAGAAGGTAAGCTCACAGGTCTATAATTTCCAGGCAAGGATTTTGAAGCCTTTTTGAATATAGGAACCACATCTGCCTTCCTCCAATCCTCTGGAACACTTCCTGAAAGAAAAGAATCTTGAAAGATTAAAAACAGAGGTTCGCTTATATCTACACTCAGTTCCTTAAGTACACGTGGATGGATACCGTCAGGCCCTGGAGCTTTGTTTATATTAAGTTGCTGCAGCACTTTGTCTTGAGTTAACCAATTACAATTATTCTGCAAGTTTTTAGTAGCAATCATTTGCACATCTATTGCCATGGGTTCTTCGTTAATATATACGGAGGAGAAATAGTTATTTAAAATTCCTGCCTTTTCTCTTTCATTTTTAGTGGCACTTTTTAAAACTTTTTAGTTATTTAAAATTCCTGCCTTTGCTCTTTCATTTTTAGTGGCACTTTTTATTCATTTTATGTTACAGTATTTTATACTTCTTATCACTTGGTGCACCTATATAACAGGTGTATAATACACAGTGTGACACAATTTATTTGAAGTGTTTACACATTTTTCTGTACCCTGGATTCTGCGCTGTTCACTACCCACTGTTTATTGTATTTATTGTAATAGTGGAATTACTGTGGTTTATTCCACAGTGTTAACCAGCTGCACTTTACCTTAGTGCCAGGTATTACACACCATTTGCACTTTACTTGTTAATTAATGAAGGGTTACCCAAACTACAACCACTATGTGTACATGTGTGTTGCAGTAGATAATTTAAACTAAGGTCCACAATTACATTTATTTGGCAGTTCAGCTGGCGGACCCATCATAACCATACCAATTTATAACAGCAATGGGAAGCTATGATAGGATGAAAACTGGCAGCTGATGCTCTCAGTCAATCATTGGCGCCCTTCACTGCTCGGGCTAAAGCAGAAAAGAAATGTCAGACATTGCTGTCAAATTGTTCAAAAATAGCTTAACCTGAATATATGGATGGCACTTCAAACTACCATATTTTTTTAAAGCAAGTTTTCAATCCAATAGCTATCCATAGAATAAACACAGGTAAACATATTAAATGCTTTAGCAAAAATAATCCATATTCTCTCTATCTAGACATAATGTACTAAATAGTCTCTTCCTTGCTATATATCTATGTATGTTGACGTATATTTTAGAAATACTTACATATTCTATGAAAGGAAATGCAGATTTTTAGATGTTTTCACAGTGGGTTTAAATTGCTGTTGACTTGCTTTCCGCTCCTCTTTTTAGACATAGTGTCATGTATACATTCCATAACTGACTGAACTGTCTATGCATTAATTAGCAGTTTGTAAAAGCAACTTTAATTTAATCCAACACTTTATAGATCATTCCTCCCCAGTTTTGTAATCTATTTATTTTTGTGTAGGGTGTCCGCATGTCTAGGTTCTAGCTGAAGTATTTTTTTGTTTCAGGTGCTAAATCTGTTCTTGTTTTAACTCTCTGAGTAAGTGGGTATTACTTCTTTGGAAATTCCCAAATTTAATTAAACACTGATCGATTATACCATGTGTTAATCTTTTTTTTTTTTTTTATGTGATGCTGGCACATCTAGGGCACACGATGCAAATAAGGAGAAAGAACATAAAATGAGCATTTGGAAAAAAGAAAGAACAATATCCAAGACATCCACTCCTAATGGAGATGGGTGTATAGGAATTAGTACAACCTGAAGTAGATAGTAGCAAAAAAACAAAAGATATATAAAACCTTCATTAATTCTAAAAGCGTATACCTACTATCTCTAATAGAGGGTCCTAAATAGGAACAAATGTCTGCATACTGGGTAATGGGGTATCAGCCCTACGAGACAGATTAGGGGTACGTGAAGCGTTCCACTTAAGAGGGATATCCTGCTATCAAGCAGAACCTAATAAGAGGTGATTGGGGAACACAGAGGGATAATCTGTATCTCATTCAAAATGAAAAAACACCTGGATATCAGCCAATTGGAGATTGAAAAATGAATATAAGAGAAACAAAAAGACACTCAAAATTATTATAATCACTGCTAGGTTCCCACCATAACCACCATACCCCATAGAGCAAATATCCTCATCTGTCCCTAATACCTCGGCACCGCACTAGGCTACTGCCCGCCTGGATCAAGGACCCTATAAAAGTAAACTCAAAAGCAAAGTGAAGTGCTACCTAACAAGTGAAAAAGTGCATAATAAAATTAAAAATAAATCAAGCCTGACGCACGTTTCAGCGTATTATAACACCGTCGTCAGGGGCAAAGTTAACTGTCTCATCAGGGAATCTGTTTCAGTACCCTATTATTCATTAACCCGATTGAGGTCAGCTGTTTAGGGGGCAGTGCCTTATAATGTCTCATCCAACGTCCTTAATTTAATATAACAAGACCTCCCACAGAGGTGTGTGCTTAATGAGCTTCAGAGAGAACACCAATGGGCTATCGTTACATGAAGCTTGCACAACTATATGTTAATCGGGTAATCAAATAGGCATTACCCATTGCCGTTGAGGGAGAGACCGACCACTCACCAGCATCAACATGCCCATCGGGATGGCACCAAATCGCAGTGTGGTGTGTCCTACCCAGTGTAGGCAGCATCCATAGCTGGCAGAGAGTGGGCATGCTAAACGGCGCAGGGGCGGGCTGTTCGATAGATTGTTTATACAAATCTGAGAAGCTCAGATATAAAGTCCACGTATGTATCAGGCAATTTAGGGTTAAGATGGAGAAAGGCCGGATATGCTCAATCCCTAAATTATGAGGGATTGAGCTGTAGAGTGTCTCTACATCTAAACTGCATAGGAATGCATGACTGGGGAGCTCCAAATAAGCTAGAAATTTCAGTAACTGTTTCGTATCATAATTTCTTCTCAGACATGTCTTAACACATAACATTTTTCTGTTCAACTGCAAATTATACCAACAAGTAACCGGTATTGCAATGGGTGCACCTTGCGCACCATCTTATGCGAACCTACATTTAGGCTGGTAGGAAAAGAGTATTATGGCTGACCCGATCCTTAAGCCACACATGGACCAAGTCCCTTATTGGAAAAGGTATATAGACAACATTTTTGTCGTCTGACTTGGTACCATAGGCGGTTTTGAGGAATTTGTAAAAACATTGAACATCAACCCTTTTAATTTATGCTTCACCAGCGAGATAGGTGGATCAAAGCTCTGCTTCCTTGATGTATCCATATCTCTAAATAGGGATGGTAAAATTCAGACTACCCTTTTCAGGAAAAAGACAGCAACAAACAGTTTACTCAAGTGGTCAAGTCACCACCAGCGCCCCCCAACCCTCCCCCCCCGCGCGACCCCCACCCATCCCTTCCCCCCCCGCGCGCACGACCCCCACCCATCCCTTCCCCCCCGTGCGCGCGACCCCCACCCATCCCTTCCCCCGCCTTCTAAATACACACACACTCACTGACAGATACGCGTACACTAGCTAACAGAAACACAAACTCACTGACACACACAGTCAAACACATACACTCACTAGCAGACACACTCACAGACACACACACACACTAACAGACAGACACACACACACTAACAGACACACTCACTAACAGACACACACACACACTAACAGACACACACACACTCACTAACACTCACACTCTAACACACACTCACTAACAGACACACACACACACTAATAGACACACACACACTCACACTCCCTAACAGACACACACACACACTAACAGACACACACTCTAACACACACACACTAACAGACACACACACAGTCACTAATAGACACAAACACACTCACACTCACTAACAGACACATACACACTAATAGACACACACACACTAACAGACACACACACAGTCACTAATAGACACACACACACTCACACTCACTAACAGACACACACACACTCACATTAACACATGTACTTTTTAACCCCCCCTCCAGCCTCCTTACCTTTGGGAGTGCTGGGGAGGGAAGGGGTTCTCTATCTCCCTGGTGGTCCAGTGGCTGCTGGGCGGGCGGCGCTGGCTGCTGTGCGGGCGGCTGACGAGGGAGCTCTTCCTGTGAGCTGTCTGCTCAGCCCCCTCGCGCGCCGCAGAGTGAGGCTGGGAGCCGGGATATGACGTCATCTTCCGGCTCCCAGCCTCACTCTGCGGCAGGGAGCTGAGCAGACAGCTCACAGGAAGAGCTCCCTCGTCAGCTGCCCGCCCGCCAATGCCGCCCAGCGCCCCAGCATGTCTTTTAGCCGCGAGGCTAACAAGACATTTGCCTTGGGCATTTGGGGGGCGGCTTTTTTTGCCGCCCCCTGAAAAATGCCGCCCAAGGCAAATGCCTTGTTTGCCTCGCGGCTAAAACGCCCCTGGTCACCACCCAACCCTTTTGAAAGCTGGGATTGCCACCGGTCTTAAAAAGGGCTTACACCAGGGCCCTCCTAACTGATCGCCAATTCCTAATAGAAGAGAATACCAAAAAATCCAAAGGTGGCATGATACGGTGCATTGGCAACTTTGAGGCAGGTTGGGAAGCCATACAGAGTATCTTTAAAAACGTTTGGCCTATATTAACATTAGACATACATTTTAAGGAAGTCGTGACACCCTATCCATCAATTACGGCACACAGAGGGAGGAATTTGAGAGACCTACTGGTACCCAGTCATATTTCCACCACTGTTAATTCAAGTCACCCCAAAAACTATTTACCGGCAGGCACCTACCAATGTGGTCATTGCAGTGCATGTCTCTTCATCAATAGGCATTCTAAGTGCTATTCCAATAGTACCAAGACAGAAACGTTTCATCTATATTCATCCGTATTTTTCTTACTTATCTATTATAATTATGAACAAATATGTGGGTGACATCTCAGTATGGATTAATTAATAGTGATACCGCAATACCCACTTTTTACTATATGATTACCATCCATATCTGTCTTATAATAACAATATGACAATAACATCATAATATATAACCCTAGATACCAAACAACTTGGACATGCTTTTATTCAGTGGTTAAGATGTTCATAACACATTTTAGTGAACATCATGCAATGTATCTTTTCACAGTTAGGTTATGTGTTTTGATGTGTTTTAATTAGGCTTTATTGGAGATAGACAATTGATGGGGGTTTCGGCTGATCGATACTTTCCTGGCATTTCATCTATAATATAACACACATTGAGTAATAGCCCACGATATGGGAGGTATCTGGCAGCGATATCATGTGGACGTCATTCACCGATCGAACAGCCCGCCCCTGTGCCGTTTAGCATGCCCACTCTCTGTCAGCTATGGATGTCGCCTACACTCCATGTGGGGTAGGACACACCACACTGCAATTTGGTGCCTCCCTGATGGGCGATTAAAATATAGTTGTGTAAGCTTCATGTGACGATAGCCAATTGGTATTCTCTCTGAAGCTCATTAAGCACACACCTCTGTGGGAGGTCTTGTTATATTAACCCCTTCGCGACCACGGATGTACAAGGTACGTCCGACAAAAAAAGGCCCTTAACGACTTCGGACGTTCCAGGAAGCCGCTCTTAGGGTATTACACTGCCGAGGACCCCCAGAGGCCATGTGATCTCTCTAAAAGAGCGGTCACATGGCCCCCACAGTACTGCTAGCAAGGGGACTGTCTGAACTGACAGGCAATCCCCCTGCTGGTGGAAAAGTAAAAAAAAAGGTTAATAAAAGTTCAAATAAAGTTCATAAAAGTTTTTAAAATGTGTATATATGTATGTATGTATATATATATATATTATATCTACATATAATACGTGTATATGTATATATATATATATATATACACGTATCATATATAAATATTAGAAACAAGCCTAAATACTATACCAAATTTATTAAGGCTCCTATCAATATATAGATATATATACACACGTATCATATATAGATATAATATATATATATATATATATATATATATATACATACATATATACACATTTTTAAAACTTTTATGAACTTTATTTGAACTTTTATTAACCTTTTTTTTTTACTTTTCCACCAGCAGGGGGATTGCCTGTCAGTTCAGGCAGTCCCCTTGCTAGCAGTACTGTGGGGGCCATGTGACCGCTCTTTTAGAGAGATCACATGGCCCCGGGGGGGTCCTAAATTGAATAATGCATCTATGATTTCATTATAAGTGTATCTTGAGATATATATCAAAGTACACTTATAAGGAAATCATATAGATGCATTATATATGTATAATATATTATGAAATGATTTAATTATTTTATAATATATTACACATATTTAATGTAGACACTCCTCACTTATCGACAGCGTTCCCTTCCTATGACCTGGTCGTAGAACAAATCAGTCGGTAAGTGAGGAGTTAAGGGATTCCCTGCTCTGGCGCCTTTGTCTATGTTCGGGTAAACTTCCCCGAACATAGACGTACGCACCAGAGCAGGGAATCCCTCTAATCTATGTTCGGTGACATTTCCCCGAACATAGATTTGAGGGATTCCCTGTTCTCGTGCGTTCTTAATATAACGTTATATATATATATACAAAACAAAGCAGGCTGCACTCACGGACTTTTAAATTTCAAATGTGGTTTATTCCATCCAAGAAACAAAAACGATCAACGTTTCGGTCCACGCAGGGACCTTCATCAGGATCAAACAGTACAAATACAATCTATAACTACCTCAAATATATACCTAATAACATTAATCAAAAGTGACTTACCCCAGGTGATGTCAAAGCTTCACCGGCGCTTGCTGCTAAACACCGCGCATGTGCGTACTACCGTGCGCCCCCACGCTGACCTCCGTTCCATGCGTAATGACGTTGATGACGTCGTGTCCATGGCAACGTTTACAGCTTTCATTCTAAGAAAGCTGTAACTACAATGTGACAAGCTATAACCTAGTGAAGAGCAAATCGTGTTACAGCAAGAAAAAGAAAAGGAATTAAAACAAAATGTTATCTGCATATAACTAAATAAATCCACTGGGTCACTATTAGATAAATATTAGAAACAAGCCTAAATACTATACCAAATTTATTAAGGCTCCTATCAATATATAGATATTTTACTTTTACCCTTAAAAATTGAGGGACTGAATCCAACTTAATATAATACTGCCTTAATTATGCACATAAGGGTGTGGGGCTTTTTAGTCCTTTTACACCTACATTTGGAGACTTCTCCTTTACTATAATATTGATTGCAGTACTAAAGGTGGAATACATTAATTAACTCTATAGATTAATTTAAAGGGGCCTAAATCAAAATCTAATGTGACACAAATCGTGTGTCCAGTCACTCAACGGATATGCTAATATATAGAATCAGAGACTATTGCCAACTATATAAATTGTGGTATTCTGAATATATTATAATTAACTAAGGGCTCTATTTTAATATCTATTCATATTTTTTATTAATTATTAAATTAACCCTTATTATAATATATCTCCTACTATATAAACACATCTATTGTTGTCTGTACACAATTAATATTTACAAAAAATTATCAAATATACAGTAACTATTTACACTGTTATTGCAAGCACTAGAGAAAAGAATGATATGATATTATCTCATTGAGTCCTTTAGGTGAGACTGTATCCAGTCTGTGAATCCAAAATGTCTCTCTGTTAAGAAGTAATTTCCCCCTGTCCCCCCCTCTCCGTGGTTCGGGTATGTGATCTATCGCCGTGAATTTAAGTGTTGTGAGGGGGTGTTGTAGGTCCAAAAAATGCCTGGCAACTGGTTTGTCACTTTTACCGTCTCTATAAGCAGTTCGAATGTTGGAACGATGTCCTCGAATGCGATCACATAATTGGGTTTCCGTTTTGCCTATGTATGTTAAACCACAAGGGCATGAAATTGTATAGATCACAAATTTCGTTCTGCAAGTGATGGTAAAATTAATTGGGAACCTTTCATTTGTATGAGGATGGTTGAAGGTGCGTGAAGGTACCATATGGCTGCAAGTTACGCAGCCCAAACATCTGATACTCCCCCGTTTTTGAGTATTATCAGGTTGTAAATAACATTGTGTGGGATCTGTTTTTACCAACATATCACGTAGGTTTCTGTTACGTTTATAGCATATCAACGGCCGTTGTTTAAAGACCTCCGGTAATGTAGAGTCTTGAGATAGCATATTCCAGTTCCTTTTAATGGTATTGGATAACTTAGTGGCCCTATCATTATATGTTATAGGGCATATTATTCCATTCTGTGTTAGAGTCGGTTTTTTTGTAATATGTTCTTTGGCTTGTTTCAATGACCTTTCTAGATCCGATTTTTTGTATCCTCTGGATAGGAATTTATCTTTCATTTCTCCTAATTGCTTCTCCCTCATTTCAACTGTTGAATTATTGCGTATAGTTCTTAAAAATTGTGCTTTAGGAAGTGAAGCCTTTAGCTGCTGTGGGTGTGCACTTTGAGCATGGAGAAGTGTATTCCTATCTGTTGGTTTCGTGTACAGAGAATATTGTAGACAATTGTTCTCAATCCAAATTTGCAGATCCAGAAAATGTACTTTAAAAGTACTTATTTCAGACGTAAATTTAATCGGGCTTTCTAATCCATTCAAGTTATTCACCATCTGTTGTGCTTCTTGTACTGTGCCAGTCCAAATTATTAGTAAGTCATCGATAAATCTAAAGAACTTCTTAATCTTATCTCCATAAACAGGGAATATGTGTGTTGTCTCAAAAATATACATATATGCATTTGCATACATGGGGGCCAGGATCCTTGTGGAGTTTGGGAATAGTATAGATGACCGGTATTTTTGGATGCCTAGTATATAGACATTCTGCTGTTTTTGGTTCAATATATCCAGCCATCACTCCCATGTTCAAAGCTTCTTCAATCTTTTTCTGTGTCTCCTTCGTGGGATCTTGTTTCAATTGCTTATATGTAAGTTGACAGTGTAGTTGTGCCCTTAATTCCTCTGCATAATTAGAGTACTGCATAACTACAATACCACCCCCTTTATCCGCTGAAATGTATGTTTTTAATGTTGGATTATTCATAATTGGATCAAATGTTGATTTTGGTCTAAGGCTTCCCTGTTGAGGTCTCTCTATTGAATTAAGATCAGAGGATTTCTTAGCATAGAACTCTTTAAGACGTAAATTCCGTCCAAAGCGGAACATCTCTATATTCCATTTAAATAAAAATGGTTTAGATGTTGGGACAAAAGAAAGACCCTTACTGAGGATTTGAGTCTCCTCGGATGTTAACATTCTCTCTGATAAATTGAAAATGGGCATTACTTCCTTGGAGGTTTTGCTCGATTGCCCAAAGGTCTTCCCCCCTTGTCCTCTCCTGATGCCATCTCTTCTTGGCTTTTTAATCGACTGCGTGTAGAAGTTGCTCCCCCCGCAGTTTCTAAAAAAGCTTTCTGCGGTTGTCTAAAAGCTTCATTATCCGAAGCATGTATTAAGGATACCCCCACATTAATTAGAAAATTAACAACAATACAGATGCAAGATACAGAAGTGGTATTAATGACTATGGACGTTAAAAGTCTCTATACAGTAATTCCACACACACAGGGCATAGAAGCAATGAGACAAGTTCTTACACACTCAAAGTCTTACAAAGGGCCTTGTATCGAGTATATTCTACAAATGTTGGAACTGGCGCTATCCAACAATTATTTTAGATTCGAGGAGGACTGGTATCTGCAAATATCCGGAACATCGATGGGGGCGGCAATGGCCCCCATGTATGCAAATGCATATATGTATATTTTTGAGACAACACACATATTCCCTGTTTATGGAGATAAGATTAAGAAGTTCTTTAGATTTATCGATGACTTACTAATAATTTGGACTGGCACAGTACAAGAAGCACAACAGATGGTGAATAACTTGAATGGATTAGAAAGCCCGATTAAATTTACGTCTGAAATAAGTACTTTTAAAGTACATTTTCTGGATCTGCAAATTTGGATTGAGAACAATTGTCTACAATATTCTCTGTACACGAAACCAACAGATAGGAATACACTTCTCCATGCTCAAAGTGCACACCCACAGCAGCTAAAGGCTTCACTTCCTAAAGCACAATTTTTAAGAACTATACGCAATAATTCAACAGTTGAAATGAGGGAGAAGCAATTAGGAGAAATGAAAGATAAGTTCCTATCCAGAGGATACAAAAAAATCGGATCTAGAAACGTCATTGAAACAAGCCAAAGAACATATTACAAAAAAACCGACTCTAACACAGAATGGAATAATATGCCCTATAACATATAATGATAGGGCCACTAAGTTATCCAATACCATTAAAAGGAACTGGAATATGCTATCTCAAGACTCTACATTACCGGAGGTCTTTAAACAACGGCCGTTGATATGCTATAAACGTAACAGAAACCTACGTGATATGTTGGTAAAAACAGATCCCACACAATGTTATTTACAACCTGATAATACTCAAAAACGGGGGAGTATCAGATGTTTGGGCTGCGTAACGTGCAGCCATATGGTACCTTCACGCACCTTCAACCATCCTCATACAAATGAAAGGTTCCCAATTAATTTTACCATCACTTGCAGAACGAAATTTGTGATCTATAAAATTTCATGCCCTTGTGGTTTAACATACATAGGCAAAACGGAAACCCAATTATGTGATCGCATTCGAGGACATCGTTCCAACATTCGAACTGCTTATAGAGACGGTAAAAGTGACAAACCAGTTGCCAGGCATTTTTTGGACCTACAACACCCCCTCACAACACTTAAATTCACGGCGATAGATCACATACCCGAACCACGGAGAGGGGGGGACAGGGGGAAATTACTTCTTAACAGAGAGACATTTTGGATTCACAGACTGGATACAGTCTCACCTAAAGGACTCAATGAGATAATATCATATCATTCTTTTCTCTAGTGCTTGCAATAACAGTGTAAATAGTTACTGTATATTTGATAATTTTTTGTAAATATTAATTGTGTACAGACAACAATAGATGTGTTTATATAGTAGGAGATATATTATAATAAGGGTTAATTTAATAATTAATAAAAAATATGAATAGATATTAAAATAGAGCCCTTAGTTAATTATAATATATTCAGAATACCACAATTTATATAGTTGGCAATAGTCTCTGATTCTATATATTAGCATATCCGTTGAGTCACTGGACACACGATTTGTGTCACATTAGATTTTGATTTAGGCCCCTTTAAATTAATCTATAGAGTTAATTAATGTATTCCACCTTTAGTACTGCAATCAATATTATAGTAAAGGAGAAGTCTCCAAATGTAGGTGTAAAAGGACTAAAAAGCCCCACACCCATATGTGCATAATTAAGGCAGTATTATATTAAGTTGGATTCAGTCCCTCAATTTTTAAGGGTAAAAGTAAAATATCTATATATTGATAGGAGCCTTAATAAATTTGGTATAGTATTTAGGCTTGTTTCTAATATTTATCTAATAGTGACCCAGTGGATTTATTTAGTTATATGCAGATAACATTTTGTTTTAATTCCTTTTCTTTTTCTTGCTGTAACACGATTTGCTCTTCACTAGGTTATAGCTTGTCACATTGTAGTTACAGCTTTCTTAGAATGAAAGCTGTAAACGTTGCCATGGACACGACGTCAAGACGTCATTACACATGGAACGGAGGTCAGCGTGGGGGCGCACGGTAGTACGCACATGCGCGGTGTTTAGCAGTAAACGCCGGTGAAGCTTTGACATCACCTGGGGTAAGTCACTTTTGATTAATGTTATTAGGTATATATTTGAGGTAGTTATAGATTGTATTTGTACTGTTTGATCCTGATGAAGGTCCCTGCGTGGACCGAAACGTTGATCGTTTTTGTTTCTTGGATGGAATAAACCACATTTGAAATTTAAAAGTCCGTGAGTGCAGCCTGCTTTGTTTTGTGTATTACACTGAAGGACCCTAAAGACTGGCACCCGGCAAGCCTAATAAGGCACAGTGGACTACTTAAGCGTGAGTGCAAGGAATATTTTATTATATATATATATATATATATATATATATATCTACATATAATACGTGTATATAGATAGATATATATAACGTTATATTAAGAACGCACGAGAACAGGGAATCCCTCAAATCTATGTTCGGGGAAATGTCACTGAACATAGATTAGAGGGATTCCCTGCTCTGGTGCGTACGTCTATGTTCGGGGAAGTTTACCCGAACATAGACAAATGCACCAGAGCAGGGAATCCCTTAACTCCTCACTTTCCGACTGATTTGTTCTACGACCAGGTCATAGGAAGGGAACCCTGTCGATAAGTGAGGAGTGTCTATATTATATATGTGTAATATATTATAAAATAATTAAATCATTTCATAATATATTATACATATATAATGCATCTATATGATTTCCTTATAAGTGTACTTTGATATATATCTCAAAATACACTTATAATGAAATGATAGATGCATTATATATGTATAATATATTATAAAATGATTTAATTATAATATATTATACATATATAGGAAACAAAAGTGTGTGTGTGTGTGTATATATATATATATATATATATAAAATTAAAAAACAACACATTTATACAAAAAAAAATTTGGCCAGCGTTTGTGACTAAGTGGCTACAACAAAAGACTGGAAATACCCCATTTTGAATACCCTGGGTTGGCTACATTTGAAAATGGTATGCCATGATGGGGTTATTTCACATTCCTGGACTACCATATGGTCTCAAAAGGCAACAAAGGTCCTGCAAACCAATCTGGCAAACCGGATATAGACCCTGTAACTTTCCAAAACATCATAAAATCTGTACATGGGGGGTATTGTTATGCTCGGGAGACTTAGTTGAACACAAATATGAGTGTTCTAGATTAGTAAAACGTATTCAGACGATGAAATCACCAGTAAAAGTGCAGTTTTTGTGTAAGCAAATGCAAAAAACTAAGAAAAATGCTAACTTTGGCCAGCGTTTGTGACTAAGTGGCTACTACAAAAGACTGGACATACACCATTTTGAATACCCTGGGTTCTCTACTTTTAGAAATGGTATGCCATGATGGGGTTAATTTTAATTCCTGGGCTGCTATATGGTCTCAAAGGCAACATAGGTCCAGCAAACCAATCTGGCAAATTTCAATTTGCAAACATGGAAAAGGGGAAAGCCCTACATTTGACCCCTGTAAGTTTGCAAAAGCCCATAAAACCTGTACATTGGGGGCACTGTTGTACTCGGGAGATGTTTCTGAACACATTTTGGGGGTTTCTTTGTCAGTAACACATAAACGGAACTAAAAATCCATGCCTAAAGTACAATGTGAGAGAAAAATTAATACAAAAAAACCAAAAAACGACTACCCAAACGTTTGACAGAGACTGGTGGTAGAATTAACCCCTTAAGGACGGAGCCAAATGTACACGTTGTGAACGAAACAAAATGTAAACAAAACCTGGCATTTGCGCTACATGTCTGTCCAACCGTAATACACCTCTTTCATAATAAATGCACCCACCCTTATTATATATCATTTTATTCAGGGGAAACAGGGCTTTCATTTAATATCAAATATTTAGCTACGAAACATAATTTAATATGAAAAAAATGGGAGAAAATAAGAATTTATTTTATTTTTTTAGTTCTACGTGACATTTTAACGGTCAGTGTCATAATACTGTTTGCTTTTACTGCGATAAAATACACATATTTGTATTCAGTAAAGTCTCACGTGTAAGACAGTACCCCCTATGTACAGGTTTTATGGCGTTTTGGGAAGTTACAGGGTCAAATATAGCACGTTACATTTGAAATTGAAATTAGCCAGATTGGTTACGTTGCCTTTGAGACTGTATAGTAGCCCGGGAATGAAATTTACACCCATAATGGCATACCATTTGCAATAGTAGACAACCCAAGGTATTGCAAATGGGGTATGTCCAGTCTTTTTTAGTAGCCATTTGGTCACAAACACTGGCCAAAGTTAGCGTTAGTATCTGTTTGTGTGAAAAATGCAAAAAAATGCCAATTTTGGCCAGTGTTTGTGACTAAGTGGCTACTAAAAAAGACTGGACATAACCTGTTTGCAATACCTTGGGTTGTCTACTATTGCAAATGGTATGCCGTCATAGGGGTAATTTTCATTCTTGGGCTACCATAGGGTCACGAAGGCAACGTAACCAATCTGGCGAATTTTAATGTGAAAAAAATGAAACACAAGCCTTATATTTGACGCTGTAACTTTTGAAAACACCATAAAACCTGAGACTTCGCTGAACACAAATATTTGTGTTTCAAAACAGTAAAAAGTATTGCAGCAATAATATCATCCGTGTAAGTGCTGTTTGTGCGTGAAAAATGCAAAAAGCTTCACTTTTACTGGCGATATCATTGTTGTAATACATTTTACTGTTTTGAAACACTAATATTTGTGTTCAGCGAAGTCTCCCGAGTAAAACAGTACCCCCAATTTACAGGTTTTATGGTGTCTTGGAACATTATAGGGTTAAATATAGTGCTAGCAAATTAAATTCCCTATACTTTCGGCATGGGTTGTCAGGCAGGTCCTGCTAATTGTAATTCATTAGGATACCTAATTATGTAAAAATATTACATAAATATATGTGTATAATTAATATATGTATATATATATATATATACATATGCGTATATATACATATATATATATATAATTTTTTAAAAATATTTTTATTTATATATAGGTGTATATATATATAGTGATATATACGTATATATTTATGTATATAGATATATATATTATTTCGTTCTACGTGTATTTTGATATAAATATATATATATTAATATCACAATACAGTTAGAACGAAATAACAAACATCTATATATTTTTTAATTATTTATTTTTAATTATTTTTTTAATTTATTTTACGTATTTACATTTTTTTATATTATATATAAATATATATATATATATATAACAATAATTATATATATATATATATATTTAATTAGTATCAGTCTACGTGTAATTCAATAGTAATATATATATATATATAATTATATATATATTAATATTTAAATACACTTCGTGTATGTGTAAATGTGTGTGTGTGTGTGTGTGTGTGTATATATATATATATATATATATATACTTCGATCATATATATAATATATATGATCTAAGTATATTTTATATGTAACTGTAACTTTTTTTGTTTTTAAACTAAGAGACAGTGGGGGCAGAGACAGTGTCAGCCAGTGATTTTACATCACTGGCTGACACACAGGATCAGTGATCACAGTGACTGCCTGTCACTGTGATCACCTCCTGCAGATTGGGTAATTGGCCACAGGGGGGAGTGCCTGGGTGGTACAAGCACTCCCCCTTCCAATCTGCAGGGGGATCTGTGTGCCAGTTACATGTGTCAGCCAATAGGCTGACACATGTAACACTGATCGCAGTGACAGGCTGTCACTGCGATCAGAGTGCTCTGAGATCGCAGTGACAGCCTGTCACTGCGATCTCAGACAGTGCAGATCGCGGTCACTGACCCCAGGGGGACTGCCTGGGGGCCAGGTAAGTCCCCCGACCGCGATCTGCATTGCAGAAAGCCGCCGGCCACGTGTGTCAGCCGATTTGAAATCGGCTGACACACGTTAAATACTGATCGCAGTGACAGCCTGTCACTGCGATCAGTGACTGCAGATCGCGGTCCCCGGCCACAGGGGGGGTTGCCTGGGGGGCCGGGCATCCCCCCCGACCGCGATCTGCAGCGGGCGACTAGCGCCGGCCACATGGGCGGCCATTAAAGTGAGGGCGTACTATTACGCCCGCCGGCGTTTAGAGCCCGCTCCTGCAGGGCGTAATAGTACGCCCTCCGTCCTTAAGGGGTTAATGCATGGAAAGTGTTAAAATACCACCATTTGCAATACCCTAGGATGTCTACTTTTCACAAATATATGGTTTGATGGGGTAATTTATATTGTCCGGCTTAAAAAATTTCCCAAATGGGACATGGGTGCATGATGACTTACTGTGAAAATTCCAAGTTGTAAAACTGGAATGCGCACCCTCCAAATAAGGTCTTTTAGCCCCCAGAAAACCCAACACACCTATACATGGGTGGTATCCCTGTACTCAGGAGATGATGATGAACACATATTGGGGTGTTCTTTGGCAGTAACCCTTAAAGTTCTCAGTACATATATTCTTAAATTGCTCTGTGCCTCAAAAAACTCACCAATTATTATTTATTTTTTTGTTTTGGCATAGATTGTTTGTAAAATGGCTGCATGAAAAGATTCAAAATACCCCAGGTTTAATATCTTAGGTTGTCTTCTTTTAAAAAATATATACATGTGAAGGGGACAGTCCTGATTGCTCACTTGTATCGTCTCGAGGATGAGACGCTGCCGCCATTTTGATGCAGGTTGCTGTGCTCCGAGTGAGTTGGCAGTTAGGCCTGTAGATTGCTTCTAGGCCCCGGTTTGGACTAAAAAGTAAGTGCCTTGGTGGCTTGTTGTGATGGTCCAGTGGGGATCGGGATAACCCCTACCGGTCCAAGGGGAGCGTAGGAGTGTTTCCAGAGGCTTGTGTTGCTTGTGAGCAGGGAGATCGGCCGCCTCTCCTCTGCTCTGTCACAGCAGGCTGCAGTGTTGGATCGCTGGTCCCCAGCATGTATTAGACTTTGCTTAGGCTTCAGGTCACTTTGCTGGACCCCCCTCAGTATTGTGGTTATTGTTGGTGTGTTTAAATTGCTGGTTTACCAGGGTTAAAGTCCTAAATTCAGCCCAATCTGCAGGAGCTCAGGGGACACATGTCTGCTCTGCTTGATAGCTAGGCTCCGCCCCATTACAATTTTTTTTTAACAAGGTATAGCATGGCCACATCCCTCAAATTAGGGTCGATTCTGAAGTAAGAATTTAATGTTTTTGAATAACGTGTGAAGTCCGACTCCAATGGATGAAACGTTCTCCATATGTCCCTAAATTTATATCGATCTATCAAATTTTGTAGTCTATCTGAAGATCCTTTATTGATCTTTTTTTCCATTATAGACCCTGTCTTTAATATTGTCTATTACACAGTTGAAATCACCCATCATTAATAGCACTCCCTGTTTGATTTGATCAATTTTCTTCATATATAGTATATTCGAAGCATGGGCTTGTCACCAGTGGGGAGCTCAGGGATCTCTACTTGGACCCATTCTCTTTAATATTTTTTATTAGTGATATTGCAGAAGGTCTTGATGGTAAGGTATGTCTTTTTGCTGATGATACTAAGATATGTAACAGGGTTGATTTTCCAGGAGGGATAAGCCAAATGATTTAGGTAAACTAGAAAAATGGTCAGAGTTGTGGCAACTGACATTTAATGTGGATAAGTGCAAGATAATAATCATGGATGTAAAAACCCAGGGGCAGAGTACAGAACATTTGATAAAGTCCTAACCTCAACATCTGAGGAAAGGGATTTAGGGGTGATTATTTCTGATGACTTAAAGGTAGGCAGACAATGTAATAGAGCAGCAGGAAATGCTAGCAGGATGCTTGGTTATATAAGGAGAGGTATTAGCAGTAGAAAGAGGGAAGTGCTCATGCCATTGTACAGAACACTGGTGAGACCTCACTTGGGGTATTGTATGCAGTACTGGAGACCTTATCTCTAGAAGGATATTCATATTTAGAGAGAGTTCAGAGAAGGGCTACTAAACTGGTTCATGGATTGCAGGATAAAACTTACAAGGAAAGGTTAAAGGAACTTAACATCTGTAGCTTGGAGGAAAGACGAGACAGGGGGATTGATGTAAACATTTAAATACATAAAGGGAATCAACACAGTAAAGGAGGAGACTATATTTAAAAGAAGAAAAACTTCAACAACAAGGGGACATAGTCTAAAATTAGAGGGACAAAGGTTTAAAAATAATATCCAGAAGTATTACTTTACTCAGAGGGTAGTGGATGCATGGAATAGCCTTCCAGCTGAAGTAGTAGAGATTAACACAGTAAAGGAGTTTAAGCACGCGTGGGAAATGCATAAGGCTATCCTAACTATAAGATAAGGCCAGGGACTAATGAAAGTATTTACAAAATTGGGAAGACTAGATGGGCCGTCACAATCTATGTTTCTATATATTAGCTAGTGTAAAGAGTTTATTATTTATTTCGCACACTAGGATAATATATTTTCCTTCTTTATCAGGATCTTGGTATTTAATATTTATGGAAATATTTTTAGAGACCACTTTGCTACGCTACTGACTGATTTCCTGGACTCTCACCTCTGCCTGCTTTACCGACTATGTTACTCCGCTGCAAGCCCTGATTTCTGCTTCTCGTCTGACCCTGCCTTTGGATTTCCCTTTTATCTGTACTGCGCTTTTGGTTTTCGCCTCCTCTCTGTGCCATCTCCTACAACTGGGCTCCAACTCCTGTGAAACTGTTACATAATTCCCCAGGTGGCTTAATTTAACAGTTTTTGCCAGCTCAAAGGGCTCTCTCTCTCCCATTTGTGCATCAGGGCTATCATAACGAATAGATAGATAAATAGATATAGTTAAAATTACACACTTAGACAGGCTGGTCCTTCACAAAGGAATCAGCCTAAGACACAGCTTGTGTATGGCACACACTCCCTGCCATACTTTATCTCGAGCAATATCCCCTATTGCTCAGATAATAAACCCACATGTCCTGTGGGTAAGCGTGCTGGGTTAGAAAACGCCCGAGTCAATACCTAAACATCTAATGGGTATCACACTTAAACAAAACAAAGAAACAAGCAAACAAACAAATAAATAAATCAATAGAGGAAAAGGGAAGAAATAAAAGAAAGGAATGGCCTCACATGCCCATCACTCTGCCAAAGAACCCTTAGGACATTACATTATAAAGTTCTAAACCTCACTTAAATGTAAATTGTTTATTATGTGGTTCTCTCCCTGAAGCTTTCTAAAAAAAAACTACAAAAAAAAGTATTCACTCCAATCTGTAATCATGTAGACGTCTAATTGACTCCCCATCTTTTTTTTTTCCCCTCCTGTTTATGTGCCTTTTCTCTAAATTTACCTGGTAAGTAAATCGTTCCATAAAACTTATATTTTTTTTTACTTCACAATGCTTTTTTCTTTTATTCCATATCCTTTTCACTTTTTCCTTTACTTTTATAAATCTTCATAACTCTCTTAATCCCTTATTAGTTGGTTGATAAACATATATGTCAGTTTTGTCTTAAGTGTATATTAATTAACACCTCAAACCTTTGGTCTGTGTTATATAACTTGTGAGTCTTCTCTCACAAGTTAAAAAAAAAAAACCCACTAATTTCTTCAAAACACCTGCTGTCTGACATTTCTAAATGTATTAATTTTTATTCTACTAGTGTACTTTATATTGTGTACCTCTATAAATCATCCTTCATCACAACCACAAAAGTTAAAATAAAGATAAGTAAGTAAATACGTCTGCAGGTGCCCTTCTTTCCCCTCTTTCTCCTCTCTTCTTTTCTTCAAAAGAAAGACTGAGTAATCGTTCATATAGGATTTCTTCCTGTCTTAAGTTATCATATGCCTCCGTTTGTGTACTACTCATTTCTCCTTCTGTCGGATTGGTTATCTGGTGTGACACATCTACATTTGATTTATTCCCAGGCGGTTGGGGTGAGAAAAAAGACATTTTTTTTGGCTGACCTTCCATTTTTTTTTCTTTCTTCAGATGTTTGTCATTTTGCATCTTTTTGGTGGCCATATTTTCTTCTCCTTTTATCTCCCTACCTTCTCCCCTCTTTCCCCTTCCTTCTTTTCCTTCCATTCTTTTTTCTTTTCTCTCTTCCTTTCCATTTCCTTAATCTTCTTTTTCTTTTCTTCCTTTATATATTTTTTATTTTCTTTTTTTTGTCTCTAGGGGTTTCTTATAGTACTTTTAGGTACTCTTAACACTCTCTCCCCTCCACCCCCCACCCCCCACCCCCCACCCCCCTTTTCTTCTTTTCTTTTATTATAACCCCAAGAAAAGAAAAACAAACCAAAAAATAAAAAATAAACTACTAAGTAATACCCAGCAGAAAAAAAAGACAAAGGAGATCTCTCTTCAGTAAATTTGCCCCCTTTCCCAGACCATTATTAGCCAACTACAGCCTCATATTATATCCTGTATTGAAATGGATAAGAAGGGAGAGGCATGAAGCCAAAAACAAACAAACAAACAAACAAACAAAAACATAAAAAGCAGTGTAAAGCTTCAACAAGTAGGGAAAAATACCCCCCTTTGCCTTAAATGATAGTAGGCTAGTATCAGTTACATCAACTAATGCACTTAGCTTTATATTAGGTTCAGTATTTCTCTAGTGTATCTTGTGCATGTTGCTCAGCGTTTTTTGTGTTTTCCTGAGCTGCTTCCTTAGGGCACTTCTGTATTCAGACAAGACCTCTCGCTCGACGTACCCGACAGATTTTCCCCTCATTCAACCTTAGACTTGCCGCCAGCATGAGCTACTCCTTTACTCCTTCTCCTCGACTCGAGCGTTCCCCAGCCACACACCACGAGGACGTCGGCTACTTGTGCATACATCATCGCTCCTCCGCCAAATGGTGTTTTTAACATTATTGGGTCAGGAATACTTGTTTGTGTTCCTTACCCTATTGTGTTCCCTTAAGCCTGCCTGGGCCCCAATTTACAGGAACATGTAGAGACCATTGCTGAAGTGCTTGCTGCATTGTCCTAACACCTGCCACACAACACAAGTGCGTCTAATGATACGTTCCTGTTGCACTGTCTGGGGAACTAAATTGGGAAAGCTGGACAGGACATTTGGGAGGCCTGATGAAGTCACGCATATATGGAGTTGCAAATTCAACAGAAGCAGATCTATTTCTTTGTTTTATACAGAAGTTATGTTTATTGATATGATAGAGATTTTAATTATATTTCAAAGTTTAGCTATGGATCTATGCAATAAGCATGTGCATGGGGAAAATTTTTGGTTCGGCCTTCGGAACTTCTCTTGCAGCCGCTAGTAGATAACTCCCTAATTCCCACAGTATTAGGGAGTCAAATCTTCGGCTTAGACTCTATGCCGACAATCTGACTAACACTTGCTATACTGCGAGTAGGGGCATGTCTAGTAAACAGTGAGCAGCCTGTGGCTGCTCACTGTTAAAAAAAAAAAAAAAATAGGGTCCCCCCTCTCGAGCCCCCACACACGACATGCGAGTGTTTTTTTTTAAACTAAAGCCTACCTATTGCCCCCCCCCGTCCCCCATACCTGAGCGGCAGGTGGGGGCCCTAAAGTAAAATGATGGGGGGGACCTATTGTCCTCCCCCCGGCTCCCACCCCTGAGCGGCGGGTGGGGGCCCTAAATACTAATAAGGGGGGGGACCTAATGTCCTCCCCCTGGCCCCCACCCCTGAGCGGCAGGTGAGGGCCCTAAATTAAAATAATGGGGCGGGACCTTAAGTCCTCCCCCCCTGGCCCCCACCCCTGAGCTGCAGTTGGGGGCTCTAAATACTAATAAGGGGGGGAGACCTAATGTCCTTCCCCTGGCCCCCACCCCTGAGCAGCAGGTGGGGGCCCTAAATACTAATAAGGGGGTGGGACCTAATTTCCTCCCCCCTGGCCCCCACCCATGAGCGACGGGTGGGGGCCCTAAATTGGAATAGGGAGGGACCTAATGTCCTCCCCCCTGGCCCCCACCCCTGAGCGACGGGTGGGGGCCCTAAATTGGAATAAGGGGGGGACACCTAATGTCCTCCCCCCTTGAGCTGCGGGTGGGGGCCCTAAATTGGAATAGGGGGGGACCTAATGTCCTCCCCCCTGAGCGGTGGGTGGGGCCCCTAAATACTAATAAGGGGGGCGACCTATTGTCCTCCTCCCTGGCCCCCACCCCTGAGCCACAGGCTGCTCACTGTTTAATGGACATGCCCCTACTCGCGGTATAGCGAGTAGGGGCATAATTTACTAATACTAAGTAATCTTTACTTAGTATTAGTAAATTTGTCTGAAAGACCAATTTAGGTCTTTCAGCCTTTTAGTAGATAGCTCCCTAATATCGTGGGAATTAGGGAGTTATCTACTTATTTATTCCTGTCATTACATTGACTGGCTAAGTAACTTACATTTTATATGAATGTGTGTTACTTGATTGTTGTAAGTGTTGCAAATGCTTACAGCTGAATCCTGGCTGTGTTTGTATATTTTTTATTTAAAATTGTATACAATGTAACATTCTTCTTCTTTCACTGGGTAAGTATATTAGTACTTAGGCAATACTGTGCTTCAGAACTTCGGAACCTCAGCAAATTGGCAATTCGGACATTCGGAAGTACCTGAATGTCCGAATTGCCCGAAATTTGTCTGAATTCATATTCGGACCGAAATGAATTGCACGTGTCTACTATGCAAGGCCCAGGCAATATATAGTTGTTTTTTAACTTTAATATGTCTTTTTATAAGTGCAAAATGAAAATGCCTTTGGGTTAAAGGAACACTCCACTGCCCAAATTGGCAAAAAAAAAAGTTTATATAATTGTTTAGTACATATTCACCCTGATGAATACATGCATGCATTTTTTAAACATCTATTCATTGGGGGTATATTTTAAAAGTTCTTTGATCTGCAGCCTTTGCAAGCCCTCCCCTTTTCCCCCAAAAGAGACTTTTAGTGTCTTAACAGGTAAATAGCCTATCAGAGGATTCTCTTTGAGATTTCCCAGGATCACATGCAGAGTGTTCAGGGTCTCCAAGCAGAGAGTGGAGATGCCAAAGTTTAATGAAAAACTGCAGGGCCGCATCCAAGAAGTCCCTCTAGTGGCTTTCTGAGTGACAAACATCTCTCCTGGGGACCTGTCTCACATTTTGAAATGTCAGTAAATTTAAAAATGCAAAAGGGGACTCGGCACTTAAGATCACGGAGATAGCTCTTCCGCAGGTGGCAGCTGTAAGCAGCCTAAGAAACACTAATAAAAACAATAAGTGATCTAAGAAACACTACCTAAAATAATAAGTGTCAGTCAGCCTAGCCACTTTTTTTAGGGGCTATCCTGCACCTTGACAGACAACCCCCTTCTCTGCATAGTGCCCTGTGCAGCCTGCTCCCTCTCCCTGACAATCTCTGTCCAAGAAGGTGGGCATGGATGATTGGTAGGTATGTACTAGTGGTGACCGGCAGGCTGGCAAAATGTAAGCATTGTCCTTTCTCAGAAAAGGCAATTTTTGCATTGCTGACCATGCAGGGACACTTAGCCTCTATCTGGTCTTCCCTGCTTCTCTGCAAGAAATAAAGACTATAGACACTGTCGGGTTTCAAACACTGTCTTACCTAAGGTGTATGTATCTGGCTGAAGTATCCTGTTATATACTAAAGGTAGAGATTAGTTTTTTCCTTTTTTAACATATTCTTAAAAACAAAAAAAAAACGTTTATTCCCTTTCAGAACTTGATGAAATTATTCATTGATATAAAAAACAAAAGATTTTGTTGTGACAGTTATCCTTTAAAAGATACCGATCATTGCTATTTTCACTTGGCCACTTTTGAAAGAGCATAAAATTCTGTGTACACTTTGTGCTAGCAGATATATAACTTGGGAGAAAAACCTATTTAAAAATGGGTTTTTATTCCACTACTCAGTCAAATCTTCGGCTTAGACTCTATGCCGACAATCTGACTAACAAGTGAGAGCAGAAAAGACAGGTGGTCCTTCTGCTCTCCATAGATCTCAACCACAGCGCATGCTGTGGTAGCTCCCTAGCTGAAACACTAGCACTGGCTGAGAAGAAATGCGTTCAGACACCGGCAGGCTGGCAAATTAACCCAGCATGTCAGCATCATAAAGGAGGCTTGCAGTGCGTAGGGAAGAAAACCCCAAACAGGGCAAATCATGTAAATTAGCAGGCAGACAGAGATGGGTGTTACATGAAAAGTGGCGAAGCTGGAATGGAGGCATGTTGAGTAAATCTAAATATTTTACATTGAATACATATATCTCTTTAACACATAATGTATTTCATGTATTTAGGGGGGGATTTAGCTAAAGGTGAACATTACACTTTACAAGTTAATTACATGCAGTGGTTCTGGTGCATTGAGTGTCCCTTTAATGCTGGTACTTCCTATTTGTCCTCTGACACAGATTTGTTTTGTAAGCTAAGTAGCATTACTGTTTTGGAATTTAATAGCTACAAGATTTCAGTCACACTTAGTTTCAGTCATTTGAAGCATGAAGGAAACCATTTACTGTTACATAAAAGGCTTAAATTACACAACTAGTGCCACCTGCTGACAGCAAACTGTAACAGCTGTAATTTTTCACCCCTGAGATAAAATACAGTATTATTTACCAAACTGACAGCTATGTAATGCAGCCTTTTTGTATGGCCACTCATCAGGGCCAGCCCAAGACATTAAGCTGTCTGGGTCCAAGAATGAAATGCTCCCCTCTCCCCCCGCTTTGCACCAAAAGCACGCCAACATCCATTGTGTTATGCAGCGTTTGTAGTGAATGCTATGTCTGTTTATGTGGTGGATGCAGTGTGTATACCATATTTAGTGTGTAGTGAATGCAGCGTGTGTGTTCAGTGGAAGCTGCGTCTGTGTGTCGTGGATGCTGCATCTGTTATTGGGCCATGGATGTAGTGTGTATTGTATGCAGTGTGTGTATTGAATATATTGTCTGTGTGTGTATACTGAAGGCAGTGTGTGTAGTGCATGTAATGTGTGTGTAGAGTTGGATAAATGCTGGTGGGGGTGAGCAGTTTAAATTAAATTGGGATTATCCCCCCTTCCTTACCTGTGGGCTGGAATGGCGGGACAGTGTGTAGGAAGGTGACAGTATAGGGGGAACAGTGTGTAAGAAGGTGACAGTATATAGGAAGGTGAAAGTGTGGGGGGAGGTGAAAGTGTAGTGTATAGGAAGGTGAAAGTGTGGGGGGCAGTGTGTATGAAGGCTGTGGGGTCAGGGTGTGGTGGTGACAGTGTGGGGGTCAGGGTGTGAGAGTGACAGTGGTGGGAGGCAGGATGTGAGGATGACGGTGGTGGAGGGAAGGATATGAGGGTGACAGTGATGGGTGGCCGGATGTGAGGATGACAGCATGGGGGCAAGATGTGAGGGTGACAGTTCTGGGGGCAGGGTTTGAGGGTGATAGTTGGTGTGCAGGATGTGAATGTCCAGTTGGGGGGCAGGACATTAAGGTGAAAGTGGTGGGTGGCAGGATGTGAGGATGAAAGTATGGGGGCAGGATGTGAGGGTGACAGTGGTGGATGGCAGTGTGTGGAGGTGACATTGGAGGGCAGGGTGTGAGGGTGACAGTGGGGGGGAGGTCAGGGTGATAGTGACGGGGTGACAGTTGGGGTGTATTCGCAGACGGTTCCCCTATTTACCACTATAATGTCTTAAAGCATAGAATTTAGCAGGGTTAACCATACAGATATCTTAGCCATAATTGTATATAGTTAGTAAGAGTTCGCCTATTTAAAATATATAAATAATTGAGAATACAATATAAAATAGGGATTGTCTTGAAAGCAATAAAGTTTTGTCTTTTAAGTATTTTATTAAATAAATATAGACATATAACATCAATAAAATAAAGCAGAGTTTATAAGATTAAATTATATGCTTGCGGGGGCGGAGCTAGCCAGAGACAGAAGCAGACGCACATGCTAAGAGTTCCTGCGAGAGCATCGATTTATACAAGCATGTATCTGGTAATTCATAAAAAAGTGTCAGCGCTATATATGATAGCTTTGCAGTGGGCAATCAATTAGGATGTGAAAAATCACTAACTTATCCCTGTGATTCAGTGGTATATATATTATCACCTCTATGCATCACATCAAGTTAGATTATGCACATAAATATATTTGAAAACTTGCTTAAGAGTCCAAAAGTTCTGAATGGGAGTCTTAGAGGGTTAATCCTGTGCTGCAGCAAAATTGTAATATCTGTAGATACACTGTGGTTCAATGTAGCTTGTACCGTAAAAAGATACAAAAAAAACTTTTCATAGTGTAAAACTGCATTTATTAGTATAAAAGAAAATTGCCTTCCCCCAAATAGAAACCCTTACATTGGCAAGTGGTGAGACTTGTTTCCAAGATATCACAAACACATTAAGCAGAATCAGAGACTGAGCAGCCGTTTACCATCCACTGTTCTCTGTAGTACAAAACTCCAGCCCGATCTCAGCGCTGATGTGTTAGAGTATAACGAGTACACTGGAGATCTTTGTGTGTGGTCTATGTGAGACAGGCTGTAGTCGTCAGACCTCTGTATCCTGAATGCCGATAACACTTCAACGCGTTTTGCCCGTTCTACCGGGCGTTTTCAAAATAGTGTATTGGCTTAAGTAAGACTTCTTAAATACACTTCCATCTGATCAGATTATAACGAACCGCTGATGGTATTGTACTATATGCATATTAAATGCAAAAAAAAGTTTTCTGTTTCAGAGCCTAGTGTCTTCTGACATATAATATTAAATTTCAACAACTGTACATTATCAAGCTTAACACACTTAAACATTCATAAAATCACTGGTAATAAAATAAACCTGGATAAAAATTGGAACTGTATTCATTATACATAGACTTGATATCAAGCTCGTATGTTAAAAGGTGAGAAATGCATTAATAAAATAAACATAAAAATACTGTGCAAGAATCATGTTACTCAATCCATATACATAAAGTAAAGTAAAATCAAGATAAACTTTGTTCAAAAACATCTTTGAAGATACATATATTGCTATAGATAAAAAGCAGCTACTTAATCCTTTCACTTCTGTTTTAAACAACTGCCGATATCCCCAATAGTGATATTTTCCAGTCTATAGCTGATTGACTGTTTCACAGTGCAGAATGCCGACATTATGATATACTGCCAAAATACATGCCTGCCGGATACCTCTTAGGTGTCTGCTGTATAAATATAGCCTCTATCAGTCATGATAAAATGGAGCAGAATTTCTGTCTCCAAAATCTCTCCTCTGTGTCCTAATATTAATAAGTACACATATTTATACCTTAGATGTTCAATTAGGTCATTTTACAACCTACCTTAACTTGAGAAACATACAGGGCCATAACTTGGTCATTTCATATAGGAACATCTTATCTATGTTCAGACTAAAACGTAAGGGTGCACACGACATGGGAAATTCCCTGACTTGGGGAATTACACTAACCTAGGACAAAATGGCGTCCTAAAGTCTGAACACCATATTCACTGAATATGGGTAAGAGGTAATTTATTAAAGAAACATTGTATGGCCGGACGGATTCTATGCTAGCACACTCAGACTTCAAATGAGCTTTTTCAGCCTGAAACTACTTACCAAGCAGCTTCACACAATCTGGGTGCCGACTAGCACTGAGTGGGAACGCGAGGATAACCGAGCTGAACTGCATCATCAGGATCTCGAGCTGCCTGGTTTCCCGGAGGAGGCGGCCACTCCCCTGGCGCGGGTCCAGCTCTTAATGGAATCCACCTTGCAGAACCGCAACCCCCTCCTCCCGGTTCCCACTGGGGATGCTTACTAATCCTCAACAGAGAGATCCCCCGATGGGCAGTCGACCACATGGTGCGCCCAAGATGCACCACAGGCTTTGCAACCACAGGAGCGCTATTATGCTTTGTGGGGGGGCAGGGTATGAGGGTGACAGGGTCACAGTGGGGGGCAGTGTGTGATTGTGACACTAGGTGGGCAGGGTGTCAGGGTGGGGCAGGGTGTGAGGATGACAGTGTCAGGGTAACAGTGAGGGGGGCAGGGTGACAGTGACAGGTGACAGTGTGTGGTAGGGTGTGAGGGTGACAGTTGGGGGGCAGGGTGTGAGGGTGACACTGGGGGGGCAGTGTGTGAGAGGGACAGTGGAGAGGTGACAGTGGAGGGGCAGGGTATGAGGGTGACAGTGACAGGATGACAGTGGAGGTGGAGGTGCAGGGTGTGAGGGTGACAGTGGGGGGAAGGGTATGAGGGTAACAGTGGGGGTGACAGGCTGTGATGTGGGGGAAGGCTGTGATCAGCCTCCCACATTCCCATACCTTTTTTTCAGTGCTCCCCATTCCCTGGTGGTCCAGTGGCTGGCTCTACAGGTCTTCATCTCTGCAGACCAAACTCTTGCAAGCTCCAAATAGAGCGTTGCTGTGGTAACTCGTGCCAAAGTACTGGGAGCTTGCGATCTTTCCATCACATGGTCTAAAGCTCTGCACACAGCAGAGCTGCAGACCGGAGGCTCCCCCTGGGCAGACTGATGGACAGGCCCAGCGGCACACATGGCAAGCCGAAAACCCCTTCCTGGTGTTGGGTCCTCGGACAATGACCAAATACCCAACTGATTAGTCCACGGCAGAGCTGCAGACCGGAGGCTGCCCCTGGGCAGTCTGATGGACGGGTCCAGCAGCACACATGGCAAGCCGACAAGCCCCTTCCTGGTGTCAGGTTCTCGGAGACTGACCAAGGACCCAACTGATTAGTCTGCCCCAGGGTTTAGAGAGCCAGCCTGTGGTGGCAAAATGCTGCCCCTGTTAAAGTGCCACCTGGGGCCATTGCCCCAGTCCATCCTATGGATGGGCTGGCCCTGTCACTGATAGTAAGTATTTTTCCTGATAAATCAATGGCAGCATCACTAATGGGTAGCTATTCCCCTTTTGGCTTCCAGGACAGGATAACATATGTACATATATATTTTTTATTTTCTCCTTTTTTCTCTTAAAGGACCACTCTAGGCACCCAGACCACTTCAGCTTAATGAAGTGGTCTGGGTGCCAGGTCCTTCTAGGGTTAACCCATTTTTTTATAAACATAGCAGTTTCAGAGAAACTGCTATGTTTATGAATGGGTTAAGCCTTCCCCCTAATCCTCTAGTGGCTGTCTCATTGACAGCCACTAGAGGCGCTTGCGTGCTTCTCACTGTGATTTTCACAGTGAGAGCACGCAAGCGTCCATAGGAAAGCATTGTAAATGCTTTCCTATGCGACGGGCTGAATGCGCGTGCAGCTCTTGCCGCGCGTGCGCGCGCATTCAGCCCAGGAGGAGGAACGGAGGAGGAGAGCTCCCCGCCCAGCGCTGGAAAAAGGTAAGTTTAACCTCTTTTCCCCCTTCCAGAGCCGGGCGGGAGGGGGACCCTGAGGGTGGTCCTTTAAACCTAAAGAAGATTACGTAAATAAACACAATAGAGTTAGGAATACAGATCTATTTTCCTATTCCAGTCACTACTCTTATTCAGGTGTCCACCCCCTTGCCCATTAAAAAGGGGTCCATTGTCCATTAAAAATAAATTAAAGATTTACTTACCTTTTTTCAGTGCTGAGGCTACCTTGGCTCTACTTACATCTCCGCCTTTTGCAACATCAAGGAGGAGGCATTGCCTCCTCTGCCAATGTCCAATCCAATGCTTTCCCATGAGGCTTGGGCATCACCAAGGCCGGCGCTACCATAAGGCGAATAAGGCCTGCAAGGGACTTCCACTGGGAGGTTTCTGGGTGGGCTGCTCCTGTGGGTGGGCAGCGGGCTGCTCCTGCCTGGGGCCAAAGTGCTGGGTAAATGGCTGTTTAGCCACCCCCCAGCGCATCCTATGCTCCCTCTGCCTCCCTGTTGCTGCAGTGCCGATCATCTGCTCAGGGAGAGGGGGTTTGTTGAACCCCCAGCATCCAAGCAGAGCACGCTGCTTCCTGCAGGCAGGAGAAGCCAGGATGTGACTTGGTATTCCAGCTGCCCTCTGCCTGTGAACACAGGAAGCCCTCTGGAGGGAGCAGGAAGCAGCCTGTGCTCACAGTGCACAGCCCTTCTGTTCCCCCAGGAACAAGGACAGATACCTGCAGGCTGAAAATTGGTGTGTGTGGTGAAACCAGCCTCGCCACTGGGCATTGGAGAAGACTGATTGCCAGCTTCCTGCCATGTGACTATGGCCCCTTGGATGTATTGCCCTTTAAGAAACTTATTTGGGCTTATTGGGTTTTGAAACACTTTTTCTGCCCCTTTGAATACATGGGAAGGTGTGCCCCTCCCCCTTTTCCTGTCTATTGTTCTCCAGCAGGGCGTTGTCCCAGGGACACTGCCAGACCAGTTGGAACTTTGTTTTGCCCCTCCTCTGTCTCTTATCAGCCCTTGCTCTGGTTTAAGGCGATTTGACTGTTTGTGGGATCTGAGCGCTGTTTAGATATATTGAGCGCTCAGATCCAAGCCATCTGGGGATAGGTTGAATGTGGGGGTTCTGTTCAGTATGATAGGAATTATGTATTTTTGCTGTTGTTGTGAATAGAGAAATTTTCTGTACCTGGAGATAGTTGGCTTACCACACCCAGTTAAGCCAATTATCTCCAGGATAGAGGACTCTGTGGAACTGGTTTTGGCTGGAAAGCCATGCTTCAGTGGTCACAAAGGACTTCGATCTAACTTTTAAACCAATGGAAGGAATTGATTTTTGAGTATGTTTGTATTTGGAGTATGCTGATTCTGAAAATGTAAGTTTTATGTGAATGTGATGTATTCCTCGCTGAGTAAAATTGGAGCTGAATTTCGGCTTCACAAAGCACTGACAGACAGGCATGCTGACACACACAGACACGTACACTGACACACACAGACACTGACAGACAGACATGCTGACACATAAACTAACAGACATACTGACACACACAGACACTGACAGACAGACATGCTGACACATACATACACATACACTGACACACACAGACATTGACAGACAGACTGAAAGACATACTGACACACACACAGATACTGACAGACAGACATGCTAACACACACAAACACATACACATACACTGACAATCATACTGACACACACACAGACATTGACAGACACATACACTGACAGACAGACATGTTGACACAGACACTGACAGACAGACATGCACATACACACAAAATGTACACTTTTGTACATGATTCCTACCTTGCCTGGCTCAGCCCCGCTCCTCTCTGCTTCCTTGCTGTCTCCCACTTGGCTCTCTGTGGGAGAAAGTGACAGCCACAAGTCACTTCCTCCCATAGAGAACAGAGCCCAGCTGGCTACAGGAAAGCAAGAGGCCCGGTGGCGCTGTTAAAGGGCCAGAGCGCGCGACCTGCCCCTGCTTACAAATGCCCACCAGGTGACCCTTAGTGAATGGGCCACCCGGTGGGCCTCCTTTGTGTGCCGTGGGCACTATTAAGAGCTTTGTGGCTGATTCAGAGCACAGACGGGTTTGTGCAGATAAAGGCACATTGAGGAAGATTTCTGCCAGATCCATGTATCGGATCAAGAGAGCAGCTGCTAAAATACCATTACATAGCAGCAAATAGATATTTTAAAATGCTGCTGGTGCCTCTGGAGTCCCACAGACATCAAGGTGTAGAGTCCTCCAGAGTCTTGCAACTGTGCATAAACCTTCTATTCGGCCACCACTAACCAATGCTCACAAGCAGAAACAGCTGCATTGGGCAGAAAAATACATGAAGACTAATTTTCAAACAGTCCTGTTCACTGATGAGTGCCGTGCAACCCTGGATGGTCCAGATGGATGGAGTAGTGGATGGTTGGTGGACGGCCACCCTGTTCCAACAAGGCTGCGACGTCAGCAAGGTGGTGGTGGAGTCATGTTTTTGGCCAGAATCATGGGAAGAGAGCTGGTCGGCCCCTTTAGGGTCCCCGAATGTGTAAAGATGACCTCTGCAAAGTATGTAGAGTTTCTGACTGATCACTTTTTTCCCTGGTACAGAAGGAAGAACCATGTTTTCTGTAATAAAATCATCTTCATGCATGACAATGCACCATCTCATGCTACAAAGAATACCTCTGCATCAATGGCTGCTATGGGGATAAAAGGAGAGAAAGTCATGGTGTGGCCTCCATCCTCCCCTGACCTCAATCCTATTGAGAACCTTTGGAGCATCCTCAAGCAAAATATCTATGAGGGTGGGAGGCAGTTTACATCCAAACAGCAGCTCTGGGAGGCTATTCTGACATCTTGCAAACAAATTCAAGCAGAAACTGTCCAAAAACTCACAAGTTCAATGGATGCAAGACTTGTGAAGCTGCTATCAAATAAGGGGTCCTATGTTAAAATGTAACGTGACCTGTTAAAATGTTTAAAAAGTTAAAATGTTGTTAAAAGTTTGATTGAAATATCTTTTGATTTCAGTAAATATGCTGCAAACACAAGAAATGACAATTTTCAGTTCTTTACAACCTATAAAGTGTTTTGAAACTTACTGTGCGTAAGAATTTGGAACAGTGCATTGTAAGTTTTTTATGTTTAAAAAAAATACTGTTATCATTAGGAGGTTTGTTCAATAAAATTTGAATTGTACTCTTAATAGTTGATAACATGAGAACTATGCTGACTGTTATTTACATCAATTATTTAGGTAAATTAGAAAAATATCAATTGCATAATTATTTGGAACTGGGTGTAGAACTAAATTTTTCCAACAATTGAGGATCGTTTTGCCGTTTATGTACTCCAATATTTGCTCTTATAACTATGTTGTTTTTTTGTTTTTTTTTGGTGTCTAGCTGTTTTTTTTTATTCTTTATTTTTGACATGCATAGCACAGTCAAAATATCATCACATACATTGTGAATTCAAGAGAAAAAAGTTATAGCTAGTAAACAATGTAGATATAGATAAACTGCACACAATTTTTTTTTGTTTTAGGTTAAATGGGCAAGCAAAATTAACATTTTTAACTCACTGAGAGTGAGTTAAAAGAAGCTGAGTAGCTTTAGTAACATGCTAAAATAAAAATATATGTGACCCTGGGGATCCTGCACCAAAGTGAGAGCTATGAAATGAACATTTCTTAGGGAGCAGGAGGCTAATGGGAATGCATAGTGAAAAACATCAAATAATAATAAACAAGTTAATAATAAACATAAAATGCTAATTAAAGGCTTGGTAGTGAGCGACAGAGTCAGCATAAATTATACAATGCCCTCCAATGGCATAGCCCAACTGCGCTTCTGCTGCCGGTGAATACCACAGCCCCAGCCATGGCCAGAGCAGCATCCAGATGGTGTGGAGGAAGAGGCTGGCTGAGGGCATTGGTACCATACGCGGTGTATTGGCCTCCCTGGTGACTGCAAGATGCTCTTAGGTGGGTCATGCATTGTGACAGTTGCACTGGGGTGTGTCCGACACTGCATCCCTATTCGGGCTAGCTCTCGAACTGGAGCCGCGTGTTGGAACCCTGCTGGTAAGTTCTGGGATGGGTGGTCAATCCGCTCCCGACTCACAATTAGGCAGATGCGCCGTGTCAGATAGTCTCAAGAGTCCACAGAGACCTTGGTAAGCAAAGGGAAATCAGCATGCTCTTTGTGGTTGGACACACATGCAGCATCCGCCATTTTAGGTTAAGCTTCTCTGCAGCTCTGGGTTGTTATTAGCGGTGGGACCCCTGAGGCGAGGACCGGGATCACCCACACCGGTCCAATGGGGAAGGAACAGGGCCAGCACCGTGTGGGACCGAGGATCCGATCTGCCGCAATTGGGCAGAATAGCAGAGCGGCCGTCCACCCCTCACTGTCAGAGTAGGCCTCAGCCGCGTGGACCAAGGATCTCCCTCCCAGAGGCAATTTTCAGGCTCAGCCTCAGAACCAGAATTGCTCCGCAACTTGGACCATAGTTTCCAGGGGTTACAAGGGCAAGTTAATCGCTGTGGTGAGCTTAATAGTTGAAAGACTGCAAGAGCTGCTTGTTCTTGCATCCACACAGCATGGCGGGCCGGCCCCAGTCTTGCGCACCGAAGTCAACCAGACCATTTCATCTTAATGAAGTGGTCTCGATGCAGTGGTCCTGTCCTAAGAAATTGCAGTGTTTACATTGCAAGGTTAAAGGACCACTATAGTCACCCAGACCACTTCAGCTCAATGAAGTGGTCTGGGTGCAAGGTCCCCCAGGTTTTAACCCTGCAGCTGTAAACATAGCAGTTTCAGAGAAACTGCTATGTTTACATTGCAGGGTTAATCCTGCCTCTAGTGGCTGTCTTCCTGACAGCCGCTAGAGGGACTTCTGCGATGCTCAATGCGAAAATTGCATTGAGCACGCAGAACATCCATAGGAAAGCATTGAGAAATGCTTTCCTATGGGCGTTTTTAATGCGTGTGTGGCTCTGGCCGCGAATGCGCATTTGGCTCCATTCGAGAGCTAACGTCGGAGGGGGAGAAGAGGTCACTAACGCCGAGGGATCCCAGCGCTGGATAAAGGTAAGTGACTGAACGGGTTTTAACCCCTTCAGCCCAGCGGGAGGGGGGACCCTAAAGATTATATAGTGTCAAGAAAACAAGTTTGTTTTCCTGACACTATAGTGATCCTTTAACTCCATCTCTACTAGCTGGCTACCTACAGTGTTTCCTTGGCATTTATGTGACATTGAAGCCTATTGGAAGGCATTGAATACAACGCAGTCAGGATGGGGTAACCCAAACGCACAGAGAATAGGGAAACAGTAGCTAGTATGAAGTAATATAAAGAGTTAGAAACTTATATTAGACTTTAATGGCCCAGCCTTAATGTGTGTGATAGGCAAAAATACATTTTCAGAATGTAAGCTAATGTCAAGGATTCCAGAAATACTCCTAAGACAACCTGAACTTGGAGTTGGAGAACGCCGCACAGCCTCCGATTTGGAGGTAGCAGAGAGCACTGTACTCAGCATGACAGGAGCATTACGGGATGCTGAACTTTGAAGCTGCTGCATGGCTCCCACTGGTGTCTGCAAGTGCAGAAAAATGCTTTCCTATGGGAATGCTCACACAGCTCTGTTACACATGAACGTCAGGTCCTCAATGACCCTTTACGAGGAAAAATCCAACACAGTTAGATTACAACACAGCAATGGCTTAAGTGTTTAACACTTTTAAAATAAATAACAAGTAGAAATGATGATGCAAAATTTTACATCTTGTGCAATTACAAAATGATTTTGAACAACAATGAATCTTCGCAAGATGTTACAGAATTTTTCCAATTTAGCCCCCAAATTTTACATTTGCTTTAAATCAACTTTGAATTTCCCAGAATTAAATCTTTACTGAAAACCCTGATAGTGTATTCCTGAGTGCAACATTATTGGCTTTACCATGTAGGATCAGTAAAATGTCTTTAAATACAAAATCTAATTGTACTTTAGTTTTTGTGTTTTTTTTGGTTGTAGCTTGTAATTTTGGATGATTTCAGCAAGGATCCAGCTATTAATGATAAGAAACAATATGCCGGATATCCAGACAAGTAAAAATGTATTTTGTCCTTCAAATTCAAGGAAGTACGCAGGAGCCAGCCAAATAGCCTAAAAGAAAAAGAAAAAAAGGTACATATATGTATGTTTACAGCTGCATTCACTTTAAAGGACCACTATAGTGCCAGGAAAACAAACTCGCTTTCCTGGCACTATAGTGTTATCTCAGGGTCCCACTCCCGCCGGGCTTTAGGGGTAGGACGGGTTAAACGCTTACCTTTCTCAAGCGCCAGGCTCCCTCGGGGCTGGGGACTCTCCTCCTTCTTCCGTCATCAGCTGAATGAGCAGGCACGGCAAGAGTGCGCATTCATTCAGTCCATAGGAAAGCATTTCTCAATGCTTTCCTATGGACGCTGGCATCTTCTTACTGTGAAAATCACAGTGAGAAGCGCCACTGTCAAGAGACAGCCACTAGAGGCTAGATTAACCCTTAAGTAAACATATCAGTTTCTCTGAAACTGCTATATTTACAGCTGCAGGGTTAACCCTAGATGGACCTGGCACCCAGACCAATTCATTAAGCTGAAGTGGTCTGGGTGCCTATAGTGGTCCTTTAACCAGGAATTGTAGTGAACAGGAAACAATCTGCTATATTCACATCTTGGCAACTTTAACCTAAATTTTACAGTCTTTTTTTTCTCTCTAAATTTGCATTATTTGATAAAATCCTGAAATCCAGTTTTCAATTCACTACAATTCACGCTTTAGTGCATAATTCGAGACCACATTGACAAACTCTGTGTCATTTACGTCTATGAACATGTTAGTGAAATGGACAGCCTGTCTGTTCATAGTGGTTTGAAAGCCCGCCCACTAGTTTGTGTAATGAAATTAATAAAGTGTGTGGTATTGTCTAAAAAGAAAGACAAATTAACTGACTTTAAGGCACTGGAAATGTTTGAAATAATAATAATAAAAAAAATGTGAATAGTAGCTGCAACCTTAAAAGTGCAATAACAAAAACACTTTAAAAAATCAACACTATGTATGCAATCTATAATCAACTAGATAAAGTATTAAAACAAACTCAAATATAGATCTGATTTACAAAAACACCTTTAAACCAACACGGTATTAGAAATGTGATCATATAAACAGAAAAGTCATAAAGCACGCTTTTTACAAGCCAAACGTGATTATGAGGGCACTACAATACACCTATAAAGTAGTGTAGTGTTCTGTGTGTTCACTTCCAACAAACAAACAAACTTTCATATAATAAAATAAAAACACTATCTATATTATATAATTATAACATTGTTAAACACAGATCTGCACACACCAGTCAAGCCATAAAACTTGCTTTTCCCACAGAAATCTCATATGTGCAGTGCCGTTACTACTGCAAGGGATTCTGTGTGGGCAAATGCAAATTAGTTAAACAAACAAACAAACAAAAAAATCTAATCTTTGCCCCTTATTCCACTATATACATAGATTTTTTGGAGTATATGTCTGCTGTACACAACAATTTTGAAACATAACTCAGGAAGAGGAGCAAAGCCAGATAACCACTCATGGACAGCTCTTTCATTGTTAATGCAACTCATTAGCATGAGGTTGGTAACTGGCTTGCTATTGACGCTTGGCGTGACCTGCAGAGGATCTGTGCGTGCTAGCACTACGAAGCCGATGGCAGTACCCCGCCCCCCCCTCACCTGATGTCCTCTACTCAGCCAATCCTCCCCGAATCCACTTGTCAGTTGTAAAGTATCAGGCGGATGAGAGAAATGTGCCTCAGCGGAGGACAGTTCCAGTTATATAGTTTGTTTAGACATATCTCAGAAGCCAAGGGTCATAATATTATTTCCAGTCTAGTATTTAATACCTCTGTCACTGGACTCACTCTTTTCTGGCTATAAATGTCAACATGTGATGAATATGTGGTTCCTAATTTATAACATTTTTAGCACCATTAATAACAATAAAGAAGAATTGATATATTTCTGCCAGTGACAAATTACCTGACCAAAAAACCATAAAATGAGTAGAAATAATCCCCGTCTCCATAATATTTTCAGGCCAGGCATCACAAGAGGCAACAAGCAGAGGTACCACAGGAAATACTATAAGAAGAAACAAAGAGATAAGGTAAGGATTTATAATAGCCCATTCTTAGTGGCAGGACTATATGCATATAGAAGGAATAAAGACTCCTGTTGTAACAGCATTTTCGCCTGCCATCTAAAGCAGAAATTCCAATTTAGTTGCTCAGGTGTACTTAGAACTATTACCATGGCTCACCCTCCCCTTACAGTTGTCATGCATTCTGTGCATGTATGTGTGTTGCAAAACCATCATGTGTTCACTATTAACCCCTTAAGGACTGAGCCAATTGTACAAGTTGTGATCAAATCAAAACGTAAACAAAACCTTGAATTTGCGCTATATGTCTGTTCAGGTGTAATTCACCTCTTTCATATTATGTGTATCCACACTTACCATATATCATTTTGTTCAGGAGAAACAAGGCTTTCATGCCACATTAAATATGTGTATATTAAGCATAATTTAATATGAATAACATTTAAAAAAAAATTTGAGAAATTAAGAAATTTGGTAATTTTTTTTTATTTTGCATGGCATTTTAACTGTGAATCTCACAATACTGTTAGCTGTTACTGCAATAAAGTACAGATATTTGTATTCAGCAATGTCTCATGGGTAAAACAGTTCCCACTATGTACAGGTTTTTTGGTGTTTATACACATTGAAATTTGCCAGACTGGTTATGTTGCCTTTGAGACCAAATGGTAGCCCAGGAATGAAAATTACCCCCATGATGGCATACCATTTGCAAAAGTAGGCAACCCAAGGTATTACAAATGGGATATGTCCAGTCTTTTCTAGTAGCCACTTAGTCACAAACACTGGCCAAAGTTAGCATTCATATTTGTTTGTGTGTGAAAAATGCAAAAAAACTAAATTGAACGCTAACATTGGCCAGTATTTGTGATTAAGTGGCTACTAAAAAAGACTAAACATATCCATTTGCAATACCTTGGGTTGTCTACTTTTACAAATGGTATGCCATCAAGGGGGTAATTCTTATTCCTGGGCTTCCATACGGTCTCAAAGCAACATAACCAATCTGGCAAATTTCAATGTGAAAAAAAGCAAATTCAAGCCTTATATTTGAATCAATAACTTTTGAAAAACACCATAAAACCTATACATGGGGGGTACTCTTATACTTGGTTGACTTCGCCGAACACAAATATTAGTGTTTCAAAATAGTAAAACATATCACAACAATTATATTGTTAGTGGAAGTACCGTGTGTGTGTGAAAAATGCAAAAAAATGAATTTTTACTGACTATATCATCGTTCTGATATGTTTTAGTGTTTTTAAACGCTAATATTTGTGTTCAGTTAAGTCTCCTGAGTAAAACAGTACCCCACGTGTACAGGTTTTATGGTGTCCTAGAAAGTTACAGGACAGTTAAATATAGGGCTTGCGAGCCAAATTCTCTGGACTTTCAGCCTGGGTTGTCGGGTAGGTCCCTCAAATTGTAATTAATAAAATGACTTGATTATGTGAAAATATTATATAAATATATTTGTAGAATTTAAATATATATATATATATATATATATATATATATTACACAAGATCCAGCGCACTCACCTATCCACTAAACAGCAACTTCAATGTTGAAAGATTTTGTTTTTTTAAAAACACCTAATCTAGGCAAAAATAATGGGGGTTTAGTTACATTATATGATCATACATTGCATAAGCCTGCCACAACGTCAATGTACCCCATCTTTGGCAGGTCCTACACTAACAGCCTAATGTCTGCTCTTATGAGATTAACCTACTTGGGGAAAAAAATTCCATCTGGGGAGTCTAGCCAACTCCTTGGTTTTGCACCCCTCCCTGTCACAGGTGCCTCATCCCAGGGTCCTATTTAGCCTTGTACTGCAGAGAGCAGTACAAGGCTAAATAGGACCCTGGGATGAGGCACCTGTGACAGGGAGGGGTGCAAAACCAAGGAGTTGGCTAGACTCCCAAATATATAAAACAAGAGGGGGTTGGCTGCGCTCACCTGAACATGCATAAATGGGGGTGCTGCTGGGGGCCAAATAACTTGTTTTGCAGTCATTAGGGGGACTTCCTGAGAGCTCAGACAGGCCCCCTGCAGGCACTGCATAAGCCGGCTATTCCGGCCATGTGATCGCAAGGATCCCACAATCACATAGCTGGGGGTTGAGGGGGCAGATCGGGCAAAGGGGGTCTACCTGAGCTCCCAGGCAGATCCCAGGATCGCGACTGATGTCGGGGGAACAGTAAGTACAAAGGATGGCGAGGATGTTCTATGCTGCCCGCCGGCGTTTAGGACCGCCCCAAAAAGGACGGCATAGTGTGTCCGCCGTCCTTAAGGGGTTAATGGTTAATAAGTATGTAGGGGTTTAGAAAAATATCCCTCTCTCTCAATAGAGATTTTACCTATTATCTGAAAGCAGCAAGGCAAATTGTTAGTGTAGGACTCACCTAAGAGGTTTTGCCTTGACAAGCTTACACTTGTGTAACCCAATTTCCCATGTTTAACCCATTAGTGGACATGTTCTTACTAGTAACATGGTGAGTGGGGCCATTATGGGGGTTTAAACCTCTTTTATACTAATGTTGGCATCATATTGAACCCCGTAAAATTTAATAAGTGTGTAGGGGTTTAAAAAAAATACCCTTCTCTCTCTCAGAGATATTTTAGCATTTTAGACAGCAAGGTGAATTGCATGTGTTGGACTCACGGAAGAGGTTTTGCCTTGACATGGCAGGTGAGCTTATACTTTAATTGCCATTGGAGTAATACTAAAAAAAAACCTGGTTTGCTTACCTGTGAGGTGCACACTTTGTTGAAGCTTACGAAGATTGCAGTGTGAAGAAAACAGCAGAACGTTAAGTCTTTGTAGAAAGCAAATGAGACAGCTATTAGCAGCAGCAGCTGAGGCAGGAAAGCTGCCAAACCAAGAGTAAAACTCCAATCATTTTCAGCAGTTAGATACAACATGTAGAAATATGGGGAGAAATTGTGATGAATATCCCTCCTGGTTAAGTGGTACAAGTATGTATGCTCAAGGAAATCCCATCCATAGCTACGTAGGAAGAAACATAAAAAATGTGTTGGTAATTATTATTTTATGATTTATATAGTGCAATCAAATTCCGTAGCGCTATGAACATATACATGTTCAGAGATACCATATTCCCTTTGTAAGTGAGGTTTTTTTCTGAGATTCCACCTACACAACTAAAGAAGGGAATTTTTTTTTTTTCTTAAATAGATTTACTTTCAGTCCTGGTTATTAAATGCCTCATATGTCTAGGACTAAATCTTTGTAAATTTGGGGCTGCTGAGATTTCCATTTTGATAGTAGTCACATAATTTAAAACCGCTATATATATATTTGAAGAAGGGAGGCCCCAAGGGTGTCATTAATTCAGAGCATTAGACACTTCAGTTATTATTATTATTTTTTCACCAACCAGTGCTAAATCTGTTGGTTACATTATTTATTTATTCCCCCCCCCCCCACACACACACATATTTCATGGGAATTTCATAGATAGTGTCCCTTTAAGAATTGTACTTTTGTTGTTGAAAGTAATGTTTTGTTAGTTTAAAAAAAGTCTGGCTGCTAACTTTTTTTTAGCTGGCTCCTAATTCCAAGCAAATTCCTGCCCCATGCCATTTGCAAATAAAGATATCTATTTAATATGGGGTGTTTTGAGTCTTAACTTGGCACTTTCAACAACAATTTGTGCCAAATATAGTGGTACTTGTTTGGTTTTCTCATTATATATGAATGGTGAGTTTATCATGCCATGTTTGTTCTACTACTTAAAAGTAGTACAGCTATAACCTTCATGTATACCATTGGCAGATCTTTGTGGTACTTATAGGGTCAAATAATGTACATGGTCGAATTGTGACATGCCTTTTTCCTTATTTCCCGGAGATGCTATTTGGTGAAGTAACACTATCTGTTTCTGGGAGGTCTCTCTCTCTTTCTCTGAACAAATTTTGTTGAGATCATTAATGAAGCCACTGGCCATGGCTGAATGCAGTCATTTAGGCACAATAACTTATCAGGCTGTGTTTAGCCCTTAACTAGTCAATACACTGACAGAAGGCAACACTATGTATTAAATGATACCAAGGTCTTAATAATCTAGCCCTGCTAGTACATATGTTCCAAGCTGTTTTCAGACATTAAAGGAACACTATGGTCAACATAACCACTTAATCTCAATGTAGTAGTTATGATGTCTGGAGTCCCTTGGCACCATCTTACCATAGTTTAACACAGACCAGATGGGCGTCACACATTAGAAAGTCAGGCAGCAAAGGGTTGGCAGTGATAGGCTGATGGTGTCAGGAAATACATTTACTCATGATGCACGGATAATGATAGGTTGAAAGCATGATATATAAACGTCTATTCCTAGCACTATAGTGTTGAACTAGCTATTTAAGTCCCCTGCCCTAGTCTGAATCCAGTAAAAAGGTTTTAAAACATACCTTTTCAATATCACGGCGCTGGCCTCGCTGTGGCTGGCCATGCCTCCATGGCTAAGATCATCAATCTTAATGATCTCTGCCAATCCAAAGCTTGCCCATAGGAAAGGACTGGAAGGCTATTGTGCATGCACGGCAAAGCACCATGCTGTGACATTCAGCATCTCCTCATAGAGATGCACTGATTCAATGCATCTCTATAGTGAGTATTTAGAGTCTCCAAGCAGAGTGTGAAGATGCTAAACATAGGTGCTGCACACAGTGCAGTACTGAAATGGGAAGCACCTCTACTGGCAGGCTGAGTGACTGCCACTAAAGGTGTAACTAGGCAGCAATGTAAACACTACCTAGGCAGCAATGTAAACACTAGGCTTCATTGCTGAGCCTGCAGGAACCAGAACCTCTACATTAAGATGTAGTGGTTTTAATGACTATAGTGTCCCTTAAAATATAAGCATTTGATGAGAGGCATCAGGCAATTGTCTTGGGACACCTCTTCTGTGTTAAACAGTTCAAAAACTATTTCAAATTAGACAGTGCCAGGGAATGCAGACACCATATCCACTTCAGTATGATTAAGTGGTTATGGTGTCAACTTTTAAAGCCTTGAACAGTAAGTTGGCATAAAACCATAGGCAGTCAAAAAAGAGTTTAAAATTCCCGTACCTTACCTGAAATAAAAGGTGACGGCCCATATGGCAAAAGTCAAAACGGTAACAGTACCAAAGATCAGAAGATCACGATTCAACAGTCGAAGGAAAAACTGCCAGGCACTTTGTATCCATTGGTATTTCAATTTTGAAGTAACTTTATTCTTGCTGTCAAGAATGTTTCTTGTTTGCAGTGACAGTGCAATAGGCAGCAGGTAAGTGACAGGGTAAACTTTCATGTGCACAGAAAGACCATAGACAAGAGCAGCCTTCACAAGCTGTCGTTTCTGAAGGTAGTACAATGCCAAAATGACAAGCACTGCTAAAATAGACTCTGCATTTCCCCTGCTGGACACTGCCATGGGCAGTGGGTTAAAAAGCCAAAATGTGCTGTACATTGTGGCAGAGGAAGGTTCTAGTCCCCTTAGTTCAAGAATTGACCGCATGAGATATGTGGCAAACAGATCGCAAAACACAAACAGAAATTTGCCAAAAAGTTCAGTGAGGTATATGTTTGGAGTCAGGATCCAGGCTAATAATGGAGTGTAACGATATGTAGCTCTTTTATATGGAGAAAGTCCCTAGGAATGAAAGAGACATATTTCAGGTTAAGGGTTCTTATAAGGGATTATACAGGGATTTTATTACAAGTTTTTTCTTAAAGGGATACTAAGTACCAAAACCACTCCTTACTAAGTACCAAAACCACTCGTATTTTTAAGCAATGTTTACATTTGTCGGTCAACATGCCTTTAAAGGCTGTCAATAAGACAGCTACTAGATGCATGTCTCCACGACAGACTTGAATATTTGCATTTATCACATCCATCGTGATAAATAACCTTTTTTCTATGATGAGGAGCTAGTGATTGGATAGGAGCACCAGCTATCTGAATTATAGAAACTGGATGCCGATGTAGACAATGAGGAACGGCGCTGGAAAGCCAACATTGGGGTTAACATTTATTTTTAAGGGTTATTGCTACCAAAAAATGTTTTTTAAAAATTTTTTTGGGGGTGGAATAAAATGACATTCTGGGTACCATAACCACGTCATTCCAGTTAAGTGGTTATGGTATTTGGAGGTCCTGGGCTGTCTTACTTTATGGGGTTAAAGCATTCAAAAATGGGGTTAAACCTTTTTCAAATGCTTTAATTCCAACATTTTCTCAATTATGCTGTCCACCTGGCCTATCTGCCCTCCAGACATCATGTAGACTCACTGAGGTGAAATAGTTATGGTTATATAGTTATGGTCATTAAATGAATAAAGCCATACACTGCGATCAACATTTCTAGTCCTATGCCTGGTCTAAACGTTAGTCACCACAGCAAACCTGGAGGGTCCATTCTATACTAAGCAGCATGACCAGCATGAATTTTTAATCGAGAATGGCAAGTAAAAATTTTGAGCCCTGTTTTACATGTACAATTTCAAAGCATTTTAATTAAAATATGAAACTTGCATTACTTTAAAAGCCATGTTATTTTTCTAGATTGTAATTTATGTCAAGGACGTAAATACTAAAACATGAAAACTACTTGTAGATACTAAAGATGAAGTCATTTTTTAAAATGGATTTCACCTCTCAATTTGGTTTTCAAATACATTCCATATAAACTTCCAAATCTGTCAGCTATAGCTAGTCAGAACTGGAATTATTCTAGTTTTAAGTAAAGCCAGATGCTGTACTAAACTTATCTTAATAAAGCACACGTAAAGCAGACCAGATGGGCGTCACACATTAAAAAGTTATTTCATCAACAAATAGTGGTTAATGCCCGACAGGGCCTTCCTCAAGTCCACTCTGCTCTTCATTATTCGAGACAAAACCACTTACAATTTGGACTGGTAAATCTGTGACCTTTTGAGCATGTCTGATGAAATAAAAAGTTATTTCCCTTTTGCCCTTGAGAATGTTGTTGCTCATATGTAACAGTCAGAATATAAATTACATTTTGACTGTAGGGGTGTGTTTGTATAAAGTGTTGGCATTTTTAATGCAGGTGTTCATTTGTGTGTTGATGTTTGAATGCAGGGGTGTTTGTGTGTGTAGTGTTGGTGTTTAAATTCTGAGATGTATGCACATATATATCACTGCCTCGCACACAGATACACATACACACACACACACACACACATAGATACACAATGACACACATACAAATACACAGACACACAGTACACACTGACACACATACAAACACACATGCAGGTCATATTTTAGCCACCCTCCCACGTTTTGTTGACTAAAGCCAGGGCTTTTACTAAACTTCAAATTTTAAAGAATTAAATCACAATGGCAACATCGAGGCAAATATATTATTGCAATATTACTGGTGAATGTGAAAAAAAGTAAGTGAAGGAAAAAAAAATCAAAACCACAACAACCCCCCACCCCCTGCATCAAAGGCTAATGGATCTAAAACAAGTCAGATACACTAAGAACCTATGATTATTATGAAATTGTTTTGCTGTATTGGGGGGATTATCAGCAGCAAATTATGCACATTTTTTTCTTACCTTTGCCACAAAAAAATAATAATAATATATCTACAGGACTTTTTCTAAAACATGTTAGCCCCTGCAGGAACTTACACCCATTTTTGCTACTATTGATAAATGGAAAAACTTTGCTACATTACACACTGCCAGCACATGTCAAACACACACACTACAGAAAGACAGCAATCACACACACACACACAAAACGCACAGCCATCACATACCAAACACAGCCAAAAGACATCACACACCACATACAACCTGCGAACACGTTTTATGGAGCCGCGTATGCTCACATTACACACAATCAGTGCATACAAAATACACATTACATACTGCCAGCAAATATCACACGCTACACACTGTTTGCATACACTACACACAGCCAGCAAACATCACCTTACACACAGCCACCGCACTGGGCCAGTCTTAGGAGTCTGCGAGCTGTGCACCACACAGGGCGCCATGGCAGCAGGGGAGTCAGGCGGCTGAAAGCAGGGTCTACATTTGCCCCTTCTGTGTGGTTGTTACTGCAGCTGGCCACAGACAGTTTCATTGGTGGTGCAGTGTAACGCCCATATGAGAAGGAGAATACTCACTAGATTGTTCTGCCTCTCGTGCGGGTTGGCAGCTCAGTGGTATAGCTTAAAAGCTGCTTGCAAGTGAGGGAGGCTGGGCGTCTAAATGGCTAGTGGGGCTGAGCTAAATGGGCAGTGGGAGCAGAGCTAAGGGTGGCATGAACCTGTTGCCTGGTTAATGCTGCACACTAAAGAGGAAGCGAGAAGGAATCTCTGCTTCTCCAATAACTAGACACCAGGAACTGCAGTGCCTCCATTCAATCTCTTGTCTGCCTGTAACTGTATGTCTAACTGTAACTGTGCGTGACCGTTTGCATGTGACTGTCTGTCTGTAATTGTGTATGTGTGACTGTCTGACTTAAACTGTGTGTGTTCTATAGTAATCAAGGGGAGGGATGCACATGGTAAAAGATATAACCACCTAAGGTGCATCAAGGCCAGGTTGCATCTATCCAACCCGGTCTAGATGTAACTGTGTTTGTGTGTGTGTGTGAGTGAGACTGCCAGCCTGTAACTGTGTCTGTTTGGTAGACTACCTGTGCGTGTATGTGGCTGTGTGCCTGTAACTGTGTGTATGTGACTGTCTGCCTGTAACGGTGTGTGTTTGTGTGACTGTTTGCCTATGACTGTGTGTGCTGCAGCAGAACTACCACCAGTGTGAATGCAGGCTGAAGGGACCAATCAGGTGGCCAACACACTTAGCATGTCTTAGGATGCCCAGTAGTGCACTGGGGCCCTTTAGAAGTGTGACCGGACGCCTGTAATAATGGCAGCGCTGGGAGGAAGTGAGACATGGTCACTTCCTCACAGATTACAACACAGAGGTGCCCAGGAGAGGCAGATAGAAGGAGAAGCTAGAAAGGAGGGATAGAGAACTGGGAGAGCCAACCCCTGACTCCCAACAGCCTCAGCCAGCAAAAGTCAACCTCCTGCACCAAAAAGGTAAGGAACTGGAGAGTGACTAAATTTCTGACCAGCATGTATGTCTGTTATTGTGTGTACCTGTATGCGCATCAGTGTGTGCTTCTGTGTCTTTGTATCACAAATATCACAGTCAATACGACAATTACAAATATCACACACAGCATACATATCACACACAGCCATTACGTCTATCACACATAGTCAACAGACACAAACATATTACATCATAGTATTGTGAGATTTATTATAGTGATACTCACAAAATACACATTACTCTGTGTTGGGGAGCTCTGTGATATGCCAATAGGCATATTACCTGGATTTATATTGTTCTTTGGCATACTGATACACTGTATATTACTGTTAATTTTATTGTTGTGGAATTCTGTGAAGAACTGGTACAAACCACATAGTAATGTGAGGGCTTTTTTTTGTCGTGGAGCTCAGTGATGAATGGATAAACACAGCAGATTACTGTAAGTTTTTATTCCAAGGAGGTCAAGATAAATATGGAAAATCCAGAGCTCCAAAGCAATACGACTCACAGTATTATGTGACAGCGGCACATAATAATTAGTCTGCCCTCTGTAATACCTGGGAAGAAATCTGGCGCCTATGGCCTACAGACCATGAATAGCTATCTCCCAAGCTCAAGGCAAATCAGAGCATTAACGTGGATGACTGAAAGTATCTGAGCTGGTGAGACAGTTACCCATGGTCTGCACCTGGCACAGACCAGATTCCTAACACAATGGACCACCAGAAATCATCATGCCCTCTCACTGCAAGGTGACAACAGGGAAAGGGAATGAATTTTTTTATTATTAACTTAAAAACGCTCCTTAATACACCCCTATACATGGATGAGGGGGTGTGACAGGAAGGTGTACTGGAAAGATATTAAATGCACAGGGCTCCTGAAGGAATAAGGCCAACTCTACTACCAAGCACCACATTTCACACAGCCAGTATGCGCACACACTTTACACACAGTCACCATGCACACTCTCGGCAGAAGGTGCAACACTAAGGGTTATTCACTAAACTTGGAATTTTCACAAATTAAATCTGAATGGAAGAACTGGGACAAAAAGGTTTGATTATAGCTGAGATGGCAAATTTAGCAAAAATTCTGAGTTTAGTTACTACCCGTGCAATGTCCAGGGCTCTAGGTAGATGTCCCAATCTGAAATAATTTTGTAATACCACTTTAACACTTTAGTTCCTCGGGAAAGTAGATTTTATTTTTCATTTCCCACACCTCTGAGCTTTAACTAGCACATTATTATGAAAGAACCTTTAGAAGAGCAAAAGCTAAGTGTTACCTGTGTAACATATCGAGCACCATCTGTAAACACGTGATAATCAACATCTGTGTATTTCACCAGCATGGTTCGGTCTTGGTAGACTCCATACAATACCAGGACAACTCTGGCAAGGAATGCAATGGAAAATATAACCCATGTCCTTAAAAAAATCTTTTGAGGAATAATGCCAAATATTACAGCATCAGGAGACTTCATTTTCTTTTTTGTAATGTCACAGGATTTGTTATCCATGACAGCTTTGCAAAAAACATTTACAGAAGTATGTGTACAGTGGATCTGTCATAGGCCAGGTTTGCATCAACATGCTTTGGTGTTAGAGCTCAGTACATATCCTGAACGGCAAAGGAAAACTTGATTGTTAACCAACTTCAGGCACAAAATCTTGAAACGTCCCAGAAAAATATGAAGAACCTCAAAATAAGTTAATCCGCTTTCATTTTGGAGGAAAATGGTGGCTATAAAAATAGAACAAACAAATATTTTTTTAAATTGTATGATTTTGTAAAACAATTTACTTAATTCAGTAATACACAATTATTTTTACAAGCATGAACATAGAGGAAACAAATACATTATGGTAAACTGACAACTATTCAAAATATAGCTGCACTTGATGATCCACATGTCTAATTTAGCTTCAATTGGCAATGTGGCAGAAATTTTAAATTTCAGCTACGCACAGTTCACAGCTATTAAATTACGTGAGAGCTGTCGGAATTCAAAGAGCTTTAAGACCACGTACCCTATTCTTTGTAAAACAATGAGTGCCACATGCTAAATGGAAAAAGGCACGATACATAATTTTTGCCATTTGTATGCTGGACTTACCCCCAGCATTTTCATATTACAAAATAAAGGCTATTTACCAAAAATACAGGATCTCCACATAAGAATAATAAAATAAACAATAACATAATTTGCAACTATAAATCACAGAAAAAGCGCTGGTATTTGGTGTTTGAGAACAGTTAGTGCAAAAGCCTAAAAATAGCTTTAGAACAAAGGTGTGAAATTGCCTAGCAGTGGAGGGGGTTAAAAAGAACACATGCTTAAAGGGTCACTTTAAGCACCCAAACCACTACAGTTTAAAGGAACACTATAGTGTGTGGAACAAATAACATGCATTCTTAACGCTAGGGATGCACCAAAATGAAAATTCTGGGCTGAAACAGAAAATTTAGGATGCCTTTGGCCAAAAACTGAAACCGTAAATTACTTTTTTCCCCAAATGATTTTAAAATATTTTTTTCTTTAAAACGGTTCCTGGATAGATAAGAGATGGCTATTGGATAAGATTACAAAAAAATCCTATTATAAAGGCGACTCTGAACACAGTTAGAACCGCAAGCAAAAAATGTAACTCAATAAATGGAATTACTTTATTTTTTCCATTAGATCTATTGGAAATGAATGTAAGAGATTTGGACCGGAGCAGTTGGAGAAGAAGCGGCATTAGTCAGCTGTGGAATATCCACTGAAAGGGTAGTTTAATTCCTTTCCACTTATTACAGCATACTTACTCTCTAGCCCCAGGCGTGTTATTTACATACCTGAGAGTTAAAAATGTCTACTATCTACTAAGCAAATATTAGATCACAACGATGTCACTGACTTCCTAATGAATCACAACCCCCAGAAAAGAATATCCAGCTCAGTATCTCAGCACTAATGATACCTTGTGTGGCAAACTCCCCTTTTCAAGTGAGTTTGCCATGAGTTTCTGGAGAAGCCTGCTTGCCAGCCTCCTGCCTACAGACTATGGATCATGTAAACTGTGATATAAAAGTATAATTGATAATTAAGTGTAATTAGAATATATGGTTCGGGAACCGAACAGCCGTACAAACCGGAGACGACCCTGGAGCTTGTTAAGCCTAGTTGCTACTTTGTAGCAATTTCCACTTCAGTGTTCTAAGTGTTCGTCTGGCTGGCCACAATTCCTATGGACGACCACAAGGTGGCGGCCATCTTGTTCGTATGAACACAGGCAGCGTTTTTTGGTCATCGAGTTCATGGAACTATTTTCGGATACTGAGACTCCCGAACACTGCTGGACTTCCATGATCGCCTGTGTTCGGTTTTATAACACTTAGGAAGACACTGTTCAGTGGAATCATTCGTCTGAACAAGGGGAACAAGTTCCATGGTAAGACCATATACGATGTTCGGTAGTTTGTTCATTTTTAAACTACTGAACTAGACCGACCGCTAGCCCTGATTCTATGGAACTGTTTTGGGCATGGCATCATGCGTGCGGTCGGTCAAACAAATGACTTCCAGGAAATTTCTGAACCCCTGAACTGATCTGGGTGATTTTTGGATATGTTGGTTACCCAGATCAGGGCTATCAGGGGATGTAACTTTTGTGGGGTTTTGGTTTTGTGTATTTTTAGGGTACTTTTGGGGTGTTTTGGAAAAAGTATGGTTTTTTTTCTGTGCTTGGAGATAATTGGATTAGATTAGTACAATTCCTGATCCAATTATCTCCCAGGCACAGAGGAGGGATTTTCTCATTTTGTATGAGAGTGACCTGGGAGCCAATGTAATTGTGTATTTGTTTCTACTGTGGTTTACGCTCAGGTCCAGGGGGGAGTGACCCTTGCATGGGGACATGGATTTAAGGCCAATAGTGGCTGCCATTATAGTATTCCAGCTTGCACTCTCAGAACTATATGTCGTCTGGTTACTGGGAGGGGAAAGGGCTAATCACTGTTCCAGCTTGTTCCAGTGTGGAGGATTCAACAGGGAAAGTCCTTGTAAGGACTAGAGCTCCCAGGACTGAGTGTCGTCCAGTGCCTGAGTGTGTCTAGAGCGAATTCCCCATTCAGCTCCAGGAGGTAGCGGTTCCAGGACCCCAGTCAAACTGTGGGCAGAAGTGCTGCGCTTTGTCCCCTGTTCCGACTGTGGGCAGAAGTGCTGCGCTTTGTCCCCTGTTCCAGCTAGGAAGCGGTCCTTGGCGGAGGTAGCTCCTTTACAATACCTATACGAAAGGGTCTCCCATTCTGAAATGGGAATTAAACTTAAAGTAAACATTCAAGGTACACTACTGGAAACAGAGTATTAAACGGTTCAAAAAGGTCATTCATTGTGTAAATTTGATTGAGTTGCATTTAAAGTACTATATAGGTGGTATATGGTTCCAACAAAACTAAACAAAATTTATAACGACCATTCAAACCAATCCTGGAGATGCAGTAACGCAAAGGGATCCCATTTCCACATTTGGTGGGAATCCTCGGGGTTGGAAAAAGCAAGGGCACCAAAACTGGCATGAGATATTAATTCAGATAAATCACCAGTGCTCTATGGAGAAAGGCTATTTTTTTGTATGAATAACCAACTGGCTTTATATAAAAAAAATATGGGGAAAATGGATAACATCTCCAAACACTGATACGTTTTATATTTTTAGATACGATTTTCAAACTATCTACCAAGGGCTATTTATGCCCACCACCTCTCCATCCGATGTTAGAATGAATATTGTTTGTAGTTTGAATGTGGATTGAATGTTGTTTTAATTGGAAAATTATTCTGATGCACTGTGATTACTGTTAAAATTTATATATTGTTACTATTGTTAAGGTTTTTCTTTTTTTCTCTGTGCAATGACTTTAATAAAGATGATATAAAAAAAAAGTTTATATGAAGTTGGAAATATAATGAGAGCATTGGTAAAGCTATCTAATCAAATGTAATCTAGCCCTACGACAAGTAATGAACTCAAACAGCAGCTCTAAGCTAGCATTATGCAAGTACAAAAATTCTATTTATGCTTACACAATTTATGAAAACAGTGATAGACACACAGCCTGACACACAGTGATGGAGACACACAGCCTGGAACACAATGATAGACACACAGTGATGGAGACACACAGCCCGGCAAACAGTGACAGAGACACAGCCTGGCACACAGTGACAGACACACAGCCTTGCACACAGTGACAGACACACAGCCTCGAACACAGTGACAGACACACAGTGACAGAGACACAGCCCGGCACACAGTGACAGAGACACAGCCCGGCACACAGTGACAGAGACACAGTGACAGACACACAGCCCGGCACACAGTGACAGAGACACAGCCCGGCACACAGTGACAGACACACAGCCCGGCACACAGTGACAGACACACAGCCTGGCACACAGTGACAGACACACAGCCTGGCACACAGTGACAGACACACAGCATGGCACACAGTGACAGACACACAGCATGGCACACAGTGACAGACACACAGCATGGCACACAGTGACAGACACACAGCCCGGCACACAGTGACAGACACACAGCCCGGCACACAGTGACAGACACACAGCCTGGCACACAGTGACAGACACACAGCCTGGCACACAGTGACAGACACACAGCCTGGCACACAGTGACAGACACACAGCCCGGCACACAGTGACAGACACACAGCCCGGCACACAGTGACAGACACACAGCCCGGCACACAGTGACAGAGAGGGTTAATAGAGAGAGGGCAGTGAAGGGGTTACCCGGTCGGAATGTCCCAGCCCGGAGTGCGAGCAGTGAGTGCAGTTCCCGGTGCTGGCTGGGAGGGAGTGACAGAGGGGCCGGGCTGTCAGTGGGCGGGACGGTGACACCTTCCGGGTGAGCGGAGCAGTTGCAGCCGGGTCGGGGTGTGAGCGGGCGGTGGGAGCCAGCAGTCAGTGAATCAGTCAGCTCGGTGATCGCCACTCGGACCGGGAGCACGGGAGATGGCTTACTACCAGCGGCCCCCGGGGGCCACCGACCAGTCCTTCCTGTGGAACGTCTTCCAAAGGTGAGAGCAGCGAGTCCCACACACCCACCGCCCCGGGCTTTGTACGGAGCAATGCGGGGGCACAGAGTTAGACTACAACTCCCATGATGCTTTGTCAGTGTGAATGATGGGTCTGTTCTCCTGCTGTAGGGCTGTGGCTGCGCAGTGCCAACAGACAGCCTGCTTGCAGTATGCGGAGACCGCTCGCAGGATGCGGAGACCGCTCGCAGGATGCGGAGACCGCTCGCAGGATGCGGAGACCGCTCGCAGTATACGGAGACCGCACGCAGTATGCGCAGCCGGAGACCGCACGCAGTATGCGCAGCCGGAGACCGCACGCAGTATGCGCAGCCGGAGACCGCACGCAGTATGCGCAGCCGGAGACCGCACGCAGTATGCGCAGCCGGAGACCGCACGCAGTATGCGCAGCCCGAGACCGCTCGCAGTATGCGCAGCCCGAGACCGCTCGCAGTATGCGCAGCCCGAGACCGCTCGCAGTATGCGCAGCCCGAGACCGCTCACAGAAACACAGGCACCCACCTATAAACTCTGAGGAATAGCGTTATATTTTCAAATACACACTGGGTTACATACTAATTCACTACCTGGCTGGCAAGCACATGATCACATTGCACAAGGGCTGCATGAGTAAGATACTCACTGTTTGTGAGTCATTTGCTCCAATAGAAACAATCAGGGTTATTCACTAGAGTGAGATTTCAAAGTGAATTTCAAAGTGGAAAAAGTCTCTATCTGCTTATGCTTTCAGTTTGGCTACTCTTGCCTTAAATATGAAAATATCTTTGATTTCTCACTCCTTTTTGTCAGGGATTTTATTATAAGGCATGGTTTGTAAGGATAGAGTACACAAGCTTAGCGGTTACTTGGCGTATTCAGCACAGATTGATTTTTTTTTTTTAAATTCATAATTTGGTACCTGATTTATACTGAAATTTATATCGCTAAAATTATCTGTAAAGCAGAAGCAAAGTGTTGATTACCACGTTCAAGAGTAGATTCAATAGTAATATATTTGGACATATTCTGTTTCTAGTGGTGTTGAAAAACTACATTGTGTAATAGAAAGTGGCCAGTTTTCTATGTACAGCTATGTTTCTTTTGTTTATAGACGTGTCCTATCACTTCAGAAATACTTCATGATTTATGGAATTTGGGCAAATACCCTACATATCAAAAATTAAGTATTTTGAACATCAGTCACATGTTTACTAAAAACTTTGAATCATTTATTATACTCTTTTGGCCATATGACTACTACCCATACTTTTTTTTGTTGTTGTTGTAGGTCTCTATCTAGAAATATAACAATAATACATGGAACAGAGTTGGTGTAAATATCACACAAAATAAAGCTGCACAAAAGTGTATGATTGCCCAAAACACATGTGCACTCCACAAAATTCTGTGCACTCAACAAAAGAAAAAGTTAAAAAAAAAAAATAGAGTAGCTAAAGAAGAAGAAGAAAAGTGAATAAAGGGGGAGGGGAGTAAGAAAAAAAAATTGAAGAGGGACAAGAGAATCAAGAACAATATTTGTGTTCAATTATTATTATATTTTATTGAAACATAGAGATGCATACTGGTCTATGGAGGTAATTTTATTTTAAATGATTTAATGACATCAGGAGAGCCTGTATCTCTTGTATTTTAAGGATTATATGGAACACCATTAACGGCTACTAACAGTCAAGAGGGAAAAGTGTGATGTTTAAGGAAGACATGCATTGGTAATTTTAGTAACATAGTTAAAAAAAAACAAAAAACATTTAAGTATCTCCAATACATTTAATTCAATTCAAACATATTTTAAAGGGACACTATAGGGACCCAGACCACTTCAGCTCATTGAAGTGGTCTGGGTGCATTGCCCTTATTTTCAAAAAAACTGCAGTGTTTCCATTGCAGCACTAAGTCTGCGACAGCCTCTGGAGGCGCTTCCTGCATCCAAACGGACTTTTAGTCTGGTAACTGACTCTTGACGTACTCACACTCTGCATGAGGACATCCAGCGTCACATTTTTCCCCATAGGAAAGCAATGATTCTGTGATATCCTATGGGTAGGTCTAATGCGCATGCGCATTTCCGCCCACTCGTCGGGGGAGTACTTGTATTATATTAATTAATAAGGATAAACTGCACTATAGTGCATTTGTTATATTATTTTTTTTAGCATTTACTACAAATTCAATGTTAAAGGGATCCTATAGTGCCAGAAAAACAGTTGTTTTCCTGGCATTATAGGGTGTTAATGTGATGAGACCAATCTCGCCACTGTGCATTCGTGGAGCCTGGTTGCCCGCCTGCTGCCTTTAGACTATGGCCCCATGTTGAAACGCTTGATTTTCCCCTGCAAAGACACGAAAGCCGGGTCATTCGGTGCTTGCCCTGTTTGAACGGTGATACCCCAGATAGCTATGCCATGGAGCCCATTCATATAATGAAAGACTTTGGCTCCATGGCAGTTGAACGGTATGTGTTTGATCTGAGCGCCATTCAGTAATAATGTGCGCTCAGATCTGAGCTATCTGGGGATATGTTAAATGTACCTGTTTTATGCAATGGCTGCACAGTTATGTATTTTATTGTCTTTTGCTGCCATGTGGTAAATGGAGTTTTGCCTCTGTCCTTGGAGATAATTGGATTACTTCCCAAGTATCTCCAGGATAGAAGACTCTGTGGAACTGGTTTTGGGCAGAAAAGCCATTCTTCATTTGGTTACAAAGGACTACGATCTATCTTTTGAACCACTGGACCAATTTGTATGATTTTGACGTATGTTAGTATTTGGAGTATGCTGATTCTGAAAATGTAAGTTATGTGAATGTGATGCATACCTTTCAAGTTATGAATAATGTGGAAAAACTGTATTTCTCTGCCTGTGATAATTACATTACTCATTGTGTAAGGTAATTGTATCACAGGCAGAGGGGAGGATTTTGTGTGGGAGTGTCTGAGTGTATTGTACGTGTTTATTGGTTGTTTTCCAAAGCCCTGTGGGTGGTACTAATGTGTATATAAGAACAATAAAGCCACAGCTCTGACTGTTCACTGCTTGACCCTCAACACGGAGCTTTGTCTCGTTCTTGGGGGGATTTATTGTATGCTGTTCCAGTTTGACTGCTAGGAGTGTAAACCTATTCGTATGGTTTTTCCTATTCGGCTGTTCAAAGCATTCGTATGTTTGAGAGCATTCATATGCTTCTCCGCTTCGGTGGATTGGTGTCTACAGTAGCTGCCTGTGTCTCTGGAAGGGGAAGATCTCCTAAACAGCTTTTAACGCCTTTTATGCCCGGGGTGCCGTTACAGTTACGAACGCTGGTATTTCAGATACCCGTTTGCTTTCGTTTCCTTCCGAACTGCTAAAGGCTGAGTGATTATAGCTCGCAGTTTGGATGTTGATTCGAACATTCTCCAGAAGGAAATACAGTATCCAAGTAAATTCTCCAAGCAATCAGACATATAACCAAACATCAGCCTAAACTAGATAAAGGGTACAACAGGAATGAATGTATTCAGGCCTGCTGGCCTTATATGCAGGTCCCCGTGCACACTGTAATTACATTGGCTCTCAGGTCCAGGACACTCCCACACAAAACAGAATAGTCCCTCCCCTGTGCCTGTGAGATAATTGTCAGGAACTGTTCTAAACTCTATTCTCTCCAGGCACAGAAAACATACATTTTAAGAACACCCCAAAAGTACCCCCAAAACACATGGAAACGACACAACAGTCACATCTCCTGATAGCCCTGATCGGGGGGACCAACATATCCAAAAATCACCCAGATCGGTTCAGGGGTTTGTGATTTCCATGGAAGTGATAATTTGACCAACCGCACCCAAAGTCTTATGCCCAAAACAGTTCCACAGTTTCAGAGGTAGCGGTCGGTCTATTTCGGGGAATTCTAAAATCGAACAAATCCACAAACTGTTCCCCTGGCTCATGGGTAGCATTTATTCCCCTAGTTCGTGGGAACAAACCTACCGCATAGCGCTCTCCTGGCTGGTCGGTGAAAAGAAGCAGGTGTTCGCAAAGTTGACCGGTGTTCGGGAAGTCGAGTGTCTGTTTTTAGTTCCAGGTACTCAACGACCAAGTCCCGCTGCCTCTTTTTTCGTGCGACAAGATGGCCGCTGTTTTCTCCAACACTTGGCATTTGGCCATACAAATGGTGGCCACACAGGGAGAGCACTTAATCTGCAGTTTGCTTTGTAGTTAATGGCCAGGGTGGTGGTCGTTGTTCCGTAGTTTTATCTACCGAACAAGGAAAATCAAAGTTAACGAAACAGGTGTAGTTTCTTCTCATAGGGTTAATAGGTCCCCCCTCCCGCGGGGCTGAAGGGACTAATAGCCTGAATCCAGCGCCGTTGTCCCTTGGTGCTGGGTCAGGCTCTGCCGACACTCCTGCCCCACCTATATCAGCCTGAGGGGGACACCTAATGTGCGGCAATGGCCGCGCGCGCATTAGGCCTATCCGTAGGAAAGCATTATTCAATGCTTTCCTATGTGGAAAATCTGACGCTGGAGGTCCGTGAGGACGTCCAGCCTCAGATAACGGACCAAAAGTCCATTTGGATTCCAGAAGCCACAGAGGCCAGACTTTACATTGCAGCACTAAGTGCAATAGGGACACTGCACCCAGGCCACTTCAATTATCTGAAGTGGTCTGGGTGCCTACAGTGTCATTTGAGCGCAACACTTGTTTTTTGTTTGGATGTTATTTGTCACTTTAGGTGATTGCTGCTTATATATATATATATATATATATATATGGTAGTGATGTCCCGAACGGTTTGCCGCGGACTCATCATTGAGTAAACTTTGACAGTGTACCTCACAGTCAGCAGACACATTCCAGCCAATCAGCAGCAGACCCTCCCACCTCCTGGACAGCATCCATTGTGAAGCTGCATTCTTAGTGAGCTGTCCAGGAGGAGGGAGGGTCTGCTGCTGATTGGCTGGAATGTGTCTGCTGACTGTGAGGTACAGGGTCAAAGTTTACTCAATGATGAGTCCGCGGCGAACCGTTCGGGACATCACTAATAGTGGGACCTCTGTTTACAAACGATTGAAAACATAATTTTCGGTTTACAAATGAAAATCCATTGAAAATAATCCCTCGGTTTACAAATTCTTTTCGCTATACAAAGCAAGTTTCCCCAGGATGCATTGCACCTGGCAGGTTTAAAGCACTGCCCTCTGCATGCTGGAGCCTTGCCATGTCGAGTGTGGAGGTGTTGGAGCGGCTTTTGCATCAAGTTTTGGAGCCATTCTGGAAATTGTTTGTTTTGTTTCTCAAGCTGTGGAAAGGTAGGGAGCTGAGCTCCGTCGTTTGCATGCCTTTTATTGTGTGTTCTGTATTGTGGGTTGGTTTCCATGCCAGCTCATTTTTACTTTTTTTCTGACCTCCAGAATGGATTAATTGGTTTTCAATGCATTCCTATGGGAAACCGCATTTCGGTTTACAAATTTTTCGCAATAAGAAACGTCCCGGAGAACGCATTAAATTCATAAACCGAGGTCCCACTGTGTGTGTGTGTGTGTGTGTATATAAATTTCTTTTTTTCTATACATCTTAAAACGCTATCCACATTTTGGGTTGTTTATGATTACATCTATGTTCATTAAATTCAAAGAGTTAGTTTGTGCCGAAATGTTTAATTGGGAAAAGAGATGTCTGCTTTACAAACATAGCTGTTTCAAACTATATACCAAGTTGAAAAATGACAAGACATAATCTATTTTTCCAACCTCATCACTCTGTTTCCAAGGTAGGAATTATAATGTTGTCTTTGACTTTTGTGGCTGGATCTGCTGAATGGCCTTATTCAAAAGTGGTTCTAGCCCTTTTAACTATTTTATAAAGTCTTGATTCAAATTTGAAGAATAAAAACTACTTGTAACTTACCTTTTGTAATTCAGCTTCTTGATTAATTGCTTCCCCATACTGTGGTTTGCATGTTGATACATTCTCTTTCACAAGACTGAGCAATGCATTTTTGTTTTACATAGGTTTACTATACAAGGTTCACAGTGTAAGCTTTCTCTTCTCTAATATATTTGCAAAAAAAACACAAAACACATTTATAAAAAAAAAACAAACCTTGGCCCACGTTTGTGACTTAGTGGCTACTACAAAAGACTGGACATACTCTGGGTTGTCTACATTTGAAAATGGTATGCCATGATGGGGTTATTTCACATTCCTGGGCTACCATATGATCTCAAAAAGCAACACAGACCCAGCAAACCAATCTGGCAAACTGAATTGGGCAAGCCCTATATTGATCCTGTAACTTTCCAAAACTCCATAAAAACTGTACATGGGGTGTATTGTTGTACTCGGGAGGCTTCGCTGAACACAAATATGAGTGTTTAAAACAGTAAAACCTATCAGAACGATGAAATCACCAGTAAAAGTGCAGTTTTTGTGTAAAAAAAAAAAAAAAAACAATTTAAAAAACAAATATGAACGCTAACTTTGGCAAGCATTTGTGGCTACTACAAAAGACTGGACATACCCCATTTTGTCTACTTTTACAATTTGTATGCCATGATGGGGTTAATTTTAATTCCTGGGCTGCTATACGGTCTCAAAGGAAACATAGGCCCAGCAAACCAATCTGGCAAATGTCAATGTGCAAACATGGAAAAGGGGAAAGCTCTACATTTGACCCCTGTAAATTTGCAAAAACCCATAAGACATGTACATTGGGGGCACTGTTGTACTCAGGAGATTTTGCTGAACACATATTGGGGCGTTCTTTGGCAGTAATACATAACAGGAGCTAAGAATCCAATGACTCCCAGCAGCAAGCCAGAATAAGCAATGCCCGCACGCCAATCCCTGAGTCCTCACCTCCTGATGCCCAGAAGAGGCAAACCTAACCAGACGAGGAAGCAGCCCACAGAAAACCAGCGAGGAGCCCAGAGGCGCGCCTGGAGAGATATCGCCAGAGCCCCAGCCTTGAAAGACCCTAAAGCCCTGTCACGCCGACACAGCAGATCAGGCATCGGCTGACCATGTGTCCGCCACCACCCGCGAAGCATCGAGCACGCCATGTCGATGGTCCTAGGAGCGTGTGCCAGCACACGAACTTTCGATCAGCCAGGGTGATACTTTATCTGTAGACTATTGTTTAGCCTTAGCATGTTTATATACTGAGCCTTTGGGTATAGCTTACCGTACAAATCTTGTCACACACCCAATAGACATGCATTCAAACTACCAGCCAGCATTACACAGCATAACAGTACCTAAGCCTGTTCAACTATGTACTGTACTTTTAATACTTATACGTCACACTAATGCCATCTCTGTTATTAACCTTTGAAACACACACTGGCACAAGAGCGAGCCGCCAGCTAGATTTCAGATACATCACAGATAATCTAGTGTTAACCTGATAGCAAAGCGCAGCAGTTTAATATGTTTTAGGAATGCCGTAACGTGCCAATTGATTGATGTCGGACGTAAATACCCAGCATGTATTTATCAGGTCTTACCGACTTATTAAAAAAAAAAAAAAAAAGTGTGCTTTATATCTGAATGTCATACAGCTGTTAATGAATACTTGTTTTTAAAATGCATGCAAATGCTGTTGTGGCATTGCTGACATGCATATGTTCTCTCAAGCACAGCAAAAATAAAGAATTAAAAAAGAAAATAGTTGCATGAAGAGTCAAATTACCCCAAGTTTAATACCTTAGGTTGTCTTCTTTTAAAAAATAAATATATACATGTTAAGGGTTATTCAGGGATTCCTGACAGATATCAGTGTTACAGTGTAACTTGCGTTAATTTTGAAAAAAATGCTTTGGAAATAGCAAAGTGCTACTTGTACTTATTGCCCTATAACTTTCCAAAAAAAGCTAAGAACATGTTCAAATTGGGTATTTCTAAACTCAGGCCAAAATTTAGAAACTATTTAGCACGGGTGGTTTTTGACGGTTGTAGATGCGTAACAGATTTTGGGGGTCAAAGTTCGAAAAAGTGTTGGGTTTTTTTTTTTTTAACATTTTTTTTTCATCATATTTTATTTATAGATATGAAAATAAATAACATCTTTAGAAAGACCATTTAATGGCAAGAAAAACAATATATAATATGTGTGGGTACAGTAAATGAGTAAGAGGGGAAAATTACAGCTAAACACAAACACAGCAGAAATGTAAAAACAGCCCTGGTCCCAAACGGAAAGAAAATTGAAAAGTGGTCTGGTCACTAAGGGGTTAAAGGAACACTACATTTTTCAGAACCACTACAGCTTAATGTAGTGGTTCTGGTGTCTATATCCTTTCCCTGTAGACTTTTCAGTGTAAACACTGCCTTTCAGACAACAAATCAGCGTTTACATTGCTGCCCAGTAACACCTCTAGTGACAACACTTAGAGATTCTTAATCCAGTGGTGCACAGTGTGCTCACATACATGTAGTGTCTGCACATTCTGCATGAAGGTGCTGAATGTTCCCTATAGAGATGTATTGATTAGCGCATGTGCAATTCACTCCTAATCCTTTCCTATGGGAAAGCATTGGGTTGGCTAATATCATCAAGCTTTATCTCTGCAATGGAGGAGAGAACAGCCACAGCGAGACTGGCGCAGCGTAAGAAAAAATGACGAGTAAACACACTGACTGACAGACACTCATTGACTAACACAGACACTTGCTGATTTGACACACGCATACTCCCTGACATGATTTTTTTTTATAAACATAGCAGTTTCAGAGAAACTGCTATGTTTATCAATGGGTTAAGCCTTCCCCCTACTTCCTCTAGTGGCTGTCTCATTGACAGCCACTAGAGGCGCTTGCGTGCTTCTCACTGTGATTTTCACAGTGAGAGCACGCCAGCGTCCATAGGAAAGCATTGTAAATGCTTTCCTATGTGACCGGCTGAATGCGCGCGCAGCTATTGCCGCGCGTGCGCATTCAGCCGCATGGGAGGAGAAGAGGAGGTTCGGAGGAGGAGATCTCCCCGCCCAGTGCTGGAAAAAGGTAAGTTTAAACCCCTTTCCCCTTTCCAGAGCCGGGCGGGAGGGGGTCCCTGAGGGTGGGGGCACCCTCAGGGCAGTATAGTGCCAGGAAAACGAGTGTTTTCCTGGCACTATAGTGGTCCTTTAATAGCCAAGAAGCCTCTGGGAAATTAAGTGGGATTAGTCTAAATAAATATACCCATTTAGGGAAGATATAAGATTTCAAAATATTTATTCTACCCCACCAAGAAATTGGGATTTTTTTCAAATCTATTAATTTTTTTTATTCATTTTGTTTTAATAGAGGTAAAAAGTTTTTTTCCACAATTGTTATATCTGTGCTAATTTGAATTCCTAGATAATTTGTTGAATTTAACTCCCACTTAAATCCATATCTATCACTCTCTTTCGATATTCTACCTAGCGCTATTGACTTTTCTATATTCAATTTATAACCCGATATTTTTGCAAAATTATCCACAATATTCACCACTGCTTTCATAGAGTTACATGGATCTTGTAGTGTTAGCATGACATCATCTGCATATAAATGTAACTGTTATTGCATCTGAACACAAAATCCTCTAGCTGCCTCTTCCTCTCTTATGATTGCTGCCAAATGCTCCAATGACATTATATATAATATTGGGGACAATGTGCAGCCCTGGTTCCATTTCCCAATCTGTCTGGTTTCCCAATGTGAATCATTCAGAGCTAAACCCGTTACCCACCACTTTTGATGATTCAGATACAATGCCATAATTGCTTCCAATATAGCTCCCTCCAAACCAAATGCCAATAACGAATATCGTAAATATCTCTACCCAACCCCGTCAAAGGGTTTTTTTCAGCATCTAACGACAGGGTTAGGAGTGGGGCCCAAGTGTTTTTTTTTTGTTTTTTTTTACTATTTCCAATATTTCAATTAATTTTCGTATATTAGTAATTGCGTATCTATCCTGATCAAATCCCACCTGGTCCGGATGGATTATTTCTCCAATAATCGTATTCAATCGCGCTGCTAAAATAGAAGAATATAATTTTATATCAACATTTTGAAGCACGATTGGTCGATAATTAGAAACCTCCAAACTACTCTTATCCTGTTTCAAAATTGGAACTATATTTGATTGCAAAATTTCCATTGGGATTGGATTTCTCTAAGCAAATCATTAAAAAGTTTAACAAGTTGAAATTTTATATTATCCTTTAAGATTTTATAAAACTTATTAGAAAATCCATCCGGACCAGGAGACTTGACAATTTTGAGGTTCCCAATAGCATTATTTACCTCTTCTTCCGTAAAAGGCAGATTTAATAATAATTGTTCTTGCGTTATTGTAGATATTTTAATTTTCTATAAAAAGTCCTCAATATCTCTATCAGAAGGCGCTATAGGCAAATTATATAGGGTCTTATAATTGTCTTGAAAAGCCCATCCTGTTTTCTCCGGTATCATGAGTTTGATCTGTATTTAGGATTTTAGAAATAAATGTATTTGCTTTTTATTTATTTTTTAAATTTGATTAAATAAAATGTGCCCTGATTATTAATGCGTTCATTTTTCTTTTTTTCGATTTTCAATAATTCTCCCTAGAGGGGACCTCTTTATTTAGGGCACCTTTTAGAGTCCAATTGGAGATCTAACTCAGGCAAACCTGGTAGTCTATTTTTATTTCCATATGTCCCAATTTTTATTAAATGACCACGTATTACACTTTTATAAGCACACCAAAATACAATTTAGTTGTATGTTTTTTAAAAAGTTCAACATGTTGTGGTTTATTTAATAAATAAGCATTTGTTTTCAAATTCATCCTTTAGTTGTATCATTATGGCATTATGATCAGTTTTTAATATTCTTGATAATTCCAATATTTGTCATTATATAATCTATTCTGGAATTAGTAAGCACAGTCTTAGAGAAACAAATATAATCCTTTGTATTTAGATTAAGGATTCTCCATAAATCTAATAGCGCGTAGTTCTTAATTAACGCTCTTAATCTTGGTGCATTATTACATGCATTCCTATCTATACTTCTCCCCCCTACTGAATTTCTATCCGTGGCTGGGTCCATTAAACAATTCAGATCCCCTATTAAAATAGTATCTCCTTGTTTAAACCTCTCTATCTTATTCAACACTTTTTTAATAAATTTAATTTGCGAGTGATTAGGTGCATATAGATTGGCAAATGTGTATTTATTCTTATTAATCTCACATATAATTAAATATCTACCTTGTACATCAATTTCTTGATGTATAAGTTTAAAAGATAATTTATTAGAGAAAATAAGTGCCACTTTTTTTTTTTTTCTTATCCATTAGTGAAGATATATATATATATATATATATATCTCTCTCCTTGATTTTAATCTTATTGGATCATTTTCCATCCAGTGCGTCTCTTGTAATGCACAGATATGAATGTTCTTTCTGGAGAAATTGTAATCGTATTGCTCTTTTTTGAGGTGAATTGATGCCACGTACATTAATCGTAACTATTTTAATATCAAAAGTATCACACACTTTCCCCCTTATTTTGAGCATACAGGTCATCCCTGATTGACAGCAGAACCCCTTTCCTGTTCTTATGTCAACACGGTCTAATGCTAGTATCGGTGTTGGCAGAAAAAAATTATGATTTATCGACTACTGTTTTCAACTGCCAATATACACACTTAGTGAGAGATAAAGGAGAGAGAGAGAGAGAGAGAGAGAATGAGGTGAGGTGGGGTGGGGGGGAAGCATAAATTCTAACTTTTCAGCCCTTATTCTTATAGTTTCTTAAAACTTAATCTACCAAGATATCTCTCAATATGCACATGTGTCTATATGATATCTTATTTACCTTTTTATTACATTTGCACCACGACGCAGGCTCGCTGCTTAGGTGTTCTCTTTGACCTCTCCTTCACGCCTCCTGTTCAGTCTATCACCAAATCCGGTCGTTTTCCATCGCAAAAACATTGTGCGTCTCCGACCATACTTAACACCAGATGCGACTAAGGTACTGGTCCATTTTATTGTCCTTTCTCGCCTTGACTACTATAATCCACTTCTCAGTGGTCTTACGTGCTCCCAACTTGCGCCGTTTCAGTCCATAATGAATGCGGCGGCAAGGCTCATCTTCCTGTCCGACCGCACATCCCACACCTCACCCTTCTGTCAGTCTCTACATTGGCTTCCTGTAAGATAGGGCACAATTTAAAATTATGGTTCTAGCTTTCAAATCTCTACATAATGCTGCTCCCACCTATCTATCCTCCCTTATACACAAGTATGTCCCGTCTAGGCCCTTACGATCTGCTGAAGACTTACGTCTATCTTCTGTCCGTACTCCCGCCTCTGATGCTCGCCTTCAAGATTTCTCAAGGGCTGCACCGTTCCTGTGGAACTTGCTTCCCTCCTCCGTTAGATGCTCACCCAGTCTCCACTCTTCAAAAAAGTCATTAAAAACCCACTTCTTCATAAAAACGTATCAATTAAACTGTTAATAGCTCCTGACTGTCACTAGTCTAATACTATCCTTACCTTTTTGTGTCATTTTACCCCACTCCCTCTAGCATGTAAGCTCATTGAGCAGGGCCCTCAACCCCTCTGTTCCTGTGTGTCCAACTTGTCTGGTTACAACTACATGTCAGTTCGTCCACCCATTGTAAAGCGCTGCGGAATTTGATGGCGCTATATAAATATAATAATAATAATGGTACACACTCACACATGCAGATAGACAGAAACACATACAGATATACAGACAAAGAGACACACAATGATACACATACAAACACACATACATGTCATATTTTAGCCACCCTACTATTTCCTACCTTTTGGGTGCAGAAGGGTGGCTTCTGCTGGCTAGGCCTGTGTCAGTCAACAACAAAAGCCAGGGCTTTTACTAAACTTCAGATTGTAAAGAACTAAATCACAATGGCAACATTGAGGCAAATATATTATTGAAATATTACTGGTGAATGTGGGGAAAAAAAGGGAAAGTAAAACCGTAACCCACTGTATTCGGATCAACCACTTTTATATATGGGGAGGGGTTAATCAAATTAATCTGATTATTAATACAGAATTTTTCAATATACATAGAAGCTTATTGCCTCTTAATTTTCTTCTCTTGTCTTCTGGGCTATTTGTTTGATATTTAGTGTTTAGATCTTTAGACGGTCTTATCTTCTAAATGTTACTTTTCTTATGAGGTTTAATGTTAAGGTATATGTGCTTCTCCTTTAATCTTCCTTTACTTTCTTTCCTTCTCCCCTTCCACTGCCCCTCCTTTCTTCCTACCCCCTATCTGTTTTACATATATGTAGATTTTTCTATATTATGTCTCCATCAACTTTATTTACATTGCCTTTTCAGGTTGGATATTATATACACTTCTGTTTATTGAGTAGAATGGGGACGTATTGTTCAATTCAGTACTTTTCAATTATTTGTACCGCTATAATGTAGTCCCAAGCACACATATTCCTTTCACTCTATTCGGCATCCATCCAGGAACCTATTTTTATTATTATTTTATTAATTATATAGCTCCACTAAATTCTGTAGTGCTATACAATTGGTGGACTAACAGACACGCAATTGTAGCCAGACAAGTGGATGCACAGGGACAGAGGTGTTGAGGGCCCTGCTCAATGAGCTTACATGCTAGAGGGAGTGGGGTATAGTGACGCAAAGGGTATAAATAGGGATAATGAAATAGGTTGCTAGGAAAGTATTCACTGAGTAGATTATTTTTGACAGTTGTAGGGGGAGGATGAAAACATGCTAACCGTTTAATTGATACGCTTTCCTGAAGAAGTGAGTTTCCAAATATTTATTTGAATGAGTGGAGACTGGGTGAAAGTCTAACGGAGAAGGGAAGGGAGTTCCACAGAAAAGGTGCAGGCCTGGAGAAGTCTTGAAGGCGAGCATCAGAGGTGGGAGTACGGACAGAGGTTAGACATAGGTCTTCTGCAGAGCGCAGGGGCCTCGATGGGTCATACTTGTGTATTAGAGAGGATAGGTAGGACTTTGTAGTGACATGTAAGTAGGCACCAGAATCTTAAATTGTGCCTTGTATCCAACTGGAAATGTAGGGACTGACAGAGGGAGGAGGTGCGGGCGGACAGGAAAATGACTCTGACCTTTGCAGGTCATTGCAGCGGTGCAAGCTTCGGAACACGTAAGACCACTGAGAAGGGGATTGCACTAGTTAAGGCGAAAGAACAACGGCATGGACGAGCACCTTAGCCGTGTCCGGTGTTTAAATAGGGGAGGATGCAGGCTATGTTTTTGAGATGGAAGCGGCAGGACATGGCGATCGACTGGACATGAGGGGTTAAGGAGAAGTCTGAGTCAAAGAGAACACCTGGGCAGCGAGCCTGCAAGGTAGAAGTGATGGTAGCACCACTGACTTGGAGGGAGGGAGACACGGAAGTAGCAACACTTGAGGGAGGAAAGACCAGAAGTTCTGCTTTAGACAGGTTGAGTTTAAGGAAGTGAGCAGCCATCCAGTTAGAAATCTTGGAGAGGCAGTCAGAGACACGAGTCAAGATGGGCGGAGAGAGATCAGGAGAGGACAGATAAATTTGCATGTCATCTGCATATAAATGATAATGGAAACCAAAGGAGCTGATGAGTTTACTAAGGGAGGCAGTATAGATGGATAACAGTAGGGGACCAAGGACAGAACCTTGGGGAATGCCAACAGAGAGGGTTTGGGGAGAAGAGGCAGAGCCAAAGAAAGAAACACTGAAAAAGCACCTGGAGAGAGCAGTATCCTGTAGACCAAGATTACGGAGAATGAGAAGAAGCTGTTGATGATCAACAGTGTCAAAGGCAGCAGAAAGATCAAGGAGAATTAGGATAGGTTTATGGCCGCGAGATTTGGCAGCGATTAAATCGTTGGATACTTTGGTCATAGCTGTTTCGACAGTAACTAGCACGGAATCCAGACTGAAGCAGGTCAAGCAGATTGGATTCGAGGAAGTCTCTCAATCTCGCATGCACAACTCTTTCAAGGATCTTGAAGGAAAATGGCAGTATCGATATAAGGCGGTAGTTGGATGGGGAGTTGGGGTCAAGTTTGGGCTTTTTCAGAAACAGGGTTATGGTTGCATGTTTGAAGGGTGATGAAAATGTGCCAGAGTAAAGGGAGAGATTGAAATGTTTTGTGAGAGGAAGAGCAAGAGAGGGAGACATGTAACGTTGCTTCCATGATTAAAGTGACAATCTCTACATAGAAGGTGAGATGCAGAGGATTTAATGCATCAGTACTTAGCAGATTATAGTTCACAGAATAATGCAAACTGGTCATGGCAATTCACGTGAAAGGAAAACTATAGCGTTCGGAATAAAATCATGTATTCATAACCAAGGGCTTGAGAAATCACAGGTCACCATGGCGACTAGGAATTTTATGTTTATCAGCCCGTTCAGTGGCATCCCCAAGGTGGCTGGCTGAGGGAGAATGGAGCCAGGTAGCAAGGGAGCTGTAATTTTCCTTCCTGCTCCCTCGTGCTCACTGCTGTGATGCTGGGAGTCGTAATATGATGTAACTTCAGCCCCGGCATCATTAAATGGCATCGAGAGAGCAGAGCAAGAACAGCAGCCACAATAGATGCCAGGGAAGGAACCCACTCCAGCTCTCCCAAAGGTAGAGAGGGTAGATGGACTTAAATTAAAATTAACAATAATTTGTGAGTGTATGACAAAATGTGTGTGTCTGTATGTCTGTCAGTTTGTCATATCAATGAGTCAGTGAGTGTGTGTGTATGTATGTTTAGCCAGACAAATCCCAGGTGCCAGGTTGCCATGGCAACTCCGAAGTTTGCCTGGGTGTTTGTCAGCCCAAGTGAGCCTGGAGCTGGGCAGCGATGGAGCAGAAATCTTCCTGCATTTCTTGCTCTGCTCACTCACACTCCCTTCTGTGATGCCAGGAGACGGAATATGACGTTGCACCGGCATCACTAAACAGCGCGCAAGGGAGCAGAGCAAGAAGAGATTGCCCCCGCGGAATGGATCCATTCCAGCTCTCCCAAAGGTAGGAAAGCTGTGTGGACATAAAATAAAAAAATATATAATTTGTGAGTATATGAGAAAATGTCTGTTTGTCTTTGTTTAGGTTACTTGCCCCTCTGCCGATCGCATGGGAAAAGTGATTTTACTTACTTTTTTTCCAGACGCCTTGCTGGTCTCACTGTGGCTGACCCTGCCTCCATGGCTGAGATAATCAATCTTGATGCCAAAGACAATACTTTCCCATAGGAGCGCATTTGAGGGCCTATTCTGCATGTGCAAGAAAACGCTATGCTGCACCAATCAGCATCTCCTCATAGAGATGCATTTAATCAAGGAATCTCTATGTGGAACATTCATCACTTCCATGCAGCTCATCCAGATGCTAAAAGTAAATGCTGTACACTGTGCAGCACTGGACTAAGCACCTCTAGTGGCCGTCTGAGTGACCGTCACTAGAGGTGTTACTAGGCAGCAATGTAAATTGAGAATTTTCAAAGAAAAGGCAGTGTTTACAATTGAAAAGCATGCAGGGTCAGGCTATAGACACCAGAACCCCACTACATTAAGCTGTAGTGGTTCTGGTGACTATAGTGTCCCTTTAAGAATTGTATTTTTGTCTTTGAAAATAAAGCTTTGTTGGGTGGAAAAAAATGGCACCTGTTTTTTTTTGTTTGCTTTTTTTTTTTTTTTTTAGCTGGCTCCTAGATTACAAGCAAAATTGTCAAGCCTTGTCCTAACCCAATAAGTTTAATATACCTATTTTAGGTGAGGGGTGCCAGTCTCATTAAGGTCAGGGAGTGTGAGTGAGCTTCACTTCTCTGGCTGGGATCATCAAGATTGATGAGCTCAGCCAATCTAATGTTTCTCCGTAGGGAAACTTTTGGAGGCAACTGCACATGCACTGCACTCTGTTGTAAAAGCGGAAGCACCTCTGTCTGTCAGGAAGATAGTCGCTAGATGTGTGTTAACACTGCAATCATAATATTGCCACATCTTCTGAATGGCAGTTTTCATTGAGATGAACCGGCCTGTGTTTTTTTTTTTTTTTAAAGTTGTGTCCAAGTGATACATAATGTACTCAATGTAAAATATATAGATATAATCTCGCCTCTGATCCAGCAACGCCATGTCCTCGCCTCTGTGAGTGGTACTCTTCGGCGGTAGTGGTTATGGTGCTTGGAGTATACCTTTAATAAGTGATCTTCGCATTGTAGAAAGTTCTTTAGTCACTGTGAGCAGATTTACAGGAATCGTGTTCTCTTAAGGTATGTTATGATTCATAGAAAAGCAGTACACATACAGAGTCCAGGCACCATCATCACTTCAAATCATTGAATGGGAGTAACTGAGTAATCCTTTAAGAAGTGCGATTTGTAGAAATGATAGACTGAATGTTGCAATAATATAGAGTTCTTTACTGATCTTAGGATCAAATGTAGCTGACTGCACAATATCTGTTACAAGCAGCTGCAGGTAATGGGGAGAACAGAGATCTAGACAAGCTGCAAATGCTGGCATGAGTGGAAGTGCTGGGGAGATAATATATATTTAAAGGACCACTATAGTGCCAGGAAAACATACTCGTTTTCCTGGCACTATACTGAGCCTCCACCCTCAGGGTCCCCCTCCCGCCGGGCTCTAGGGGGTGGAAGGGGTTAAACTTACCTCTTTCTCCAGCGCCGGGCGGGGAGCTCTCCTCCTCCCTCTAATTCTGTCACCGGCTGAATGCGCATGTGCGGCAAGAGCCGCGCGCGCATTCAGCCAGTCCATAGGAAAGCATTCATAATGCTTTCCTATGGACGCTGGCGTCTTCTCACCGTGATTTTCACAGTGAGAAGCGCGGAAGCCCTCTAGCGGCTGTCAATGAGACAGCCACTAGAGGCTGGATTAACCCATAGGTAAACATAGCAGTTTCTCTGAAACTGCTATGTTTACAGAAAAAAGGGTTAATCCTAGCTGGACCTGGCACCCAGACCACTTCATTAAGCTGAAGTTGTCTGGGTGCCTATAGTGGTCCTTTAATAAAATTATTTAATTTTTTTTAATTCAAAGTGCTGATTTGAAATATAGGTCACCTTCCACACTCTTCAACAAACTCCTATTCTCAGGTCATTCAAAGTAACTAGTATTTTCTATTAAAATATCCAAATTTTCTGTTTTTCAACAGAAATGACAATAAAAAACTTAAATCTCGCAATGTAATCTTCACCAAATTTCTACCAAATTACAGTAACTATTTTAAATGTTGTTGCTGCTGATTTATTTTCTATTCTTATTTTATATATTCTCCAGTATTAATTCTAGTTAGGTGAAATAAAAATCAAATAGCTGTTTTCTTTTTAACTTGGTGTTCTCTTACAGGCTTCAGACTTTCCATTGGTTTGCCCTCTGCTGCACATTGCAATAGATGTGCAGTTATTTCCTTCTACACATTTTGTGCACAATGCTTCACTGTGTTTAGAAAGTGCATTGAAATACATCAGCATTTCCATATTCACAGGCCTGGCTTCAGCTTTAGGAATGAATTTTGATGATGTGAATTGTTCTTTATTAAATCTGGATTGCAAGTTTTTAACCTTTTTGAAACCTGAACAAGCTCACTTTTGAACATTGCACTGCAAACTGTCAGGGTTTTTCACTAAACCCACAATGTTAGAGAATGAAACCCAAATGATAACATTGAGCCTAAACATACTCCAACTCATCCGTAGTCTCATCTTGGTGAAATTTGGATGTAATTTGCTAAAATTCTGAGTTTAGTGAATAACTCTGTTTCAGCAGCAAACCAGCCATTGTCATCTACTTTGGGGAGGGAGGGGGAGATGGGGGTATGGGATGTGCTTCACTGGTTAAATAGTGTGACTCTGTAAATTGAAGTGTTACTGATGCATTTTTACAAATTTGTTGCACGCAATGTTTGTAATTAAAGGGTCACTATAGTCACCACCAAAACAACTTTAGCTTAATAAAGCGGTTTTGGTGTATAGATCATACCCCTGCAGTCTCACTGCTCAATTCTCTGCCATTTAGGAGTTAAATCACTTTGTTTATACGGCCCTAGTAACACCTCCCTGTGTGTAACTGCACAGCTTTCCTAAACATTTCCTGTAAAGAGTCATCTGATGTTTACACTTCCCTTTTTTTTGTGTGCAAATTACACTCAATCAAGTAGCAAGAAAGATAATCCCAACTCCATAGGAAAAGTACCAAACCTTAGCAGCACTAATAGAATATTAACACAAAATAATAAGCTAAATGCAATACTAAAAAGAACCTAAAGAAAAGAAAGGAAAAAATAGACATCAAAGTGTGTGCTGCAGCATTGGCCCTTATCGTTTACCACAAACACACTAAAGTGTCTAGAGTAACTGATCTAGAAGATATATATATATATATATATATATATGTATGTATGTATGTATGTATGTCCATGTATGTATGTAGGTAGGTAGGTAGGTAGGTATGTAGGTAGGGGTGGGGAAAAATTGTGATTGAAAACCCCTTCCACCTGAAGTATGTGGATAGTTAATACAATGCTAAACAAAAATCTGCACACCAGTCAAGGATTTCTGTGGGAAAAGCAAGTCTTATGGCTTGACATATATATATACCATTTAGATTATGTATTTCTTTCCCCAATACATTTACTATAATAAGAGATCTCTTTTAAAAAAAAAAAACACTAAACGTCCCTAAACCCATCTATTGATGCACTAAATCAAGGAATGTGAAACCCCCAAAGACCAAACATGAGTTTAATATGATAACAATCTGATCCATAAACATCTGTTTGTAATATCCTGATTATTTAGATTTGATTTAGCTGTTTAATTTAATTTAGAATTTCTTATCTCCTGCACTGTTAATATCGTGCTAGACTCTGCAGTAGCTTCTTGTGTGTAATTAAAGTTAATTTACAGAGCAGAAGATAAAACTTTTAAAGCAAGTTAACATCTGATTGAAAGTTAAACCTTTTTTTTTTTTTTTTTAATGCAGGCTGTGTCCGTCACAGCCAGGGGAGGTGTGGCTACGGTTGCATAAAAAGAAACAAGTGATTTAACTTCTAAATGGCAGAGAATTGAGCAGTGAGACTGCAGGGGCATGATCTATACACCAAAACTGATTCATTAAGCTAAAGTTGTTTTGGTGACTATAGTGTCCATTTAATTACTAGGGATACTGGATTTTTAAAGTTAAGCACTTTAACCGTCTTTGCTCATGGAAATGATTCTCTGTCCTTGTGTCCAAGTGTACAGTTTTCTAAGGGAACATTATAACTTTTTTTTTTTTTTTTTATGTTGGCCTCAAAACTCTGCATTATTAACATTTAAATAAAACTTTACCCATGATGAGTTTACCATGTCCAATTCAATTAAAAGGGTCCATTACAAAAATTGTGACAATTGCCTTATATTAATATGTTCTTTTCGATTTAGTGGTGCTGATTTGACTGGGGGGGAAGGGGGTGTTGGGCAGAGGCATTGTTCCTGTTTTCCCCCCAATATTACTTGTTAATGGAAGCAAGGCTAAAATGCTTGTACCTTTTGTGATGTGTGAAAATGTATTTATGTAGATACATTGAATATTACATATGGAATAACAAAACTATAGTTAGGACAAGGGGACTCCATTTGAGGTTCTAGGGAACAAAATCAGGATAGTTGGAACGAACTCAGATTTTGGGGCTATCCAGACAAAATCAGGACTGATGGGAGACTTGCACAACAAGTAAAGCCTAAAATGTACATACCACTGCAAACCAATCTCTTCGGTGGGGAGAGGGGGTATTTCTACTCTCCAGGACTAAGTTTTCACTCACCAATGGCAAAAGGAAATTTTAAGCCCTGGTAAGGGTATCCTATATTGGTTAAATATGAGAGAAGAACTGTTATTGTCCCTAACCGGAGCAGCCTGCATGTTTCATGCTAAAACGGAAGCGGTCCTTCAACAGCTATTAAAGGACCACTATAGTGCCAGGAAACCATATTAGCTTTCCTGGCACTAGAGGGTGTCTAGGTCCTCCCCTCCCGCCGGGCTCTATGGTGAGGAAGGGGTTAAACACTTACCTTTTCTCCACCACCTCGGCGGTGGGGACACTCCGACTCCTTTCCCCGTCATATACTGAATGCGCATGCGCGGCATGAGCCGCTTGCGCATTCAGCCAGTCCATAGGAAAGCATTGAGGCTGGATTAACCCATAGGTAAACTCAGAGAAACTGCAGAAAGGGTTAATCCTAGATGGACCTGGCACCCAGACCACTTCATTGAGCTGAAGTGGTCTGGGTGCCTATAGTGGTCCTTTAACCCCTTAAGGACCAAACTTCTGGAATAAAGGGGAATCATGACATGTCACACATGTCATGTGTCCTTAAGGGGTTAATGTATGACGGGCTTCTAATTGTAAACATTTGAAGCATAACACTGTACGAGCTGCTATGCCTTCGTCTTCACTTTCTGTATGGATTAGTTATATATTTTTGTTTGTGTTTTATTTTTAGAGTGGACAGGGACAGAAGTGGTGTTATATCTGATACAGAACTCCAGCAAGCCTTGTCAAATGGTGAGTAAGCTTCATTTTATTCTACTTTATTAGATTTAAGCCAATGCACATAATACAACATTTTGCTATCTTGTGAAAGTTAGCCTTCACTTTAGATAGGTTTGGATCTAGACTTTTTTAGTACTCTCCGTGTTGGGCGTTCTGTGGCCACTCTTATCCAGTTCTTTTAACAGATTTGTATAAAGGGAATGGATACTCATACGATGATTAGCATGCAAACAAGTATAAGAATGCTTGTTTGAGTTCACCTCAATATCCACAATGAGTATTCCCTAAAGATAAAATCTTTATGAAATACTCACACTGGCTGTGTTGGAGTTTCACTGAATGGCTGTCTGACAGATGGAGATAATAAAAAATGAGCGTATATCTCTAAAAGAAGTTATGCAGTCGGGGTGCAGGGATAGACTTTTCATCAAAACTACTTCAGTAAGCTGGAAGGCTTATGGTGCTTGAATGGGTCATATAAAGCTAGTTGACTGTTTTAATGTGTTTACACTGTGTCTCATCTGTACATAAGTTTGAATATAATAAGCAACACTTCTAGCCTTCTACATCCGTGTTTATCTTATATGTTCTGTATAATGCAAATAATGTTTGAGATGGTCTCTGTAATCGTAAGAAGTATTTAAAGGGACACTATAGGCACCCAGACCACTTCAGCTCATTGTCATACTTGGTCCTGCAATGTAAATCATTGCAGTTTTAGAGAAACTGCAATATTTACATTGCAGTACTAAGACAGCCTCTAGTGCTGTCAATCAGACAGCCACTAGAGGTACTTGCTGCTTGCTAGGAGACTTTAGGTTGCCTAACTGATGCTGGACATCCTCACACTCTGCATGAGGACATCCATCGTCATGTGCATTTAATGCTAGGAATTCAGGTTTGTATTCCTAGCACTATAGTATCCTTTTAAACCAGTTAAGGATTGTACCTTGGCAACCTTTACAGACAGTCAGTAAAAATCTGATGATCTACATAAAGTGTCAGAATTAGAATTGACAGTCTGTTAATTTAATTCGGCAAGCTGTTCAGGATAAATATTGTTGCACTCTCAAAATCCTGGCTGGAAAGTGCCCTAATTCTTTATGGTGCCTATTATTTGAAGAATTTAAACAGATGTTATCAACGATTACTGGTATTGTTCATGCATTTAATTTTTTTCATATTGTGAATTATGGTAGTCTCGTCCTAATGATACCAATGATATAATGCTGCAGAATCTATTATGCATGCCATTCCAGGAGATTAAAGCCATAGTCCTTTACAATCTTGCAATATACTACCAGGTAGGCTTGCAGTTTATTAGGAAAAATGTAAGCTAATTCAACCTTAAGCATCAACAATCTTTATTTCATAAACTGGTGGTTTTCAACCCATGTGCTTTGAGCCACCTTAAAGTGTGCTACCAACACATTTACCTCACAGTGCTAATAGGTAGATAGCAGTTGTAAAAATCTTTTATTTATTAAAAAGTATTGTGACGGACCGCTGGCACTCCGACCCAGTACCTCCGCCAATCGATGCTCCTAGCTCTTGCCGAGGACTCCAAACACTCCACCAGACACCATAAACATTGCAGACCCCACTTCCAGCGATGCAGCTGCGCCGGGGTCTCGCCGTCCTTCACCCATCCTGGACCCAAGACCAGGGTCCAGCTTCCAGTGGGTAGACCTCTCCTAATCCAGAGAGCGTAGCAGGAACAAGCTCTTACAAGAGCTTATACTCAGGGGAGTATTGTGATATACCAATCCCCAAGAGTGTAGTTATCCCCTCCCCCAAGCATGAGCCAAGGCTTCAAGAAAGGGTCAAGCAGGTCTGTTTAATGTAAGCCAGCACTAACAATTTATACAATTCCTCAGGCCAGAGGCACACCCCCTGGGCCTAATGGAACACAGGCACACAAACCAATCAGAACAATACAACAATGTCCAACACTCCCACATACAGCACACCAGCCCTCCCCTCTGCCTGTGATACAATTTACTAAGACAATGGACTAACTCAATTAACGCTACACAAAAAAAAAACATACATTTTTACAAACCCCCCCAAAAAAGTACCCCAAAATACAACATATCCCCTGATAGCCCCGACCTGGGTGAACAACATATCCAAAAATCACCCAGATCGGTTCAGGGGTTCAGGAATTTCCTGGAAGTCTTATTTTTGCCCCACCGCGCACATGGTCCCATGCCCAAAACAGTTCCATACACTCGATGACAAAACACTGCTGGACAATTTAAGATGGCCGCCGCCACATGTTTGAATCTGTTCCAGTTAAAAGTCCATTGGAAAGAAACAGTGCCTTTAAAATCCAATATGCCCAAATAGTGTTTTTAAAGGGCAATATATCCCAGGGGCCATAGTCACAGGGCAAGCAGGTCTCTCCAAGTACAAGTGGCAAGGTTACTTTCGCCACATGTATATACTAGATTAGCATACTCATCTGGAAATTACTTAAACTTAATAAGTCAGTTAGGTTAGATGTATTCATATCTGTCTAGCAAGTTGCAACTAAACGAAGGAAAACAAATGGGTGTGTCTTGGAATTTTCCTCTCGATGAAGTGTTCATTTAGTCCAAAAAAAAAAACCTCACTTCTATAAACAGTAGTCTCAACAGTATGTGGAGTGTTTAGCACTAAAAACATTGATGGCTGACAATTCTGGAGGAGGAGTTTTGTTAAAGGCAAGAATTCATATTTGCATGAACGCTTGAGATACCTGAGATTGCCAGTAAACCTCTCTCTATTATGTATAGGTAAGAAAACCAGCTGTGAGGGGGAAATGTATGTTTTTGTTTTGTTTTTACTGTAATTGACTGAGAACCAGTTTTGCAGGCCAGTCCACATAAAGAAAGAATTTATTATTAAGTTAACCGTTGAAGGAGTAAGTATTTTATATATTTTTGATGGTTATATACCGTATTTTTCGCTCCTTAAGACGCACTTTTTTTCCCTCTCAAAAGTGAGGGGAAATGTCTGAGCGTCTTATGGAGCGAATGTGAAGCTTTACTTACCTGTATTGTGGGGTGGGCCGGCAGCACAGCGCGCACTGCGGTACAGGAACTTAAATTTCAGGTTCCGGTTTCCGGCAGTACTGAAAGGAAGTGCGCACTCAGTGTGCACACTTCTTTTCAGTCCCACCGGAACCTGAAATTGAAGTTCCTGTATCGCGGTGGGCACTTTTAAGCCGGCCCACGCTACAAGACAGGTAAGTAATTATGGGACACTATGGGACAAGGGGAGGGGGGACACTATGGGATGTATGGGGGGAAGGGGGACACTATGTGCACTATGGGACACACACTATGGGATGTGGGGACACTATGGGATGCACTATGGGACAAGGGGGGGACGCTATGGGATGAGGAGGGGGGGGACACTATGGGATGAGAACACTATTGGACAAGGGGGGAGGGGGTGAACACTTGGACATGGGGGGGGGGGACAGGTATAAATAAAGAACACTATGGGACAGGAGATAAAAAAATAAAAAAAATCTGAACAAACTTTCCCATAGTAAGAAACACTATGGGACAGTTTGTTCAGAATATTTTTTTTCTGGGTTTCTTCCTCTAAAAACTAGGTGCGTCTTATGGAGTGAAAAATACGGTAGTTATAGGTAAATACTGCCATTGAGGGGTTCGGAAGCTATCTTCATTATTATTATTATTTTATTATTTATGTAGCGCCAGAAAATTCCGTAGCGCTGTACAATGGGTGGACTAACAGACACGTAATTGTAACCAGACAAATGGACGCACAGGAACAGAGGGGTTGAGGGCCCTGCTCAGTGAGGGAGTGGGGATAGTGACGCAAAGGGTATAAGTAGGGGTAATGAAATATGTTGCTAGAAAAGTATTCACTGAGAACTATTATTTTTGACAGTTGCAGGAGAGGAGTCATGGGGGAGGTGGGAGGAGATGAGAACACACTAACAGTTTAAATGATCTGTTTTTCAAAGATTTTTTTTTTTGGTGGAGACTGGGTGAAAGTCTAACAGAAGAAGGGAAGGGAGTTCCACAGAAAAGGTGCAGCCCTGAAGGTGAGCATCAGATGTGGGAGTACGGACAGAGGATAGACATAATTTGTCCTTTGAGTCTTTGGTTTAATATCTTCAGGTCCCTGAACTGTTTGTGTATCATTACGGCTGATGGGGGGGAGGGGGGGTTAACATTTGAAAGTATAGTGTACAGTGTGCAAACAGACAGGGGTAAGCCAGGACAGGTCAAGGATTGGAGAGGATCTGGCGAACGTGTAATAAACAAAGCCAAATTCAGGAATTCACAGTTTAGAATAGTCCGATATTAGAGGGAGTGATAAAATCACACACCATAAGTCAAAATGCACTCTTGGGTAACAAAGCCTACAACAGGGAAAAGAGGCGTTTTCAGTGTGGTCTTATATAGTCCCAGGTTGTGTACGATTGGTCTACGTCAATAATGACTCCACAGACCAATGTGGAGCAAAAAAAAACCCCAAAAGACTGGCATCGGGGTGTATAAAATGAATGCAAAGAGGAGCGTCCGTATCGATGCCAGAATGATGCACCGCATCGGCATGCTTGGTGCTGTCACAGTCAAAAGTGGCACAGGAATGAGGCACAACGTCAATGTGTGTTGGTGCTTGGAGAACGCAGGAGCCAAGACCCTATGGGAATACCAGGGAATGCAATAAAAAAAGTCATGTAACATTTGGTGTTATTGACGTCTTGATAAATCTTTAATGGCATTAATTTTCAATAATGTACACTTCACCATGTGCCCGCTCTGCAATATGTTTTACTATATCTTTTACCTAAAGTAAACGTGGTTTTAAGCCCTGTATTTCACAGTGTGATGTCAGATTCCCATCTAAAATGTACAACTTAACTGGGCAGACTTTTTTTTTTTCATATGGAGTTAGTCTTGAAGGTGTGTGCGACAAGTTAAAATTGGTCCATAAAAGATATTGTATACTTGAGTTGTGTTTGTGTAAAATGTAAGGTGTAATCGAAGATGCCTTTATAAAGCCTTTGTGGTGGTAGTATATTAAATATATAACCTTGGGTAGTATCTGTAGATATGGGGGTTAATTTGGTATAACTTTGTACCCAGGAATACAAAGCTTGCTTCCCATGCCGCCTCCCTCCCTCACACGCCCTCCTCCCCAGCGCCGATGTCCCTTGGTGATGGGTCGAAGCTCCTCCTCCGTCCAGCGACGAGCGGGCTGTAATGCGCATGCTCTTGCATGCATTAGACCTCCCCATAGATAAGCATTGAGTCAATGCTTTCCTATGGAGAAAAATCTGACGCTGGTTTTCCTCATGCAGAGCGTGAGGACATCCAGCGTCAGATACTGGACCATAGGTCTGTTTCAAACCAGGAACTCCTATAGTGGCTGTCTGGTAGACCGCCACTATAGGCTGACTTAGTGCTGCAATGTAAACATTGCAGTTTCTCTGGAATCTAAAACAGCGTGGGGCAGAGGAGGTGAAAGAAGTAACAGAGCCACTTTAAATATATAAATAAGATAGTTATAAGTTATGTTTAGCTTATATTCTAAAAAGACCAGAGTGATATCCATTGGCTTCCCGTAAGATATAGGACTCAATTTAAGATGCTTATAAATCTCTACACAATGCTGCTCCGACCTGCTTATGCTCACTATTACACAAATATGTCCGATCTAGGCCCCTACGCTCTCCACTCCTTCAAAAAATCTTTGAATACTTACTTCTTTAGGAAAGCATATGAATTAAACTGTGAACAGCTTTCCCTCCCCGCACCCTGCTTCCTCTCCTGAAACTGTCATCAAAACAAAACACTAAGCCCTCAATGAATACTATCCTAGCAACCTACTTTTCTACCCTACCCTTACCTTTTGTGGCACTATAGCACACTCCCGCTAGCATGTAAGCTCATTGAGCAGGGCCCTCAATCCCTATGTTCCTGTGTGTCCAACTGGTCTGGTTACAAATACTTGTCTGTTAGTCCACCAATTGTACAGCGCTACGGAAATTGTTGGCGCTTTATAAATAATAGAGGATTTTGCTCTTTTATTTATTTATTTTTTTATTTTTTTTATTGTGGAAAATGTGAATCACTCATGTGCTTCAGAGTTACTTGACAACCCAAAATGTTATACCGCCAGTAAACAGCAGCCATTCAACCCAAATAATGTGCCTCACGGATACTTGTTAAAATTACTATTGTAACATTTATGTAGAGGATAAAGCTGCTTTCATTAAAGGACCACTGTAGGCACCCAGACCACTTCAGCTTAATGAAGTGGTCTGGGTGCATTGTCCAGCTAGGTTTAACCCTTTTTATTTATATATATATCAGTTTCAGAGAAACTACTATGTTTATATTCGGGTTAATCCAGCCTCTAGTGGCTGTCTCATTGACAGCCGCTAGAGGCGCTTCCACGCTTCTCACTGTGAAAATCACGGTGAGAAGACGCCAGCGTCCATAGGAAAGCATTATGAATGCTTTCCTATGAGACTGGCTGAATGCGTGCGCGGCTCTTGCCGCGCATGCGCATTCAGCCGGAGAAGAGGAGGAGAGCTCCCCGCCCGGCGCTGGAGAAAGAGGTAAGTTTAACCCCTTCCACCCCCCAGAGCCCGGTGGGAGGGGGACCCTGAGGGTAGGGGCACCCTCAGGGCACTATAGTGTTTTTCTGGCACTATAGTGGTCCTTTAAAGTAAAACATGTAAGTTAGGCCACAGTCACTAATCACTACTCTTACTCTTAAGTGAATGTAATTTTTTAATTTGTGGGGGAGAGGGGTCTACTTCCTGTTCTCTCATCCGTTATTCTTTGTACTATCAGTGATTACCGTAGTGTTGACATGTTTCTACAAATTGTCTTCCTCAGAGTGTTGATAAAATATTTGCCATCTGTCTGTTCATACAGGTTTTCCATATGGCTAACAACCAATCAAATTGATGCTGTCACCATCTTTATAACTGGTAATCTGGAATTATTGCCATTTTATATATGGTACAATTATGTAGTTTTAGAACCATCTTTGTGAATGGGGTATAAATATTGCTACCATGTTGTTTAAGGGCATATTAAAGGAACACTATAAGGTTAGGAATACAAACCTGTATTCTAAATGCTTTAGTTTTTATCGAATTGTACTAATGTCCCCCCTGCTGTGAGGGTCAAAGGATGAGTTTTACTTACCTTCCAGCCCTTGCCCAGCTGGTCTCCAACCTCAGCCAATCCTTTGCTTTCCCAGAGGAAAGCTTTGAGACTCTACTTCACACGCGCTGCAAAATGCCACACAGCCATGATCGTTTCTCGGAGAACATCCAATTGAAAAAGCCAAGCTTTTACTCCGCTATTTCGTCAGAAGCGTCTCTAGTTACCCTTGCCATTCCTGCAGAGCAGCAAAGTTTTTAGCTGCAGGGTTACAATACGAGGGATATGGCACAGACCACTTTAGTGAGATGAAGTAAGCGCTGCGAAATCTGTTGGCCCTATATAAATGGCAATAATAATAATGAAGTGGTTTAGGTGCCTGTAGAGTCCCTTTTGGGGGAATTCATCTGAATGTAATTATTGTAAGTATAGTGAAATTTACAATCTGCCAGTAACCAATCAATTTTATGGCTTTCGGCTGGAATCACAACCATTCTGAATTCATGGGACATTTCACTGCTGGTATTGTATCTGGCATCCGTTAGAAGTACTTTTCTGACTTCCAATGAGACTGCAGAGTTGTGCTTCTTCGTTCACAAAGCTCCTCTACGAGGAGGATTGGGCATTTAGAAGTGTTGTGATGTTAAAACGAGATAGTTTAAAGCGGCTGTAGGGATTCTATCTCAGAGTGGGGGATCTGTGTAGTGTCTGAGTATAGTGCTACACGTTCTCTACTGCCATGCTTACTCCACAGTGAGGGGCACCTCCTTTCTGTGTCTGGTGTGTGCAGAGCTGCCTGCCTATTTACAATGCTAATAAGCCTGAGTAGCTTGCCCACAACAAACATGACATGGGACACAAACTATTGTGGAACCAGCCAGCTCGGGTCAGGACTGGAAGATTTATTGCACGATAGACCTGCACACGGCTGTTCTCTCTGTTAAGGCTTTCCACATAGAGGTGAGATGGGTAGTTTATTTGTGAGTGACTGACAGGTGTTAATCAGTGAATAGTTACATTTGTTTGCTTAACTACCCTTTCACTATACAATGCTTTAACACCTTACTTCTACACAGCAACTTCTCACCTCCTTATTTTCTCTAAACTGTGCACTTTCAGTTCTCATAACCTTGATTCTTTCGTGTCAGCTGCAATTACTCCCATTTCCATTGTCATCCTATTAACCCTCTTCATCTTATTTAACCTCTGTCTGAACATTTATTTAATTAACCCTCTGTCTGTCTTTTCATCTCGTTAAACCTATATTTGGATAGTTATCTCATGCTTTCGTTTAAAAAAAAAAAAAAAAAAAAAGCTCTGTTTAAAATGGCATCCATTGCTAGTGGTAGCTACAGAAATGCAAGGTTAAGTCAGATAATGCCTTTCTGTGCTTATTTGCATGACAAGCTGGATATTCTGGGATAATTGTGGAAACATGATTTATTGCAGTTTGTATCCAAAGTAGACTTCCTTCCGAAAGACCAACATACAGATTAAAAAACAGTGCACACACAAAAATAGTTTTCAATTTTACAAGGCTACTTTATTATTATTGGCATTTCTATAGCGCCACCTTATACCACTGTGCTTTTTATGCAGGGGGAAATGTAACCATAAATGAGATAATTACAAAATGTTACAGAAACAGTAGGCTGGTGAGGAACCTGCTCAAACGAGTTTATAATCTAGAGGTTAAAATCACTTTAATTTATGTTAATATTGCACTGTCACTATTAAAGTAGTTGTCTCTCATGTTAATATTAGTATAGGACCCACCAATATTGCAACTACTGTGATGTAGTTGTGGGCTCAACACGACATGGCCATATGTTGGAACTGAATCCCCATAATTGTTTAAATAGGGTATTATTGTATCCTTGAAAAATGTAAAACTGCATTTATGTGTGCTCTGTTCCTACGTATGTATTTTGTAGAAATGTGTCTTTACGGCAGCGCCACTGCAGAGAAATGCATGTTCTGGGTGTGCCCCCTGTTCTTTCCTCCACCCTCCCCCCTAAAGTCCAAGGTGAGGCATGCAGGTGATGCTGCAATTTTTTAATCTATATATGAGGGCATACTTATGCATATGGTTTGTATTGCTCCTTGTGACTTTGTATCAGTAGTGTGTACTCGGACATGCTTTTGTGATGCTGGTACTGTATGTACACACCTGTTTGTGTGTGCACGCCTTTTTCTGACTAGTTTGGTTTCATAGAGAAGCATTGGGACACCAGGCTAACACATGGCAATTGCTGTGCTTGATAAAGCAGTATTTCTAATAGAGAAGCACTGAATCCAATCCTTCCCTATGAGAAGTTTTTCCTTTTGCTTTGTGTTGGGACACAAAGCAATAAGGAAGAGTATTTGCACTTTTCTTAAAGTTAGACTTTTTGTAACATTTCAGATTTTTTTTTTTTCTAAAATCTAAATTTTTATAAAAGCAATAAAGGGTGATACATTATGTTAACCACTGAAGCACTTCAACTAGCGGAATAGCTCGAGGCCTTTGGAGTGTTCCTTTTGTGACACATGTATGAGCGAGTGTGCGGATAATGCGTGCTTTTGTGTCACATTGTAATGAAATATTGTGTGACTGTTAATTGTTAGTCCTTATTCGTAGATTTTTCTAGAGGCCTTGTATAAAGAACTAATGTGTGGAAATTATCTGAATTTGAGGAAACAAGGGATTTGGGAAAACATTCTGAATTTGTAGCACTCTGCACTCTCAAACCATTGGAAATTTTCTTTTTGATTGTCCAACATTTTAGAATATTGATTTTATTGCAAAACCTAATGTACCATTAAAATTAAGTTTGTGTGTATTTTAACTTAGTCTTCCTTAAGTAATTTTATTTTAGCTCCTGTCATAAACAAGAAAGAAGACAATAAATAAGTAGTCAGAAAGTTTAAATTGATTTTGAACATCCTTTCTCAGTATATGACCACCCTCATAGTTTACATATCAAAATTCATGTAAACAGGTATTTAGGGCTAACAGGAGTCCTGTTACCCACAACTGCTCCCTGGCACTGTGTACCACCCTACCCAAAGCAAACACGCCTGACTAAACAGTAGTCACTTGTATTGAAGCTGTTGACTGTGTGCTGGTGGGAATTTGGTGAAAGAAGTAGATTGCTGGGAACATGTAATTGTGTCGACATGAAACTGACGTTGGCATTTATATGCAAACAGCTCTGTATTGAAAGTGGGAGGAAATCTCAAGTTTGGCTGCTTGTTTTGTATTTTTCTTTTCCTCCTTTGCTGTAAAACATTCGTTTTAGAGATATTTGAAATAAATTTCACTTAAGGGGGAATGGTCACTTTCCAGATTTTTTTTTTTTTTAAACATTGTTTGTTTATCCGTATATTTAACAAATGTGAAGTGTTAAAAAAATCAAGTTAGATGTAGAAATCCATATCTTTTTCCTGCAGCTGATTGCCTCCATCTTAGCTCCTGTCAGCCTTAGTTTTAAACTCTGTCCTTTGCATAAAGAAAATAAATTAAAGTTTCTATTTTTCCACTTAATTTGCAATGTTTCCCCGGTTTTACTTTGATCTAGATTAGGGGTTCCCAATTAAATTTTCCCGTGGAACCATTTGACATAATGTGATAACAACGTGGAACCCCACAAAAAATTGTTGGCGCTGTAGCACAGATATTAGTACTTGGGAGCAGGTGTGCTTTTGTGTGTACGGTTGGTGTTTGTGTATAATGTTAGCGTTTTGATACAGGGGTATGTTTGTATTTGTGTGCAGGGGTGTGCTTGGATATAGTGTTGGCCTTTTAATGTGGATGTACATTTGTGTGTAGTATTAGTGTTTGAGTCTTTGAGTGAAGGGTGTGTTTGAGTGTTTGTATATAAATTTAAACACATACTGACATACACACACTCAGATACACACCGTGACACATACATAAACCTTGACACACTGACACACACTCAGACACGCATACTCTTTGACAGACACACATACACATTCACTGACAAACACACATACAAACTCCTTAACAAACACACATACAAACTCCTTAACAGACAAACACACCATTTTTAAAAATTTTCTTTTTTTTTTTTTTTTTTTTTATTTCTCTCCACCCAGCCTCCCTACCTCTGGGAGTGCTGGCACGGAGTCTCTTGTATCCCTGGGGTCCTGTGGGGCTGCTGGGCTGAGCAGCTAGCTTGCTGTCCCTGGGTTCCTGTGGGGCTTGTGGGCTGAGCGGCTGGCGTGCGGGCGGCAAGGTAGCAGTGATCTTACTGCTCGGCTCCCTCGCGCGCCTCTTAGTAATGCCAGGGCCGGAGTGACATCATATTCCGGCTCCGGCATCACTGCGGTGCGCGCGAGGGACCGAAGCAGGGAAAAGTGCTTCGGTGGACATTTTGTTTGCTGAAATTACGGCAGAACCCCATTTGTGTTCTCGCGGAACACCAGGGTTCCGTGGAACACCAATTGGGAAACGCTGATCTAGATCATGATGCCATTTGCAAAGAAAATTGGCAATTTCAAGAGACAAAAAAAAGCAGTTAATACAAGTTGTGTGATTTTCAACATTTTATTTACTGGTGTAAATTCCAAAGAAGCGACAGATCCTCTTTGTTGCAAATTGCTCCAGACATGATTTTCTTTCTTTTGCCTTATATATTTTCCAGTAAATCAAATTATATGCTAGAAGCTTGCTTTTTTTTTTTAAACATACAGAAGTAAACCGGGACAGGTAAAGGATTGGAGAGGTTCTGGAAAACGTGTAATAAACAATGCCAAATTCAGGAATTCACAGAGGGAGAGATAAAATCACACACCACAAGTCAAAATGCACTCTTGGGTAACAAAGCCCACGACAGGGAAAAGAGGAGTTTTCAGTGTGATCTTATATAGTCCCAGGTTGTGTATGTCAATCTACGTCAATAATGACTCCACTGACCAATGTGGAGCACAAAAAAAAGCCACAAAAGACTGGCATCAGTGTGTATAAAATGAATGCAAAGGGGACTGTTCCATGTCAGTATCGATGCTAGAATGATGCACAGCATCAGCATGCTTGGTGCTGTCACAGTCAAAAGTGGCGCAGGAATGAGGCACAACGTCAATGTGTGTTGGTGCCTGGAGAATGCAGGAGCCATAACCCTATGGGAATACCAGGGAATTCTGCTCCGCAAGCAATATACTCGTGCATTATAAGATGTGCTTGCACTGTTCAGAGTCTCTTGGTGTATTCAGCCCATGATTAAGAGTGCTTCAGGAGTGCTCTGCACAGGGGCAGCATTTAGTGGGGATGACCAAAGTGTTTTCACTTCAGCCTGCTGTACATTAATGCTGAAATGCCCCTTTTTTGAGAGTACCTGCCCCTGTACATGTCCCTGAGCCACAACTCCTCTGTTGGTAGGGAGTAGGCTACTGAAAATTTAATGCCTCATCTTGTGTACATCTTGCCATCCCTTCCTTGTGTTTTGCACTAGTTGTATTACATGTTCTAAGTTCTTATGCAGCATTCCAATTGTAATTAAACAGGTTTAGGCTAGGTCACTTGAATTTCCAAATTACAAACGAAACAGAAAGCTTTTCATTACACGCACGCTTAAAAATTCCTAAATTGGTTATGTAACACTATCATTACTTCTCTTGGGTGATTATGGAAACATAAATTCAGACTTCGCCCCTTTATGCTTTGGTACAAGGGAGGGGATTTTTCAATGCTATCATTATTTCTCCTGTCTCCTTAAGTTTTATTTCTGGAAACTTTGACATAGAAGACTAGTCTACTGTTTTAATACAAACTCTCATGTTTGCTATATTTATTTTATCTTGGCTTTCAGAAAAAATGGTTCGATGGGCAGAAAAATTGTCCTGAAGCCTTGTGATGCTGCATTACCTGTTATATCAATTTCTACGTTGATATAAAGGTCTCTTCACTAAGATCCGAGTTTAGCTGCCAAAATACAGCACAGCTTGGCAGATACATCTTTGCTAATTTTATTTACACAGTTGCATAAAGCATGTCGTTTGACTTCTCTGAATGCTGCTGGTTTTTAGCTGACTTGGGCAACAAGCTCTGTCGCTGCAAATTCCCTATGACGTCTCTGGGCTAACCATTGATTTAGCTTTGCCAGACCATAGGCTCCTGTTGAGTTCAAATTAGAGTTCCACCAGAGCTCAAGTTAGTATTGGACTTCTGTCCTCTTGGAAGTACAGCCAAACATATAGGAATAGAAACTGTAAGAGGTAACCTTGGCCCCCCACGTGTGTATGAACTTTCCCATCATGTGCAACCATCCAGAAGGAATTAACAAGAATATCTTTAGTCAATAATAGGGTGGGAAAAGCAGAATCAATATTAATTTGTTTCCAATTCCAGCCATCACCTGAGCTATCTAGTTCAGATGTTGTATGGAGAATTGGAAGTGTTAAACAAAGAACTGCCTTTTAAATCGCTTTCTTAAAAGTTTAGCAAATATGGTCTTAAAGAAAACAATTAATTACACTGTAGATATAGAATATAATGGGCAGCCTAGCCTGGTAATTGTACCTACAGCTCACTGAAAACCAAATCTCCATAGTTAAGACACAGCATAGTTTTAGATCTCTCTCCTGTTTAAAGGTTTGTGTGTTTAATTTGAATGTGTTTTTTGTATAAATATGTCCTTTGTTATATATATATATATATATATATGTGTGTGTGTGTATATATATATGTGTGTGTGTGTATATATATATGTGTGTGTATATATATATGTGTGTGTATATATATATGTGTGTGTATATATATATATGTGTGTGTATATGTGTGTATATATATATGTGTGTATATATGTGTGTATATATATATATATGTGTGTATATATATATATGTGTGTGTATATATGTATGTATATGTGTGTGTATATGTATGTATATTTATTTGTTTTATGTATACAGACTTCTTAAATTCTCTTTACTTTTTCAGGTACCTGGACACCCTTTAATCCAACAACTGTGCGCTCCATAATCTGTAAGTTCACTTCACTTTTATACACCGTATAGTTAGAATCTGACACATCTAGTTCCATTTTCTGATTTAATATGTATGTGGCAGCAATTTAACGTTCCTGGTTAAATATTAACCTGTATTTTTTGCGCTTAACAGATTTAACATAGTTTAGCATGATTTAATATACACACTTAAAGACTACTTACATTGGCATCTGCAATTAAATAAAATGAAAAGAAAGTAAAAGGTTAACTTCTTGGACTACTATGCCGACTATGGCTAAACCCACCCAGTTTTAAAATTTTTTAGACCTTGAGACTGGAGTTAATACATTAAAGGGACACTATAGTCACCCAGACCATTTCAGCTCAATCAAGTGGTCTGGGTGCCAGGTCCCTCAGGTTTTAACCCTTCAGATGCAAACATAGCAGTTTCAAAGAAACTGCTATGTTTACATTTGGGGTTAATCCATGCTCTAGTGGCTGTTTTCCGGACAGCCACCAATTGAGAAATGCTTTCCAATGGACTCTTTGAATGCGCGCGCGGCACTTGCTGCGCATGCGCATTCAGCTCCGCTGACGTCGGCGGGGGAGGAGAGGTCACCAGCGCCGAGGGTGCCTGGCACTGGATTAAGGTAAGCTGCTGAAGGAGTTTTAACCCCTTCAGTGCCAAGGGAGGGGGACCCTGAGGGTGGGGGCACCCTCAGGGCACTATAGTGTCAGGAAAACTGCTTTTTTTCCCTGAAGCTATAGTGATCCTTTTAAAGCGACACGGTCATGGCTGCATCCGTTTTTTATTTAACCACCCTCTTGACTCCACTACATCTCCCAAATGCCCCACTCGCTATGCTGATTCAAATAAATGGGGACCTAGCACAGGTCCCCCATGGTGGGGCATTTTCTAAAATAATTAACTGGGGAGGACATATTGTCGTACCCCAACCCCCACCCATACCTCGCAATTGGGGGCTATTCAATGGAATGGGGACCTAGGGTGTCCCCCCTGCCCCCACCCATGAGCAGCGGTTAGGGGCACCAAGTAACAATGGGGGGGTACATATTGTCCCCCTCCAGCATTGGTGATGGGTGTGGACTAAATGTAAAAAACACCCCGCCCCCCCATTCCCACCTCAAGTGACTAGGGGGTCACCCCCCTCCGCAATAAAATTAAACCCTACCTACCCCTTCAGCCTACAAATAGTGAGGCAGGAACAAAAAAACTAAATACCTGTAAATAAAAAAATAGGTAACCCCCTTTTGCTACTTTTGGCCTCCACCGGCCACTCATGAGTGGAGGACATAGTGTCGCCCATCCTGTGCCACGCGAGTGGGGGCTATTAAACTGAAGGGGGGCCCCCACCCATGAGTGGTGGGTGGGAGGCCTTAATAACAAAAGAAGGAGGACCTATTGTCTCCCCCCAGCCCCCAGTCATGAGCAGTGTGTGGGGGTCCTAAGTAACAAAAGGAGGGGAAGGGGGGGAGAGAACCTATTGTCTCCCCGGGCCCCCACTAGTGAGCGGGTGGGGGCCCTATTGTCAAACTGACACTGTTATCCCAGCTGACACTGTGTGCTGACTCGTAACATTTTATGTTTTTATTATACTTTTCACATTAAGTGGATGTGTCCCTTTAAATAAAATTACAGTTATTAAATAAATAAAATGTTTACTGGTTTCCCAGCAAGCAGTCTAGAAAGGCACCTATGTGGTTAAGTGTTTTCGAAGAAGAAACTACATTCCAGTTTTTCAAGTTCTCCATAACCGCCAGAATACCAATATTTAGGTCACATTAGATATGTCTACTTCATCCTGGAATGTCCTCACACCTATCTGCTCTAGGGATGCTGTTTCCATAGCTGTCAATATTTGGGGAGAAGGATCCACACAAGCTTTGAAGTAGGGCGATCATGTAAACCGCTTCCAAGACACTTGGCTATGTCCAGACCGGTGACACTTCGTTGAGCACCACTCATTCTTCACCAAGGCCAATACTTTATTTTAGTCCATGTAATCTAGATTCCATCACCCACTTTCCTATGATAATCACAAAGATAAAACAATCCTGACTGCTATTGTTACTGTATTCTTACTCTAACTTTAGTCGCATTATCATTCTTTCACTTATAGATCCATGTTTGTCACAGAATCTGTGTCAATCACTTCACATTCTCCAGGTTACATAATGTGTGTGACTATCCTTTCTCTTCTCTGTCCTGTCATATTTTGCCTCTGTTAGTATTGACTGGTCTTCTCTGTCACGTTTTGCCTCTGTTAGTATTGACTGGTCTTTTCTGTCATGTTTTGCCTCTGTTAGTATTGACCGGTCTTCTCTGTCACGTTTTGCCTGTCACTCTCTCAATTTCACATGAAACAAGGGAAAATCACCTGCAAATTCTTTAAATAGTGGCCATGCAAAAATATTTGAGCCACCAGCAGGACAACAAAGGTATAGATAACAAGGCAAATTAAATGAATACCCAGGGGAGCTGCTTACAAGACTAATTGAGATACTCACTAAAATGTGAATTTTCACATCTAGAAAGTGATGTCAAGTGCACTTAAAAGTTTAGATCAACTTTAAGTTCAGAAATGTTTAAAATTCAAGTAATTCCTCCAAAAAAAAGTAATGTAATTTAAATTCACTTTGAATTTACTTTTAACTGACAATTCGCAGTTTAGTGAATAACCATGTGTGTGGAACAATGAGTTTATTCACCAAGCTGAGAATTGATAAGGAATGGAGACATTTTAGAAATGATTGTCAAACAGGAAAACAAAATCTTCTGAATTGTCTGTATTTACCTCCTGTAAGTATGTGCGTGTCCCTCAGGTGCTGGAATTAAACATTTGTGTCTTAAGATTTCAGATATGTGAAGAACATGGCTCCATGCAAAAAAAGGCATAGCCTATATTACAACATAGGTTTCCCACATACCTTAAATTAAAGATAATTCTTTATTAATTCTAGTTTTAAAGCTATTGAAATAATACACCAATAATGAACACAATAGTGACAGTACTTCAACCATTGCAGCGTATTGGGTTTGTTTCTCATTGTTGTCACTCTTTTCAATTATTTCTTTAGTCAACAACTTTACTTTAAAAAAAAAAAAAAAAAAATTTATTAAAATATATGTTAAGATATATTTGTATTTAAAATTTTAATTTAAAACTGTCCTGTGTTTCAGCCATGTTTGACCGAGAAAATAAGGGTGGTGTGAGCTTCAATGAGTTTTCTGGGGTTTGGAAGTACATAACAGACTGGCAGACCATCTTTCGAACCTACGACAGAGACAATTCAGGGATGATCGACAAAAACGAACTAAAGCAGGCGCTAACAGGTTTTGGTAATTTGTTTATCTTTCTGTATGTCTTTACTTCAGTAACTAGGAGGCAAACTAGATAATGTCCAGCCACTAAAAATGAGAAAAAAATTACCCGTTGATGTAAGTAAGGATTTATCCCTGCTCACACCAAATCTGCAGGACGTGTTGTTACGCCCTAAAGGCATTAAGGCTCATTATAGTTTGGACATAATGACATGTCCTACTGTCCTTAAGGGGTTAATGCTAATTCAGTAGTGTTTACAGTGTCCCAATAATATGCATACATTACATATCTCTATGTTAGAACAAATTACTACGTTATGACTGTCCTCCTTCTTTTGATTAGGGGCTTACTTGGCCATCTTTGTAATATACAGTATTTTGTAAGGGAGACAGAGAGTTATAGTCCTACAGGTAGGTTGACATTTAACCCTTAAACCTTTTTTAGAATTGCTTATCCATACAATGCTGTGGTATTGCGCACAGATGATGGTCCTAAAGAGGAAAATCTTTGCACAGTGTTATATGCCCTTTAGCTAGCTTTTAACATGGCAATATCATGACCACCTGATAATGCCAGTTTAGGCAGAGACAGAAATAGTACACTACCTCTGCAAAACATGAAAAAAAATATTCTGTCTTGTTACTTTGTATTCGTAACCTAGCAATGCATTCAACAATAGTGTTTCTAAGGTTGCTATGTGATAATGCAAACATACCGTATTAGAAAGACAACTCTACCTGAGTCAGTTATTAGTGTCAAAGATAGTTTGGCTGTACTCTGTTTAATAAAGTTTACAATGTAGTATTTCCTGATGTGTAAGCATGTTTCATGGCTCAAACAATGGGAAAGGGTTAGACAGTCTCCAATATGGATGGGAAACATTGTTGATATAGGCACCTACAAGCACACACATTTTAGGATCCTACAGCTCTGAGCTTACTTAGTTATGTGCATAGCAGTTTCATGCCTACACTTCAACTGCATTTTATTTTTATTTTTTATTTAAGGCTATCGTCTAACAGATCAGTTCTATGATGTTCTCATTCGCAAATTCGACAGACAAAGAAGGGGACAAGTTGCTTTTGATGACTTCATTCAGTGCTGTATTGTTTTACAGGTAACTAGAACGGGGGCACTTTACTGAAAGCTATTAAAGAAGTGATATTGGGTATTATTATATTTGCTAAATAATGAAGGTGGTCATATCTGTGGCCATAAAGGGTCACTCTAAACAGTGCAGAGCTCCCCTGTCACTGTACACACCTGCTTATATTAATCTGAAAAGAAAAAAAAATGCAGCCGCTATAAACTTCCTCTTCTCCCACTATTGTCAAAGGAAGAAGTTTAACATCCTCCTTTGCTGTCCTGATCTGTCAAAGATATGCATGAGGCAGGTGCATGACAATATATGCTCTATAAATTGGGGTCACTTGCAATCCTAGAGTATGCCTTCTATTATGGTATAGAGCTTATAGAGAGGTTGGAGATGTTGGATATATACATTTGTTGAACCAAAAAAATAATTTCATACCCTAGATAAATTCATATAAAATACATAATATATGATTTTTTTTTTTTTTTTAGTACAACAAAAGTTACCATCTTTAGTTTTGGTCTGTACTATTCATTGAAACTATTCACAAATAAACGGTTTTGGGAAATAAATACTATTTTTAAGGAGAAGGTGATGGGCTCCCAATCACCATGGTTGTTGTACTGCATCAAGTAATTCTCAGAATGCTTCATTAATTGAGCTTCTTTCAACTAATTATAATTTATATATAAAACAGACTAACTTCCATTGGAAGCCAACCACTAGCAAATCCCCCACTCCTCCTTTATTTCTTCTCCTCCCCTATCTCTTGTTCTTTTCTTGTGTTCTAACCCTGCACCCCTCAGCCCCCCTTTTTTAAAATTAGTCTTGTTGAGCACTATTCAATATCTTCCAACCCTGATTTTTCTATTTGTATGGCACTGATGTTACTTGTTTCCCCTCAGTATATTTTAATTAACCCAATACCTCATTATCTTTTTTTTGTTTTTTTAACAGCTTGTTGATCCAATAAGGATTCTGACTGAGAAACAAGCTTACTTTACCATTTAGTGGGAACTGTAAATGTTGTTGCCCGATACTGGATCAAAAGTAGAATCTGAGATGAAATGCTGAACTTCATGTTCATGAGTTCAGCCTATATTACTCTGCAACTAAGTATTGCACAAAGCGGCAAATAAACTCTGTTAATAGGAATCTTCTCTTGGGTTCCTTGTTATTTAACATAGCATATTCCTTTGTGTGTAAGAGCACTCAAAGCAACATATTAAACCCTATGACAGAACACTAGCATGTTCCTTTTAGTTTAAGCATGTGTGGGATATGGATAAGGCCAGAGACTAATGAAAGTATTTAGAAAATCGGGCAGGCTAGATGGGCCGAAAGGTTCTTATCTGTTGTCACATTCTATGTTTCTTTTCTCTCGAGTTGCGTAATAGAACGGTTACCAGTTATTATATTACCAGTTATTTAAACATTCACAATGTCCTTTTCTGTTACCGTAAATTATGCCCCAAATATGCCATTTATACCTTGCAATTGCTTTGTGTGTTTACAGTACTCTTTGTGCTTCTATTTCAGAGACTGACTGATGTCTTCCGGAGATATGACACAGACCAGGATGGCTGGATCCAAGTATCTTATGAACAATATCTTTCTATGGTCTTCAGCATTGTATGATGCCATACCAGTAGAGACTAGAATTGCCAAAACCCCATATTTTCTTACTATACTTGAGTATTGTACTGTAATGTACAAACGCTTCATTTTTTTTTATAGTTCATCGTAAGCAAAATTGTTATTGTATATGAGGATAACCTTATTTTTACCTTGTATTAACATGAAATATAACTTAGCCATATTTTTATTTACATAATTACTATGCCATTATTATGTGCCAGGGGGAAAAAAAGTAGTTTTGTAAGGATTTTCCATGGCCTAACCTTTTTTTCTTTTTTCTTTTCTTTCTTACCTTCATTTAAATATACAGTGCCACATAATTTTCTTAATTTGCATTCTTTGGCCAAAATAAAATTCATAGGATATTTTACATGCTTCAGTGCATGGTGCTGCACGTTTATGTACAATAGTAATATTATGGCTAATCATAACAAGCTCACTCACATTGAATTCCGTAGAAATATATGTAGAATTGTTGTCTTTTAAATAAGTGCCAGTGTGTCTTTAAATAACATGCAATTCATGCTATCCTGCCCCTTTAACGGAGATCTCTCGTTGCTGGTTCTTAGTAGAAGTTCACAGTTTCAGGCTCTAACAACTGGGTACACTAGAAATTTTGTTGCACAATTGGGAAAACTTCTAGCATGGTATATATTGACACAACATTGTATGAGCACAACTGCTTGTTTTCCAATACAGTCCTTGTTTATACGTATGATGCCAAATTCGTTGAGGATGGGCACATTTGTCTGATAACCATCAAATCATCCAATATGCAATGATAAAGTTTCCATTAACATGCTATTTTGTTCACCATATTTCAGGTACTGATGAGCATCTAGATGTTAAGTCAGCAGAGATTTAAATAAAATAAAAATACACTCCAAAAAGGTAGAAGCCATCAGTTATAATTTTATTAAGTCATTGCCATTCTAAGGGTTCTGTTACAGATTATGTGCAGCCAGTGTTTGGATTTACCATAGGACTGATTGATATAAATATACAGGTTCTAGATTGGAAAGTGGTTTCCTCAGTAGCCTGTCTTACTATTCAGTAAACCTGTTCTTATACAAGTTCATGTATGTCATATGACTGCCCTGACTGGGATGAACTGTGTTTGCATCCAATATATTTTATAATGGGGACTACTTTTTCTGATGAAGGTTGTTTATTACCACAGCACAACTTTTGAATGTGAGTCTTAAATGCTTTTCCACCTTGTCGACAGACCGTTATTCATGTTATTTTATTTCTCTGGAAGCAGCATGCAGTGCTGGCTTATTAAAAAGTCATGATAGCAAACTGTAATCTTTCTATGTAAAATATAGTTGCATTTCAGGGATACGAGCATGGAAGCATGTTTTATGTCTCTAAAATTCTCTCCGTGATCAAACTGTGATTTGAATAAACCAAATACATTTTATGCAAATGTAAAATAATAAAAAAATTGTTATTAAATGTGTACTGCTTATCTAATGTAACATTACACCAACAATGTTGCACAATATGTACAATGTTTTGAAAAGTACTTTGACATTGATTTGTACAGGTTCCATTTTATTAAATCATATCACAATAAAACCCATTATTGCACATTTACCATAAGGGCCTCTTATCATTTGAAATGTGTTGTTTTAACATGTTATTATTTAGACTTAATCCACACACTGATTCAAAACACCCATATACCTTTCTTTTGATGACTGTAACCTTGCATGTATTATGAAGTTAAAAAAAAATTAACAATACCGAATGGGGAGAAAAAGCAAAACATTCCTTGGAAATATTTTGTATACAATTAGTGACTGTGTAGAGCAAAAATGGGTCGCAAGAGTATTCTGAGAACAGACAGCAGCTAAAATAGCCTGCCCTTCGGTGGGTCCCCGCTCAGAACTCAAGCTGGTTTTAGCTCATCTTGTGCCATTACAGAGAGAACATATCAGACTGGTCCCACCCATACGGGTAGTCCAGATCCGAAATGCCAGCAAGTTCTCTCTGCACAAGTGATACAGCAACCCCAGACGATCGTTTCAGCCTTGTTAGGCATCATCAGTGAGGCATAGCTGATATCTCTCTAGACACCGTGAGCAAGGGGTCCATGTCTGGATTACCCTTTTTAGTGACTGTGTAGTTTTTACCTAAACTTACATTCCCTGAATGTATGAAGTCCAGATATGAAATAGCAATTTCCAGTTTAAAATTTTTTGTTACAAAGATCTGGAATAGCTAAAACAATTCAAAACCACCTTATTTATAATTGCTGTTTTTTGCAACGTAAAGGGTACCTGTCATTACAAATGCAACTTAATCTTGCATTATAGAGAACTGAATTGCATCAATACAGTATGCTAGCAGATTTCTCTAAAATCAGAGGTAAAAAAAAACCCATTTATTCCCACCTCCTCCATCACAGATAGGAACTGACAGATCACATGGACACATGCTCTGTATATTTTATTAGGGAAACCTCCTGGGAGTCTCTCCTGCTTGAATTCAGAGAAAGTAATGTCTGTGAGAGAAGTATGGAGAAGGGGCAGGCTCTGTGTGTAAGCAGCACGGAGGGAGAAGAGAAACACGTAGATTAATTTATGACACCAGCTTTGGAAAGGAAATCTTGCAATAGAGTGTGAGACCATACTTTATTATTTAATCAAGGTCAACACCAAGTGTTTTTAACTTTTAACCTGTTATGGGAAATGTTACTCACTGAAAACATGATTGATTGCTTTCAACAGGAGAATGGGGGAATCATTGCAATATGTCTATCAACTTATTTGACAGTGTCACTTAAACTCAAACGAACTTAGAGTGGAACTATGGCTATTCTTTAAATACCTATTAGACACTAAATTGAATGATTTAGGACTTTTTTTGGCCTGCTTTTTGTTGTTTTGGGAACTTTGAATATTCATTTTTAATAAATGGTTCAATTGTGTAAATGTGCTAAAATTATTTAAGTCAGGCTTTGATGGATAGACCGACAAGTCAGTCCAGGTCATTTTTGCAAGAATTCTTAAAGCTGTGTAAATACCTATCACGCCTGGCTTTGGGTTTGCAAGGCTCCACTTGAGTGGGAAATATCCCACACTGTATAGATAGACTCCGAATGGTGTGTTCTCTGAAGTCACACTTTTCTTTTCTGTGAAAATACCTGTTTATGTAATCTGCAGCACATGTATCATCACACATACATGAATATACTTGTTGCTCATTCCATAACCAGCTATTTAAAGTGAGTCCAGTTTTATTTAGATCTCCTTTCCAGTATTTCTATATTCCATGTTTACTACTGCTAAAACACATTAAATCTGTGCACAACAATAAAAACATTGTGAAACAAACAAAATATTTACTTTATTTCAAGATTTCTTAAAGTGCCTGAAGTTGAACATTTTAGATGGATATTTCACATTAAACTATGTTCCATTGCATTATCATGCCATCCTCCTTTGCTTAAGTGATGACTGTGAATCCAACCCACTTATATATCTTTTAGATAGTTGACTTTTTTTTTAAATTTAAATTAACATCTCTTCTTGCCTCCCTGCCCCAAATGTGCCGTCTTTGCCATATGATGACCCGAGTACATGTCCTGAGTATGATTAGTACATGCTTCAGTGTCTGATTGCCCCATTTGGACCAAGACTCTGGCGTCAAATCCCAGCTAAGTTACTGGCTTCCAATCCTTCTGGAATTATGTTTCCATTTGTTCTCGTGGTGTCTGCTACCTTTTGTTTGAAACCGGAGCTTTTGGTTTTGTACGTACAGAAAGAGCTGTAGAAAAGAGCAAAATTGTCAGCATGAGGGAAATTAAATGTTTTAAAAGAGCGGTTTTCTAATCTATATTATGCCAATTTAAATTCCACCGTTATGAATCTTTTTGATGGCATCACCCAAAGCAAAGTGATTTTCGAATTCCATGGGAAATAGTTGGAACGAAAATAGAGTTGGATGATTTTTCAGTTTTGCATATTGTGGCCTAAAATCTGAAATTAACTTTAAAATCACAATTTCCAATTTGGATTATCCAAAATTGGGCCAGTTGCTTAAGTGCAATGTAGGTACAAAGAGTACTACCACTCTACACCAATAGGAAGTCTGGAGATTTAAATTATGGATATCTGGGAGCTGCAGCATAATAACTTGGTATGGTGACTGGTGGTTTTCAGTTTTTTTTTTTTTTTTTTAAATCGTTTATGCAAGCTGTTAAAAAAAAAAGTTAACTTGCATAAACTATTTAAAAAAAAAAAAAAAAAAAATTTAAAAAAAATCTACCATCTTTCCAGTTTGTGGAGACTTGCCACTATATATTCGGAGTGAAAGTGTGCATGGTGGGACATTGCCGTCCATTAATTGGCACCACACTCTTCTTACCTAGAGCTAGGCGTATTTTATACAGGTGAGCAGAATTCTTTGTGTGTGCATTGTCTATTTGTCACTCACTAGTATGTCAGTTTATCGGTTTTTGAGGTGCAGTGGTATCAAAAGAACATGGTTAAGTGGAAACTCTGGCTTTTGTTTTGGTGAGGGTTGTGTGTGGATCAGCGTAGCATACTGTAACATGTCACAGTTGACATATGGAGCTGGATTTTTTCTGAATAAGAGAAGCCTTTATTGTAAGAATTTGAATGTTTTATCTTTTTTAAATTCATAATGGGAATGTGAGAATAGAACAGAAAATGTTCACCAAGTTGGCTATTTTGTCCCCCATTATGGCTATTTTGGCATAAAATGTGCCATTCCCTTGTAGCCCACAGTACTAATTACCTCCACCATCCAAAATTGCACTATTATTTATGCAGATACTTACATTGCTGGGCACCAGCAGGCTGGGTGTTGCTAGCACTGCTTTCGAAGGAGGAATGAAAGTTGTGTATGGTTTCCTGTAGAATCTGTCTCTCGCGCCCCTATAAATAAATAAATACCTTCAAACTGCATGATTCAGGAAGCATCCTCTATGTGACCAAGAATTCTCTTCTGATTATTAAAGGAACACTCCAGGCACCCAGACTACTTCTGCCCATTGGAGTGGTCTGGGTACCAACTCCCACCACCCTTAACCCTGCAAGTGTAATGATTGCAGTTGGTATAAACGAAAAAAGTTACCTTGCAGGGTTAATTTCTGATAAGACAGCCACTAGAGGGACTTCCTGTTCTTGGAACACGAAGAGTTTTTTAACAGACGCTGGATGTCCTCACGCTATGCATGAGGACATCCAGCGTCACCGGAATCCCCATAGGAAAGCATTATTCAATGTCTAATGCGCAACACCATTGCCGCAAAGGCGCATTAGGTCTCCCACACCGGCTGATGTCGGTGGGGGGAGGAGAGTAGGCGGAGCCTCACTCAGCAGCAAGGGACATTGGCACTGGATTCAGGTAAGTCACTGAAGGGATTTTAACCCCGTCAGCAAGCTGGGATTGAGGGAGAGGGGCACCGCAGGGTCCTGCAGTGCCAGGGAATCTGATGTGTTTTCCTGGCACTGGAGAGTCCATTTAATGACACATCAGGTTTAACATCAGAATCCCTGAATTTATTTTTGGAATTGACCTTTCTAAGATAACAGGGTTATTTACTAAAGTTAGAGTTCAAATTGAATTTCAAAGCCAGCTCTGCTTCAGTTTGGCTACTTTGGCTCTAAATCTGAAAATCACTAAAAGTAAAGGATTCATTCGACCACCAAACAAACGTTTGGAGGCACATTCAGAGATTGTTGCTGCTTCTGAATGATTGACAGCAAGGGCTAACCCAGTGACAATTTTAGCAAGTGCGGATTACCAGACCTTAGTGGCTTTGTCCTCATTTTACACCAAGGAAGGCAGTGTGAATGGGCTATTTTTTTACGGGTTATAAGTGAAGTGGCAGTATATTGAACAGTTTCTATTAGGAACTGTAATATTCAGCAGATACCTTTCCAGCATTAAGTTCAGAAATAGCTGCCAAAATCTGCTGTCTGGATCCATCAGTCTTTATCCCCAACTCCTTTAAGTCACCGTCAGTAAGTGTGAGGAAGGCTTCCATGTCAACCTGTGAAAAGAGATTGTTGAACATTGTAATTTTTAACAATCATTCATTTTCCAGTTAGCAAAGCAACTGATTCACATTAAAGATCACAGCAACACTAGCACTTATGTGATAGCCAAACTGATACAGCAATGTCATACAACAGCTAATGTGCACTTTCTTTTGTTAAAGTTGAAAAGGATTCAGTGTGATTGCATTAATGGTAGAAAATGCAGACATTGGACTAGTTATCTTCAAACAGACAGCCAAGGCATGAAATTTATATTTAAATATTCCCTCTATTTTCACAGCCTGGGAATCTGTTATCAGCAGGAGTTCACTGGTAGATGCTGCTAGCCTGTGCACCACCCTTATTATTTTGGAAACATCAGTTCTATAACCTGTGCCTGTCATTGGAATACATGCATTTGCACGGGTTCTGGAACTGGTCACATGCTCCCAATTGAACACTATGATTGATGGTGTAATTTTATTAAACACTGACCTTGATGCAAAATGCTACTTTTAGATATTACCTATGGGGGCTAGGTCCGAATTTGTGCAAATTTGATGGGTAAGGTTAATGAATATGTTATCATCTGTGAAATCTAATGTTAGAAAATAAATGGCAGATTACTTAAAGGAACACTATAGTCACCTAAATTACTTTAGCTAAAAAAAAACGCAGTTTTAGTGTATAGATCATTCCCCTGCAATTTCACTGCTCAATTCACTGTCATTTAGGAGTTAAATCACTTTGTTTCTGTTTATGCAGCCCTAGCCACACCTCCCCTGGCTATGATTGACAGAGCCTGCATTGAAGAAAAAAAAAACTGGTTTCACTTTCAAAAAGATGTAATTTACCTTAAATAATTGTATCTCAATCTCTAACTTGAACTTTAATCACATACAGGGGGCTCTTGCAGGGACCAGCAAGCTAACATAGCAGGGGATAAGAAAGTTTTAATTAAACAGAACTTGCAATAAAGAAAGCCTAAATAGGGCTCTCTTTACAGGAAGTTTTTATGGAAGGCTGTGCAAGTCACATGCAGGGAGGTGTGACTAGGGTTCATAAACAAAGGAATTTAATCCTAAATGGCAGAGGATTGAACAGTGAGGCTGCAGGGGCATGTTCTATACACCAAAACTGCTTCATTAAGCTAAAGTTGTTCAGGTGACTATAGTGTCCCTTTAATATTATTGTACATGTATATGCTACACAATGGAAATTTCTTACACAGCTCAGAATTTGTATAAGTAGATTCTGGGGGAAAAAAAACATAAGGAATAATTGAAAGGCAAAACATTTATAGAAATTACTTTTGTCCACATGATTGAATTGCCAAGAGATGGGGCCTGCTAGCTCAGAAAATGTTAGGGCATGAAAGGGGCACTCCAGACCTATGATACATAATGCATCAGAGCAAAATGTAAAAATATAATCCTTCCACAGAGTAATAGGGTTTCAATTTGAAAAACACTGCCCCTCCTAGCTGAAGACATGCTAGGAATGAAGCAAGTACTGGCATGTATCCCAGAAACCTCAGCATAGCATATTTCCCTCTCACAAAGTGTATACAGTATTCAGTGTGCACTGAGTCACCAGCATCTATTTATCTTAAATAATCATCCAGGGAGAGGCAAGTTAACCCTCATCCGTAGCAGTGTGTGGTTTGTGGACTTATAACCAAATTTCTTGGATGTATGGTCCCCTGATTTTTTTAATTTTTAGCCACATCTAAGCCTTCTAACAGAACATTTTCCATGAGACTTCATTTAGTATAAAAGTTGAATGATCCTTACCAAGCCTTCTTCAAAGAGGATAGAAGATGTAGAGAAACAGTAGGATGCCAGCAGATAAAGAAAAGAGACAGCGTCAAGAAATACATAAAAAAATAAAACTATTGCTATATATTCTTATATGGACCCATCACGGATGCTTTTTAGTTTTTTATTTATATATTTTTGCAATAATGCACAGGGGTCCTATGCAAAATAACAAAGTTATTAGTTAATAACATGGTAATTGAAGTAGTTCGAATTAGACAGTGAGAATGTTTGTCGGTTTTCGGTATTTAGATCAGTGGCTACGTAAAAGTGGATAAATGTGTTTGTGCATTTGTGATCAATGGACCGTTAAAATACCCGAGAAAGATTAGGACTTCATGAAGCTTAGAAATTGCAAAAGGCACATGCAAAATTTTGCCATATCGAAAATGACAAAACCAGGCATGTGGGAGAATTCTTTACTCAGGCAAAAACAAATATAGAGATTGTTCTATATGGATACCAGCATTCATAAACACATTGGTGCGTGCACAAGCGACTAGAGTACATGTGTGTGGAAAACATCACCATAAACTCTGCCTGAGACTGGTGGCAAAACAACTCATATTCTCCATGTGATATATTCACTTTTGTGGAGGCATTTCAATTGATTCCAAAAGAATCCACTACACCCCATCCAAACTCAAGCAAGCATTCCCAGGCACATCCGATTAGTGCTGGAGATGCCTAGAAGCAACTGGGGACACAACCCACATCTGGTGGTCATGCACGGTGATCCAAAAGTTCTGGTCACGGATCTCCAACCTCATATGCCTCATAATAGGAACCACCATACCCTACACACCTGAAACATTCCTGTTTCTTATACTGCCTTCCTCCATACCAAGGGCCATTAGGACCCTAGACATACATATGCTCACTGCAGCAAACCTCCTCATCCCCCTCCACTGGAAACAGGCAGCCCCACCTACCATAAGGGACTGGGTACAGAGAGTAGAAAACATTAGATCAATGAAAGAAATTAGTTTCTCACTAACCGGCAAATACCACATATACACGACCACCTGGGAACCATGGTGTAACTTCATGAGCATCAGTCAAACAGACAGATAGCGACACTCACCTGGAGACAATACTAGACCTTAAACTATTAGCGATTCTAACTGAAAGTCAATGCCAGTATTATTCTTGTTCCCTACCTCCCTTCTATGTCGATTGCATGTAATTTTGTTAACGAATATGAACCATGTACTAGACATTACGATAGAAGTATCAATGTTATCCATGCTATTGAAGTATCAATTGTTACATTTGCAAGATTTTCAAAAAAGAAAAAAAATATTCTGTGAGAAATTAGTCTCTAAAGTTGTGTCAATGGCTTATCTTTTAATAGCCTATATAGAACAAGGAGATGTTTATAAGAAAATAGAGAAATTGAATAAATGGCTTGATATAGATATAAATTGGGAAGACTGGCGTTTGGCTATAAAAAATTATAACAGGAATATCCATTGCACTAATATACTTGAAAAACAATATAAAGTGATCAATTTCTGGTACTTGGATCCCTTGTTAGTGAATAAGTTTACCCCTAACTCTAATTCTACATGTTGGAGATGTGATAGTGAGGGGGCAGATTATCTCCACATGTGGTGGAGCTGCAATTTATGGGCCAGAGACCTAGATCGTGAAACACCATATTGTCAGGAATACACGTTTGTGTGCCTGACACTACAGAAAAAAAATGTATTCATTTGTTTGTCCTGATTTACATAGTATAGAATAAGTTTAGGATTTCAGTATAATTTTAGGAGTTACAGGTCACAAAATACAAGCAGCAAAAAAGTTGAATGTGGAATGAATTTAGAATTTGGTGTGTTCATCTTGTAAGCTTAAGAGCCATTGCAGAAAATAAAATTGCCACACAAAAGTATATATTTATATAAAGCAGATATCAGTCTGTTTACCCAAGAGTATTCGGACACTTTTTACGCAGCCATTTAAGAGCCAACCTCTACTAAATATTATAGTACAATTGTGTTTTGTTTTTTTTCCTGATTTTTTACACACACATATAACAAGTTGTGTAGGTTAGAAACCTGATGTGTACTACTCTTGTACAAAACCCCATACCATGTTCAGCTTCATCTTCTAAAAACTATACCTTTGTCACTATCCTATGAAGCTACATTGCAATTTAAAAGACCAGACCATTTCAATGTTTACAGTTAGAAATTAGTTAGACAAATTTGATGGGTCTATGTCTCAATTTGGGGCATTGTAGCAGTTTATGGGTTAAAATGAAGGATCGAGCGATTTATTTATTTTTTTAGAGTCGATACCGATAATATGTGAACTTTCAGGCCGATAGCGGATAACTTACCGATACTCTGTACATTTACCATTTTGAAAAAAGAAACAATTTCTACACAAATCTACTGTTAAATGAACATGTTTATTATTTATTTTTGCAAATCTTTTTTTATTAAGTAGTAAATGCACAAAAATATACATGCCAGTCAGATTTTTTTGTTTTCAAGAATATTTAGTGTTCCTCTCCCTTCCGTCATTTAGTGTATCTCTTCCCTCCCATCCCTGTCCCTTAGTGTTCCCTTTCCTGTCTCTTAGTGTACCTCTCCCCTCCCTGTCCCTTAGTGTTCCCCCCTCTCTCCCCCCCTTAGTGTAACTCTTCCATCCCTGTCCTTTAGAGTCCCTTACCCCTTAATGGTTCTCTCTCCTCCCTGGTGTGCCTCATTAGCTCTCTTGTAGCATTGCCAAGTGGAGCAGACCGTGGTACAGAAACTACAGTTTCCTGTACCCGGCCAGATTCACAGGAAGTGCTCTCTCAGTGCGCCCTAATGTGGCCGTGTGTTCCGCCTTATGGATGCGCCGGCCCTGCATGCGCTGGGCCACTGCCGCCTCTCACGTTATCGGCAATATAGGTATCAATAGTAGCCGATATCGATATTTGCCAAAATCGGGAATATCGGTCAAACCAATAATCGGTCTATCACTAGCTAAAATTACCCCCATAAATGCATGCTAACTGTGAAAGACGCCACAGGATATGTCAAATGGTTATATGTGATCCTTATTATACAGCCATTTTAGCACCAATTACAAAAACATTTTATCGCATGCATTGCAATTTTGCTGTTTATTTTGTAAACTTGATATGTGATATTGTAATAAATATCACTAAATTGTGCTCAGCTGTATTTCTTGAGTACAGAATGACCCCCTTTGCAAACCTCTGTCAAGTTTTATGAAAAAACAAGGCTGGGGAGGGGAAAGGAAATTTTAAGATTGGTCTTTGGGGCATTTGAATTGCTCACATATTTAAATTACACCATGAATGCATTCCTTTTGCAAAAGTGGACACCATGGGGACTCTCACATGATATATTTTGAGCTTTATTGAGGTGCCATTTTGTCACTGTTGTTTTTCAAAGTTTGCGAAATTAATTTTTATATCCCCATTGTATTTTTGTTGCTCTTTCTTTGTGTATTGTGCGTTAAGATAAAATTATCATCTCCTGGGTACAATGTCCCATATGTACATCTTTGTACAAATCCCAATCTAAAACTAAATCTATTCATAAACCTCACCCCAATCATAACACATACCACAATTTTATACCTAACCCTAATTATAACCTTAATCGTAAACCTAGCAAAGCAATAGTGTTTGAAGGATTCCTTCTGCTGATATCAGCAGAGGAATTCCCTTGCTGCGTTCAGCAGAGAGATTCCTTTGCTGACCCTAATCTAAAATCTAATCTAAAACATAATCCAAATACTACAATTAATTTGAAAATTAATCTTAAACATACATTTTATATAAAACCTAATACTTATTCTAAACCAAATTTTAATCCCAAAGGGTACCCTCTTCTAATAATACTGATATTCGTATAGGGATTCTAAAAAAAAACAAAAAAAAAAACAGAGTGGTAGGTTGCTACTATCTACTGGCTAGTTTCAGTAAGACAGTCTCCTATCTCTAATACTTAAAATAGCATCTGACAAAGCCCAACACCAATCACAAAGGCATTAGGGTATGGAGAGTGACCCTCCATGGTCTGTTCACACTCGAGGAGTCTCCCAAGCACCATATCATGTAACAGAATGTAAGAAAGCACTGATAGTGCTGACATACTGCTCACACTACATTACGGTCTATGGGGATTTAAATTCCCATTTAAAAACCTGCATGCCGATCTCACTCTGAGCTCTGCATGAAGCTCACCTGCCAGTCTGGTGCCACTAAAAATGGCGCCAGATGATACAGTGGATCCCGGAGGGATTGTTTAATGTATGTGGGAATGTCGGATATTGTTATACTGTTCTTATTGGTCTGTACAGTTTGTAATGCGGTGCTCCATCAGGTCCAGGGGGTGTGCCTCTGGCCTGAGGAATTGTATATAAGCCAACCTGTACCAATAAAGTTCCAGACTTGTTCTACCCTTCATGAAGTTTCAGCTCATGTTTGGGGAATTGGAGAACTACCTACACTCTGGGGATCTTGTAAGAGCTTGTTCCTGTTCCTGCTCTCTGGATTAAGAGAGGTCTACCTACTGGAAACTGGATCCTGGTCTTGGGTCCAGAGTGGGTGGAAGATGGCGAGACCCAACCAAGCTGCGGCAGTTCGTGGGGTCTGCAGTGGTTATGGTGTCTAGTGGAGTGCTTGGAGCCCTCGGAAAGCACTAGGAGCATCTGTTAACGGAGGTACCCAGTCGGGATGCCAGGCGATCCATTACAACCCCTACCACTTCAGCTGGAAGTCTATTCCATGCATCCACTACTTTCTCAGTAAAGTAATACTTACGGATATTATTTTTAAACATTTGCCCCTCTAATTTAAGACTATGTCCTCTTGTTGTGGTAGTTTTTCTTCTTTAAAAATATAGTCTCCTCCTTTGCTGTGTTGATTCCCTTTATGAATTTAAAATGTTTCTATCATTTTAAATACATAAAGGGAATCATATCCCCCTGTCTCGTCTTTCCTCCAAGCTATACATGTTGAGTTCCTTTAACCTTTCCTTGTAAGTTTTATCCTGCAATCCATGAACCAGTTTAGTAGCCCTTCTCTGAACTCTCTCTAAAGTATCAATATCGTTCTGGAGATACGGTCTCCAGTACTGCATACAATACTACAAGTGAGGTCTCACCAGTGTTCTGTACAATGGCATGAGCACTTCCCTCTTTCTACTGCTAACACCTCTCCCTATACAACCAAGCATTCTGCTAGCATTTCCTGCTGCTCTATTACATTGTCTGCCTACCTTTAAAAGGACCACTCTAGGCACCCAGACCACTTCAGCTTAATGAAGTGGTCTGGGTGCCAGGTCCTTCTAGGGTTAACCCATTTTTTTTTTTATAAACATAGCAGTTTCAGAGAAACTGCTATGTTTATCAATGGGTTAAGCCTTCCTCCAAATCCTCTAGTGGCTGTCTCATTGACAGCCGCTAGAGGCGCTTGCGTGATTCTCACTGTGAAAATCACAGTGAGAGCACGCAAGCGTCCATAGGAAAGCATTATGAATGCTTTCCTATGCGACCGGCTGAATGCGCACGCAGCTCTTGCCGCGCGTGCACATTCAGCCGACGGGGCGGATCGGAGGAGGAAAGGAGGCAGAGAGCTCCCCGCCCAGCGCTGGAAAAAGGTAGGTTTTTACCCCTTTCCCCCTTCCAGAGCCGGGCGGGAGGGGGACCCTGAGGGTGGGGGCACCCTGAGGGCACTATAGTGCCAGGAAAACGAGTATGTTTTCCTGGCACTATAGTGGTCCTTTAAGTCATCAGAAATAAATCACCCCTAAATCCCTTTCCTCAGATGTTGAGGTTAGGACTCAAATATTCTGTACTCTGCCCTTGGGTTTTTACGTCCAAGATGCATTATCTTGCACTTATCCACACTAAATGTCAGTTGCCACAACTCTGACCATTTTTTTAGTTTACCTAAATCATTTGCCATTTGGCTTATCCCTCCTGGAATATCAACCCTGTTACATATCTTAGTATCATCAGCAAAAAGACATACCTTACCATCAAGATCTTCTGCAATATCACTAATAAAAATATTAAAGAGAATGGGTCCAAGTACAGATACCTGAGGTACCCCACTGGTGACAAGCCCATGCTTCGAATATACTCCATTGACTACAACCCTCTGTTGCCTGTCACTCAGCCACTGCCTTACCCATTCAACAATATTGGAATCCAAACATAAAGATTGCAGTTTATTGATAAGCCTTCTACGTGGGACAGTGCCAAAACCCATAATGAAATCTAGGTAAGCAATGTCTACTGCACCACCCTGATCTATTATTTTAGTTACCCAATCAAAAAAAATCAATAAAGATTAGTTTGGCATGATCTCCCTGAAGTAAACCCATGTTGTCTCTGATCTTGAAATCCATGTGATTTTAGATGTTCAACAATCCTATCCTTTAACATGGTTTCCATTACTTTCCCCACTACTGAAGTAAGGCTTACTGGCCTATAGTTGCCCAACTCCTCCCTACTACCATTCTTGTGAATGGGCACAACATTCGCTAACTTCCAATCTTCTGGGACTACTCCTGTTAATGATTGGTTAAATAAATCAGTTAATGGTTTTGCTTGTACACCGCTAAGCTCTTTTAATAACTTTGGGTGTATTCCATCAGGTCCCACTGACTTATTTGTCTTTAATTTTGACAGTTGAAATAGAACCTCTTCCTCTGTAAATTCACATGTAACAAATGACTAGTTTGTCCTTTTTCCTAACTGAGGCCCCTTTCCTTCATTTTCATCTGTAAATACTGAACAAAAATATTAATTGAGGCAGTCAGCTAGACCTTTATTCTCTTCTACATACCTTACTTAGTTTGTTTTTAATCTAACTAATCCTTGTTTTACTTTCTTTTTCTCATTTATGGATCTAAAAAATGTTTTCTACAATGACATGTTTCACAATAGCAGCAGGCCTCAAGTAGCATGATTTAATTGTAATCCTTTCAGGAGTAAAGAGTGGTATTATTGCATGTATTACCTCTTGTTCTTCAAAAATCGGCTGGTACTTCTCCAGTGACAATTTTTTAAGGATAGCAGACAGCTCATCTGCAAAATATAAAAGTAAGAACAAACAGATGCATATGAAACAAAGCCTTACAAGCTTGATATAGATCACATAACATTATAAAGATTTTAAACATGATATACACTACCATTACCATAATTACACATTGGAAGTGACACTTTATTATTTTGGTGCCGTTCATTCTAACAGGTTTTTAAGATATATGTTTCCCCATTTCGTCCCCTATTTTTCAGTTTATTTATTCTATTTATTTTTATTTTTTGTGTGTGTGTTGGTTTAGTTAGATACATATCTAGCCCCTATATTTGGAAACATTTTAAAATTCATAGATTAAAAGTGACGTTTTATCCATTTATTTAATTATTTTACCACCATTACTGATATTCCCCTGTGTCTTTATTGCTTTAGTACTGTTACCTCCAATTCCTTCTTCTCTTTAATAGCTCACTCAACTAAGGGGTTACCCCCCATACAGAGGTACCAGTCAATAGTAGGCTCCAATTTTCTCTCTCTTTTTTTCTTTCCTTTTCTATAATCCAAGTATGATATACACTAGGACTCAGCCGTGCCTTGAAAGAATTCACATAATGTATATGCTACTTTTTAATGCAAATTTTGGACTGTATTAAGGGGGGCATAAGAACTTTAAAGCAACAGCAAGCAAAGTTTCAAGTGACAATGTGAAGATTTAGAGAGCTCACCTTCATCTGTTATAGTTCCGCTGCTAGAACCTCCACTGCTTTTGGACTGCTTGTGAGAAGAGGAAGACGACAAAGAGGACTCAGCGAGACAGCCCTTTGGGGTGGGTGATGGAGATGGTGTCAGTGTTGGAGAAGTGCTTTTAGAGTTAGAGGATGTTCCAGAAGGAGGACGTTTTAAAATGTCAACTTTCTGCAGAGAAGCAAAACTCAAGAATAATTATCAAAGTAATCCGATATTACTGCGGTTAACAATTACATGACAGGGATCGCCAATACTGCAATGGCTTAGATACTGGTTAAACTTGGTTCAAGACAAAGGTCACATGCAGTGTTCTAACTCAAAGAGAAGAGTGTTCAAAGTCAGTCTCAACAATAACTTTTTCACACACAGGAATTTAATGCAAGTAGCAATCCAAGAATGTGACAAACTGATTGACTTCAGAGATGCCAATGGAGCACAAAATACTTTGTTACCTTTGGTAAATGTGTGCTAGCTGTCAGTGTGACATTCTGCTGCTCTGGGACAGAGGACCCACACACTGTATTGCCTGGGCTTTGTGGTTGAGTTGTTTTCTGCTCAGATAAACTTGCTGCCTTTTTCCGATGGGCTGCTATTTGAGACAAAACATTATCTGCACTGCCACCTTAAAGAAAGAACAAAAAGAAAAATTTCAATACCACAAACACTACTAACATTTACTCAATCTGAGCATTCAACTATTGGCAAACACAAGTTCTAACGACACTATATAGAATAGTCATATTGCTATCTATACCATAATACAAACATTTTAAACGCAAGCTACCCTTATAATCACAGAACCAATAACATATTTTTTTAGAAGATTCTAATAAAATGTAAATATTTCCTACAACTGAAGGGAGTGCTAAAGAGGTACGATGAGCAATTTTTATCTAAATCAAGCTATTTTCCTAGTTTTTGAAAGTGCCTTTATTAAAGGTGACCATAATATTCTGCTAAATATAAAAAAACATTTATATGAGTCAGAGGAGTGGAACTTCTTCATAATTTGATATGCAATTACTGTCAGTTTGACAGAGTTGCTTTTGTGGTTTTGTCAGTGGAGATGAACTGTACATGGAGAGCTCCTGCAACTCTGCCTTTGTCACACAGCTCATCACAGGAAGCATGGACTTGAATGGTGTGAACTTCTGTAGTGTGCACGATATACAGAGTAATATGTAGTGCTTCCTCCTAAGACATCAGGGTCAGGGTTAGTGCAGCAGCAAAGTTGCATGGTTAATTGACTCCCAACACTTTGTGAATATGACATGACAAAACTTAGGAAATAGTTATTATATAATCTATAATAAATAAATGGCATCTGTTAATATAATGTGCTGCGGTTCCCTTTCAAGCACAAATGAACAACTGTTATATAAAAGGAAAATAGTCTCCCATTATTTTTCATTTAATTTATACAATTATTTATGAATTGCTTATCCCAGAGAAAGGAAGATATTTTTCAAAGTCGTCTGAAAAGTGGCCGTTTAAATTGTGTAATTATTTTGATCATATTTATTAAAGCAATCTAAAAAGTGACAGTTTACTTCATAGCAAAATATATAGTGGAAGAGAAAATCCACCGCTTTTAAAAAGAGGCAATAATATTCATAAAGCTGTTGCTGTGGTGAAAAATTGGCACATATGCAAAAAAAAAAAAAAAAATTATATGGTTGAATGGCACAAAATAAGCAATAAATGGATCCAACATTAGACAGAAAAGTGTTGGCAACATTTATTTAAATTCATCTCCCCTAGTGTGTTTATTTCTGAAGAATACCTGAGACAGTGTTGCCACCAACAGATGAATGAGGAGAATGGTTGAAGTTTCCAGAATTTGAAGGACTCCTCGGCAGACTTGGGAACTTTGCAGTTCTTTGTAGTCGACTGACAGATGTCTGCCATAATTGGGAGATAATAGATTATTACTAGAAAAAGAAGTTCAGTCTAACACAGTGTTGAATGAAGGTCTGTAAATGGAATGGACACAAAGAAACGTCTGTGATTATGTAGAAAAAAAGTATGAAGCAGCCACTATGAAAACTGAATGAATGATTGCTCCACTTTCACAACTTTGTGCGATAACTGGTATGTACAAATAATCCTCAATATGCCACAAACAGAGAATTACATCCCCCCAATGTACACATATATCTGCATGTGGTTGGTGCTAACACTGGATCACCTTTCATATACAGCCAATAGCCAATAGGCTGCCAATAGGCTGCAAATAGGTAAGAAGACGTATCCATACTGTATGTTACAAAATAATGGATCACTTTATAAGACTTAACCCTTGCACAATCTTTAAATAAAACCAGTCACTATAAGAAGTGTGTATATGTTTATACACACGTACAATATTATAATATGGGGATGAATTTGTACTAGAAAGGGCTGCACTCACCTGAACATACATACTTAGAAGGGTGTTGCTGGTGCCAATTCATACAACATAGAAGCTATGGTAATTAACATATTATGCCAATTCTAAATACGGTTATACTTTAAGCCGATTGATTGACAGGTGGAAAAAAGACATTTTCAAGTAGGTTTTTCTACTAACCTATACATTTACTAGCAAATCTGCTAGCACAATGTATAGATAAAATGTAATGTTCTGTACATTAAGTATTCTCATTTTAATGAATGACAGGTAATCAGGTAATAGTTTACTGTGGAGTATGCTCAATAAATGGCTGTAAGCAGTAATTCAGGCTTGTTCAGGGAGAGCATGAATGAGCATAAGCACCATTTGTATGCATGTATGTATGCACTCAGAGGGCTTGTAGTCTTGTGCATTATATCCTTTATTTGTGCAAAGGTACAGTCAACGTTTCAGTTCGACTTGTACTTTTTTCAAGTCGGACTGAAACGTTGACTGTACCTTTGCACAAATAAAGGATATATTGCACAAGACTACGAGCCCTCTGAGTGCATTTCTCTGGGACGTTTTATTGGGGCTCAAAATAGCACTGAGGCAAGAACAGGACAGGAATGTGAGTGCCAAGCCCATGTTGGATATATGTATACATATTAAAAGTGGGTCAGGGAACTATGTCCTTTTCAACGGTGTCATGTATTTCATTTACTACCAGAACTGTATAAATACTGCAACCTGAATCCATTTTGATACTGTGAAAAAATGTGATGAGAAAAGAAAACATAACTTACGTCAGAATTCACACTAGCGTTAAAGCTGGGCTTTGAAAGCCTTGATGGCATTGAAGCTCTGGTCTGTTCCATTTTTCCATCTTTACTAACCCTGGAGCGGTCAGAATTCCACAGTTCGAAATTGGATGGAGGCAGGAATGGAGGGATTACAGCCTTCAGTTTGTCATTAGGAAGCTTGGCAAATGGCGCTCCATTCTTTAACTACGAGAATAAAAAGCCAATCAGGTAGGATTGAATGAAAACTTTCTTTAATGAGCAAGCTGTTTATTAGAAGGGAGGCAGTGTAAGCAATGTTCTACAAATACACTGTAAAATGAAATAATAAAGTGAGCCCAATGCAGGAAAAATATGGAAACACTGAAGTCAATTAATAGGTAATAAAATAAATTTAGAAGACAGATACTATAGAGCAAGGCACATCATCTTTTTGCTGCACCAAGTAAGATAATCATGGGTTTTCGTAATTAAATTTTAAAAATGTGGTTTAGATTTTTTTTGCTTGTAGATGTTGTTTGCATGAGAATGATACAAGTAATTTTAGTTTGTGTTGGTCTAGGTCAAACTCTTTTTTTTTTTTTTTGTTGCCCACAAACTTAAGCCTTGTTTATTTGGCCCGCGTTAGCCTTTGAGTTTGACATGCTATGACATGATATCCTAATTACAAAAGTTTTGCAGAAAAAAAAAAAAAAAAAAGGTCAAAAAGGTACACAATATGATGTATTTCTTTACACAACCAGTTATTACCCAGTCTAATAAAATAAAGTGTTAAGATTCTCAATGATTTTTAACTTACAAACGGTTTTTAACAATTAATGGAATATTGTCCTTTAATGATCATTTTCACAATGATATATTGCTGGCAAGAGGCATACATAGTAAGGGAATTTTATTTAAATCTTTGGAACCCGGTTCTGCAGACTTCCACCCTATATTAATTGTAAAATCCCTACCATTGTAGTTAGCAGCAAATCATCATTTTCAACCTTTGTTGTTGTTATTCCTGAAATATAAACAAAATCATATTACAATGCAGCATACTAAGGAAGGGAGATTTAACAAGTACTTAAATTAATTTAGCACATAAGCACCAGAATTTAGCAAAAGTAAACACTTGGTTTATTATGTAAAATGCATTATGGAGGAGTTCCAATATGTTCCATTTAATTAAGGAATGTAGCACTCCAAAGGGTGTCGTTTTGAAGGCAGTGATCTTAGAACCATTTCATTTGTATTTATATTGCAGCTAAATACAATGTCAGATTAGCTTCCTGCAGGGGAGATTTCTCAGACGCTTGGTCACCTGCAAGCACACTGATTGAAATATAGCAAATCTGACCAGCGAATGGATGCTTCTATGTTGCTGCAAGCAGCATAGGGTAGGTCCTAAATAGGCATGCAGAGGACTTCGCAAGCAAACATTGGAATCTATCAATTCATTCCCGATCATTCCCAATAGAACCTCATGCGTTTTCTCACACAAAAAGTACAGATTTAAAAACATTGCCAGGGTTATTCATAAGCAAATGTATTCAAAGTGAATTTCTAACACAAGTCTAAAATAGCTTAACTGAAAGCATAGCGGTTTTCTTTTTTCAGTTTGACTATTATGGTCTTACATTTCAATTTAATTTTGAATTTCTCACTTTGGTGAACCCTATGCAACTACAAAAACTCAGAAAATGCTTTGTTGTTATCCAGATATCAAGGTGAAAGTCTTATGTGTTAACTAACTTTCACATCCTTCTTTTGGTTTGGTATCCATAGGTCAATACCTAGATTTAGATCAGAGTTGAGCCCAATGAAACACTCAGGAAAATGATGCTCAGAGCCTTAAAAGAAGAATATGACCAGAGAATATTGACTGCAAGGACTGAGGACTGTCTGTTGCTCCTAATCCAAATACATATTACTTGTTTCAGCTAAAGTCGCAAAGTCTCAAATTGGTCAGAATTTCAGTCACAAAGCCGCTAGTAAGAGCTTTGTGTATTAACTGAAGGCACACTTCTTGTGCAAGTAAGTTTTTGTGTGTGTTGGTGATGGTATGAGTTCACGCGATATCTTCTTTATGCTCCTAGGACTGCGTGAATGAACTAGCCAGACCTTTAGCTTAACGGTTGTAATTTTATAGCACTGATGTAACACAGTGTATATATATTACATGGATGTTAGTGGTGCTCAGATAGTTCATTCTGTTTGTTTTGTGATACTATTGGCATAAATTGAGTTGAATTCAGTTCTGAATTCATCACATGGGATAGATTGAGAATGTAAGCAAATGTGGTCCTGATGACTGCATGACATCAAGACAAGGGAGGAAGGTAAGTACTATAACACTATTTCTAATAGAATTAATACACTATAGAATCCTAAAATGACCGAAAGTGTAATAATTCACAACTACACAGAAATATAACATGTGTCTTGTTCGGTACACCTACCACTGTCTTTGCTGGTATTAGTCCAAGCTGTAAAAGCCTCTGTTCTTCGTGGGTTGGCAGTGTCGGTGTGTGGAGAACATTTTAGTGCAGAGTCCAGGGATACGCTAGGATTTTCTGAAAAAGGTACAAGCCGATTGGTAGAGAACCCATGTCTCAAAGTCTGAGTTAGTTTCAGCTTGCGGAAACGGTTTGACATTCTGTTCCACCATGACTGAAAAGTGTAAAGAAAAAGAAAACAATAACTAAATCAGAGAAAAAGGGGACACTCCACTGTCCAAATATGAAATATTACTGTTTAGTAGATATTCACCAAATGAATGCATGTGTTTAATTATGCTTTTTGGGGTATATCTAAAAACATCTTGCTACAGGTCCCGTCTTAAACCCTTCCAAGCCCCCCCTTCTAATCCAACCTAGACTTTCTGTTGCTGTCCAATCGCAGTCTTCCCAATGCAGCTCCATGAGAAGTTTTTGCAAGGCTAACACTTAGAAATTGCCTGTCTTCAGTTTAGCTTAAAGCGACACGGTCATGGCTACATTCAGATTTTTTTTTAACCCCCCCTCCCAACTCTACTACATCAAACTGCACCCAAGTCACACCCAAATGCTCCTAGGCCCCCCTATATTCCCTTTTTTTCTTCAACTTTATTTTGTGCCCGAACCTAGTCCCTGGATGCTGCCATCTTTGTGTGGGCAGATGAAGGCTCTGTCGGAAACGTCATCTGCCCACTCTAGATAGCGCTATGAAATTCCAGTGCATACCCAGTTAAACAATGGGCATTTGCTATTGTCCAAAATTCGGACAGGAATTTTGTCTATTCATTTGTCAGAAAGACGAATGAATGAAAATAAATTTCACACAAACGAACAAAGACCGAATGTCGGTGTTTGTTTTGCTTATTACAAGGAGGGAGATACTGGCTCACAGCTCCCTCCTTGTAATATGTAAAAATACAGTGTGCTCCCCACCACTTCCTAAGACCCCCATGTCCTCCCTCACTCTATGGGGTTAATATGACCTCCATATTAGCATATGGGAGAGTGAAATCTCCCAAATGCCCCTACTCACTATGCCGTGAGTAGGGGCATGTCTACCACACAGTGAGCAGTCTGTGGCAGGTGGGGGCCCTTAATAACAATGGGGGGGGGAGAACCTATATTCCCCCGCCCCCACCCACGGGCGACGTGGAGGGCGCTAAATATAAAATTATTCCCCCTGGTGATACCCCCCCCCCGCTGCCCCCAAAAGAAGGAATAGATCCCACCCTATTATCATTTAGTGACCTTTTCATGGGTTGGGGAGGGAGACAATAGGTCCCCCCACTGTCATTTAGGGCCCCCACCCGCCGCTCATGAGTTGGGACAATAGGTCATCCCCCTATTGTCATTTAGGGCCCCATCCACCGCTCATTTTTAATTCTTTATCACTTTAACCCTGAAGGGGTTAATATTTGTTTTTTTCCCTACATTACTTATTGCATGCAATGTAATTAAGCATGTAACTAAGTATATATTTGACAAAAGCTATGTATGGTTTAAAATGTTGCCAGGCAGTCTGTTGTTATAAATCCACATTGAAATTCATTTTTAAAAAAAAAATGACTGACTAGGAGAGTACCATTAAGAGCCTTAAAACATAACAGAAAACAAACAAAAAAAAAGGATACAGAAGCCTGTCACAGGTTTTAAAATATTTATCCTCTTTCAAATTAAAACATGGCCATTACTGAAGAGAACACAGTGATAAATGTTAGACTAAAGTTCACCAGCAGGGTTCTCTACTCCATTTGTGTCAGTATGTTTTTATGGGCAAATGCAAATATTACAAGTTTTAGAATGAAATGTTGTATTTCTTAAACTGTGTATTTTGTCTATATGAGATATTGCAAACTGACAAGGTGTTACAAATGGAACATATTGTTTTTCAAATGTTTTTTAAATGTTAATGGACAGAGGAGAGATTTGGAGACGGAGACACTGTCGCTCCATATTATAATGGATATGTTGACATGTTCAAGAGGGTATATTATTGATATTGCAAGCATATAGTTTAATTGTGTGTGTGTGATATATATATATATATTTGTCTGTATGACTATCTATTATTTATTGGATAATAGCAATACATAAGACATGATAAATCAATGAAAGCCTGAGAAAGTGCTGTACCTTTAACCCTGCAGTGTCTTCAGTTGGCCCAGGGATATTGAAAGATTGCTTGCTCTTGGAAATGAGCAACGGACTTTTATTCTTCTGCTTTGACTTCTCCTTCTCCACCTCTAAACATACAGATGCCAAGAGTCGAACAAGCTCTATATCTGCCGTAACAGAACACAAAATAGACATGATATATAAAAGTGTTTCTATAAAAACTAAGTATAATGTTTAACTCCAGAAATGTATGCAACGCCAATGAGCATGCCATTGACTACACTTCCCAGCTAAGATGGTCACAGTGTTCCTATCTGCATTACAATAAATGCAATATACATTCCCTCTGACCACAAATTCACATCAACACTTGAGTTAGCAGAGTTACACAGGAATCAATGAATATTCAAAAGCATGAACTATTAACATGCATTTCCAGGACTTGTAAGGAAAAGAAGTACTATCTCCATGGGGGAAAAGAATAGAGATCTGCTTACACATAAATACTTAAAGAAACAGGACAGCTATCAGGTCAGACAATATATCTTTACACTAAATTACAGTTCAGCATTGTCACATTTCTAAAAACATTAAAGGACCACTATAGGCACCCAGACCACTTCAGCTTAACAAAGTGGTCTGGGTGCCAGGTCCATCTAGGATTAACCTTTTTTTTAATATATATATATATATATATATATATATATATATATATATATATATATATATATATATATATATATATATATATATAAACATAGCAGTTTCAGAGAAACTGCTATGTTTATAATATGGTTAATCCAGCCTCTAGTGGCGGTCTCTTGACAGCCGCTAGAGGCACTTGCGTGCTTCTCACTGTGAAAATCAATCAATTTACAATGCTTTCCTATCAACTGGCTGAATGCGCGCGGCTCCTGCCGCGCATGCGCATTCAGCCGATGACGTCGCTATGGAGGAGAAGAGGAGGAGGAGGAGAGCTCCCTGCCTGGCGCTGGAGAAAGGTAAAAGGTTGGGGGCACCCTCAGGACACTATAGTGCCAGGAAAACTAGTATGTAAATTAAGCTCAGGCTTTTTGCTTATTTTAATATTTTTTATTATTAATATTATTTATATTTCATTTCTTGGCTTTTATATCATATTCTGCACTGAACACTGACTTCTATGAGTCATGGTCTAGAAGCCAGGTCCCTGTAGATTTAAGCATGCCGCTGCAAACATTGCAGTTTTGCAGGAACAACAAGGATTGCAGTGCATGATTTAAATGCCTCTAGTGAGTGTCGATCTGAACGGTAAAAGTAAAACTTTCTATTAGATGATCTTATAGAGACCATCAGGTTGGAACAGTACGGTGCATTGCTGTGCGTGCACTAACCTCCCAATGGTTTCCTATGGGAAAGAATTGGATAAGCTGAGATCATTGATCCTGATGACCTCAGCCATGCAGACGTGACCAGCCGCAGAGAGAGCACAGCGGCGTTGGAGAAAAGATTAAAGAGAACACAGAATACACATTTGTGTTCCTTTAAGAATAACTATTAAAGATTTTTTTTAATAATCAAATATTCTTATCTATGTACATTACATTTAAGTAAGAGATTTTGAAATTAGCTTTTTGAGATAAGCCCCTTCTAGACCAGAGTGACTGAAACATCTTTTTCCAATCCCTGCCTGCCATAGGCAAAATGAGTATGTCTCACAGGCCACTACCTAGCAGGAGTTTATGGGCTATGTAGAGCAGCATCCAGTAGCGGTTTTATTCCTAAAAATGCTAAAAATAAATAAAAAAATAAATAAAATTGTAAGCATGGCAGCCAGCAAACAGCTTTACTAAAAGAACGCAGATCTGGTTAGAATCTCTGAAGTCTTCTAAACTAACACTACTTTAGGATTTGATTTACAGCTCTAATTTGATCATTTGAATTATAAAGCTCAGACAAAATACATTTTATTATACTTATTTAAATAATCTCTTATAAAGCAATGAAACCATTCAGTATTATAAAAATGTGAAACATTATTGCGTATTATTCAGCCTTTTTTTTTAGATTCAAGCAGTGTTCTTAAAATGACACAATAGGTACCCAGACCACTTCAGCTCATTGCAGTGGTCTGGATGCAGTGACCCTGTCCCCTTAAACTTACAATATTAATTATTGCAGTTTCTAATAAACTACAATAATTACATTGTAGGGTTAAGACTGACTCTAGTGGTTGTCAATCAGGCACCAAAAGTCGTCTGAGGCTGGACGTCCTCACTCTTTGCAGGAATGTGGGGAGGGCCTAATGCTCTTGCTGTGCATGCACATTAGTGCCTGCAACCCCTTCCTGTGAAGGTGGAGCGTCGACTCCGCGCCAAGAGAGAAATCGGCGCAGGAATCGGGTAAGTACAGGAAGGGTAAATTGGGGGGGCGCGAACGAGGATGGGCGCACAATGGAGCTAAAGCGCTAGGAATAAAAAATGTAAAGAAATACTGTTACCTTCTGCACATAACATGTTTAGTAACACTGCATCATCCAGTCGGGAAGATGCAGAGAGTCTGTGAAATCAGTACTGAGAAGGGGTGCACATTGACTCTGGTCCTACAATACATCCAGCATACCACAGTATTCAAAAAAAACAATACTTTTGCCTTCTTTTGGATCAACAGCAAAAAACAAATGTGAGGAAGGCTGAACTTGATGGACACAAGTCTCTTTTCAGCTATGTAACTATGTAAACAGCACTAGTTTCAGGAGCTAAATGTAACTGGAAGTAACAAAATAAAAGTAAAAAATTATAGATAGATTTTTTTTTCTATTTTTACTTCACTTATTAAATTATATATTATATTTTATAGATGGTCACGTTCAAATAATAACTTGTCAAAAGTTTATTTTAAATGAAATGTTTGCTTGTAAATCAAGCCAAACTGTATTTTTACATTTACTATATTATAAAATGTATACTCATTTGAAATGGCAAAGAATCATCATGAGAAATGGAAAAAATAAAATAAAATAAAAATACATATATTCTTTTGTGTGAAGAAAACAACTCCAGTCCACACACTGCCACATTTATATAATGGAGAGTGGCCAAAAGGAGTGTTATGGGCAAATGCTTCAAATGAAATGCTGTAGTTCTTAATCTGTGTATTTTGTCTTTAAGAGATTTTGCAAACTGACAAGTCGTTAGAAATTTAACATATTGTTTATCATACAATGTTTCTTTAATAAATGACCTCCTACCCATAATCAGTGAATATGGTGTTCAGACTTTAGGATGCCATATTGTCCTAGGTTAGTGGAATTCACCAATTCAGGTGTACCCTTTAAGTTTTAGTCTAAAGATAGATATTCCCACATGAAATGACCAAGTTATGGCCTTGCCAAGTTAAGGCAGGTCCTAACATGACCCCATTGAAAATCTAGGGTATAATTATGTGAACCTATTAATATTAGGACACAGAGGAGAGAATTCTTTATGCAGGGACGCTGCTCCATTTTATCATGACTGAGAGGTTGACATGTTCAAGAGGGTATGTTATTCTATTTTACGGATATTGCAAGCATGTACTTTAATCTTACAAACTCTGCTAGAAATTATTTTAATAGATTATTAAGGTTTTATATGTCTATATTTATATTTAATAAAATATTTAAAAAGACAAAAATCTTTATTGCTTCCAATAATTTTATATTGTATTCTCAATTATTTATATATTTTAAATAGAGGAACACTTACTAACTATATAATATTATGGCTAAGATATCTGTACGGTTATCCCTGCCAAATTCTATACTTTAAAACAAGCATGTCAAACTCGCGGCCCACAGTGAATACCTTTGCGGCCCAGCGAGCCGCAAGTTCGCCATGCTTACTAAGGCAGAGTAGGCACCTGCTCTCCTTACATTGCAGGTGCCTACTCTGCTAAAAATGTACCCAGCCGGGAAGAGAGGTACCTGGCGGCAGCGAGGGAGCTCAGTCTTCCTGCTCCTCACTGCTCCCTTGCGCGCGCTCTCTGTAGTGATGCTGTGTGCCAGAATATGGCGTAATTCCGGCACACGGCATCACTAAACTGCGCGTGTGAGGGAGCAGGAAGACTGAGCTCCCAAGAGAAGATCCCCAATGGATCCCAGGGAGAGGACCCACACCAGCTCCCAAAGGTAGGGAGCAATAAAGAAAATGATGTTGGGGTGTGCAAGAATGTGGAATGTGTGTGCCCATCACTGCGTGTGTCTGTCAGTTAGTGTGTGTGTGTCCTTCAGAGAGTGAGTATGTCCTTCAGAGAGTGAGTGTGTCAGTCAGTGTGTGTTGGTCAGTGTTGCGATGGTCGCGGCTGGACAGTGGAGGACCTGGAGGCATGCAACGCCACGTCACAACCTGACATGCTCCACCATCACAGGTTTTCAAGGAGTAGCGGGAGGATCCGCTTTGGCACAAGGTGTGGAAGGCGCCATTGGGGGTATAACAGAGGCTGCATACTGGCAGCGGCAATATGAGTGGAGTCTGCTTGTTGGCTAATATTGTTTTGATTTTTTTTCTAAACAAGGGCTGGGGTTTAGTAGATGGTCTTGTGGGATTTAGTGGGGGGAGGGAGGGAAGGGGCTGGGATTTAGTATCAAGGGGGAGACTGGGATTTAGTAGTTTTAATACTGTACTTTTCAAAACAACGTTTCTATGAAAATGTATTTTTTTGTGGACCACATAAACTTAAAACTTGTTTATGTGGTCCGTGCTAGCCTTTGAGTTTGACATGCTTTAAGATGTTCTATGGTAAATAGGGGAACCATCAGCGGTTACAGAAGGAAGGAGTTTATGCTGAATAGGTAATATTAAGTAAAGAAATGCAAACCTGGATCATTTAGTAGTGTCACAAGGTCAAATGCCGTGTACCCATTTTTGGCACGCAGGTTGACATCAGCTCCTTGATTTAAGAGGTAGATCACAATTTCTTTGTTTCTTAAAGAAAAGGAACAGCAAATGTCACAAAAGCTGAAAATGTTCACTTTGGTATGATAACTAAAAATAGCCACACTGTGATATGTTAAAGGATTACTCCAACCAAAAAATATAGTAATTATTCCTATGCTGCTGCATCCTCCCCACACAGTTCTGCCTGATGGCTGATCCTCTTCTGCCAAAAATCACACCACTGCCTCGCCAAAAGGGTGAAGTGAGGACATGGACGGCACAGAGGAGACATACTGTGTGTGCTGGCGTCAGATGCCAAATTTGCCAGATGTCAGAATTCACATTATTCAGCCCAGAACTCCTGTTGCAGGTAGACTAATGATGCCCCAATTTTGCAGCCACAGATGGAGTTACACATCCAGCAGCAGAGTGGTTAAACTCTGTAGGTGCAGAGTTTCATAGCAAATCGCTGCATATACAGACTCCAAGCACCATGACCAGTTCAAATCACAGAGGTTTTGCTCAGGAGCTTACATAACAAACAGTAACTTACCCACCCAAGCAGTGACCTTTTCTCAACGTAACAATGTTAAAATCCACCAACGGTGATTGCTTTTGGGGTCAAAGGCCGGTTACAGCCAATCGGATCCACAGGAGGGGTATTTAAACCCAGTTCTCCTTTTGCTTTTGACAAAGTAATCAAATTTAGTGTCCTTCCTTACTTGATCATGTTTGTTTCTTTGAAAAACAGACAGCTGTGCTCACTCACCCATGGTAGGTGGCCTGCATTAAAGCAGTCCATGCATGGACATTGTCCTGTTTGTTGATGTCTGCATTCTTGTCAACCAGCAGCTGTACAAGTTCCAGTTTTCCAGTAACTGCGGCTATCATCAAGGGAGATGCCCCATCACCGTTGATGGCATTCACTTGATTTGGATCATCATCTATAATTTCTCTGACCAGCTGTACATTGCCTAAAATAACACATAAAGTTACATATAGATTCATGGACAGTTTTTACACAGCAAGATTAGAATCCAAAGAAAAGAAAAAGTTACCTGCGCTCTCTCCTTAATCCCTATGTATATTTAGACAAATGGAGGTCATTTAGTTGCTCCAATTAGAGCAACTAAATGACCTCCATTTGTCTAAATATACATAGGGATTAAGGAGAGAGCGCAGGTAACTTTCTTTAATTTGGGTTTTACTATATATTGGGCTGATGTGTACTGTAGTCATTGCTGCCGGCCCAGTAGTGATGGGAGTGAGCGCAGGACTTCTCTTTTTGTATTAAGATTAGAATCCAAGTGAAAACAGGGAGGGTCACTTTATTCCATTCAACATTACAGGAGTAATCTCAGTTTTATTAGTTAACCCTAGCTTCACACAATCAGAAATCAGACATACAAATGATACTTTCTAGAGGTGGATTCTTCAGGTTATATTTGCTGCTGGGAGGGACTGCATTCTGTTACATGTTGAACCTTTGCAGTTAATAATTAGAACAGCTTGCAAACACTATTTCCTTTTACTGAATCATTAGCTGCGTGGCCTGTATTAGGACAGAAGAATTCGGGCCACTAAGCATAGTTACATGGAAATCACTCTAACTATGTATGAAAGTCAGAATTCTGGAACTACGTACCAATCTTCACAGCATGAAACACATCAGGTCTTCTCTTTTCTTCATCTGCAAAAGAAAGAAATAATTATAAATATATGTGTATATTTCATAGAAATATGTGTGCATTATTTCATAAGCCATTAGAGACACAGAAAACCTTTCAAGGTCATGTATAGCTTGGAGGAAAGAGGAGACAGTGGTGATATGATAGAAACATTCAAATACATAAAGGGAATCAACACAGTAAAGGAGGAGACTATATTTAACCCCTTAAGGACTGTAATCAAAATTTGGAATTTGACTATATGTCTGTTCAACCATAATTCACATCTTTCACATTAAGTGCACCCACACTTATTATACATCATTTTATTCATGATAAATAGGGATTTCATTTAACATCAAATATTTAGCTATGAAACAGAATTTAATATGAATATTTTTTTTAAAACTGAGAAATTAAGAAATTGTTATTTTTTTTAGTTCTGCATGACATTTTAACTGTGAATGTCATAATACGGTTTGCTTTTACTGCAATAAAATACACATATTTGTATTCAGCGATGTCTCACGTATAAAACAGGACCCCTATGTACAGGTTTTATGGTGTTTTTGGGAAGTTACAGGGTCAAATATAGCATGTTAAATTTTTTTCACATTGAAATTCGCCAGATTGATTACGTTGCCTTTGAGACCGTATGGTAGCCCAGGAATAAGAATTAACCCCATGATGGCATACAATTTGCTATAGTAGACCACCCAAGGAATTGCAAATGGGTTATGTCCACTCTCTTTCAGTAGCCACAAATACTGGCCAAAGTTAGCATTTATATTTGTTTGTGTGTGCATAATGCGAAAAACTAATTTTGGCCAGTGTTTGTGACTAAGTGGCTACTAAAAAATACTGGATATACCCATTTATAATACCTTGGGTTGTCTACTTTTGCAAATGGTATGCCATCATGGGGGTAATTCTCATTCCTGGGCAAAACCGTAAAACGTATCACAATTATTTTGTCCGTGTAAGTGCCATTTGTGTGTGACAAATGCAAAAAAAAGTCATTTTTACTAATGATATCATTGTAATGTTGTAATATTTGTGTTCAGCAAAGTCTCCTGAGTAAAACAGTGCCCCCCGTGGACAGGTTTTATGGTGTCTTGGAAAGTTACAGAGTTAAATATAATCCTAGCAAATTAAATTCTCTGGACTTTCTGCCTGGGTTATCAGGCAGGTGTCACGTATTTATCCGCACATAAAAATGTGGTTAATGGCATTTACCGTCCTGACAGGAAAAGTTATGCCAAGCATCATTACCGTCCTGACAGGAAAAGTTGTGCTGAGCAGCAATCATGCACATTGAGACCTGGTAATTGCTTTTGGGGTCAAAGGCCGGTTACAGCCAATCGGATCCACAGGAGGGGTATTTAAACCCAGTTCTCCTTTTGCTCATTGCCCTGTCGTGGTTTCATCCAGATGGTAATCAGAGAGTGCATTCCTGATCTTGATTTTCTGGTATTTGACTTTGGCTTCATTTTGACTTCCCTGAATTCTGGTATCCTTGACTTTTGGCTTTCCCTCATCGTTGTGTCGGATTCTGTGTTTCTGACCTCGGCAAGTATTTTGACTATTATTATTATTATTATTATTATTGCCATTTATATAGCGCCAACAGATTCCGTAGTGCTTTACAATATTATGAAAGGGGATTTAACTATAAATAGGACAATTACAAATAAACTTACAGGAAAAATAGGTTGAAGAGGACCCTGCTCAATCGAGCTTACATTCTATAGGAGGTGGGGTGTAAAACACATTAGGACAGGAATGGCAATCAAATAAGGTGGGCTGCCCTTTAGGAGAGGGCAGGAGACGGGTATGTGAGGTAGGGGTTAGTCTTGGAGGCCATAAGCTTTCCTAAAGAAATGGGTTTTAAGGCACTTCTTAAAAGATGCAAGACTAGGGGAGAGTCGGATGGCGGTAGGCAGGCTATTCCATAGGAAGGGAGCCGCCCGCGAGAAGTCCTGCAAGCGCGAGTTGGCCGTACGGGTGCGGACAACGGACAGGAGGTGGTCACGGGCAGAGCGGAGAGACCGAGAAGGGACATACCTGTGGATCAGTGAGGAGATATAAGAGGGGCTAGAGTTGTTCAGTGCTTTATAGGTGTGAGTTAGTGCCTTGAATTGACTCCTATAGCACACAGGAAGCCAATGTAAGGACTGGCAGAGGGGTGAGGTGTGAGAGAACCGACTAGAGAGGAAAATCAGTCTAGCAGCAGCATTCATTACAGACTGTAGGGGTGCAGTACGGCTTTTGGGAAGACCAAGCAGTCCGGCTATTCTAAGGTCTGGTCATACGTTATCCTTAGTTCTAGGTGTGACACAGTACTGCATGCTGAATGAACTTGTAGTCCTGACATAACGACATGGCCATAGATCCTGCAGAATTGTGTCAGCACATAGCAGCTTGTGAGAGAAAGCTGGAGGAGAATGATCACCGTTTGGATCAATTTGCCCATGCTTTTAGCACGCTTCTTACTAGGACAGCTCATTTACAACCTGAGGCTTCTCGGATTATGTCACCGATGTCTAATCTACTGCCACCTATAGTATATAAGGCACCTGTGATCTACTTATATCCCCCCCCCTTATTTTTTTTGCTAATATCCAGGAATGTAGGGGATTTCTCAATCAGATTGAGTTCCACTTTGAGGCCTCACCTGGTTCATTTCCTTCAGATAGAGCTAAGGGGCTACTGGGTATCTGATGAACCAACTTAAAGGTAAGGCCTTAACTTGGGCTAATTCTTTATGGGAAAGTAATAGGAGTATCACTCATTGTTACCAGGAATTCCTTGCGGAATTTAAACGGACGTCTGAACCATTAGGCAGTGAGGAATTCCGGCCATTCTAAGGTCTGGTTATACGTTAACCGTAGTCCTAGGTGTGACACAGTTCTGCATGCTGGATCAACTTGTAATCCTGACAGCAAGTCTGGCAAATTGTAATTAATAAAATGACTCAATTATGTAAAAATATATCTCTATATCATTTTTTTAAAATAATATATAGTTTGATATATACATATATCATATATATATTATTTCGTTCTAAGTGTATTTTAATTTCAATATATATTAATATCAAAATACAGTTAGAACGAAATTACACATATTTTAATTATTTTTAACACACACTATATATATATATATATATATATATATATTATTTTTTTTTTATATGATTCTTTAATATAACTACGTGTATTTTGATAATATTAAAATACACTTAGACAGTGTATGTATGTGTAAGTGTATACATATACACACACACACAAATTATAAAATCTAAGTATATATTATTTAATTTTAAATGGTTTTTAAAAACTTTATTTTACTTTAATACAGGCAGCAGGGAGACTATCTTTCATTCCAGGCACTTCCCCTGCTGGCACTGCTATGGACGGCTATTCCGTCCATGTGATCGTGAGGTCCTCGCAAGGACTTTGCGATCACATGGCCCAGGAGGGCCGAATCGGCAGCAGGGGGAGTGCCTGGGATGTCAGGCAAGTCCCCCCATCGCGATCAATGGCGGGTGATCGCCAATGAGCAGGCAAGCCCCCTGGATGGCGGGGACGTTCTATGCCACCCGCCATCCATAAGGAGTTAAAAGAAGAAAAACTACCACAACAAGAGGACATAGTGTTAAATTAGAGGGGCAAATGTTTAAAAATAACATCAAGAACTGTTACTATACTGAGAGGGTAGTGGATGCATGGAATAGCCTTCCACTTCCAGCTGAAGTGGTAGAGGTTAACACAGTGAAGAAGTTTAGGCATGTGTTTGATAGGCATAAGGCTATCCTAGCTATAAGATAAGGCCAGGGACTAATGAAAGTATTTAGAAAATTGGGCAGACTGGATGGGCCAAATGTTTCTTATCTGCTGTCACATTCTATGTTTCTATATTTGCTAAAATATATTTTAGGAATTCAAAGTGAATTTTAAAATTTAGGCCAAATAGTCAAAAACTGGCTTGGATGAACACAGGATTGGATGAGCTTGTCAAAGTTGATTATCTCCGCGCGGCGGTGTAATGTGCGGAGAGACTGGTAAGTAAAAGCTTCTTTTTAAAGTAAAAAAGAGAGGGGCCCAGGACCTAAGTAGTCATTTTACCACCACAGATGTAAATACATGTTTGTGTTCTTGACATTATAGTGTCCCATTAACCCCTTAAGGACCAAACTTCTGGAATAAAAGGGAATCATGACATGTCACACGTCATGTGTCCTTAAGGGGTTAAGTTAAAGGGTTACTCCAACATCCATGATCACTTCTGCTTTTAGAAATGGTCATGAAGGAAGGAATCTGTAGGTACAGTGTTTCTACTTACAATGCTGCACATTCAGCAGTATCTGAACTTATATGTTGCAGGCTAGTTACATCTCTGGAAACTGTTCTGGACTGCCAAATGTCGATTCTGTTGTCAGCAGACACTGCACACTGGCAACACTTTCTCTCAAGCTTGCGTCTCCCCTCCCCCCTTCACTGCAGTCCTCCCTACAAGTTTTTGCAAGTGGACCTTGTTGCCGTGACGTCAGATGAAGGCGTGCTGATACTTTGTTTTATTTTTATTTTCTTCCATGGGCATTAGTATTATTAATTAAAATTAAAAAATAGTTAGGTAACAAAAGGTCAATTAATTTTGAATTACCACAAATTTAAAAACTGTTGGTCTGTTATATGAAATGCAGTATTAGACACATTTACGCACTACAAATATTTATATAATGCGACTCATCGTACAGCAAATTACCCAACCCAAATCTAACCCATCACTAGGAATTCAAAAGCAAATAAATCCAGCCAGGTATAGAGCTGCAATATTTTAACAAGAAATAGTGAAGCGAAATAAGGATTTTAAAGAAGATAAAGGAACAGTAAAGCATTAGGAACACAAACCTGTATTCATGACACTTTAGTATTTCTGACCCTAGTAAAATACAGGCCCTTCCCCATTTATGATAAAAACATTTTAAAACACTTATTGAGGCCCCTCAGCACTGTTTACCACTCCACCAGGGCCTTCTCCATAAGAAAAGTAATGTTTCACACTGCAGGATTAAAACTGAACAACCACTGCACACAGACCACTTCATTCAGGTGACGTGTCCTGGGTGACTTTAGTGAAAGCAAAACAATGAAATGTACTTTACTTGTATTAGTCACAGAACATGGATTTACAGACTTATTTTTTTTTGGTTTCTCTACACATTTGGTGTGATGAACACTATGGCCTTTGCTGCCAACCTAGAGCAGTAGGTGTATAAACACAGGACCTATTTCTGTGTGTTTTTGAAGTTGTCAACATAACTAAAAATTCTAAGTCAAAATAGGATTAGAAAAAACTTAAAGCAGCACTATCACCTCGAACGTACCTTTCTCCTATTGTTTCTTCTTCTCTTCCTCTCTCAAAAGCTGTTCTTTTCTTTCTTTCTGATCTAGTTTTCTTGAAACATAAGAAAAAGTAGTGACTATTTTGTCTTATGTATTTTTCCTAAACTTTACTTTCTTTGACAAAAGGAGCTTAAAGGGACACTATAGTCACCAGAACAACTACAACTTTTTGCATTAGAGAATTAGTAGAATCATTACTGTCAGGCTTTTTGCTGTAAACACCGTCTTTTCTGAGAAAATGTAGTGTTTACATTACAACCTAGTGATAACTTCACTGGCCACTCCTTAGATGGCTTCTAAAGCTGCTTCATTAAGCAGTCCTGCCTAATGTGCAGAACTGCCATTCAGTGTGCCCACCATCTACATTGAGACACTGAACTTTCCTCATAGAGATGCATTGATTCAATTCTTCTCTAAGAGGAGATGCTGATTGGCCAGGGCTGTGTTTGACTTGTGATGGCTCTGCCCCTGATCTGCCTCCTTGACAGTCTCAGCCAATCCTATGGGGAAGCATTGTGATTGGCTCACACCACCACTTCTGATGATGTCAGCAGACAGGGGCAGGTCTGAGGCAGACAGGGGCAGAGCCAGCAGCTACAGACTTGAATACAAGTAAGATTTTTGCTATATTTAGAGAGGTGGTTTTAACACTATACACAAGATGTTGGTTTTAACACTATAGGGTTAGGAATACATGTTTTTGTTTCTGACCCTATAGTGCTCCTTTAAGTCAGCTCCATTTCCTGTGTCAAATAATGTTTTCCCACAATACTCACCCTCCTCTTTGATACAGGAAATAGAGCTTACTTAAGCTCCTCCTTTGGTCAAAGAAAGTCAAGCGTACGAAAATATAAAAAAGCATAAAACAAAGTAATCAAAGTAATTTGGTCTTATGTTTTAAAGAAAACTAGATTAGAAATAATGAAAAGAAGAACTGCTTCTGAGAGAGGAAGAGAAGAGGAAACAATGGAGTAAAGGTCCATTCGTTATGACAGTGTCGCTTTAAATTCTTACATTTACACATTTCTTTTCCAGTTCAACTATTTTGTTTTAAAATGTGCTTGTTTTCAACAATTACCAGTTACATACATAGCTAGATATTCTTACTATACAAATAATGGATATATGCACACAGATATAGATTTTATGATAGAACGAAATGCAGAAAAACAAAACAATGCAAGCAACCATATATTAGTATATTAAGAAATAAAATATTTGTCCTTACCTGTCTTAGGCCTAATTGTAGTTATGGGATCCAAATAATCCTTCAAATCTTTATGTTTTAAAAGCAAAGCAATTTCAAAAGGTGTTTTCTCCAAAATGTTGACATGGTCTGGGTCAGCACCCCTATCCACTAGCTGCTGTGCTACACTCACTCGCCCATGGAGAGCTGTCAGCATCAAGGGATTCCATCCAGTTTTTAAACGGTAATTCACATCAGCCCCCCAGTCCAGTAGGAGGCGCACTACTGCCTCGTGTGCGTGCTGTGCAGCTGTCATGAGAGCAGTTATATCAGGCATTCCCTCCTTAAGGCCATTGTTGCTAACAACATTAACATCAAAATGATCATAATTGTCCACAAATGCCCCACTTTCCAGAAGAAGCTTGACCACGCCAACATGGCCACCTCTTGACGCCACTGTGAGGACGCTGGCTCCCAGTCTATTCTGGGCATTAACATCTGCACCATTTTCCAGAAGTATAAGAGCAACATTTAAATGTCCCATCCTAAAACAAAATACAAAAAAGAAAATATTACCTACTCTTACTTCATGGCAACCTATTTCTGGATATATACAGAACGTGAAAAGACCAAGCCTTTTATCAGGCATATGCCATTACATTATTAAGATCCTGGAATTGTTTCTGAAATGTACAGGTGAAAGCACATGGATGAAAAGTTTTGCTTGCAACTCTTTGCCTGAAATGTAAAGGTAGTAATTCTTACAGTCTGCACAGCTCTGATAAGTTTGCATATAAACTTAGGACATTATTCAATGACTCTGCATGTCTGGAAAGACTGGAAGGACAACAGGTGCTCAACAGAGCCAGGTAATTATCAAACAATCTGCAGCATGCGTAACAACGTATGCATGGGACTTCTGGGACAATAACCACTGCAGCATGCTATAGTGCTTAGAGAGTCTCTTTAAAGAAGGTTCTGTCCTGCTTGATGACAACTACTTCAAATGTCCTTTTAAACCACTGCAGAAGATGTCAAGTAGTCCGATGACTACTTGAGAAAGGATGCATGATAAACTATTGGAGTTCTAGCAGTGTTATCTGCACTGTGAGTACAAGAATAGTAGTCTGGCAAAATAAAATCATGATTATTTTAATGTGCATGCCAGCCTGGAAATATTTTTTACGTAAAAATTTGAAGAAAAAAAAAAAAAAAAAAAATTGTACATAGAATAGAATACTGTATCACTAATCCTATAGTATCGCTGTCCCTTGTTCTACATAATACACCCCATTTTATATTTTGAGGAAAAAACAAGGCTCTCTTGGCGCTGTTCACCTTACCGCCTCTCGTGATGTCACAGAGGAGACATGGCCTCCACCGCTGATGTCCAATCCATTGCTCTTCATATAGGAGCATGGGAACTTAATGCACATGCGCGGCAATCAGACTTTACCATAGGAAAGCATTGACTGAATGCTTTGCTACGGTTGCTTAAGCGATTACCGCAAAAGCACGTTTACTAGCTATCGTGCTGACTAGAGGTTTACTTAATCCTGAAATGGAGATGAAGTGGTCTGGGTGACTATAGTGTCCCTTTAATTGAAATGCTCCAAAGCACCACACTTTTTTTTGTAACTTTATTCCATTTTTACATAGATGGAACTAAAATGGCCACTGAGGTTGAAACATTATCAATTCCACTTGTCTTGTGATTGTGGAAAAAATAAATAATCACATGAAAAAAATACAGTGGTTTGGGACTATAGTGGGGACTCCAAGATAGTATTACACCCATTAACAAGATGAGCATGTGAGACTGGATATACATGTTTTCCAGTTCTAAAGGGGAACTGCCACTTCCCATGATGTTTAGTACTATGTCTATTTATCCCTATATTTAAGAAACGTATTTGTGAGGTGTGAAAAAAGGTGTGTAGGTACAGTGCCCCTTTTGCACCAAGTGCTGCAATGTAAAACATTGCAGTTCCAGGGAAACTGCAATGTTTACATTGCAGCACTAAGTCAACCTAGTGGTCCGGTATCCAACGCTGGGTGTCCTCACGTTCTGATTTTTCTCCCCTATGGGGAGGAGCAATGCGCGCAGCATGTGCCATGCATGCGCATTAGCGTCCGCTCGTGGAGTGACGTCAGAGGGAGTGGAGCGCCAGCCCAGCGCCGAGGGACATCAGTGCAGGGATCAAATAAGTAAATGAAGGGTTTTTAACCCTTTATTTGCCCAGGCAGGGGGAAGGCACAGGTTTAGCGATAGTGCCAGGAATACAGCTTTGTTTGTATTCCTGTCTCTATAGTATGCCTTTAAATCTAGAAATAAACAGCTACTTATCCTGCAACGGAGTGCCACCATCTTAGCTCCTTCCATCATTGTTATAAACTCTGTAATTTCCACTGGGGAGTCACCACAGAAATGAAGGGAAGAGGAGAAAAATCTTCTTTTTTAAAAAAATCTTATTTTGCAATGTTTGCCCTGGCTTTGCCTTGTTTGAACTGGATTATTATGCTTTGATTTCTAAACTCTTGAATAAAAACAAAAAACAAAAAAATTAAATAAAAAAAATGAGTATTTTATGAAAAAAAAAGTTAACAACTTATGGGTAATTTTCTATGTTTTGTTCACTGTTGTATATTCCAGAGAAGTGCCAGATTGTGCCGATTTTGTATATTTTTTTTATTGAATATTTAAATCTATGCTCAGCCCTATCACTCTCCATTGACATAGCTTAGAATGCTAACAATGAGTGTGTTTGACCATCTCCCAGTAGCAGTATAACTGTATGGATTGTAACAGGGTGCCATGTCCATGCTGTGATGCTATGGGGAGATGTGACCAGATGTTAGACTCCCAGCTCCTACCGGCAAAGCATCACGGGAGCTGTAGTTCCCCATCATCTGGCCCTGCGTTTATACCAGTGATGCCCAGGCTTTATGGACTACATCTCCCACAATGCTCAGCCAGTCACAGTACCTGGCAGCCTGCATGAGGGGGGTCCAGCCGTAGTGATTCCTGCTGTCCACCGAGGCCCCCTTCCTGAGCAGGATCCGGACCAGCGCTTCGTGTCCCCCGCCGGCCGCCAGCTGCAGCGCCGTATTACCGTCCTCGTCCGTGCAGTCCACGGGCACCGAGTCCGCTCCCACCGGCAGCACCCCGTCCGGCCCCCCGGCACAGCTGGATCCCCCGGGATGATCGGCGCTGCCCGGCTCCAGCACTCTGCGGACACCCTCAGAGTCTCCGTCCTCGCAGGCCCGGAACAGCAGTTGGCACTGGGCGGGGATAGTGCACTCCATGGCGGCGGCCGCGCTCTGCGCTCCGAGCTCGCGGTGAAACGGTTAAATCCGGGAAGTAGCGGATCGCCCAGCTCAGACTGGCACGGGCAGGGGGCGGGGCCGGTGAACAGACACGCCCCCCCGAACGGTCACCGCGCTTGGATTCAACGGACGTTCCAATGTCCGCGTGCGCTGCCCGGTCTGTTCCGAATGGAAACCCTATTGGCAAAAGTAGCCAAGCTGTCTGTCTCCATAAGCTGAGCTGGACACACTGTTCCATTGGCATTGTAACTCACATCAGATCGCAGTTTAGTGAATAAAACCCATCCTTTTATTGTAGAGAGACGTTTTAAAACAGAAATTCATGAAAAATTATCGTGCCTCCCTGTAGAAATTTCTTTCCTTCTTGGAGGGGTTGTTGAATAAACACTAGGGAAGGGAGGAGGGGTGGGGGGGGATAGTTTTTGTAACAAAAGGTGGACAATGCACACACTAAAGGGGATTACTCCCACCAAGTATCCGTCCGGGCACACCTGCCATTTGAAGAAACCACTCACACATGCCTTACTAGCATTATGGGTGTTAGAGCATTATGGGGGATGTAGTCCACAACATCTGGAGTGCCGAAGGTTGCCTATCCTTGGGTGTTTCTGTACATCTCTGTAATTTTCCATAGACACTGGATTTTGTCCAAATGGTCAAACTCCAGTGAAAATGACCGAATTCCGCCCGCAATGGCAGATCTCATATTTACTAAAGCCAAATATGGCCCTTCATCAAATTTGCAGCAATCGCCTGGTTGAATTCGGTGTCCACATTAAAATCTGTACTTTCGCATCCAACTCATACTAAGAATATAATTCAGAAGATTCACAAAGCACCGGTTTTAATAACATTTTGGACCGAATGCATCCAGCAGGATGCACATTTGTAAATTCTCTCGCTATCTGGAAGGGAGGAGGGAAGGGGGTGACCACCTGTACTCAGAGTGGTATGTCCGCCCAATGTTTTCCCTATTCCCGCAAGGATTCAGTGATTGTATCGCTCTATCTACCATATACCCAAACATCAGTCGAGACTTGACGAAGGGTACAAAACAACTGTTTCATTAGGCCAAGGTGTCTAGTTATTAGGGATGTGCATGGGCAAAATATTCGTTTGGGTTCGGCATTCCAAAATTTGGCACTTCGGTTCTGTTCGGCACTTCCGAAATTCGGGTCTTCGGGACTTAAGTGTAGGGTAAGTGTATGGTTAGGTTAAGGGGTAAAGGTACCCCTACCCTAACCATAACCCTACTCCTAACCCAACCCTAAACCTACTCCTAACCCTACCCCTAACCCACCCATAACCCTACTCTTAACCTAACCCTACTCCTAACCCAAACCTACTCCTACCCGTTTTGCCACTTTTCAGAAGTCCGAAACACTTCGGCACTTCCGAAATTCGGTTTGGCACTTCGGCCATTCGGAAGCATTCGAATGTCTGAAATTTGTCCAATTTCCATTCGGATCGAACCGAATTGCACATGTCTACTGGTTATATACACAACCCCCAGCATTGGGTCCCTATTCATGAAACAGTAGTCCCACACAGGCCTCTCTGTGTCTTGGAGATAAGTGAGTTTGCCTTTGCTTAAACTATCTCCCAGACACACGAGGTACAACATATAAGCACCCCAAAACATACTAAAAACAGGCAGGAGCCCCACATATTGTATATGCCTGCATTGCCCGTATCTAAAAGCCCAAGTTGTCCAAATAGGTCCTAACAGTCACAGCAGAGGGCACAAAGATGGGCACAAGAGGGTAAGGGAACTGGAAGAAGGGCACTGGTGGGGAGGAAGGGCTAAGGAAGAGCACAGAAAGGAGGAGTGGAGGAGGAACAGAAGAAAGGCACAGGAAGGGGAACTGAAGGGAAAGGCGTGCACAAAGTGACACACTGAGGGGGCACAAAGACACACAGAAGGGCTGTGGGAAAGAAACATGAAGAGGGGAATGGGAAAAAAAGACACAAAGGGGTTAGGGGAGAAACAGCCGCACCATAGGGCTGGGGGAATACTAAAAACAGGCAGGAGCCCCACATATTGTATATGCCTGCATAGCCCGTATCTAAAAGCCCAAGTTGTCCAAATAGGTCCGAACAGTCACAGCAGAGGGCACACAGATGGGCACAAGAGGGTAAGGGAACTGGAAGAAGGGCACTGGTGGGGAGGAAGGGCTAAGGAAGAGCACAGAAAGGAGGAGTGGAGGAGGAACAGAAGAAAGGCACAGGAAGGGGAACTGAAGGGAAAGGGGTGCACAAAGTGACACACTGAGGGGGCACAAAGACACACAGAAGGGCTGTGGGAAAGAAACATGAAGAGGGGAATGGGAAAAAAAGACACAAAGGGGTTAGGGGAGAAACAGCCGCACCATAGGGCTGGGGGAAGTAAGTGGCTTGCCAACCAGCCACACCAGCCTGTGTCACGCCTTACCTATATCCCGTCACTACTCCAGCGGTGATCTCTTGCCGCAGCAGCCCAGACACACGCATGCGTGAATATTCGGGCCGGGACGCGACCTATGAACTTTGATCGCGTCACATCTCCGAGGTGACGATAGACGTTTCATGCCGATACTCATCTGTAGAGATGGCTGGGACTTCATTAAAGGTTTATTACAGGCTCCATAGCAACCTGTGATGGACAGCTCCTTACACAGAGTGTTAAGGAGACTATTCTCTACAGGTGTTTTCTCCCATTTGTCCCCTATTTAAACACAGCACAGCTGAGCCTTCATTGCTCAGTTGTTCTTTGCTAGCCTACCCTACTACCTTGGTGTTTGTTACCTGTTTTCCTGGATTTACCTGACCCTTGGCTTTTACTATCATTTATGAACCTTGCTGCCTGGATTTTTACTTTGGATTACCTGACTTTGCTCTTGCCTTGCCCCTTATCGGACTTTGTTTGCCTTGAACTCTTGTTGCTTATTTCTTAAGTACTGCATTCTGGGTTCCATAACCCCAAAGCGTGTCATAACAACTGAGCCCTCATCATGGAACTCGCAGACTTGGCAGAAGCTATACAAAATATTTCCCGCCAGATCGGAGCACTTGGTCAAACCGTGCAGGATCTCCAAGACGATCAAGCACAACTACATTCCCAGATCAGAGAATTCCACACCACTCCTGTTTATGGTCCTATGTCCGTCACCTCTTCTGACGAATCACATGCTCCCAATCCCGCTGTTGCCATGCCAGAAGGTTTACTGGTGACCAATCATTTTACCAGGGGTTTATGATGGACTGTTTGCTAACGTTCACTGTCAAACCAGACAACCTGCCAGTAACTGTAAATAAAGCGAGACGAGTCAACTTGGGCTCGGTATATTATGTTACTGTACTATGAATAGGGACCAGGGTGTTAGAGAAACTGTTAGGAGATCATACATGTATACTGCAGCATGCGGAATCGGGTTACGAAATGATGCATATCTGAAAAGCGTGTCACAATATGAAATGCTTGGAAAGCTCTACAGTAGACTATTGCCCCTCATGTTTTCCCTTCCAAGCCAGCTGGTAAGTCTCATCTCTAATTCTTGAGTCAACAGAGAATGTGTGCTGCTTTTGCACAGTTCAGCACAGCTCTATGCAGTACAAAATGATGCCTCCAATTACAAGCTGCAGTGAGCCGCCCATAACTGCACTAATTTGTGCTATACATGCCATATGGCTGTGCTCATGCCCATTAGCAAATGCTTTGTTCCTTGAGTTTCTGCCTGCTTCTTTCCCACCAGCAGCCACATGCAACACAGTCTACCAGACTGCCCAAGGTAATCAACCAGTAGATTCACATTACACTTTTTGGGTACCCTTGCTATGTACATTGTAACTTACATGGGTTGATGCCCCTTTAAAATGTGCCCAGAACATTTATTCACTGAACCAGGAGTTGACAAAATATTCAGAAATTAATAGTAAAATGACCAAGTGGGAATGCATAATTGAGTTGGAGACATTTTCCAGTATTTCAGTATTCAAGCATATCTGAGAAAGTTATACCTTGGGCACCACAGAGACACCTCAACGAACCTCACATGCCTTTTAAAAAAACTCATTAATGAGATTACTTTGAAATAAAGTTTTACTAATTTTCCAGCAATGCTTTCTTGTACGTTGCATTTTCAATGCTGATCACATTGATTAGGAAGTTGGTAGAGTTGATACCTGCATATATTCCTGCATTCTCCATCAATATGGCCTGCATACCATAACGGAGACATCACCAAGATAAGACATAGCCTCTATTTCCCATAACTCCCCTGCCACCAGTGACAACTGGAGTGTGTGAATGTCATCCGGTTGTATATACTCATCATAGACTGGCAATAGTTTTTCTACTAAATAAAGAGTTAAATACAACAGGGACACAGTCAAATCCCATATAATTATAATGGCGTGGTAAATCAGTGGGTAGGAATGGGTTTTGTTCCAGTAATGAACTTTTGGCATTTCATAGTTCCAGCCTTTGGCAAGTAGCTTGTCTAAACCTTCTTCATTCCATCTCTTACTTTGTCCTGCAGCTTGCATCTAATCAATGATCTAGGAACCGTCAGTACACAACCCTTTTATCTCTTCAAATGTCAGCCTAATACGAACACATGCCAAGTATTGTTTTACCAGTGAAAGAATTTCTTGGAATTTTGGATTACATTAATATTAATGTGACCTTGTTTTAAAATTTTGATATAAAAAGTAGAAATTGTCTAAGGACATAGGGAAATTGTTAATCCACAAAGAATGCTCCTTTAACCAACATCTAATTTATGCTTTATATATACACGGCTGGTCTTTCTATATTGAATTAAAGAAAGAACTATGTTTAGTTGTCTTGTCGCTGCTCATCACATTCAGGAAAAAAACAAAAAACTACTTGCATTTATTAATGAGCCAAAGTTTCTCAAGTTTCCAATTTCATTCAGCGGAAAGGGAAATTGTTAATATATATCTGATTGAAATTCCGTTTTAAGTTAACCATTTTAAATTGAATTATACAGAGCAAACGTATTAGGTGTACTGACCATAGTACTTAATTGCAGTGGGTGATGCTTTTCATTAGTAAATTGATCTGTGGTCGATACAATTCATGGTTTGATGATTTACGTGAAGATCCAGTCAAATAACTATGCTGAGTGAATGTTCTGCATCAGTAACTACATAAGATCGTCTTGCTAGGTTGGTTTCTCTATATAAAAGGGGATAGACTGAGGTTCATATACAAATACTTGAACTATGTAGTCAGGATTCTGTTGTGAATTCGTAGCCCTTGAGAACTCCTCGATTGCATATGCCAACTAAACATATGTAAAAAGATATATGCATTTAAGAATTATCATCATAGTTGGTGAAGAAAAATCGAGAACTTTTACAGCCACACTTTTAAAAACATGCCCCCACTGTTTGATTTTTCAGGTGACCTTGTCATGGATGATGACTGTACCTGTGAAGATCTAAAGAAGAAATTGAACACCGTGTTGACAGTTTCTCTAAAATCAGCCATAAGTAAGGCTGAAGAAGTACTGCAAAATGACATAAATGACCTTCTGTCGACATGGATGGCTCCAGAAACACCCACAGAACATGGAGGCTGGTATTCTGAGTCATCTGGTGGTACCTTCAGGCAGGATCCTATAGAGAGCAGAACTTCAACTGCAGTTAATGAAGACAGGATACATTTTGCCCTTATAAGAGCTATTGTATTGGTGACAGTCATTGGGATTGTTATAGTGTCTACTTGTAGACTGGTCTTGCAGTTTATCACAAGGACCTACAGGATTACAGATTGAAGCAGTACAACCAACTCTGTTGACGTTGCTTTAATCAACACATCTGCAAAGACACTTTGGACGCAGTAAGAAACATAGCGGTCATAGGGTAATGCTGATGTATAGAGACAAAACTAGATTTATGTATTTAGTCACTAAGTAAGCATATTATATAATGTATAGTTATACGATATACATGAATGATTATGAAATAATGAACTGCATGCTTTCATATTTACGTACTTATTAAAGGAAATTAAAACAAATGATCCCATGAAAACAGTTCATGTAACAGTTCTAAATACACGATATGCCTTTGAGTTATTATTACAGCTTTTACACCCGTATTTGGTTTTCTATATCAGCCATATGTTATCAATCTAATTCCTCCCGAACACCTTGAACGTAGTACTATTACATGGATCATTTAATGAGGATTATTTATAGGCAGTTTCAAGGATTTTAATTCACCCATTATGCATGTGAGTAGCCACTTTTATTTATTGCATTTTATTAAAAAGTGTGAACATTTTATTTTTTTTATGTACTCTTTTTACCATATTTTCCAAATCAAAAAGTGATTTTGCAAAATGAACACTATAAAAGCCAAATTGGCAATACAGATGAAGGATTTATTTTACACAACCATTGCTTTCTAAACGTAAATATACAGGGTTTTTCTCTAAAGGTCAGGAATTAAAAGTGAATTTTAAATTGTAGGTCAAAATAGCCAAAAGGGGAAAAAAAAATAAAAAATGAAATAGCAATTATTCACACTGTAGTGTATATCCATTAGTATGGGATCGCCATATTTATTAGCAATTAAAAATAAACCTGAGGTGTTTATTTTTCACATTTTAAGTTGATGAATTATTGAGAAGTAGTAGGCAATTATGTGCATGATTATTGTTAATACATCATTTTTATGCATGCATTCCTATGGAGGTTTTATCTGAGAAACATATTTAAATCTGCCTCGTAACTATTTAATTCAGACTAACTTAAACCATAATCAAAGAAATATAATGTACACAGGATTATTCACTAAAGTGAGAATTGTCTGAGTTCAGAGCTCACAGTAGCTGAAATGGAATCATAGAATTTTAAATTCACTTTGAATCCCCAACTACCCTCTTCTTAGTGCAGAGATGGTTACAGAGAGATCACTTTTAATGGGTGATTATTACTTATTTCATAGAACAGCTTACCTTTTACTACCTTTACAAAGTAATCTAGTAAGCTTGTATATTTTAAAATTTACATGGCATGCCATAAAAATGAACCTCCTAAGTGCTATGTGCAGATACACTTTTATACAGGACAAAAGTAACTAGCACCCCTGTTGGTAAGCAAATTACACACCGATACCCAATAACTTATGCTCTGCACATTAGTTATAATGCAAGGATATCCCCTGTCCCTGTGAAGAACAGAATAAATTATGTAGTGCAAAAAAATGCTAATGCCGATCAGTGACTATGGGTGTGTAATCAATATATTCTGTATAATTAATATTGTCGATTTGTCGTGTAACATAATTACACTGCACAAAATTGTGATATGTTAAACAAAAACTCAGATAGAAGGATCCTATTCACTTAGGTTTAGAGCTTCATTTGTGCCTCTCTAGTAAGAAACATGTGCATCACGACTTTTCACTGCCACTGTGGACTAAGGTCCATTACAAACAACTTACTTTGTTTTCTGTTAGAAGAAAACAGTTTGTGCAGCATTCTCTCAGACAGCCCTACCAGAATACAAAGCTGGCAATCTCTGAAAACAATGACTGCTCATCATTTCTACCAAATTGTAACAATTATTAATGGTTATTTATGTTGTATGTATGCTATGATTTATAACAAGACTTCTGAGAGTGTCCCATTTTCCTTGTATATAGTTATAATTGCGGTGAATTGCAAATGTTGCTGCATATATCAGATCTGACCATGACATGCTAAGAGGGAGGCACATTTGGACAGCGTGGTCACACTATATTGGTTTATACTGTGCAAGTCCCAACCTCTTAAAGTGTGTAGGACACACACATAATTGGCAGCTCTTGTGACCCAGTGACCTAATTCCATCTTTTACATTAAATAATAATAAGAAAACACACCAAAATGGTGCCCCTTAGAGGAATACATTTCACTGTGTGGCAAATATAATTTTTTTAAGTAACCCATGAGTTCTCGATTGAACAAATCAGTCTCATGTGGCCTCTTTTAGCAGCTGCAAACATTGAATATTGGAATATTTGGAACACATGCAATGACTGGCTATGAATCATGTAATGTCCATACATATCTGGGGTCTCAATGCTAGCCATCAATGATCTAGTTGTTGAGACAGGTACAATGCATTAATCACAGCTCATTTAATACATACCATCCATCTTGTTATCATTGTAACATTTCCTTGAAAAAAATCAAATAAGGAGATACAGAACAATAACAAACATAGTTCAAATGCCATTTAGAGTGCTTAAAATTAGTTTTAAAACAGCAGTTACCTTCGCCATATGCAAAGCAGTTTGAAAAACCTACAGCAAACATACACAAAAAAAAAATTAAAAATTCACACTTTGCAAAACATTACACCTTATATCTCCAAGCCTTTCATTGTGTCAAACAATATAGAGTTAAAGGGACACTCCAAACAGCTAAGGTAAAACAATGCACCTACTTATAGAGGTTTATGGGGAACTTACAGATGTCTCATAGGATTGTATATGGAGCTGCAAAAAAGTGCTGTGTCTACCACATTCACTTACTAAATAATATAATGAATTTGCTTGCACATTAAAAAAAAAAAAAAAAAAAGAAATCTGGTGGCTTCCATTAAATCACACAGATAATATTTTTTCTGCCACAAAAAAGTAAAACTGTATTTTGTAGCTTTCTGTGCAAAATCCCACAAATCAACACTACTGAATGCCCCCACTAAAATCAAAGGGAGGACCAGGAGTGGCTGATTGATCTGTACACATCACATTTGACTGCTAACTAGAACTATCCACATTTAAAATGACTGTAATATTCCAATTACATTCAGATGTATGGTTTTAATCAATAATGCATTACATTTTGTTAATCCACTGTGGGTTGTCCCTTTAATGGCATATCTGACAACAAGTACAAGGGAGAATAGCACATAATATCAAAGAGGCCAGTCAGTCAGTTTTACTGAGCATCATTCAGCCGTTGTAGCAGAAGTTCTATATTTCGTATGATTCTAGTTTTTGTAAAGATTCAAATACCCTGCTTTTTTTTTTTACATTTCTCCCACGAAAATAAATACTGTAGTGAACATGCTTTAAGCTGGTCATTAAAATGCTTGCGGTCTTAAAAGGGTGGTTAGTAAATACTGCTTATGTAATGTAAAATTCAGGAATTAAATGATTGTAAAATGTAAAGTTTTAAAAAGGTTTGCAATCATTTCATTTAAAAAATAATAATAATTATTGGTCTGATTACTAACGGGATCTTCACAATTTTCTTGAACTTAAGCACGCAGCAACTGGAAATTGCAGTAGATGAAAAGTATATGTAAAACATAAGCCAAGTATTACCACATCATGTATGAAATATATCTTCACAACATGTTTGATCTGTTCTTTAATTTTTTAGGTAGAAAATGCCTACTGCTATCAGTTTTGCTTTATGTCACATTACGTGGATGGTACTGAACAAACAAGATCCAAAGTCAGTGTGGGACAACCTTTTCTGTGAACTGAGCATCATAGGAGAAGTAGTACAGTTTAAAGTTGCCCATTACTGATCCCAACTGATCTTAATGTTCCTACAGCATATAATAAGCAAAGTTATTATATAATAAAAACCTCTTCTGAGATGGCCACTTTCTATGGCCTTTACTTTTAAAACTGTGTATATCACAAAATATTACAGCAGAACATACTATATATTGTTTCTACCAAACTTAAAGGAACACATCCAGTACCATAACCACAACATCACTGCACTTGATATGGTGCTATGAGTGCCCTGGCGCCACCCCCATTGTTGGTACTCACACATTTTATTTTTTAACAGTTCTTACCTGAATGACATTGGCTGCCACTCCCCACCTCCACTACTTCAGTCGGAGAGTAAAAATCTCACAAACAGGAGTTTCTGTTAGCTCTCCTTTGCTAAACCCTAGCTCACTGGCTGAGATTGCCAGCTGACCGCCCTCATGTTCTGGCTCTCTGTGTGAAGTAGTTCCAGCGAAACCAGGTAAGAAGTCAAACCATTCTAAACTATTTTAATTACTTACAATAGGAGGGAGCTCCAGGTCACTCCTGGCACCAAAACCAGTGCAACAGACTGGTGGTAATGATGTTTGGAGTGTTATTTTACTACCACCCATCAGGGCAACAATGCCCTCTAACAAAGTATCTGGTTTTTATCTCTAGCAGTTAAATTAAAAAAATAAAATAAAAAAAGTATGATTTTTTTTTAACTAGTATTACGATAACTAATCAATTTATAAGTACCCAAAGGAAAGTCCATGAAAGAATTATTTCACACTGCATAAACTGTATAACAATTATAATTCAAAACCATGGATATGGATCCGTCACCATTTGCACATAAGAGTTCACATAATGTTCTAAACATACAAATCAATGTGCTTCCCATCACAGGCTGAATGAAGCAAGCATGTAAGGTGATCCTAATACGCCAGATGACTCAGCGAGTCAATGCCAGTGCAACGTGGTATAGGACACAACCCTACTTCAGAAGTTTTTGTACACTCATGGCAGTGCTCGGTACAATTATGTCTTTGAATATTGGGGTGTAGTTTGGGCTTTGATGTCGCTGACTTTGTTCCACAGTTTCTATAATCATTTGCTTCATCTCCCTGCTGGCATCACCTCGAACAGCAAGAAGGGCCGCTATATGGTCATCTCTAGAGAGACATGAGAGAAAACAAGTGAAAAATGCGTGGTCAGTAAATTTAAATGCAAGCAATGTGAGGATTGCATGGTACAAACACACCTACAAGCCCAGAACTGACCATATTTCAAATTACTGTAATATCCTAATTACATTTTTCATTTTAATTATTCTATATTCTCTGCCTGTGCATATATGTGTCTCTATGTGCTTATGTGTGTATATGTATTTGTTGCATCCCACAGCCTCTGGAATGGGGGATGGATTTCTTGCAAACCAGATGTGGAGCAAATGTAATACACTTTATATGTCCTTCAGACTGATGGTTTTTGCGATCTCTAGAACCTCGTTATGGCATTATTTTACCAAAACACACACAGGGTTATTCAATAGTGGGAATTCAAAGTGATTTTCAAATTTAAAGGAACAGAAATTTGTTAGGAATTACAACCTGTATTACTAATGGCTTAATGTGCCTATTTAAAAACAGGTCCCACCCTTGTTTGCCATATAAAATAATTTTACATACCTTTTTCCTGCTCCATTGGTGCTTAACTCTCCGCCTCCAGTGACATCCAGCAATATGTCCAATCCAATGCTCCTCATAGTGGAGCATTAGGGGCACAACAAGCAAATCCAATCTTCTTTGTCACTTGACCAAGTTTTACTCGATCAGTGCCACAGAAATGTCTCTAGTGGCTGTCAGTATGACCGCTACTAGACAACGATTTAACACTGCAATAAAAAATATTGCAGCTTGTAAAAATAATATTTTTTTACATTGCTGAGTTACAAGGACAGGACCACCACATTCAGACCACTGAATCACAATTAAGTAGCCGAGCAGACTTTAGTGGTCCTTAAAGTGAAAGAAGCAGAATGGGAAGTACAGCAGACAGAGAATTTTCCAGTTCGCCTTTACCTTGAATTTGAAATTACCTCTGAATTCTCACTTTATTGAATAAGTCTGCCAATTTATTGTTATGCATCTGAGATATTTTATCTACATATACATATAATAATTGTATTTATGTTTTTTTCATCTATGTCTTATGTAGAACATTTAAAAACACAATTAAAATCAAAAAGGATCAACTCTAAACATATATCTGAGATACAGAACCGTAAACTGTGTACTTTGGGACAATATTGCCATAAAGGCAGCCTATAGATTAGGCAAGTGAGGCATGGGGGGCAGCCTATAGATTAGGCAAGTGAGGCATGGGGGGGCAGCCTATAGATTAGGCAAGTAAGGCATGGGGGGGCAACCTATAGATTAGGGGAGTGAGGATGGGGGGCAGCCTATAGATTAGGGGAGTGAGGGATGGGGGGGCAGTTAGGGGAGTAGATTAGGGAGTGAGGGATGGGGCAGCCTATAGATTAGGGGAGGAGGGATGGGGGGCAGCCTATAGATTAGGGAGTGAGGCATGGGGGCAGCCTATAGATTAGGGAGTGAGGCATGGGGGGCAGTTTATAGATTAGGGGAGTGAGGGATGGGGGCAGCCTATAGATTAGGGGAGTGAGGGATGGAGGGGCAGCCTATAGATTAGGGGAGTGAGGGATGGAGGGGAAGCCTATAGATTAGGGGAGTGCAGCCTATTAGGGGGCAGGCATGGGGGCAGCCTATAGATTAGAGGGAAGCATGGGGGCAGCCTATAGATTAGGCAAGTGAGGCAGCCTATAGATTAGGCAAGTGAGGCATGGGCAGCAGCCTATAGACTAGGCAAGTGGGGCATGGGGGGGTAGCCTATAGATTAGGCAAGTGAGGCATGGGGGGGCAGCCTATAGATAAGGCAAGTGAGGCAGCCTATAGATTAGGCAAGTGAGGCATGGGGGGGCATTTTATAGATTAGGCAAGTGAGGCATGAGGGGGGCAGTTTATAGATTAGGCAAGTGAGGCACGAGGGGGGCAGTTTATAGATTAGGGAAGTGAGGCATGGGGGGTGCGGGGGCAGCCTAAATGAAGAGTCAGCAAGGAGCAGGAAGGGTATGCAAGGAGCAGGGGCAGCAAAGGGCAGGAAGGGTCTGCATGGAGCAGAACGGGATAGAAGGAGCACAAAGGTAAAGGAGCAGAAAGAATCAGAAGGAGCACAAAGGTAAAGTAGAAGAAGGAGCAGAAAGTGACAGCAAGGAGCAAAAATCTAAAGTAGGAGAAGGAGCAGAAAGGGTCTGCAATAAGCAGAAAGGAATCAGAATGAGAAAGGAGCAGAAGGGCGCAAAAAGGTAAAGGAGCAGAAGGAGCCAAATATAGAAGACAGTGTCAGAAGAAAAAGAAGACTGTCAAATGAAGGAGAAGAAAAATATCAATGTTAATGTGCTCACTTTTATTTACTGAGTGTCAGGAAGCACAGAGTGCCGCTGGGTAGGGGTGTTGCTGATTGGCTAGAGCGGTCAGCTGGCACTCTAAGCCAATCAGTAGCTCCCCATTCATAAAAAAGTAAAAAACGTTTATGAACCGGGAACTAGCGATTGGCTTAGAGCGTCAACTGTCAACTCTAGCCAATCGGCACCCATGCCTGACGTCAAGCTGCACTTCCTAAAAACTCAGTTTCAAATGCCGAATATCACTGAGCGATCTGGAGCTGGAGGAAGCCTTTGGGGTTAAACCATTTGAGAGCGGTTTAACCCCGTAAAAGAAATAGAGCACCCAGGGGCTTCCTGGCATCATAGCATTTTCATTTAGATGAAGTTGTTATGGTGACCAGAATGTTCCTTTAATTTGCTTAACCCCTTAAGGACACATGACATGTGTGACATGTCATGATTCCCTTTTATTCCAGAAGTTTGGTCCTTAAGGGGTTAAAGGAACACTATAGTGTCAGGAATACAAACATGTATTCCTGACACCATAGTTGTGAAAACGCTATTCACCCTGGCTTTATGTGATAATGACTATGCTCCTCCCCTTCATGACACTGTCAAAAAGGGACCAAGCATAGATGTCATTACAATTATGCCCCCCCTCCGGAAAAATTCCTGCGGACGCCCATGTTTGCGTGCAATGTTTTTGAGATGGAAATGGACAGGATTTGGCGATAGATTGAACATGAGGCTTGAAGGAGAGGTCAGAGTCAAAGAGAACACCTAGGCAGCGAGCCTGCGTGGTGGATCTGATGGTAGCACCGTTGACTTGGAGGGAGGGAGACACAGGAGTAACAACACTTGAGGGAGTGAAGACCAGAATTGTTCACATACTTAGGTTGCCCCAGCTGGCAAGGCAAACTACAATCTCTTACAAACAAGATTTATTAAAAATAAATTTGATATAATATGTACACACACATAAGTTATGTAATATGAGAGATACAGGACAGTGAATGTATATTATTGACATTTATATAGCTCTAATTATTCTTTAGCATTCTAATATGAGGATATAACAGCAAATGAGACAAACTATTACAAATGTAAACAGAATCTAAAAGTTAATGAGGACCCGGCTCGAATAAGCTTACAATCTCAGGAGATTGTTTTTAAGAGATTTTTTTTAAAGGATTCAAGACTAGGGAATATTATGATGTGGGAGGCTATTCTATAGGAATATAGCAGCCATTTGAGAAATCACGTAGGCGAGAGTTAATAGTACAGATGCAAGAAGAGAAACTGAGAAGATAACTGGCACAGTGGAGTGACTGAATAGGGTTGCACGTATGAATTAGTAATGTAACAGGTTAGAGTTGTTGAGAGCTTTGTAGGCAAGTGTTAATATCCTTAAAGGACCACTACAGGCACCCAGACCACTTCAGCTTAATGAAGTGGTCTGGGTTCCAGGACCAGCTAGGGTTAACCCTTTTTTCTATAAACATGGCAGTTTCAGAGAAACTGCTATGTTTATGTTAGGGTTAATCCAGCCTCTAGTGGCTGTCTCTTGACAGCCGCTAGAGGCGCTTGTGTGCTTCTCACTGTGATTTTCACAGTGAGAAGACGCCAGCGTCCTTCGGAAAGCATTGTAAATGCTTTCCTATGAGACTGGCTGAATGCGCGCGCAGCTCTTGCCGCGCATGCGCATTCAGCCGAAGAAGTGGAGAGGAGGAGGAGAGCTCCCCGCCCGGCGCTGGAGAAAGAGGAAGGTTTAACCCCTTCCTCTCCATCCAGCCCGGCGGGAGGGGGACCCTGAGGGTAGGGGCACCCTCAGGGCACTCTAGTGCCAGGAAAATGAGTATGTTTTCCTGGCACTATAGTGGTCCTTTAACTGAATCCTAAAGGATACAGAAAGCCAATGTAACATTTGGCAAAGGGGTGACGTGTGAGAGGAGCGACGAGAGAGAAAAAGAAACTGGTCATCAAAATTATTATGGACAATGAATGTCACTGAGGGGTTCTGGAAATAACTGAGCTGCCTGCAGTGGTTTGAGGAGGTGTGAAATAAACGAATAACAAGCGAGAATCATTACCTGAGATCTGGATATCTGCTGACTAAAGTAGAGACCTCTAGATAAAGGAGTGAAGGGTCTGTCAGCTTTATAACTTCAGCAATGTCTATGATAGTATTACAGAGTCCATCAGTCTCTTCACTAAATCCCTGGGGAGAGTAATAAGTCAAAATGAATCAGGAAGAATGCAACATTTTAAAAACAAACTATTTTGGTAAAACACATCATGAATTAATCTAACAGAACAGAGTAATCCCAGCACTATCAAGACGTTTTCTTACAAAAACAAATAAATGTAAGATTTATTTGAAACATGGGATGCCCAGCTAATACATAACATGTGAGGAAAACTACTGCAAAGATTGCCATTAAATAGATCTAAACAAACTACAATTATGTAAACATAAACAACATTTTTATTTATAATTTTCACAAATACTCTGCGTAAATATCAATAGGAGCTTCATACATGTTAGACAAAGTTAGAGAAGCATTACTTCTAAAAAAAACAACAGATCCGACAAAAACAATATATCTAATATAATAAATATATAGTAATACCCTATTTAAGGCTATTAGTAAAGAACCTGTTGAAGTAAAACCATCATGACTGTGATATGTATAAGTATATGTATTCAAAGGGCATCATAATAACTTTATGGGAATGGAGTTGCTATAGTGCCAGGACGCTCTTGGCACTGGGTTACCATCAGAGCTCTCTAACAGTTAAAACTCAACATTTTCTGTCAGTCAACCATTCACCATACATTCATGGTCAGTCAACCATTCATTCAGTCAACCATTCACAAAATAAACTGAGAAAAATATGTTAATTTCTCCCTCCATTTTGTAATCAGGGAGCTACTAATAGGCAGAAAGTATAAGCTGACGCTCTCAGCCTATCAACAGTAACCCTGTCCAAGGCTTCCTGATTGAAGCCGAACAGCCACAAAAGTTTTGGGGCAGAGGAGATCAATGCTAGAATGAAGACTTTGATGTTAAAACAGTCTGTTAACAGATTAATTTCTGCAAGTAAGCTGCTGCCAGGAACCTCCTGGCACCATAGCAACTTAAAGGGACACTATAGTCACCAGAACAACTACAGCTTATTGAATTTGTTCTGGTGAGTAGAATCATTAACTGCAGGCTTTTTGCTGTAAACACTGTCTTTTCAGAGAAAATGCAGTGTTTACATTACAGCCTAGTGATAACTTCACTGGTCACTCCTCAGGTGGCTGTTAGAGATCCTTCCTGGGTCATGGCTGCCTAAAATGCATCCAAACATTCAGTATCTCCTCGTTCTGCATGCAGACACTGAACTTTCCTCATAAAGATTCATTGATTCAATTCATCTCTATGAGGAGATGCTGATTGGCCAGGGTTGTGTTTGAATCATGCTGGCTCTGCCCCTGATCTGCCTTTTTGTCAGTCTCAGCCAATCCTATGGGGAAGCATTGTGATTGGATCAGGCTACCACTTCTGATGATGTCAGCAGACTGCTTATCTTTTTTCTGAGTCAAGCAGCATGCAGAGTTACAGCTTCTGGCTTGAATACAGTAAGATTTTGCTATATTTATGGATGCATGAGGGATCCAGGGGGGCTAGATGGTGGTTTTAACCTATAGGGTCAGGAATACATGTTTGTGTTCCTGACCCTATAATGATCCTTTAATTCTTCCATGTAGGCTTTTGTACATTGTGGAAAAAGACAACATTATTTGCAATTCCTGTGGCAAGGCAAATGGGCACCTTGACTCTTTGTACATTCAATTTTATACAAATGTAGACTTACAGAGGCAAGACGCTTAAACAGAAACTTGAACTGTTCTGCTTCCCTGATCATTCTTTCTGCTCCATCCTTTCTCTCATCTGCATTTCTAAAGGCAATGCGCTTCTGCATTATTGCTTTTACATATTCAGTCACTACTTTTCTGTGAGCTTTTATGGTCATTTCCTGTAAACAAGGAAAGTGTACCTTTAGAACAAGTTGCGAGACTTAGAAATTCAGTGATTTGTGAAAAGGAAAAAATAAATAAAATGAAATTATGGCAGCTTATATATCAATTCCCAATACCAATTTTATTTTCCCTGGAAAGAAAGCTAAGCTGTGCATATCAATCTATACACATAGTACTGGTCAACAAAGAATGTGCAACAAAGCAAAGTATAAACTAGGCTGCTATCAGTTTACAGAACAGTTCCACCCATTCTATGTAATTAGTAGTACTGCTTTTGGGGGGGGGGGGGGGAGGAGGGGAGGGATATATTTATCACATAAAGTGCACTTGGGATGACTCCACAGACCAGAATAAGATATTCATGTTTAAAGCTACTAAACAATGCATCTTTTTATTTTTTTTTTTGCATTATTTATTTTTAATGCATGTTCTATAAAATGCATTAAAGGTATGCTATAAGCACCCAGACAACTTCATTTTAATAATGGAGTCTAGGTGCCATGTTCCCTTTATTTTAACCCGGCAGGATAAAAAAATAGCTGTTTTACATACTGTAGAAGTGCTTTTTGATGAAATTAAGCTGAGCAAAATTTGGCTATTTCAATCAGATTGACTCATACAAAACATCTGATTGGCGCAGCGCAGCATTTTGCTGTGCATGCGCACCAGCCTCCCAATGATTTCCTAGGGGAAGGCATTGGATTGGCTGAGATCAACAAGATTAATAATCTCAGCTGCAGGGAGAGAGAGAACAGCGAGGTGTGGGATTAAAGATAAGTAAACTTTTTTTTTTTTACTCCTTACATGGGTGCCAATTACCTAAATGGGGACTAGGACAATATAACTCTGGGAATACACATTTGTATTCCTAACATTATAGTGTTCCTTTAAAATTATGGAGTCAGTTCCTGCCTATATTTTCCCTTCAAGACAACCCAATTCACTTGTCATTTGCAATTAAATTTACTTCCTGAAGAATTTGAATAAACCCTTTCAGTACGTGCAGGAAATCCTAACAAGAGTATGATGTGCCATTATCACTACCTGCTTTGTTTCCTCTACTTATTTCATACATTTGCCAATTGAGAGTCCTGCTTAAATCACAGTATTTCTATCCAATACCGAGAAAGGCTCATCATGTCACTTCCACCATTAAATAGCTGTTTAAATCAGACCCTTTAGTTATGCAGGAGTTTTACAAATCAAAACCTATGGTACCTGTTTGTAATGTGTTTTAATTTTGGCAAAGTCATTAAAATAATCTTCTATAGTGACACAAATTGTATCAACGGAATTTGATCCTCCAAGCCATTTCCTGGTCAGCAGGTCATTGAGGTGTTGCTGAGGAAAGAAATAAAATTATTAGAAAATCTGTGTAAATGTGTCCCCATAATTAAATCTAAAAAGTTTTGAGAGTTCACTTTGCTATTTTACTTTTCCTGCTCTCAAAAGGTGGTCTACAAACCATCTCAAAAACAAAAAAAATAATGAACAGGAGGATCCTGTGCAAGTATAAAAAATAAACCATCCCCAAAAACAAAAAAACAGTGTTCTCACCTCCAAGTCAATGAACACTTCATCTAGCAGACTGTTGCAACCATCATTGGCAATGTTGTTTAGTGTTGAATCCATAGTCACAGTACTGGTCATCTGCATATCTTCATCATTCTTTAAGTATTTTCTTTTTAGACTGACAATTGACTCCCTATCAAACAATCAAACATGCAGACACAGTGATTTTATACAGTAAGGCATCATGGAATAAACAAACATATGTTTGGAAGTAATTTTGTTCAAAATTGCCATTATCAATTTACCACGTGCAGTCTCTCAGCTTAATTTTGAGGGTATTCACAACCAAATTGGAGGAAGGGTTTAGGAATTACAGCTCTTCAATATGTAGCCCTCTCTCTTTCAAGGGACCAAAAGTGATTCGACAATTGACTCAAAAGCGGTTTCATGGACCGATGTGTGCTATTCCTTCCTAATGTCTTCATCAATTAAGCCGGTTAAAAAGTCTATAGTTGATTACAGCTGTGGCATTCATATCTGGAAGCAGTTTCTGTGAACCCACAGCATGTGGTCAAAGGAGCTCTCGATTTAGGTGAAACAGGCAAACCTTAGGCTGCAAACAAATCCATCACAGAGATAGCAGGAACATCAGGAGTGGCTAAATCAACAGCTTTGTACATGCTCAGAAAAAAACAAAACACACTTGTGAGCTCTGCAACATAAAAAGGTCTGGAAGCACACGGAAAACAACAGCGGTGGATGATCGTAGGATCCTTTCCATGGTAAAGATATACCCCATCACAATATCCAGCCAAGTGACGAGCACTCGCCAGGAGGTAGGCATTTCATTATCCATTTTGTTCCTTTACATATGATACTGTGAACACTGGGGCTGAGAGCACAGAAGATTCCAGACACAGCGATTTATGTTCTGCGTGCCAATTATTTATCTTTGTAAGTGCAATAGTCCGTTAATCATTACATGGTGCTTTGTTGGATTACACTATTTTTGATCATTTTTATTGTAGATTGTTTAGATTATATTGTTTTATGAAGATATTGAGGAGTCTTTTTAATCTACAATATTGTTGTGGAAAAGGGTAATACATTTTCTATTATTTTACCTCCACTGCTATTTTATCACACTGGTGTGTGTGTAGGTGTTTTATTATATTTGGTTTATCATTATCCAAGTCTACCATAAAGAGAAGATTTCACTAGAGAAAATACAGAGGGTTCACCACAAGGTGCAGACTACCCCTTAAGGACTGAGCCAAATGTACACATTGTGATCAAAACAAAATGTAAACAAAACCTGGAATTTGACTATATGTCTGTCCAACCGTAATTCAACTCTTTCATATTAAATGCACCCACACTTATTATATATCATTTTATTCAGGGGAAACAGCTTTCATTTAACATCATATATTTAGGTATGAAACATAATTTAATATAAATAAAATATTAAAAAAAAGGGAGAAAAAAAAGATTCTTTTTAATTTTTTTAGTTCTACGTGACATTTTAACTGTGAATGTCATAATACGGTTTGCTTTTACTGCAATAAATAACACATATTTGTATTCAGCGATGTCTCGCGTGTAAAACAGCACCCCCTATGTACAGGTTTTCTGTGGTTTTGAGAAGTTACAGGGTCAAATATAGCATTTTACATTTTTCAATTTTTTTCACATTGAAATTCGCCAGATTGGTTACGTTGCCTTTGAGACCATATAATAGCCCAGGAATGAGAATTACCCCCATGATGGCATACCATTTGCAAAAGAAGACAACCCAAGGTATTGCAAATGGGGTATGTTCAGTCCTTTTTAGTAGCCACTTGGTCACAAACACTGGCCAAAGGTTAGCGTTAATATTTGTTTATGTGTGAAAAATGCAAAAAACTAATTTGAATGCCAATTTTGGCCAGTATTTATGGCAACTAAAAAAGACTGGACATAACCCATTTGCAATACCTTTGGTTGTCTACTATTGCAAATGGTATGCCATCATGGGGGTAATTTTCATTCCTGGGCTACCATACGGTCTCAAAGGCAACGTAACCAATCTGGCGAATTTCAATATGAAAAAACTAAAACGCAAGCCTTATATTTGACTCTGTAACTTTTGAAAACACCATAAAGCCTGTACATGAGGGGTACTGTTATATTCAGGAGACTTCGCTGAACACAAATATTAGTGTTTCAAAACAGTAAAAGGTATCACAACAATTATATTGACCGTATAAGTGCCATTTGTGTGTGAAAAATGCAAAAAAATTCACTTTCACTGACAATATCATCGTTGTAATACATTTTACTGTTTTGAAACACTAATATTTGTGTTCAGTGGCATCTTCCAAGTAAAATAGTATCCCCATGTAAAGGTTTATGGTGTTTTGGAAATTTACAGGGTTAAATATATAAATATAGTGCTAGAAAATTTAATTCCCTGGACTTTTGGCCTGGGTTGTCAGGCAGGTCCCACAAATTGTAATTAACAAAATGACTTAGTTATGAAAAATTATTACATACATATATATATATATATATATATATATATATATATATATATATATATATATACGTATAATTATTATATATAGTCATATATACGTATATACTTTTGTATATATATGTATATATATATTATTTCGTTCTACATGTATTTTAATATCAATATATCTTACTTGTAAAATACAGTTAGAACAAATTTACACATACTGTATATATATATATATATTTTATTATTTTTATGCGTATTTAAATATTTACTTATTTTATATTATATAACTAATGATAATTATATATATTTAATCAATATTCTACGTGTATTTTGATATTAATATATATGATTATATATATATATATTAATATACACTTAGACAGTGTATGTGTATTTTTATATATATATATATATATATATATATATATATATATATATACACACATACATACTTAGATCATATATATAATAAGTATATATGTTATCTAAGTATATATCATTTTGATTTTAAACGGTTTTAAACTTTAATTTTTTTTTTCAGGCAGCAGGGGGAGTACCTGTCATTACAGGCACTCCCCCTGCTGGCATTGCGGTGGACGGCTATGCCATCCATGTGATTGTGAGGTCCTCGCAAGGCCGGAACAGAAGGAGAGAGACTTCCTCGGATGCCAGGTGAGTCCCCCCACCGCGATCGCTGGCGACCGGGTAAGTACAAAAGATGGCCGGGACGTGCTGTGCCGCCCCCCCCCGGCGTTGGCACGCCTGCCATCCTTAAGGGGTTAATGATGTGACAGAAGACAGAATAGCAGGATGAGTTCTGAAGTGTATAGAGGTATATTGTCTACTCAGACAAATTCAGTAAAGTTGATTGGACGGCGCTTCACTTTACAGATGGACAATGACCAAAAACATACTGCGAAAGCAACCCAGTAGTTTGGGGTTTTTTTAAGGCAAAGAAGTGGAATATTCTGCAATGGCAGAGTCACCTGATCTCAACCATATAGAGCATGCATTTCACTTGCTGAAGACAGGTGCAGTAAAGGCTTTTGGTGATGTCCATGCATTCCAGACTTCAAGAAGTCATTACCTGCAAAGGATCCTCGACAAAGTATTAAAAAATAACATTATATTTATGATTGTATTCATTTGTCCAATTACATCTGAGCCCCTGAAATAAGGGGATGTGTATGAAAATAGTTGCAATCCCTAAAAGTTCATACAATATTTTGTTCAACCCCTTAAATGAAAGCTGAAAGTCTGCACTTCAATTGCATCTCTGTTGTTTCATTTCAAATCCATTCTGGTGGCATATAGATCTAAAATTATGAAAATTGTGTCAGTGTCCAAATATTTCCAGACCTAACTGTAGTCTATCATATCGGTTTGGAGTTTTCTTTTCAAACAGAAAATAACAAAGATGATATTTACAAAGTGAAAAACACTATTAGTAAATAATAGGCATAACTTTTGTGATCTTACTTGAAGGTCTGACAGTTGTTAATGATGGCAATCATGTATTGCACATAGCAAGCAGGAAGCTGCCGATTCTTCAGATGTTCCTCCTTATATAGCTGGGCTTCCTCTGAATACCTAGCAGCACAAAGAGCCCATCGCAAAAAAAAAAAAAGAAAAAGAAAAAAAAAGACAAACAGTGTATCAAACACATGCAGCTGAAAAGGTGCTTATAATAATTATATATAAAGCAATACAGAACACGAGACACCTCTACAAGCGTTATAAACAGAAGTAGAACACGCAATGGGTAAATTTTAACATCACCACTGAATTTCTTGCGTAAGATCTTCAATTATACAAAGGCAAGGCCTAAAATTACTATTAGAACATACCTATTCAGAAATGTATTCATTTGTTGGAGGCACAATTGCAAAACTTTCTTTTTCAAATCTTCACTAATCTGTGCAGCTACCTGAAGATTCTGCTCAAACATCTGAAATATTAAAGAAGAAAATGTTTTGCTAGTGTATTTACTTAAAAATAATACACATTTGGCTTTCATATACTAAATGTGCATGATCACTGAAATCAAAGCACTTCTTCATTTTTTTTAATGAATTTGCCATAGAATACAAATTTTAAATTGCCCATTTTGCATATTTAGTTATAGGTCAACCCTTAAAATAAAATGTTAAAAAAAAGGTACTTACTTGTAAATCCAAAGCTTCTCCAGTAAATTGTAATTTTTCTTCATCCCTACACTTTACTGTTATCCAAGTAAATTTCATAAATCTCTGCTTAGCAAGTAAATACAGCTACAAGTAACAGAATGCAGAGGGACAGGGAAAGGGGTGCACCTGGTACCATTACCTGTGCTGGAGTATAAATTATTATCGTATTAGGAGCATAGATGGCAGTATATTTGTTTGCCTCTCTATAGGTCTCACGATGCACATAATTGCATGGGTAATAAGCCTGCTATAGTGTCCAAAATAAAGGAAATTTCCTGGCTGTTGGGATTTCCCAATAATGTTATTTTAACTGTGAATTTGTATGTATATATAAAAATAACACTAACAACTTCTCTACATTCCCTAACTGAGAAATGAAATATTTACTACGTATACAGAATTCCAAAATTTACGCAGTACTTGGAAAATGAAAAATGGAACCAAATTATTCCAGCACAGGAAGTTTCAAATGTTCATGAAGTGCCAAAATCCATACCCAAGGGAATCCCTTACACTGAAAGATATGACATACCAGTACCTACAAATTGCTAAATATCTTTCCAGAATAAATATATTTTCCAGAGATACAACATTGTTTCTAGATCAATCTGCCCTTGTAGCAAGTAGGTAGCTAGGTGGTTTGGGTAGAACCTTAATGGGTCTATTCCAGTGCCAATTCTCATTTTATTTTAAAGCATCAAATAAAAGAGGCTCCAGTAAAGAGCAGTGTCAGGAGTGAGTCTGCCAGCAAAATATTCTGAACTCAAGGCAAGTGTATGGAGGAAATAAAAGTTGTTTTTTGTTTTTGCTACGGTAGCTCTATTTTCACCACTTTTTTTCCCAAGCCCGACACACGTGACTTAGGCAGCCCTGAATTCTGTTGCAGACAGCCTAATGTTAATTCTGTATATATTACGTCTGCTTTCAGCATACACTGACATAATCAGCTGGAAGGAGAAGCTTGTATTTCCCATCTCCCCCAGCATCTCGACATTCTATTTTATTTATTTATTTTTAATTCCCCACCTCTGTCCAACCTTCCCTTACTTGAACTGATGATCAGTTTAATCAAATGCTAGAAGAAACGTGTGACTGGACATTGGAGAGGAAAGCAGTGATGCAGTGTGACAAAGGACGTGGCATGTAAAGTATCGAGCAGAACTTCGCCAGGCACTGGTTTATACTTATTTTATAGGGTTTTCATTAAAACTAAGGGGGGACAAGTTACTGCCCATAAGGGCAATATAAATACAATTTAAAAAATGGTTAAACTGTATTGGAGTAACTCGTTAAGGACTAGTGATAGTCTATGCTGTCATATTCTCTAATTTAAGAATCCTATTCCAATGTTAGCAGTTCCACTAATTTAACTGCAGCTATCAGAACTCGATAATAAGGCCAAACAGTTTTTTTGTGATTTTTGAAAACACACAATGGCGAAGTATAACATTTGGTCTTTAGAAGGTTAACATATAGCCCAATCTGATGCAGTGCTGAATATGCCGGTGCTATAGAAATAAAACCAGTAACGAAAAGAATGATACCTGGAAAACAATAGCTGGCAGTGTAGTCTGATAATACCCATCCTGGTCAGCTTCAGGCTCCGTATTCCTGTCCCAGTCCTTTTTGTCTGTTTCCAGCGCCTTCCTTAACCATCCGATAATATTGGACTAAACATTGCAGAAATCAAATAAAAATAAATAGCAAATAAAATATATATCACACACTGTGGATAATCAGTATAGCAACACATCAACATGAAACAGATTTACATAAATGTATTAGTGCAAAGAATCTGGAGATGGTAAATAACTAAATATTGTCAGAGTATTTATATCGGCAGACATTTTGTGCTATGATAGAAACTAAAAGTGTATATTCTGAGTCACTCTGAACAGACCAGACTCCATTTTGTTATTTCAAGTTAACAAAGAAGACACTAGATTTCTTTCTGTAAGACTGGCCTCTTTGCCAGAGCTAAGGAATGTATAGCATAGTATAAACAAGTGATAAGAAGAATATAATCAAATCTAAACCCAGACAATTGTGACAGAGAAGATTAAATAATTTAATATTTAACTGTCTATACATATAAGGTACCATTGTATGGAAAAGGGTAAACTTAGTTCATGATCTGTCATATCAGAAATTATAGCAGATTTGCAGACACATAGTCTGGACAAAATTTAAGAACCCCTTTGATCTTTGAAGGATACGTAAGTTATAGCCACTATCTAGATAGGCCAAAATGACGTCAAAATAGCCACCAGGAAAAGTTAACTCTTTCCTGGATAGGTATGTTTAGTGGGACAAGACTGCCCTCTACAGACCAAATAACTAATTTGCGATCTGGAAGATAACCACACCTCTAGTGCTTCTATTGGGTTATCAACTGATGACGTACAGAGAGTCTGGCCCTTTAAAAGTTAAGACAAAGGGAAGATAGAGATATACGAGAGAGGAGGCAGATGCAAGAGATGCAAAGGAGAGGAGAGAGGAATTGGAAGTTTGGGGACTCCAACTCGGACAACATCTGAGGCTAACACTCTACTCCTAAAACTCTAACACTTAGAATTTACTGACTTTCTAACCAACACCTCCATGCAGAGAGACTACCAATCGGATGAAATATCTACTCAACTGGTAATTATACTGGTTTCATTTAATTAAATTAAATTAATTAAAATGTATTAATAGCATTATATATGACTGGATAAAGCACGGTCAGATTTCCATATTAAGAAATCTTAGTTAACTAAGAATATATAGTTATAAACATTCCATTCTGCAGGTGGAATTAAGAATAATTATATATTGATGTGATATTATCACGTGTTAGCATACCGCTGTTTTTATCCAGGTGTATTGATTTGCTCTAAATTAAGATAGATATCTTTTAGACAAATTAAAAATCTGCTTATATAATATGTAGATTCTCTTATTGGATTGTTTTCAGGAAATGGCTAATGAACTGGTTTAAATGTTATTTTATTTAAAAATTACATAAGAATAGATCTTAACTACCTAGGAGATCTAGCCAGCATTGAAAGGGTTATTCTAACTGTCTGCTAAACTTTACGACCTTACGCTGCACTCTGAGGAATTCTGTTCTCTGTGTGAAAAGTTTCACTTTCAGTCTGTGGAAGCTAGTCATAAATCGTCAGAATTCTTGACAGGAAATGCTATTTAGCCATTGAAACGTAATACCCATTTCTTTGTATTGCATATAATTTTGTACTGAATATTCATTGATTATTGTTATGCATGTTACATATAATATTATTATTATTAATTTGTCATTATAAATAAAAATCTATTTTTATACATTGTGATATTATTATATGAAATACATTCCACTTAACACGATAAACGTTCTTTGGGATCTGAGAATTGAATTAGTGGGCAATTCTCACTGTTACTATTATTATCCCATAAATATCCCCACAATATAGACAGGCATCTTGGATGGCAGGCTCATTAATTTTGGTTCTCAAAAAGTTTTATGTACAAAAACAATGCAAAATGAATTAACTGCAAGCTTTAAGCACATCTCCAAATCCCGCCCACCTCCTACCCAATTGTCCTCACATTGGAAGCATAACAGTGCTTCCCCCAAAACTGGTGAATCACCACCATAATGCTGACACTTTGGGATTTTTGTCAGCCACATTGGCATGTGTACAGAGCTGTGTATGTCACTCTTTTACTATAATCCTCTGCACATTAATGCACATGATTATTATCGTACTATCCATACCAGGTAATCACAGAAACTACAATGTGCTGTGAAAGAAAGCAGCAGAACTACCTGCAGGAGGGTTCCCTGCTTCTCACCTGCCAATCAACATATGCTGTCAGGTGCAGGACATCCATACAATTATGAGTATATGAGGATACATTTATTTTGAAAATTCACTAGAATATTTCCAAAATCTGCATACATGCCTAAGAAACAGACTTTTTTTATGAACACATTGCAAAATACACAAAGGCATTTGAAAGGGATATAGCTCTTTCAAAGATTAATTTAAACACTAATTTAAAATTAAAGGACCACTATAGTGCCAGGAAGGGGGTTTAAACTTACCTTTTTCCAGCGCTGGGTGGGAAGCTCTCCTCCTCCGATCCTCCTCTTCTCCTCCCCGTCGGCTGAATGCGCACGCGCGGCAAGAGCTGCGCGCGCATTCAGCCGGTCACATAGGAAAGCATTCATATTGCTTTCCTATGGACGCTGGCGTGCTCTCACTGTGAAAATCACAGTGAGAAGCACGCAAGCGCCTCTAGTGGCTGTCAATGAGACAGCCACTAGAGGAAATAGGGGAAGGCTTAACCCATTCATAAACATAGCAGTTTCTCTGAAACTGCTATGTTTATGAAAAAATGGGTTAATCCTAGCTGGACCTGGCACCCAGACCACTTCATTAAACTGAAGTGGTCTGGGTGCCTAGAGTGGTCCTTTAAGAAAGATGATTTATTCACACTTTGTTTTAGGATTATTAAATGCATAGCTTGTCACTATGTCAAAATAAAGTTATCTGCATGTGTTTAGTATATATCCATAACAAAAGTCTAAAAGTAACAGTGCTTAAACCTGTCTTATAATGGTAGCACATGAAAACATTTACTATTTCAATATATGACATGTTTTGTGAAATGGTCATCCAAACCAAACGTATTTCGACATTTGGTACAAGCAGAAAAAAATGCAAAATGCGTGTAAAACAATACTAGGACACTGCCATACTTATAGAGTGTATCAATTAGATGTTCACTGTTAAGGAATAGGTATTCATGGAGGACAAACATGTTATATGCTACTAAAATCACATGTTTTTGGGAACCACTACAGAATTCATTACATGAACCTGGATCACTGGAACAACAGCTGCACAGAAACCACTATTAAAAGGCCAAAGTGAAACGCCTACAACCAGAGAACATACGGAATGGATGTTGGAGGCGTGGAAGTCGGACACACTTAAATTTATTAAGCTAAGATGACAGATCATGTAGATGGTCATGTGGCATGTTTTCAAATAACATTGAGAGGAACGGACAGTGTTGGTACAGGATATATTAGATCCCTAAGCACTGTCAACGTTTCTGTCCCTTGTTTTATTATCTGTAGATATAATTAAATAATGAACGAATATGCTCAAGAAATCAACATCGTCATGGTGCTGGAAAAGTGAAAAAAAAAAAAAAAAAAAAAAAGAAATCCAGGAGCTGCTAATGTTTAGTAGTGACTTTATCCTCTTGAAATAAATTACTATGTTTCAACTTAACTTTTTAAATCAATTGTTCCATGAAATATTTGCTCACAAACTGTTCCAGAATTTAATAAAATAGGTGTATGTGTGTATGTATATATAATCAAAATAGCTTACTCTGAGAGTCGCCATGTACATGTGGAGCAGCTGGTCCACTACCTCCTGGGAAAGAAGTGGCCTCACTGACTTCACATCCACCTCGGGGACTAGGTCAATGTTTCCCATCATGTCAGAGCTGCAAGGAACAGAGAATCAAGCCTAGCATTTACCTATACCAGTTACAGTTTTTAGGACACAAACAAAATATCAATTTAATACAAAATAATGACAATAACGATAAAAACTAACTACAAGTCCTCAACTCTCTAATCAATAAATTATGGTATCTATATATAGAACATATTAATACGGACTAGAAAAACAAAAATAACACAGGGTTACTAACTACTTTAAGCAACTTGGGAAAGACTATGATTCCTACACAAATGGGAGTTTTATAAGTAATGATTATATGATGCGTCAAAATATTCAAACATTTAACTTTTCAGTTGCCATCTTATAATTGGGCAAAACATATATAAAAAAAGCTTATTAGCTTATTTCATATGTTATGCCTCTTGTTGCAATTATAGGCACCAAGACAACTTTTGCTTAATTGAGCGGTTTGGGAGTATAGATCATGTACCTGCAGCCTTACTGCTAAATGATCTGCCCTTTCTGTCTATATAGCCCAAGCCACTCCTCCATAGGATGTGATTCACACAGCCAACATGAAAAAATGTTCCATTTTCAATCAGATCTTATTTTAGATGGCTTTATCTACAGCTCTTTAAATTGAACTTTACCACACACAAGACTCCTGCAAGCTATTAACAGAGCAGGAGATAAGAAATTCTAATTTCAATTGACTGTTTAATAAAGGAAGTTTAAACATCAGATCTCTCTTTAAAGGAAGTGTTTAGAAAGGCTTTGCAAGTCACATGCAGGGTAAGCGTAGCTAGGGCTGCATAAACAAAGTAATTAAACGTCTAAATGGCAGAGAATTAAGCAGAGAGACTGCAGGGGCAAAATCTATACACCAAACTTAGTTTGGTTATTTTAGTGTTATTTTGGTGCCTATAGTATCTCTTTAAATGTTTTCCTATTTACACCCGATACACGGCTATATATTGCAATAACATAATTATATAAAGAAAGGGATTGTTTCTAATCTCCTTCCTCTTTACAATTAGCTGTATTATCAAGGTTACCTCATTCAGGGAAACCAATGCATGTATTAGTATTAATAATGCATGATGATCACATATTTCATTTATATATAATTTATAGTTTCTACTTGCCTTTGATACGTGTTTAAAACCCAAGTGAGGAGACTGACAATTTCATTGGCTTCCAGCTCTTCTGAAGCCAACTCCTGAATTCGAGAAGACAATGCTTGGTGATACGAATCTAATACCTGGTTGAAAATGTTGTAATGTGGGGGATAGCATTGCACCATTAAGTTTTTTACTATTATGAGATCCTCAAGCATGTATCGGCGGGTAATTTCCAAATGTCGCACGAGCCACATCTTGTCAGATTCCCTTGTGTCTGCTTGACTTCCTTCAATTCTGGTCACAATGGTTTTCTCAAGAACATCAAACATTTTCTCTTTCCACTTCTTGGGTCTTCCAGGTGGAATGAAGGTGGTCTGCTTTTTCCTGTCCATCATCCGACGGTCAATCTTTTCCTCTCTCTCTATGATGCGTACCACTGATACCAACAAGGTGGGATCTTTGCGCACAGTGGTTATTGCTCTCTGAATGACCATCCATAGCTGTTTGGCCAACTCCTCTGATAAGTGCTGCACTTCCCCAAAATAGTTCTGAATTAGATTCCTTTCATGAGTGTTCTTGCTGTCCGTACGGAATTGTTCATACATTAGATCATCACGAGAACACTCCAGGTCCATGAGCTTTCTGTGCGCATGCAGAAGATTCCCTTGCTCTATCAGATCTTGTGTCTCCTTTACGATTTCTGGCACTGTGGGAAATTAAAAAGGAAGACAAAGAAACTAAATATACTATTCATCACAGCCATACACAGAATGACACTAATGAATCGCACAGAAACACTCTGGTACATTACGATGAAAAGCAACAGAAATCCCAACATTAGAAAAAATTAAAAGGACACTATAGTCACCAAAACAACTTTGGCTTAAAGGGGCACTATAGTCACTTTAACAACTACAGCTTAATGTATTTGTTCTGGTGTCTATAGTCTGTCCCTGCATGCTTTTTAATGTAAACACTGCCTTTTCATAGAAAAGGCAGGATTTGCATTACTGCCTAGTAACACTCAGTTTGCAGCATTGACATACAGCATCTCCACGCCCTGTCTGGAGGTGCTGCACGTTGCGCATAAAGATGCATTGATTCAATGCATCTCTATGAGGAGATGCCTATTAGCATTGCACAGTGTTTTGCGTGCATGCATGATAGCCTCCCAATGCTCTCCTATGGGAAAACATTGGATAGGCTGAGATCATCAAACAAAATGAAAAACCTGCTCAGTCGCGGTATTTCAGAGCCCTGTACTTTTTGAGCCATGAAAACCTTCTGGTGATGTCAGTACTAGGAAGTCCCTTGAGAGGTGGGTTTAGGACTGGAATTATAGGTAGGATTGTGAATAGGATTAGGGGTTGTTTTATGCGCAGGATTAGGGTTGGATTAGAGTTTGAATTAAAGGTTGGACTAGGGGTAGGAAAATTGGTTAAATTAGGGAAGAATTTAGGCGTAGGATTAGGGATAAAGGAATACATGCGTGGTATCATTGTACCTGAGAACAGTAGAATATAAATATGGGGTGTTTGCAGCAGTGGGAAGTGCGTGGTCTGTGAACCCCATCCCCTCCCCCCAAAAAATTGTATTAACTAGTGAATCTGGCTTGAGTTAATTTTCTTTATTTGCATTTGTAGTGTAGAAATTACCAAATGTAAAACAAACAAAAAATATGTTTTGTATTTTTTACACATATTTTTCCATTTAATATTGTGTTATTTAGACATATAGGGTATCAGTCATATTTCTCCTTTATAAAAAAAAAAAAAGAAATATAAAATGTATGGGTTCACTTGGGTAGGGGGAAATTATGGTAGAAGGAACGCAGAGCAAAAGTGCCAAAAATCCCTTGGACACAAACGTGTTCCATCACAAAAAAGCCTTAGTCCTTAAAAGCTTAATAAATATAAAATATTGCAGTCGGTTTACATGTAATGAGTACTGGCAGTCATCTTTAACAAAGCAATTTTACTTGTCTGAGGGGAAGTATATAATTTCTTGAAAATTATGAACAGGAATGGTCATAACGATCTCACAGCCAAATTACCTGAGAAAATGTTCTTCAGGTTCTCCACAGCTGCAGCTAATTGACTGTGCTGAACAACTGCATCCTTGACATCCTTCAGGCTCTCAATGGTATTAATGCTCTGTCTCCAATCTTTGCTGACATCTGCGAGAGATTGCTGTATGTCCTTTACATCATTCAGTGCATTGTGAAGTTGGTTTAAGCCTGTCCTCACACCATCAAGCTGAGACTGGATAGCCGCCTAGAAGCAAAACAGTGCAGCCAGTAAAATACTTATTTAGTAAAGTTATAACAAATTTTTTTTAAAAGGGTTTTGCCTTTTGACCACTTACTAAAATGGCTTTACGCTGTTCCCCTAAACACAGGTATTATACAGATGTCCCATTCATTATTATTAAAGGGACACTATAATAACCAGAACAACCACAGCTTAATGTAGTTGTACTGGTGAGTATAATAGATCCCTTCAGGCATTTTCAGATCAGGCAGACCTGAGCGGCGCTGGAAATAAGGCAAGTTTTAAGCTTTTATAGGGAGGAGCAAGCCACCTAAATGGTGGTTTTAGCACTATAGGGCCTAGGAATGCATGTTTGTGTTCCTGACCCTATAGTGATTCTTTAAATATAGTCTTGATCTATTAACCTATAAGAAAGATAGAATCACTTGGCCCAAACAATGCAAAGTTACTGAACTTGTCGCCCTCTAATTGGTCTGAACATGAAACTTAAAAAAAGCTCAGGTTCGTAGTTGTTACAGTTAAAATAATAATTTCTGCAAAAGCTACCAGTCATCCCGTATTACAGTATAAGGGCACAAATTGTATGCCATGCAGCTGTGACCTTCACTTAACACCATACATTTTTACACCAAACACTTGCTCAAATACACTGTACAACACATGTCTTTGTAATCTCTGGAACTTCACAAATCTCAATCTATTTAGGAGACATGGCCTGTCTGTAACTTCATGGTTGCTCTGCAACTGGAATGTACGCTGACATTTTAGATGTAAATGTGCTAAAAAATTAAGAGAGTTTACATTCTTAGCTCTCTGCATTCAAGCAACATAGACTTAACATTTACTGAGGGAGGGAGAAAGGGAAAAAACAAAAACCTCCTCAAAATGACTCGGAAACCCCCCCTTCCTAATTGACCAGTTTCCTGTAGGTCAGCCTTATGCTGTCACCCTTTGTACATATGTGACCCAAGTCACATGTTGCTTCTGTCTGTGAACCTAGAACACATTTTTTGGAATCATATTTTCTCTTATTGCAAAGTTATATGGCTTCATTTGGTGATTGTATGTTTTTATATTCGAATTAATAAAAAGGATAAACAAAATCTCTAAAAATCTTTATACTCTCACCGTAACTAAACATAAAAAGTCTACATGAAGACAACATAACCTGTGGATTATAACAAGCATGCACTAACATACAAAAGTATTCAGACATTACAAGTCATTGTCAGGTTTCAATACTAAAAATGGGAATTCTCGGGGAATAACTGTTTGGGCGAAAATAGCCAAAAGTAAGTTCTCCACCATGGCTATTTTGCCTTAAATTCTGCAATTCTCTTGTCAAATATAAACAATATGTGGTTCAGTGAATAACCCTAGGTGTAGCAGGTTAAGGCAGATATGTTCTGTCTGTTTTACTGCCTTGCCTTCAATCTGGCCTCCACCGATGCTTTTTTTCGTGCCTCCCTCCTGCGGTACTGCTCCACTTTATCCAACTGGTCTGGTCTCTGCAGCATTCCAGCAACGCGTTGCACTGCAGTTGCCACTGCTTCTCTATCTGGTTCCTCCATCCTGAGCTTGAGGAAAAAAACATTTACCAATTATGAACTAAACAAAATAGCAAGCACATATACCATTATACAACCTCTAGCCACAGTTCATCTACACCTAAATGTCAAACTTTGTAATTCACATTGCACAGGTTACCTAGAAATATACACTCACCTACAGTAAGAACTGTAGTCTAAAGGATGATTTATATAAGAAGAAAAAAAACTGTGTAACACTAATGAAAGTTTCTTGAAACAGTACCAAATATTTTATAGTAAAAAAAAAAAATGTAATACAAAAAAATATCACCCCCTTTATCACCTGTTTTATGTTGAGATCAGTATAAAAGTTATGGTCTCTGTTTTGATGGATTTACTTCAATCTCAGGGTGTAAATTTATATTATTAATATTTTGGGCTTGGTTTTGGTAGTTGTAATGGGTAGTTAGTAGGAAATCATTTGGATGATTATTCAATTAAGTTTACTAAAAAATACATGGCAAAAATATATTTTAAAAAGTGTTCTGGTTTTCAATATGCAAAACAGCCCTGATCTTTAAAGAGTTAAACTGGATTTAGATTTTTAATAGTTTAAGAATTTTGTTTTCAAAATCAACATGAATGATCTATGATATTACTTAATTCATATAATAAACCCTAATCTATGCTGCTGAATTAAATGTTCATTCCTATTTAAGTGAAGTGGAAACTATGTAAATTATTTCATGAGATATTTATGAGATATTAATTCCAGCAGACAGATACAGACAGTGGGCAGTCATGTTTGTAGATCTTACAATGTAAAGGAGAAGAGGAAAATTTGCTAAACAGTGTGTTTACAACCCAGTGCATAGTATCTTATAATACTTTAGCAATTTATAAGAAATAAATCACACAACCAATCTTAACAGTTTGTCCCCAAATAACCAAGTTGGAAAAAAACACCACTTTGGCCTAAAATGTAGCCCATGTAGCAACGCAGTTAGGGGAATGGGCCTTGATAAGGCCAGAGAGTAGGCATGCAGTGTTATCATAATTGGGGGCAGGATTTTAGACATGTGGTTATGAGGTGCGGACTAGGTGATTATAGCATGGCCATCTTAATTTTCAACTTGCACTTACCTGTCCCTCCCACCCTCCCTGTGGTTTAGTGGTTGTTCCCCGTTTGGTCACAGCGGCGGGAAAGGGCTAGGATAAATGGGAAGTAGGTAGAGTATGATGTGGTCATGACAAGGTTTAGGCTAGATTAGGCAGGAGGGGTTCAATTGGCTGACAGGTTCGAGCTCATCGGTGGCTCCAAATCTGGGGGTGTAGGGGTGTCTTGGATATGGGCCTCTTTGGTAGGCCGTGTTTTAATTTATATGTTATTTATTCTGTTATATTGGTATGGGGTCATTGCCAGGGGTATTTATGTACAGAGGGAGATTGGATTAAAATATCTTTATTGTTTTGGCAAAAATTTTGTTCAAGTTATTGATGATACTTTAATAAAGCTGTGGACTATATATTTCCAACAGAAACAAAACTGGTGTCTGTGTTTATTAAAGGAAGTGGGGATGGGTTATGGCACATGCCGAAAAGAGGGATATTCCATTTTGGGATTTAAGTAGAATTAACTTTAAGTCCACAAAATAATACCATATATTAAATTATTTATCATGTTTCAAAAAGCCCTACTCTACAAATGTGGAAACACAAAATGAATACACTACACTAATCCACAAAATAGATACCTAAAAGAATAACAATGAAAATAAAAGTGATGCTTACAATATAAACCATTAAATATTAAAATCATACACTTTAGATCTAACCCTTTTAATTGCAGTGCAGTGCCCACAGTCACACTTGGTGCTGCACATATTGATAGTAAATCTGTACACCAGGAATGGCCAACCTCCCCAGCTGCTAGAGGACTACAATGCCCATGATGCTTTGCCAGCTAAGTAATACTAGGAGCTGTGCTCCCACACCAGCAGTGGATCTGCCTGCAGACCCCCCCCATTACATGCTATGCTATGACACAGACTGGGCCCCCTCATTAAACACCATACACTGACTTACAGCGTGCCATGGACACGCAGACAGCTGGCCCCGCCGTGTAAGCGGTGTATGGGAAGGAAGACATAATAAATATTTACATTCAGCTGGACCGCTCCTCTCTTCCGCCTTCACCTTCTGGCTGACTCTATTCGTCACCGACTCTGACAGCGGACAGCAGCCGGCTCGGGACAAACCTTGTCAGAAAGCGAAATGCCAGGAGCCAATATCTGTATGTACACCGCACACAGGCTACAGCGCTGAGTGCACAGGGCGCTATGGATGGAAGGGTTCATTTCCCCAGGGACACCTGTCTATACATTTGTGTATATATATAATAAAGTACCATTTGTATTCACGTACAAGGATATCAGAGTGGACAGGGCTGGAGATGGTTTCTTATTCCATCCTGGAAGTTGTTTTTTTATTTGGAGTCATCTCTGGTTATAATTTAAATGAAACCTATATGTTTAACTGCAATACAACTCAGATTTAAATAATGACAACATGTGCTCCAGGCATACAATTATATAATATCTTCGTTATTTTAATATTTTGGTCAGTACCGTATATACTCGAGTATAAGTCGACCCGAATATAAGTCGAGGCCCCTAATTTTACCCCAAAAAACTGGGAAAACTTATTGACTCGAGTATAAAACTAGGGTGGGAAATGCAGCAGCTACTGGTAAATTTCTAAATAAAATTAGATCCCCAAAAAATTATATTAATTGAATATTTATTTACAGTGTGTGTATATAATGAATGCCGAGTGTCTGTGTGTTTGTGTAGTGTGTGTATATAATGAATGCAGTGTGTGTGTGAAGCAGAGTGTGTAACCTTGGTGGGGGGTGGGCATTTTTATTATTTTTTTAATTATTATTATTATTTTAATATTATCACATTTTTATTTTAATATTATTAAAAAATTTATTTTATTATTATTAAAATGTTTATTTAATTTTTTTGTCCCCCCTCCCTGCTTGATACATGGCCAGGGAGTGGGGCTATATTATTCCCTGGTGGTCCAGTGGATGGGCTGTGCAGGAGGGGGGCTGGGAGCAAGCTGTTACTTACCTGTGTAGCAGCTCCTGTCAGCTCCCTTCTCCTCCGTGACAGTCAGCTCCCACGGTAAGTCTCGCGATCTGAGTGCCGTCCGGAGCGTTGCCACGGTAACCCGTGGCAACGCTTTAACGGCCACGGCTCTCGCGAGACTTGGAGCTGAACGGCACGAATGAGAAGGGAGCTGACCGGAGCTGCTGTAAAGGTAACAGCTCGCTGCCAGCCCCCAACAGGACCGCCGGCTTGTAATGAGCCCTGCGGTCCTGGTCAGTATTATGGCAATGTAAGTTGCCATAATACAGACATTGACTCGAGTATAAGACGAGTGGGGGGTTTTCAGCACAAAAAATGTGCCGAAAAACTCGTCTTTTACTCGAGTATATACATGGTCAAATCATGGTCAAACTTCAGGATGAATGAACCAGAATACATTTTAAATAGGTAACTGATGTTTTATTTGGGTTAATAGCCATTTGGGCCACTGGTTGTTTTTCACATGGATTTGTACAGTAAGAGGCATTCTATTAAACACAATATTCTTCAGCATGCCAAAAGGTGAATTTGGTATAAAAAAAGTCCCAACCTTGCCATGGGTGGTGGTTTACTTCATTTTGAATAAGTAACTGGTGTTTTCAAAGGGTTGTTTGCCAGTGGGCCCTTGATTTTCATATGGATTTACATAGAGTAGCTACCCTCTATTAAACACAATTACCAGATTTTACTATTTAAATGACATAAAGTCATGATTTTATTAATGACACGGAGGTGAGTATTATGCTGCACTCTTTCTTTATTTCCATCAGCAGCAAAGACACATTGAAATCAATATAGGAAGCAGTCAGTAACATGTATCTTCCATTGCAACCAAACATCCAGTCAGATTCCACTCTCCAGCATAATAGGCGATGTTCACTAAACTAATTCCTCTTTCTTGCGAGCCCGAACAAGGACAAACATCCAACAGAAAAGGAACTCCAATAAGAGCATAATGCCAATAACAAGTGGGTTTCCAGGTCAAGCTGTAAGAGAGAGTAGAATATGGTAATATCCAAGTATTAATTTGGATTCATGCACAAGATAACATTGTGCAAACTAATAGGCAATATCCAATATAAATTTGTATTCAGTCAACATATTGTTGGAGATGGAGACAGACATTAGAAAGTACAAAACCCAAATCACCTGAATAGGTAACAAGCCCAAACTTACCGTAGGTAACTTACCCAGATTACACCACCATCCAGGGAAGGGTGGGAGGGATAATCGCCTTTGTGTCGTTAATAAAATCATGAATTTAAGTCATGTAAATAGTAAAATCTGGTAATTTTATTTAGACACGGAGGCTCCTATTATGCTAGTTTAAAGCTGTGAAATAACCATTCCAGCAAAATGTTGAATCGGCTTAAAATAAAAGTCTCGAAACGTATATTCCGATGACCAGTCGGCAGCTTGTAAAATATCATCTAGTCGGCATCCTACCACAGAAGCTTTAGAGGTCATATCACCTCATACAGAATGTGGAGAGAAAACGGAAGTATCAATGCCGGCTAATGTCATAATCCATTTGACCCATCTGGCAAGAGAAGGAGAGGATACTGGAAGGTGTGGTTTGCGGAAAGAGATGAATAATTGAAGTCTCATAGGATTCCGAAACAAAGCTGTATGGAGTTCATATTCCTGTAGACATGCCTCAAGGCAAAGGAGAGGCTTCTCTGGAAATGCCTGGTAGAGTACGGACATTGAAAAGGTCTTGGTCCTTCTAGAGATGTCAAAGAGGACGCCTTCAGGTGTAAAGCAACGAGCGTCTGTGTCAAGAGCTCGTACATCAGAGACTCTTTTGCATGAAATTAGGCAGAAAAGCATGACTAATTTTGCAGAAAGTTGTTTGAGGGATAACAAAACATTCTCCGGCCATGACTCTAGAAAATTGAGGACAAAGGAAATGTCCCAGAGTGAAGAGTAATGAGGTAATGGATGGTGAGAATAACTCACTCCGAGTAGGAGTCAACAGACAAAGGGATGTCGTCCGATGGGGACACCATCAATGCCCTGATGTCCAGAGGAAAGTGCAGAACGGTGAAGGTTAACCGTGCGATATGCTTTCCCTGCTTCAAAAAGGGAAGTCAAGAAATGCAAGATGGATGTTAAAGGAGTTGATAATGAATCCATATCTCTATCCAAGCACCTACCATTCCATGCATTCCAAGCAGATTTATAAGCGTGTCTCGTGCAGGGTGCCCATGCATTCCCTAGAAGTCTGAGAGTTGATTGCGGAACGCCCTCGATTGACCGAGGTCCCCTGAAACCAGCCAAGTCATAAGTTGAAGGAGACCCTGGAGAATTAACGGGTGAAACTGCCCATCTGGATCCAGGAGGAGAGAATCGTATGATGTGAGAAGGCAGGGAAAGTCTATCTCCATTTACGATAGATGAGGAAACCATGGTTGTGACGTCTATAGGGGGGTCACAAGTACCAACATGCCATGTTGGCTGCACAGTTGAAGAAGGCAACTGGGAAAAAGTGCAAATGGGGGAAATGCATAGTTCGTCTCCGTGGCCCAATGTTGAGAAAAGGCATTTGTCCCCAGAGCCGTTAGATCTGGTCTCCAGCTGAAAAAATTAGGGAGTTGAGCATTTAAACGAGAGGCGAAAGATCTATTCCCAAAGGTCCCCAAGTGTCCATCATTTTCTTGAATATCAAGGCCAATCGCTGAAGTCCTTGAGATATCGGGAATACCAATCCGCTGTGGTGTGGGAGAGACTGAGAATATATTCCGCTGTCACCGAGATGTTGTGGAAAAGGCAAAATTGCCAGAAAACGCGTGCCATGTTCGCCAGAACTTTGGATTTCATGCTTCCTAGATGGTTGATGTATCTGACTGCAGAAACCTTGTCCATCTTTAGTAGAATTGTGCATTGAGAATGAGTCGGAGATAGGCTGCGTACAGCAAAGGAACCGGACAGAAGTTCTAGGCAATTGATATGTAGTGTCGATTCTAGGTCTGACCATCTGCCTCCTGTGGAGGTATCTCCACAACGTGCACCCCAAACCGTGTAAGCTCGCATCCGATTCTATGATGAGGTCTGGGGTTGTTCCGAAGATAGCGCGTCCATTCCACGCTTCCATATGGAGAAGCCACCAATGAAGCTCATCTTTCGCCTCTTTGTCTAATGTCACCATCTCTTCGTAGGATACCCTGCCTCTGAGGTAAGAAGCCTGTATCCGTTGAAGTGCTCGGTAGTGGAGCAGACCTAATTGATTGCTATTTCCTGTCCTATTGTGTTTTATACCCCACCTTCTATAGACTGTAAGCTTGAATGAGCAGGGTCCTCTTCAACCTTTCTTTCCTATAAGTTTTCTTGTAATTGTCCTATTTATAGTTAAATCCCCCTTCTTACAACATTGTAAAGCGCTACAGAATCTGTTGGCGCTATACAAATGGCAATATTAATAATAATATGGCTTGGAATGAAGCTGCTAGGAGTCCCATGACTCATGTCAAGTGTTTGAGGGAGAGCTGGGGAACAGCCAATGTGCGACTGATTTCTTTTTTAATATTTAGCAATTTTGATGCTGGTAGATGTAACGTCTGAGAGGTTGAATCGATTACTAATCCCAGGAACTTGATACGTCGGGCAGGTGTCATAATGGATTTTTCCCAATTGATAACGAAACCCAGGTTTTGCAACAAAGCCAGAGTCCACATCAGATGTGTGTGGAGAAGGTTGGATGACTGGGCTAGAAGGAGTATATCGTTCAGATAGATGATTAGCCGAATGCCTCGACTTCTTAACAGAGCAACCACGGGTTTCCATGGTCTTGGTGAAACGCCACGGGGCTGATGACAGGCCGAACGGGAGGCACTGAAATCAATGATCTTAGACAATCAGTATGTGGTTCTCCATCAATGATGTTTTAGTAGTTCTATGCATCGCAGTCACCAGCTTACTTTACACTAGGCTGTAAAGTTTTGTGGGAGATATCATCAGAACAGCTGGAGAGCTGTCTATTATACCATCTTGATTTAGAAAAAAATCATCAGTTTGTAAAATGACACAGAGCAGTCTGATTGGATGGATTTCAAGCCCACCAATCAGAGTGTTATGAGTCAAATTACACAGCGTGGGAAAATTCCAAAGAACTTTCCCACACTGTGTAAAATGACACCGAGCACCCTGACTGGCTTAAACCAACCAGAGTGTTCTTAGCCTAATTGCCTTCCCCCGCCCTGCAGAGCTCAGTCTGCGTGGAGCCTTCCATGGGTGAAGATGGATTAATTCTTTTAGCGTTTGTTTTTTTGTTTTTGTCTGTTTTTTTTTTTTTGCGCTCTGGTTTTTTAGTTCGACGGGTATTATGAAGATTTTAGAAGAAAGAAGACAACAAATGGTAAGTGTTATTTTTCTTTACAGGTTAGTTATTTTATTCCCCCTCACTATTTTTAGGGTGAGGGGGGTAGGTAGGGGATAGATTTTATTTGGGTGGGGGGGTAGGTGACTAGGGGCTTGGGGACCCCTAGTCACCTTTGAAAGGGGGGGGGAATTAGCCATTTAGGGCCCCCACCTGCCGCCAAGGGGTGCGGGCCGGGGGGAGGACAGTAGGTCCCCCCCATTGATTGTGATTTCTGGCCCCCACCCAACACGCAGGGGTGGGGGCCGAGGGGGAGGACACTAGGTCCCCCCCATCTGATTTCTGGCCCCCACCCAACGCGCAGGTGTTGGGGCCGGGAGGGAGGACAGTAGGTCCCCCCCATTATCCTTTATGGCCCCCACCCAACACACAGAGGTGGGGGCTGGGGGGGAGGACAGTAGGTTCCCCCCCCATGATCCTTTATGGCCCCCACCGACCGCTCAGGGGTGGGCGGCGGGGGGGAGGACAGTAGGTCCTCCACTCATTGTCCTTTATGGCCCCCACCCACCGTGCAGGAGTGGGGGTGGGTGGGGGAGGACAGTAGGTCCCCCCCACCCCATTGTGGTTAAGGCCCCCACCCACCGCGCAGGGATGGGGGCCGGGAGGGGAGGACAGTAGGTCCCCCCACCCCATTGTGATTTATGGCCCCCACCCACCGCGCAGGGGTTGGGGCCAGGGTGGGAGGACAGTAGGTCCCCCCATTATCCTTTATGGCCCCCACCCACTGCTCAGGGGTGGGGGCCGGGGGGAGGACAGTAGGTCCCCCCCTCATTGTCCTTTATGGCCCCACCCACCGTGCAGGGGTGGGGGCCAGGAGGGGAGGACAGTAGGTCCCCCCCACACATTCTTATTTAGAGCCCCCACCCTCCACGTGGGGGGGCTATTAGGGTTTTCTTTTTTTAAACAGTGAGCAGCTTTTAATCTCCCTTATGCTATTATGGCGGTCATATTGACATAGAGTGACGGAGGACATGGGGGGTTTAGGAAGTGGCATGGAGCAATGCTCCCTGCCGCTTCTATCTTTACATATTATAAGGAGGGAGCTGCGTGCCGGTAGCACTGATATTCAGTGTTTGTTCGGCTGACATTTCTAGTCATTCATTCGTCTTTCTGATGAATGAATAAATAGATAAAATTCCCATTCGCATGTCCAAGTGTTTCACTGGGCGTGTGCTGGAATCTCACAGCGCTATCTAGTGTGGGCAGATGACGTGTCCCACAGGGACTTCATTTACCCACACAAAGATGGCGGCGCCCTGAATATAGATCGGGGCAGGAGGGGGGTTAAAAAAAAACGGGATTCGGCCATGACAGTGCCGCGTTAACATATTTATACATGATCTTGAAATAGGCATTGAAAGCCATGTTTCAGTGTTTGCAGATGACACAAAACTTTGTAAAGTAATAAAATGTGAGCAGGATATTGCTTTGCTGTAGAGGGATTTGGATAGATTGGGGGACTGGGCACTAAAATGGCAGATTAAATTGAATGTAGAGAAATGCAAAGTTTTGCACTTCGAGGTCAAGAATGCACAAGCAACTTATACCCCAAATGGTAGTGAATTAGGGATAACCACACGAGAAGGATTTGGGAATTGTTAGAGACCACAAACTAGGCAGCAATATGCAATGTCAATCTGCAGTTGCTAAGGCCAGTAAGGTTTTGTCATGTATAAATAGGGGTATAAATTCTCGCGATGAAAATATAATTTTGCCTCTTTATAAATCGTTGGTAAGACCACACCTTAAATATGCTGTGCAATTTTGGGCACCTGTTCTAAAGAAGGATATCATGGCACTAGAAAAAGTGCAGAGACCAGCTACAAAATTGATAAAAGGAATGTAGCATTTTAGTTATGAAGAAAGGTTAAAAAAATATAAATCTCTTTAGTTTGGAAAAACGGCGCCTCAGTGGGGATATGACAGTATACAAATATATTCGGGGCCAGTACAAACCTTTATCTGGAAATCTATTCATAAACAGGGCTGTACATAGGACACAAGGTCACACATTTAGGCTGGAAAAAAAGAGATTTCATCTAAGGCAAAGAAAAGTTTTTTTTACAGTAAGAGCAATAAGGATATGGAATTCTCTTCCTGAAGATTTGGTTTTATCAGAGTCCATACAGATGTTTAAACTCCAATTGTATAAATACTTGCAAAAACATAACCTACAGGGATATAATTTCTAATTAGTGGGGTAATAGCTGCTTGATCCAAGGAGACATCTGACTGCTATTTTGGGGTCAAGAAGGAATTTTTTCCTAGTTCGATGCAAAATTGGAAGCGCTTCAGAGGTTTTTTGCCTTCTTTTGGATCAACAGCAAAAACATATGTAAGGAAGGCTGAACTTGATGGACGCAAGTCTCTTTTCAGCTATGTAACTATGTAATTATATGTTTATCATAGTCGTTTTCCATTTATAAGGATGAATGTCTCTACTTGACCTCAGGAAGACAGATCTCTAGCAGTGTATTCAGGTGATGTCATGCTGTGATGTCATAGATGTAACTGCTGCTGTAACTGCTTGAACATTTTATTCCCTCCCAGTTGCAACTGAGGCTCTGACAGAGCTTCACCTATATTCACGGTTCTCGTACCATCTCAAAGGCATATAAACCTTTGCCACACTTGGAGCTTGACTACAATCAATCTGATCATAGCTGTGGAGGTTCTAGCGAGGGGGCCTTATATTTTGCACAGCTATTCGTATAACCCTTTCTCAAAGATTGGTGCAACGTCAATGAGGATAAACCTAAATTTAAGATTTGCGCGTGCTGTGTGCGATGGCAAAATTGCGAATGAGGAACTGGGGGATTAAGGAAATATGTCTCGTGTGTATCATTAATTCAGGTATACTCTATTAATCTATATCTATCATTCTGCTTCAGAATTCTGTCTGTCTGTCTATCTATCTCTCTGTCCTCTGCCTGACTGTCTGTTTATCTATATGTCAGTAAGTTAGTCAGATTGCCGGTCTCTTTTTCTGTCTGTCTGTTTGCATGTCTTTATGTCTATAAATTTAAATATCCATAAAAAGAGTAAGCCCTGCATCTACTGTATTGAATGTTCAGTGCTTGTCTCTCAATGCCCAAATGATAGGACAGTCCTTCAAGCCATGGTTCCCCAGAAGTTTCCTCCACAGGCGGTTTTCCTCTCCTGGGTGCTGAAGGATGGCTCTTTTGAGTCCTGAGGTATCCCACATCTTGGCTGTTTTCTTGCCAAATTTCTATTAACATCCAATACATTTATGGACCCATAAGTCCTTAATTTCCTGATTAGAGACTGCAATGCATTAATTAATTAATTAATTCTGTAAAATGTACTTAATAAATATAAAATTAATTTATGTTTATTTCTCATGTTGATTAATATTACTTTGTGAAATGAATTGGTTGGATCTAGAGGAAGTGGTGGGATTTGGTAGGAGATGAGCGCAACTATCAATTTTTGGTACAGTTTTTTGTATTTCAGTGGGAAAGTAAAAGTTGGTATAAGTGGGTGCTGTATAGAAATGGGGAAGGTATTTGAAAGTTGTTATTTAGAGATACTTAGCAAAAGTTAATAGATTTCAAAAAAGGTGGGAAGCATTGAATACTGACGATCTGATAGTGGGACAAGTAAACAGGGACATTTGACGAGTGAAAGAGAACCCATGGTAAGCCATATATAGAAGGAGTGGTGGTACAATAAAACTACAGGCAGAACATAGTCTCCAATGTCAACCACTGTTATCAGGTTCAGAGAAATGTCAACCACTGTTATCAGGTTCAGAGAAACATGCATAGGTAGAGAGTACTGTGTATAGGAAGACCAAAGGGGAAAACCACATTAATTATTCCCCTCCACCTCCATCCTTTTACTTACCCAAATAACCATACCACAGACTCACTTGGTGACAAAAAGGCTGCAGCTTAATTAAATAATATATATATATATCTTTTAACATCAACTTTTATAAACATATTAACTTAATACAACTTTCTCTGTAAACAACGTCACTGGGTACCATCTTGCCAACCTAACAAGGGCCGTGTTTAATGTGGGGCATACGGGACAGCTGCCCTGGGCCCAGTTACTTCTGGGGGGCCAAAGGCAACTAACCCAGCTGATAGAATACCTGTTAGCCCACCGGGCAGGGCCGGCGCCACCACTGGGGGCACCCACCGGGATGTTTCCTGGTCGGCTCCCCCTGTCTGTGGCCGCAGCGCTGGGAGAGCGGCTCTTGAGCCGCCCCCAGCGCCGGGCCGATCCTCAAGGCGTCCGAAGGTGGGGGTGCCAAGAGGAGCCCTGTCACAGGGGACCCAGGAGGAGGTGGCCCTGAACCTGTATTAGGTAAGGCAGAGCAGGCACCTGCTTACCTTGATAGCAGGTGCCTGCTCTGCCCAAAAAATGCCGGTAACCGGATGAGAGGGGGACGGAGCAGGTAGGCGGCGAGGGAGGCTGTTCCTGCAGCCTCTCACTCCTCCCTCGCGCGTCCTCTGTAATGCCGGGAGCCGGAATATGATGTAATTTTGTGAATTTTCTGTATCTGAGAGATAATTAAATTAGAGGAGTTTACTCAAGCAATTATCTCTCAGGCACTGGGGATTCTGGGATTGAAACCCCTGCATTTCTGGTGTATGAAACCCCTTGCATGGGACTGGGCATAAAAGCCGTGTATATGAGAATAAAGTTCAGTTATACTCCCAGAGCTCTGTGTCATCCAGTTGCTGGGGAGGAGGTGGGAGATTCTTGGATTATATTGCTTGTTCCTGACTGTATTTTGGAATACCAGCGGAAGAGAGTCCCTGCTAGGATTAGGGCTCCGCAACAGCCAGGTTAAATAAATCAAGGCCCACCTCCATAAGGAGAACCCCATCAATCCAGAAATATATTGCAGCATTCTGCACATCCAGGACAAACTTGGACAACCTCTTGTTGAGCTTGATCCGACTCCACTCAACAGCCCTCGGGTCCTGTGCACCCTGCCAGTAATTACTGGACAACACCTCAGACCAAATGATGCAAATGTTCGGGAACATAATCAACAATTGATCCAAATCCCTTTGGATCATGTCTCCCAGGCCCCACACTGGAATGGTGCCGAGCTCGTTATCCCCAGATGGACAATGAGGACATCTGGAACATTGAGTAGGCGGGCCAACCGAACCAATTTGGGCAGCAGATGAGCCCAGCGCATGCCTCGGGACACAAACCAGTGCACGTCTTCCAACACCGGCAACAGACCATTCGAAGTCCCCCGGCACTAACACCCACACGCTGCTGCGCCCAGTAAACATACGAATGGCCGATCCCCAATACTCGCCACCCGGCACCTATGGAGACAAAACAGGAAATGGAATCAGTCCAGCTAGATGAACATAAGAACGGAACATCCTAGATTCCAACCTCAGAGAATCCCAGACGAGACGCCTCTGTTGCCGCCCCTATCCGGAAAGAATTCCCCCAAAACTTCTTACCAGGTATTTAAAAAAACAAAACAGTGGAGCACTATATACCTTTCAAGTGCAACAAGTGTACAGATTTGTGTTTAGTGCAATACCTCAACGAGTTACTTAACTGGCTTTGATGAAAATTTGTGGTAAACCAGCAAGTATACCTTAAACAGAAAAATAGTAGACAATAGTGTAAAACCTTATTATATATTTTAAGGTGCAAAATCTTATATGGAACATGAAAGATGTTATACGTTCTGTGGCTGGGGAGGGGGCGGGTTGGGGTAGGGGGATGGCACTGGCGTTCTGCTGCAGCTCGACTGGGGTGCTTTGGTTAGTTGTATGTGGGGATTTATCGATCAGTGGGAGCGTAGTTTGGGGGTTGGGTCTCCGCCCCCCGCCTGACTCGCCCAGCCTCACACCAGGGGGATCTGTCGTCCTTTCTTGGTGGGGCTGGCGCAGGGGCATCCCCCGCCACGTTGGCTTTGCCTAGGCGTGTGGGCTGCTGTTTGCAGTTTAATGAAAATCATTGCAAGTGGGGGGCCAGATGCAGGTTTAAGTGTGTGGGGGAGCCCATACCATTGGCCGCTGTTTCAAGCGGGGCAAGGAGGGTGAGCGTAGTGATGCTGTGGGCTTGAAGGGCGAAGATGCCAGGGTGGATGATGGCACGATGCACCCATGGCTAAGCCACTATAGGAATCGGAAGGCGGTGGGGTTGCTGCTCAGGGACTTCAGCGACGGGTTTTGAATTCCCCATCAGGTCAGGGAGGCCTCCATTTTCCCCAATAACATATATACACATATAAGCTGTAACAGGGGCGGCCTGTGCCACTTTCAAACCTGCCATGGTGGTAGACGTCCCTCCACCGACTCCAACACAGTGGGGGGACACACAGATACAACAGGACCTAGAGCTGTAGAAATCCCCCCCCCCGAGTCAGACACCCCGCTCCCCCCAGGAGTAGGAATAACAGATCCCACCCCACAGCTGCTGCAACTCAAAAAAGATGCCCAAGGACAGTACATCATACTCTACTGTGTCATGAACTACACTACATACACACTAACTTCGGTATACAGCCCGAACACAAACCAATGGAATTTTTTACACAAAGGCCTCTCTAAAATCCCAAGTCCACAATTACCATATCTGATACTATGCAGTGATTTAAACCACATACTAGACCCACCCCTGGACACACCCAGAGACACGCCACTCTCACGCCCCAATGCAAAGCGCTCACAAAATTATTATTTGAATTCAATATTTATGATACATGGCGTACAGCTCATCCAAACGGCCGCGAATACATACACTACTCCCAAGTCCACAAAACTAGCTCAAGAATTGACTATATTTTTATAACCAGTAACCTCTTACCCTTGGTGACGGACTGCCAGATCGGCGACCTGATTTAGTCGGATCACGACCATCACGACACTATAGTACATGACTCCGGTTTCAAACAATCTCTAGAAAAGGAGATAACCCACTACTTTGAGGCGAACTGTGTGCCACAGATGCAACCTCAGAACGTATGGCTAGTCCATAAGGCAGCCATACGGGGCCTGCTCATTATTGAGCTGCACACCTGAAAAAATTGGCACAACAAAAATACACCACACTACTCAAAGAACTAAGAGACCAAATGACAGCACAACTCCTCTCACCAACAGAAGCAGGACAACTCCGACTTAACCACACTACTAAGGAACCAAATGACCCACTATTCCAAAAAAACACGTATATACTCCATAGGTTAAAAATGAAGAAGTACTCCCAAGGCAACAAAGCAGGGAAAGCCCTAGCACCCTTACTAAGACATGCCTAAGCCCATTCCAAAATCCAACACTTAATCTCCCATGCAGGAACCAAAATACTCAACCCACAGAGCATAAATAACATGATGGCGGACTTCTACAACACACTCTATAATCTAGCAACAGACAACACGACACACCAACCCACCAGTCAAGAAATTCAAGAACTCCTCTCCCACATTTGTCTCCCCTCACTAACCCCAACACAATGCGAAACAGTCTAAGCCCCGATCTCGCTAGAAGAAATAGAAAATGCTATCGGCTCCCTCCCGTCTGGGAAATCACCCGTCCCGGATGGATTCACAAATTCTTATTATAAAACTCTCTGCCCCATCCTGGCCCCCCATCCTGGCCACATACCACCCGAAATGCTGGCTGCTCACATTGCCACGCTTCCAAAACCTGGAAAACCCCCCAACAGACCCCAAAACCTCAGATCTATATCGCTGCTGAACACAGATACGAAACTCCTGGCTAAGATCTATGCAAACAGACTCTCAGTCATTATACCCACTGTGATACATGGAGACCAAGTGGGGTTTGTAGCAGGGAGACAGGGCTCAGATGGCACTAGGAAGCTGTTAAACCTGATGTCCAGCGCGTGAACCTCGGCAAGGCCCAGTGTGTTCATCTCTCTAGACACTGAAAAAGCCTTTCATAGGGTAAACTGGGGCTTCAACAAGGCAGTATTACAGACATTTAAATTCACACCACATTTCACGTCCCTAGAGTCAGCACTGTACTCCAGTCCATCAGCCCGAGTAACGAACTAAACATAATAAAAACACAAGCGATGAGCATGCACCTACCGACCCACACTCTGAACAACCTAAAAAGCAGCTATGCATATGAATGACGCACTGATCACCTAACTTTCCTAGGAGTAGCTTTCACGCAGGGCCAGACTGGCCCACCAGGATACCGGTAAATTTCCCGGTGGGCCACGGCTCCTGTAATCCCGGCCGGCTATGTGTGATCTGTGCGGCCGCACAGGGCCCCATGGAAGCAGGGGGAGCCAGGCAGCCAGCACAGCTCACACATGGCCGGCTGGGATCACAAAAAAATAAATAAATTTGCGGTGGGGGCGGAGCTAGCGGGCGGCGGGGCGGAGTCTAGCGTGCGGCGCGGCGGAGCTTACTGTGTGGCGGGGGTCTGACTAACTGCAGCATGGGAAGCAGGAAGGAGTCCCTGCTTCTCCAACAACCAGCCTCTAGGAGCTCCAAGGGATGTGGAGGTAAGAAGCAGGTCAGTGTGACTGCCTGTGAGTGTGTGACTGTCTGCCTGTGTGTGTGTGTGACTGTCTGTGTGTGTGTGACTGTCTGCCTATGTGTGTGACTGTCTGTGTGTGTGTGTGTGACTGTCTGCCTGTGTGTGTGAGACTGTCTGCCTGTGTGTGTGACTGTCTGCCTGTGTGTGTGACTTTGTGTGTGTGACTTTGTGTGTGTGACTGTCTGCGTGTGTGTGACTGTCTGCCTGTGTGTGTGTGTGTGTGACTGCCTGTGTGTGTGACTGTCTGCCTGTGTGTGACTGTGTGTGTGTGACTGTCTGCCTGTGTATGTGTGTGGCTGTCTGCCTGTCTCTGTATTTGTGGATGTTTGCCTTGGTGTCAGTGACTGTCTGCCTCTGTGTGTGTGGATGTCTTTGTGTGTGTGCATCTGCTAGTGAGTGAGCGAGCGAGCGAGCTTCTGTGTGTGTGTGCGTGCGCGCATCTGCTAGTCAGGGAGCCTTTGTGTGTGTGTGTCTGCTAGTGAGTTTGTGTACAGCACCCTCGCACATACAGCACCCACACACATACAGCACCCTCAAACACACAGCACCCTCTCACACACAGCACTGAAACAGCACCCTCACAAATACACACACAGCACCCTCACACACACAGCACACTGACAGGACCCTAACAAACACACACACACACACACACACCAACACCCTCACACACACAACGCACACAAACAGCACCCTCACACACACATCACACTAACAGCACCCTCACACACAGACCCCTTACACACACACACACACATCACCCTTACACACACAGCACCCTCAAACCACCCTCACACAGCACACACACACACACACACACACACAGCAGTGTATGTATGTGTGTGTGTGTATATATATATATATATATATATATATATATATATACACACATACATATACACGCGGCGTGCGTTTGTGCTTTAGGGTGCACACCCTAATGCAATAGGCTGAGCACGCCTATGGGTGAGCATGTGTTTACAGTGAGCTTGTCTGTAGTAAGCATGAGTGTGATTGTGAGCTTGTCTGTAGTGACCATATGTGTGTCAGTGAGCTTGTCTGTAGTGAGCATGTGTGTTAGTGAGCTTGTCTGTACTGAATCTCTGTGTTAGTGAGTTCTTCTGTAGGGAGCATGTTTGTGTCAATGGGCTTGTCTGTAGGGAGAGTGTGTGCACCTCAGTGAGCTTGTCTGTAGTGAGCGTGTGTGTGTGACAGTGAGCTTGTCTGTAGTAAGCTTGGGTGTGTATCAGATTTTGTCTGTACTAAATTTGTGTGTGTGCCAGTAACCTTGTCTGTATGTGTCATTGAGATTGTCTGTCAATGAGCCTATTTGTGTGCATCAGTAAGATTGTCAGTGTCTGTTTGTGAGTATGCTTTACTGTATAATTTAATTACCCTGAAAGAAGAAATGTATCAATAATATATATATATATATATATATATATATATATACAAAAGCTGTTGTACCTTGCACTCAGGCTTCAAAGTTGTGTGACCGGGTGCATCACCAGGGCTCTAGTATCCAGGCAATTGAAATAGTTGGCTGCACTCTCAGATTTCCTTAAAACTTAACTTTTATTGAAATATTTAAGAGAAGATCAATGTTTTCAGTCCCTCTTGTGGACTTTCATCATGATCCTGAATGACCAGACCTCCACAGAAATTTTGGAAAGAAGCATGGGACCTGTGGGAGAAGCATAGGGCCATAAACCCCAACTAACAAGGCAGGCCTACAAACAACTACACGACCATGCCACCGCGATATACAAAAGATGGATCACCTCTTGTCCTCATTTCCCCACACCTCCCACCTCCCCTGCCCAACACCTGTTACACCCCCCATTGCAACATGGGTAAACATTGGTAAGTGATGCTATGTGACTCACACGACTGTGACGCACAACACAACACATCATAGGACAGACATATACTATACTGTAACCAATGTCGTTATGCATTATGTGCCAAATAAAAAATGGTAAATAAAAAAATAAAAAAAGCTGCCACCATCACGGCAATTTACAAAATGTGTAGCCTTGGTCCACCAAATAAAACAAGATTAGAAAAAAAACACAAATACAGTTTAGCTGAAAATCAATGAAATTTGAGAACACTGGTCTCAGTTAAGGTTGCATTTTCTCAAATCCTAGTATCTTAAATGAAGTTTGGGTGGAGATTTATAACTGTTTACTTTATACTATATATTCTATATTGTGGTAGAAAAATGGCATTGATATGGATTAGTGCATCCATGCCCATAATACTAAAGATAATAAGTGAAAGGACCAACTTTCAACTTAGGTAAGGACTGGTCAGTATGTAGTTCTCCATCAATGATGTTTTAGCAGCTCTATGCATAGCAGTCACCAACTCACTTTGACCTAGGCTGGAAAGCTTTGTGGGAGATATCATCAGAACTGCCGGAGAGCTGTCTATTCTACCATCTTGATCTAGAAAAAAAAAGCATCCGTTTGGGATGTTTGTAAAGAAATAGATACATAAATGTTGATACAGTTATAAAAGCAAATGTTATTTAAGAAAGAAATAAAATAAGAAAGTTATGGTGGTTGTAATATTTTCTTTAAGATTGATATATTTATTGATTGTGAACGTTCTTTTTATATAATTATCATAGTCGTTTTTTTAATTTATAAGGATTATTGTCTCTACTTGACCTCAGGAAGTGAGATCTCTATCAGTGTAATCAGGTGATGTCATGCTGTGATGTCATAGATGTAACTGCTGCTGTAACGGTTTGAACATTTTATTTCCTCCCAGTTATAACTGAGGCTCTGACAGAGCTTCACCTATATTCATGGTTCTTGTACCATTTCAATGGCATGTAGACCGATGCCTCACTCGGATGTGTCTGAAGGCTTTTAGCTTGACTACCTTCACTCTAATGGTAGCTATGGAGGTTCTAGCAAGTGGCATTATAGTTTGCTCAGCTATTTGTATACCCTTTCTCAAAGATTGGTGCTTCTTCAATGGGGATGAACTTAAGTTTAAGATTTGCGTGTGCTGCGTGCGATGGGAGGATTGCAAATAGGGAATTGGGGGATTAAGGAAAAATGCCTAGTGTGCAACATTCAGGTATACTCTTTTAATCTATATCTACCATTCTGCTTTAGAATCTATCTATCTATCTATCTATCTATCTCTGCGTAACTGCATGTCTATCTGCCCGACTGTCTGTTTATGTATATGTCAGTAAGTTAGTCAGATTGTCGGTCTCTTTCTGTTCATCTGTTTGTATGTCTTTATGTCTATAAATGTAAATATCCATAAAAAGAGTAAGCCCCACATCTACTGTATTGAATCTCTGTGTTTGCCTCTTAATTCCCAGAGGGAAGGACAGTCCTTCAAGCCATGATTCCACAGAGGTTTCCTCCACATGAGGTTTTCCTCTCCTGAGTGCTGAAGGATGGCTCTTTGTGAGTCCAAAGGTATTCCACATCTTGGCTGTTTTCTTGCCATTAATTTCTTGATTAGAGACTGCAATGCATTAATTAATTCTGTAAAATTTACTTAATAAATATAAAATTAATTGATATTGAAGTCTCATGTTGATTTATATTACTTTGTGAAATGAATTGGTTGGATCTGGAGGAAGAGGTGGGATTTGGTAAGAGACAAGAGCAACTATCAATTGTTGGTACAGTTTTTTTGTATGTAAGTGGGAGAGTAAGTGTTGGTATATGTTGGTACTGTACAAAAATGGGGAAGGTATATGAAAGTTGTCTTGTGTCTTCTTTAACACACATCTTCAACTGCTCTCTCTCTTCTGGTGTTGTCCCTGCTGACCTTAAACATCCCACTGTAGTACCTATCCTGAAAAAAAATTCTCTTGACCCGTCCTCCCCCTCTAACTATCGTCCCACATCCCTGCTCCCTTTCTCATCAAAGCTTTTGGAAAGACTTGTCTTTACCCGTGTGTCTCGCTTCCTCAATTCCAACTCTCTCCTTGACCCTCTTCAGTGGCTTCCGCCCTCTCCACTCTACTGAGACTGCTCTTATCAAAGTTACTAATGACCTAATCGCAGCTAAATCCAAAGGTCACTACTCCATATTAATTCTCCTTGACCTCTCTGCTGCCTTTAACACCGTTGATCATGCTCTCCTCCTTCAAACTCTTCAATCGCTCGGTCTCTGTGACTCTGTCCTCTCTTGGTTTTCCTCCCAACGTTCATTCAGTGTCTCCTTTTCCAAGGATTCCTCCTCCACTCATCCTGTCTCGGTTGGAGTTCCCCAAGGCTCTGTCCTTGGTCCCTATCTATTTTCTCTTTATACTGCCTCTCTTGGCAAACCTATTGCCTCTTTTGGATTCCACTACCACCTGTACACTGATGACACTCAGATATACCTCTCCTCCCCAGACCTCTCCCCTGCCATCCTGAAGCGTGTCACTGCTTGCCTTTCTTTCATCTCTGACTGGATGTCCTCACGCTTTCTGAAACTCAAACTCTCTAAAACTGAACTCCTTGTCTTTCCTCCTCCTAATACTGATCCTCCTCTCTCGCTCTCCCTTCAAGTCAGTGATATCCACATAAGTCCATCCTTGCAAGCACGCTGTCTTGGCGTCACACTTGACTCTGGCCTCACCTTTGAGCCTCACATCCAGTTTGTTACCAAATCCTGTAGGTTCCAACTTAAAAACGTAGCCCGCATCCGCCCCTTTCTCACACAAGATGTTACCAAGGAGCTTGTCCATGCGCTAGTAATTTCCCGCATGGATTACTGTAACCCTCTCCTGATTGGTCTCCCCAAAAGCCGTATTGCCCTGCTACAGTCTGTAATGAATGCTGCAGCTAGACTGATTTTCCTCTCTAGTCGGTTCTCTCACACCTCACCCCTCTGCCAGTCCTTACATTGGCTTCCTGTATCCTATAGGAGTCAATTCAAAGTGCTAACCCATACATTTAAAGCACTGAACAATTCTAGCCCCTCCTATATCTCTTCACTGATCCATAGGTATGCCCCTCCTCATTCCCGCCGCTCTCTCTCTGTGACCTATACTTACCTGAAGCAAGGTGTAACTACAAGTCTCTCTCTCTGTGACCTATACCTACCTGAAGCAAGGTGTAACTAAAAGTCTCTCTCTCTGTGACCTATACCTACCTGAAGCAAGGTGAAACTACAAGTCTCTCTCTCTCTGTGACCTATACCTACCTGAAGCAAGGTGTAACTACAAGTCTCTCTCTCTGTGACCTATACCTACCTGAAGCAAGGTGTAACTACAAGTCTCTCTCTCTGTGACCTATACCTACCTGAAGCAAGGTGTAACTACAAGTCTCTCTCTCTGTGATCTATACTTACCTGAAGCAAGGTGTAACTACAAGTCTCTCTCTCTGTGACCTATACTTACCTGAAGCAAGGTGTAACTACAAGTCTCTCTCTCCGTGACCTATACTTAACTTACCTGAAGCAAGGTGTAACTACAAGTCTCTGTTTGATGCCTCAACAGTTTAGAGCCAACTTGTAGGCTCTAAAGAATGTGAGCTTTTCCAACCCTCCGCCCCCTCCCTCCTACTATTTTTGTACACACAAACTGCACTATGATGTTTCTTTTTTTATGTCACATATGTTTTTAAACAATGTGCTTTTTCACCTCTTTTATGTGGTCTGTATAATGTTTATTAAGTGTAAGAGTGAAAATACACTTTTGGGTTGTTTTGCTGCACTGGATTGTGCTTTTCTAAGCATCTATTTTCCATAAATTTTGCCGTGTGTTTTAGTTATCTATGTGTGTACATATATTCTTTTATATACATCTGTATATTTAATTGACTCCCCTTCCCTCTTCAGGAAATGTGTTTTACATGTCGCTACGTCTGGTTACAAATTATACAGCTGTATATCCTACCTGGTCGACCATCAAAAAAGTTCTCTGCTGCATCTTACTTCAATGCTCCCGCAGACAGTTACATAGGACCACCCTGGTCTACTGAGGCTTCACTGAATTCTCACAAGTAGACCCGGCCTCCAGTTGTCTACCTGATGCGGGTGCACTTGTCCCTTAATGTGTGACATAACTTTATAATTGGGCAGACCGGACTCTACAAGTCCGATCCTACAGGTTTCGACCACTAGCATGAATGTTCTATTCTGTGACTGCTAAGTCGAATTTAATACATTTCCAATTACATATTCATACTTACGTTAATTTGGTCAGCCTCGCTATCATTCTCCTCTGCACTGTAATACACATTTGCAAGCACGAATTACATGTTTGCCTTTTGTTGCTTATGTGTTCGAGTAGGTACTCCTATTAAACAATGTGGGTGCCCTCTAGTGGCTTTATTGTATATTACACATTAGAGATTTTACAATGGTCCTTAATTTTATTCACCTCTCTCCATCCTTTTCTCTATGTTCCATATGCTACAAGTCATAATTAATTTTCAATTAAAATTATATATATATATATATATAAATATAGAATTGTTAACATGAATTAATAAAAGTTAAGTACTATTTTACCATACTTTCTCTATTTTTGAAGTCCTTTGAGTGCTGTCATTAGCTTTTAAATTGTGTTAGACCAACACCGAGCAGTAAGTTCTTTGTTTTCACCAGGAGTGCTAACCCTATGGACTTTTTTTCTATCTATCTATCTATCTATCTATCTATCTATCTATCTATCTATCTCTCAAAATACAGTTAGAGTAAAATCACGCACATATATATTAGAAAAGACACAAAACTGAACAAGGAATAGAGCAGCGCTAAACAAAACTAAGAACACTAGGATGGGAGGCAGCACACCTGATAATATGGGAATCCCTCCAACCCCCAAGAAAAACAGGTAGCGCCAAGAAAAATACTTCAAACACAATAGTATATAATAATAAGAACAATAAAAGCAATAAAAAACCCACAGGATTTAAAAAGAGTCCACAATAAAACTTGAAAGAATAAAAAAATACCAAATGGTATAGCAAAGTCTCAAAGGTGGCAATAGATCTTCTAGTAATAGCAGTATATGGAAAGGAAGCAAAAACAGAGGCAAACCAATAGTGCAATATGGTAGTACGTGGTAGGACAAACGACACTTATATCCCGTTGTACAGCCCTACGGAATATGCTGGCGCTATATAAATAAAAGTTATAATATGTTAACTCACATATGGTAGAGCTTTAACCAGCTCTTGGTAAAACAGTATGCAGTGGTATACAATCAGTGGCGTACACACGATCCATGGGGCCCCGGTGCGAAAACTGATTCGTGGGCCACCCCCCAACGCTTACACTGCGCGGGCCGGGGCCGCAACACATGGTGGTGTGCACCTGGTTGCAGGGCTGCGACCCCTGTATGTACACCAGTGCATGCAGATACACATACACTTAAAGGACCACTATAGGCACTCAGATCACTTCAGCTCAATTAAGTGGTATGAGAGCCAGGTCCCTCTAGTTTTAACCCTGCAGCTGAAAACATAGCAGTTTCAGAGAAACTGCTATATTTCACTGAGGGTTAATCCAGCCTCTAGTAGCTGTCTCACTTACAGTCACTAGAGGCGTTTCCGCAATTCTCACTGTGAAAATCACAGTAAGAAGACGCTGGACGACCATAGGAAAGCATTGAGTAATGCTTTCCTATGGCTGGTTTGAATGTGTGCCGCGCATGCGATTTCGGAGCTGAGAGGCGAATTGGGGCGGAGAGATCCCCAGCGCCAAGGGAGCCCGGCGCTGGAGAAAGGTAAGTGCTGAAGGGGTTTTAACCACTTCAGCCCAGCGGGAGGGGAGCCACAAGGGTAGGAAGGACCTAAGGACTATATAGTGCCAGGAAAACAAGTTTGTTTTCCTGCCACTATAGTGGTCCTTTAATGGTAAATATTCAGATACACATACAGACAAACAGATACCCATGCAGACCAAGAGATACACATACAGACCCACATACAGGCACACACACACACATGCAGACACACACAGAAATACACATACACACACACACACACACACTTTCTACGACAAACACACACTCACTAACAGACACCAGACTCATTAACAGACACACACTCAATAACATACACGCAAACTAACACACAATTAGAAATGGGATTATTTAAAATTTGCACTATTGAAGGCAACAGAAAATTGCATTAGGCTTGTCAGTAAAAGCAAAAAATTCAAGAAACCACTGTGGTACTCCACAGATGTGGCCAAAATAGTTAAAAACAAAAAGTTAGCATTTAGGAATTATAAAAAAAAAACAGAGTGAGGAAGACAAAATGATCTATAAGATTAGGCAGAAAGAGGCTAAGCAAGTTATAAGAGCTTCCATATCATACACAGAAGAGAAAATAGCACAGTCAGTAAAAAAGAGGGATAAAACATTTTTTAGATACATAAATGAGAAAAGAAAAGTAAAACAAGGATTAGTTAGATTAAAAACAAAAGAAGGAAGGTATGTAGAAGAGGATAAAGGTCTAGCTGACTGCCTCAATGAATATTTTTGTTCTGTATTTACAGATGAAAATGAAGGAAAGGGACCTCAGTTGAGAAAAAGGATAAATGAGTCATTTATTACACGTGAGTTTACAGAGGAAGAGGTTCTATTTCAACTGTCAAAAGTAAAGACAAATAAGTCAATGGGACCTGATGGAATACACCCAAAGCTATTAAAAGAGCTTAGTGGTGTACTAGCAAAACCATTAACAGATTTATTTAACCAATCATTGTTAACAGGAGTAGTCCCAGAAGATTGGAAGTTAGTGAATGTTGTTCCCATTTACAAGAAAGGTAATAGGGAGGAGTCAGGCAACTATGGGCCAGTAAGCCTTACTTCAGTAGTGGGGAAAGTGATGGAAACCATGTTGAAGGATAGGATTGATGAACATCTAAAAACACATGGATTTCAAGATCAGAGACAACATGGGTTTACTTCAGGGAGATCATGCCAAACTAATCTTATTGATTTTTTTGATTGGGTAACTAAAATTATAGATCAGGGTGGTGCAGTAGACATTGCTTACCTAGATTTCAGTAAGGCTTTTGACACTGTTGCACATAGAAGGCTTATCAATAAACTGCAATCTTTAAGTTTGGATTCCAATATTGTTGAATGGGTAAGGCAGTGGCTGAGTGACAGGCAACAGAGGGTTGTAGTTAATGGAATATATTCGAAACTTGGACTTGTCACCAGTGGGGTACCTCAGGGATCTGTACTTGGACCCATTCTCTTTAATATTTTTATTAGTGATATTGCAGAAGGTCTTGATGGTAAGGTATGTATTTTTGCTGATGATACTAAGATATGTAACAGGGTTGATGTTCCAGGAGGGATAAGCCAAATGGCAAATGATTTAGGTAAACTAGAAAAATGGTCAGAATTGTGGCAACTGACATTTAATGTGGATAAGTGCAAGATAATGCATCTTGGACGTAAAACCCAAGGGCAGAGTACAGAATATTTGATAGAGTCCTAACCTCAACATATGAGGAAAGGGATTTAGGGGTGATTATTTCTGATGACTTAAAGGTAGGCAGACAATGTAATAGAGCAGCAGGAAATGCTAGCAGAATGCTTGGTTGTATAGGGAGAGGTATTAGCAGTAGAAAGAGGGAAGTGCTCATGCCATTGTACAGAACACTGGTGAGACCTCACTTGGAGTATTGTACACAGTACTGGAGACCGTATCTTCAGAAGGATATTGATACCTTAGAGAGGGTTCAGATAAGGGCTACTAAACTGGTTCATGGATTGCGGGATAAAACTTACCAGGAAAGGTTATAGGATCTTAACATGTATAGCTTGGAGGAAAGACGAGACAGGGGGGATATGATAGAAACATTTAAATATATAAAGGTAATCACTGCCACAAGCAATTTACAAGCATTACTGGAGGTATGGCTGCCGGTGTGAGCCCCCCCCCCGCGGCCTGCCTTCCCCTGGAGCACCTGCGGTCTCCCCTGCTGCCTCCCATGCGGCCCCTGCCCCTGGGGGCCGCACCAGCACTGGAAGGCATTCCCGCCCGCCTGCCAGGCTGTCCCTGGATACTACTCCCCGGGCCTGGTTGAGGAGCAGGAGCCTGGGCCCGGGGCACCGCGGGGGCCGCGTGTCTGGGGGCTCCAGGCACGCGGCCTACTACGGGGGGCCAAGATCTGAAGCCTACTGAGGCCGCGCGCGTGGCACAGCCTTCAGACACGAGGCCTGCCACTGCCGCGCGGCCTACTACCTCCACCGCCCTGCCTGCTCCTTCCTGGGCCGGCCAGCCTGCTACTCCCAGGCTGGGGATGCGGCCTGCAACTGCTGCGCGGCCTCCTGGTTCGGCTGCTGCGCGGCCTACTGCTCTCCCCCCCTCCACACCATCCGCCCCGGCCGCCAGCGCTGGATTGCGGACCGGGGACGGTGGGCGGCAACTGTGCTGGTCCCCCGCGGCCGGCGGGGAGGTGAGTGGGCCCTCTGGGGGGGTCCCCTTGCCCATCGAGAGCCTCCTCTGCCAGTGAGGAAGGCTCCCAGGGCTCTGTCTCCCCTCCCTCCCTGTTAGTGCTCCTTTCTTTGGCTTCCAGGGGGCCCAGCTTACCCTTGCCTGGGCCCCCTGGTCCCCCCCTCCTCTTGCCCAGTTTCCCCCCCCGTCTCTGGTGGTCCTGCCCCCCCTTTCTTTCCCCCCCTCTTCCCCACCCTCCTGCTCTACCTCCCCCTCCTCCCTATCTGTATCCTCTCTGTTCTCTCCCCCCCCCACCTTGCCCTCTAGCTTGCCTGAACCCCACTGCCCCTCCCCCCGGCGCAGGTCACTTACCTCGGCCATCTCCTCTGGGGCGTGGGCTCATCTTCTCTGCTGCTTCTTCTCAGCATGCTGCTGCAGGTCATGGATCCGTCCAGCAGGTGGCGCCTGGATCACAGCTGATGTCTTCTGTGGACGCTGGAACTGCTGTTTCTTTGCCTCAGCTTTCTGTGAGCGCAGTGCCGGGCTTGGATCGCCAGGCTGCGTCTGGTGAGTACATTTCCCTTCTTTTAGCGCTTCGCGTGCATACGTTCTTTCTTCCTTTCTTCCCAATCAAAAAAAAAATTTATTAAAAAAATAAATAATAAATTGATACAAACGGAGAAAAAAATTACAGGACAACAATAAAATGTAAATTACCTATTGGACTAAAAAAAAAAAAATCCAACGTCAAGTACAAGGGGGAGAATAAAAAAAATAAAATAAAATATGAGAATCCCAAGTAAAACAAAATTTAGGTACCCCTCTCCGTTTTTTCAGTATGTATCATGCATTTAAGTATGCTTTCCCGCAGCGTCTGGCACAGCTGATAGCGCTGGCAATGCCTCCCAGGTTCGCGTGACTCTGGGTCTGCTGAGCTTATGTGGCCCGCTTGGCTTGCGCGTACCACTAGGGAGCAAATGGAGAATGTTTTTTTTATTGCAGGTATGTTTCCTCCTGCCACGGCGGTCCCTTGACTAAGGGGGACATTAGGGGCTCTGGGAGGGTCGTGGGGAGTATGCTGTGGTTGGATACACCCCAGGGCGCATATTCGAATGCGCCCCGGTTTCTGGATAGCATGGTCGGGGAGAGGGCTCCCCGAGTCTGCGCTGCGTGGTTTTTGCAGTCAGGACACTCTCGGGACGCGTATCGTCCCTGGGATGAGCTGGGTTGGTGGAGGTGCGTTTTGCACTTTCGTCAACGGTTGGCCTGGGGCTGGATTTTTTGGGGCTCATCTGGCACCTCAGCACGGCATGTTTTCATCCTCTCTGCAATCTGTCAGGATGGGGGACGTGGGTACTCTTGGTGCAGGGCCCTCAGTCCATGTGGGAGCTCCATCGGGCGATGTGGGTCCAGTTTACCAAGAAAGCTCGATAAGTTTACTTCCCGGTCGTTTAGGGTGTCCCTGGAGTCCGCACTGTGGGCCCCCTCCCCCCCTTGGGTTATGGTGCCCATGGAGGCGCAGGGTCGGTATCACCAGATTCCTTATTTACTCAGTTGTTGTTTCCTTCCAGGGGTTAGGTTTGGGATGGTGGCTCGGCGCAGTGGGCTGCGTGGGTGGGACTGCGGGGTCTTGCTGGCAAAGGCGGCTGTGGACTCGGTTTTCCGGCTTCTGCCAGTACGCCCGTCGGGTTGATTGTTTACAGGTCGTGTTTCCGATGGTCAGGATTGGGTGGCTATGTGTCTCCACGTGGGTTGCTCCCGATGTCGTTTATGTGTGGGGGCCTTCGGTGCCGCATGTCTGCACTCTGCTGCTGCAGTGTTTTTCCTGGGGTAGTCTTATGAGTTTCGGAGTTCCGTGGCCCAGGCCATATCCGCAGGTCGGGATGTCTCCTGGATAGTGGGATCAGTTCCTGCAATGGGACGTCGGTTGCCCCTGACTGCGGTTTGGGACATCGGGCAGGAGGCGTCGGTCTTTTGTATGCTTTCCCGTTTTGGAGGGGCGCTGTGGGTTTAGGCTGCACTATCTTTGGACTCTCCTGGGTATGCTGGGCTTTGCTTGTTGGGGTTGCCCTTGGGACTGTATGGGGTTCCTTCTGGGCCTCCCTTCACGGTGGCTTGTGCAATCTGGCCCTTAAGTCTTTTCCGTTGACTATCAGCTGTTTGCGGCAGCAGGTTTTGGGGGGTTTTGGGCCATTTTGGGCTCTCAGTGGTATGCTGACTCTTGCCCATTACACTGGCAAGCATCAGGGTTCTGGCGGACTCTGGTGTTCTTGGAGCTTCCCCTTTATGGTGGGCATGGGGTGCCCAGCTCTCGAACAGGTGGGTGGGTTTTCCTTTGGGACCATCGTGGGGCGGTGCAGGCTGTCATGTGACAGTACCCTTTACCCTGGTGTTACCCTGGTGGCAGCACCTGGCTTGGCGCTGTTTGAGTCTGGGGACGTCTGGTCAGGGGTTTTGTGTCCGGGTATTCCTGATGTGGTGGCCGATGCTCTGTCTTGGTCATTATAGGGCGTACTTCAGGCAGAGGTGTTGCGGGGGTCGATGTTAGGGCAGTAGAGGTGGTCGCTTGGTCCAACGGTCCGATGAAGCTGGTCCGTGGGTCGACCTATGAGGCGGCATGGGGCCCGCTCCGGTATGGTGGGAGTGATCAGGACGGATGGAAACGTCTCCTTGGGGGGTTCCGGGAGTGGACTGCTCATCTACATGTTTGGTCCCGTCTGTTAAGGGCGCTGGGGGTGATTTCTGCAATTGGCAGGGCTCGGCTTCCTGTTCATGTTATGGTTGTCGGCAAGTGGTGGGCTGTTTTGGTGGATGGACTTACTTCAGGTTTCGCCGCTCGACGGCTGTTGTCGTTGGGTCGGGTAAGTCAGTTGCGGTGTGGCTGATTCGTCGATGGAATCTGTGCAATTCTTGGATGTTGCGGGGTTGACATGCCCTGGCTTTTCCACATTCTCCTAAGGTAGATGGAATGCACAGGGTAATGGTTGGCTCCTAATACGATGTAAGGGGTTCCCAGGATAGTCTGACAAATTCCATTCCGATCGGGGGCGGTGCAGGTTTCCGTCATTTGCCTGAGGGATGGTAGGGAGTTCAAGGGGCATTTATGTTGGTTTGGGACGGCTACGGTGCCGCCACGTTTGGCGTGCCTGCGCCAATGGTTCAGGGGCTCGAATGGTGGGAGTCAGGGTGGTGGGTTCCTTCAGGTTCACCCTGCTGGTCTCCGAATGGATTTCTCACCGCGGTTACGGTCCCCTCGGAAAGGGGATGGTGGGATGCTTGTATGTAATTTGGGCCAGGAGGTGGGGGTGAGTGGTTGGATCTTACGCCTTCGGGAGCGGAGGTTCACTGGTCTGGCACCAGTTACATGGAGGGGGTGTGGTCCTCCTCGTACGGGGTCAGCTTTCCCGCCTCATGGAGGTACCAGGGTTTTTTGTCATCTCTGGGTGGAATGACATGAGTTCGGTGAGGTTTTGGGTATTGGGTGCTCTTCAATCTGGACATGTTGCGCATTCTGTTTCTTCCCTGAGGTTCTCAGGGGCTAGGCTGAGGCTATCTCTGTTCCTGTCGGCAGTGCACTCAGCAATGTGACTGCCCTGGTGCGATGCCATAAATATTATAACGAGATGGGTTTCTGGGTTTGTCTTGGGGAATTCCAGTTCACCTTAGGGTTTGGCCGGACGCGGCCTAGTTATCTCTAGAGGATGGGTGCGCTTGCTGGAGGTCGGAATAGGCTTATGTTAATCTAGCTCTGCACGAAGTGGTGGAACAGGCCATGGCTGGTTATGGTGCGGTCCCCCGCTGATTTTAGGTGTAAAACAGCGGGGTTGTGGCGGGGGTATGTCCTTGCCAATTGAGTTTGAGTGGTTACGTTTAAGTATATGGAATGAGATCAACAAGTTTTTTTAGTCTCAACCTCCCCTGCTTCAAAAGGTTAAACATTAGGTTGCCTGAGGTGTTGTGCCCATCGAGCGTGGATAAGGTCGGCTGATGGCGGGCATTGGAAATATATGATTTTTATGACGAGGGGGGAGGTGAGACAAAGTGGTGATTAGGAACCACTGTATGTTTATTGGCAAGGACGATTGAGTCACTGTATAACACTATGGGTGGAGTTATATATGTATATATGTTAATTTATGATTATTTATGTCTAACGTTTTGGTTACAGAAAGAAGAGATTTAATAAATAAAGTTATGGATGTGTTATGCAGTAATTTAGTTTGTGATAATAAATGCTGTGGCCTGTTCATCCATACTAAGTGGCCTGTCGTTATTGGGGGGGTAAATGGGTTTAGATTTGTGCTAGGCTGCATCGCGATTCCCCACTACGTACATACATGAGATCCGCATAAGCTGAATCAGGGTTCTGGTATGTGGCTGCACAAACGCTGGTGCTCAGCACCAGGGGGCGTGCGGTTGCCCCGCACCAGGCCCTGATAATCCACTTCCACGCTGAAGACTCCCACTTCTCATCAGACACTCAGGGGTCCCGGTTTCTGTACCACCACCCTGACAAACACTTCCCCTGGGGTTAAATATTATATGCCTTTCTAAAAAATCGAGAGGAAATATAGACTCCATCCCAGACAACACCATGCATCTTATCACAGTAAGTATATAGCGCCCGGGGGACTTCAAACCATTATGGTATTCTATGCCCCCGCAACAGCTTTTAAGCTCATTTAATAACGGCATTAAGAGGTTAAGATTGATATAAAATATTTATTGTTTCGAACATTTCTTTTATATGTTTATCATAGTCGTTTTCTATTTATAAGGATCATTGTCTCTACTTGACCTCAGGAAGAGAGATCTCTAACAGTGTAATCAGGTGATGTCATGCTGTGATGTCATAGATGTAACTGCTGCTGTAACTGTTTGAACATTTTATTTCCTCCCAGTTGTAACTGAGGCTCTGACAGAGCTTCACCTATACTCATGGTTCTCTTACCATCTCAATGGTGTAAAGACCGATGCCTCACTTGGATGTGTCTGAAGACTTGGATCTTGACTATCTTCAATCTAATCGTAGCTTTGGACTTTCTAGCAAGTGGCGTTATAGTTTGCGCAGCATATTCATATACCTTTCTCAAAGATTGGTGCTTCTTCAATGGGGATGAACTTCATTTTATGCTTTGCGTGTGCTGCGTGCGATGGAAGAATTGCAAATGAGGAATTGGGGAATTAAGAAAAAATGCTAGTGAACAACATTAATTCAGGTATACTCTATTAATCTAGATATATCATTCTGCTTTAGAATTCTCTCTTTCTCTGTCTGACTGTCCGTCTGCCTGTCTCTGTGTCTGTTTATCTATGTCAGTAAGTTAGTCAGATTGCCTGTCTGTTTTTTGTTGTTGGTGTGTGTGTGTTTGTTTTTCTTTATGTCCAGACTGTCTATTGAGGATAGGCATCTAGTAGTTATGTAGAGATTTGCATGCAAGAACCAGAATTTTAAGTTTATCCCTTATGTACATAGCATAACTTTATAGTGAAGGAAGTAAGGCACAGAATGAGACTTTCCACAGCAGCATTCAGCAGTTGTGGAGCATTTTTGGAGGTATTGGGTCAGCTTGATGTACTAAGGTTGTAATTGGGGGCACTTAGTATGTTTAAATATAGGAGGTGCCTTGATATCTAGTTGAGCGGAGAGGGTGGAGTTGTAGACGAAGGTTACAGAGCTAGATAGGTAAAAGGAGAGTTTGGAGGTTGGTGGAGAAATGCTGTAGGTCAAAACAGTGGAGGTTTCTGCTAGACTAATGTACTGACGGTGGCATAATTTGGGTATGCCAATGTCAAAGGTCAGTAGATGGTGGTCAGATAGAGGAAACAAGTCACAATAGGCCAGAAAGACCAGGAAACACAGGGCCAGGAAGCAATGGAAAGCCTTTGGGATAGTATAGGTAGGACAAGCAAACATGAAGTCCTTAGCAGGATAATCCAAGCAGGACCAGGCAGACAAATGTTAACCCAGGAATCATGGCAAAGAAGGCTTGTAACCTCTAAAACTTCTATGTTTTCAGCTGCAGGGTCAAAACTAGAGGGACCTGGCACCCAGACCACTTCATTGAGCTGAAGTGGTCTGGGTGCCTATAGTGGTCCTTTAAGAGGTGTTTTGCAACACTATTGTCCATATAGTGTATGTAGTTGTCAAATAAGAGTATATATTTTTTAGATGCCTGCAATGTCCAATTAATAAGTTAAATATACTTAATTTAACAGCTTTATTTTGGGGTTGGGGAGCAGAGGATGCCTTAGAATATTGTATCTGTAGGCACCTGACATGTAATTCTTGCCCTGGAGATAATCTATTAAAGATACATAAAGCACTTCGGACTGGTGTCTGGAGTCTGTCATATTTGTGATAGAAATCAGCACTTATATCGAAGTACTCTAAAACCGCTCCCCCCAGTTGTTAATTAGACAGCCAGGGAAGTTTTTCTTCCAATTCCGTTGCTCCACAAAGCTAATGGAAGTGGCAGGCGTGCTGGGCTAACATCCACCTGTCTTCAACCCTTCTCAATGAGCTTAACTACAGCTCACTGAGAAGCATAGGAAAGCTTTTGGCTTGCAAAGGTCTGCAGCTTTTGCAAGCTATTTTTTAATATATCCCTAAGGAAAATACGCAGAAAAAAAATACATGCATGTTTTTGAGTGTTCCTTGAGCAATTGAGCAATTGAGTGTTCCTTTAAACACATCTAAAGAGTGGTCTGATGTCCATGGCTGCAGACTTGACAACATTTCTAATCTGTACCTCTAGGTGGCACTCAAGCTCTGAATGAATATTGAAATAAAAACAATCAATATGTTCGAAACAGTAAAAATATTATCATATATAAACAATGGGGACGGTATTTGTACATGAAATTGCAGCAACATTTGGAAAAAACGCCGGTAGTTAAAATTGCCACACATAGAATTAAAATGAAAAAGGAGAAATAAAAAAAAATAAGTTTACCTATGTAAAAAAATAAAATATTTACTATTAATCTAGATATATCATTCTGCTTTAGAATTCTCTCTTTCTCTGTCTGACTGTCCGTCTGCCTGTCTCTGTGTCTGTTTATCTATGTCAGTAAGTTAGTCAGATTGCCTGTCTGTTTTTTGTTGTTGGTGTGTGTGTGTTTGTTTTTCTTTATGTCCAGACTGTCTATTGAGGATAGGCATCTAGTAGTTATGTAGAGATTTGCATGCAAGAACCAGAATTTTAAGTTTATCCCTTATGTACATAGCATAACTTTATAGTGAAGGAAGTAAGGCACAGAATGAGACTTTCCCCAGCAGCATTCAGCAGTTGTGGAGCATTTTTGGAGGTATTGGGTCAGCTTGATGTACTAAGGTTGTAATTGGGGGCACTTGCTATGTTTAAATATAGGAGGTGCCTTGATATCTAGTTGAGCGGAGAGGGTGGAGTTGTAGACGAAGGTTACAGAGCTAGATAGGTAAAAGGAGAGTTTGGAGGTCAAAACAGTGGAGGTTTTCTGCTAGACTAATGTACTGACGGTGGCATAATTTGGGTATGCCAATGTCAAAGGTCAGTAGCTGGTGGTCAGATAGAGGAAACAAGTCACAATAGGCCAGAAAGACCAGGAAACACAGGGCCAGGAAGCAATGGAAAGCCTTTGGGATAGTATAGGTAGGACCAGCAAACATGAAGTCCTTAGC